>CM077347.1:17044316-17705505 GCA_039655645.1 Ammopiptanthus mongolicus
AATAATAATGAATGAATAAGTAAAGGGGATATACTTTTGAACAGAACTCTAGATTCTATTGTCTCCTTCCAATAGATGATTGGGGGCAATAGAGTGACTTTAAAAGGTTTTCACGCTTTCAATCGTTAACTATCCTAATAATTATTGGTCACTTTAAGCAATCAAATACTTGTATCAAAAATTGATTTATTTGAATATTTTTTTATAGTTAAGTCAAAATGAATTTATAGTAGGATATAATTGATATACACTGTTAATGTAAATATTTTTTATATTGTCAATCAATCAGAAATTGCCATATAAGTTAAAGTATTTAACTCTTATCATAACTACCTTAAAAGTCATTCATATCATGATTTCTAATTAGTTGACATTGTAAAAAACTTTATACTGATAGTGCATAACAATTAAACTCTTTATAATATTAATAAAAAATTGTCCATACGGGAAATTTTCACTTTAATGTCAACTTTTTGTTTTTTAAAAACTATCATTATTAAATACTTATTTAAAATTTTAATAATAAAAACAAAAGAATTATAATTATATCTTATTACTTATGTAAATATTTTTAAAATAAATATAAAAATAGTAATTTTTTTATTTTCTTAACAACAATTAGAAAAATATGAATTAAAAGGCACTAAACACTAGCAGATAATAATGTAACCGGAGAGAATCCAAATAGATCAGCTCCATTGGACCCGTGATGGTCTGTAAGTGTAGGACATGGGGCCCAAACGAAATTGCCCGGTGGCGCATGCATGTCGTTCACTTGAAACTTGAAAATGAGAGAAAAGGGCGGGAAGCTACTTTCTTCCCAAACCTAAGCCCATGTATGAAATTTCCTGGAAAGGTTTGAGTTTGTTCTTTCTAAGAATAGTTTTCGACCAAAAACAAAAGTTTTTGAATAAGATCAGATGATTTTGTTGTCCTTTTGGCTGGATTAGGAAGATACTTGTCTGATGTCTCTACCCAGAAGCTAACTCAAAATCATTTTATTTTGAAAGTTCGCCAAGAACTAAATATCACACACTCACTGAAAAGTACATCATAAGGATAAGGGTGCAATCATACAACTCCTAGTTACACAAAAGAAAATGGGTTTAAAAGGAAACTGTGGTAATTACTCAAAGTTATCCAATAAGTCCAATACATCAATATTTGATGGGAAAAAACGTAATTTCAATTTTCAATTGATAAAATGTAAGCAAAAAAAAATGTCCAACATAATTAGCTTGCATGATAGAGAACTGGGACCAAACATTAAGTCTGTGGTAAAAAAAAGGAGGATTAAGTATGTTTTTCATCCCTATAAAAGTTTAATTCGTTTTTAATCCCTAAAAAATATAAAAATTGTATGTTTTTAATCCCTGACGAGGGACTAAAAACATACTACTTTTATTAAATGTCGGGACTAAAAACGAATAAAAATTTTATAGGGACCGAAATCAAATTTTACGAATTTTATAGGGACCAAATATATACTTAACCCAAAAAAGGATATACATGGCTAAATCAAAAGGAATCGCCATAGTAAGTGGAGCACGTTCATTAAAAGTGGAAATAGATCTGCGTACCATGAGGGTCCTATGGTTTTGTCTGTGTAAGATCTAACCTGACCTAATTTGTTTATTAAATATGTTAGGCCAAGACTTTTTTTTGAAGTTTTTTTAGTTAAAAATGTCAGGTCAAAGATCATCCAAAATGATTTTTAAACCTAGCGGAGCAACTCGTTTTTATGTATAAATTTTTAAAAGTACATATTTAAATAAGTTTTCAGGTCATGCTAAATTTTTTAAAAAGTCGGGTCAAAGTCTAAAAAAGATTTGTGATAAATAAATAGGTCAAACTCAAGTCTTAAACTTATAAAATAGGTTAGGCCCTTTAAGTAAGATAAGTTCAGGTCTGGACTAATTCGTTTCCACCGCTAACAGTCACACTTTATTATATTCTTTCGAATTTTACTATCTTTTTTTGTGCTAAAAAAACTAGAACTTTTACTATCTTTTTAATTCTTTCTTTTCACACTTGGAAATGTTTCCCCCTTCTTTTAGCAATACAAGATTTCAAATGAATTTCTAACCGAGGAAGGCAAATGTGACTAGGAGGAACGCGATAGCTAATTAGCAGTTCAGTCTGTAATCTATTTTAGGCAATTGCAATGTTTTGGATTTATTCTGTATAATAAATCTAACATAAATTATTAGTGAAGCTCATAAATAAAAAGAATATTTGCAAGCCATTTTTTTATACAATAATGGTGAGTACCAACATGCGGTTGGTCCAAGTGATAAGGAACTCAGACACCTTAAACAAGTGGTCAGGGGTTTGAATTCTGACTTTTGTGTATGGAGAAAACTTGGTTGGGGGGAGAACCCACCTTGTGTGCCCAACAGGATCCCCGACGGAGATTAGTCACTGCTAACGGTGGTGGATATTCCGTACCTATACCATGGTTACAAAAAAATATATATATAATAATGGTGAGTGCTAAGTTTTGGACTTATATAAACGCATACAAATCACCAAGGTCTTTATCACTGTGTCCAATTCTAACTCAATCCTCTTTCAATTCATATATTTAAGGTGGATGGATTTATGTCATAAGCTCTTATTGACATGGATAATGAGGCCTATAGAAAAAATTACAAGCAAGTTATCAAAAGGCAACCCATCCTACTGTACCTTGTGATTCATAAATCCTTTTCTGTTTCTTTGGGCCTTGGATCCATAAACCTCCAAGCCAAGGCCCACATTGTGTGTGCAACAGGTCACTTCACTTCTTTGTTTTTTCCCCCACAAGCCATGTATATTCAAACTCAAGTTTTCTTTTGGTCATTGTAGTAGTGTTAAGGAGTGCTATTTTGTCAATAAAATCAAACATAACCATAGTAACCATAGTATGAGAGTATTACTTTTCTATATTTTAAAAGGATTTTGAAATGGACCTAGGTCCGCCCATTGATGGACCTAAGTGAAAATGCCTTGTTGACAAATTGCGGCCATAAATTAGTCACGTGATAATATCTTAATGAAAATTACAAATTGAACTTAATATTGGTAGCATTTGTATTTACACTGGGACCTATAATAACCTATACATTGAGCATGATATTTTAATTTGGTGGGTTTTTTTAATTTTTACTATGTGGCGTCGTCACCATTTGAAGAAGGTTCTATCAGTTAAGGTTTAGGCTAAATGTCGTATAAGTTGTTCGAGATAAGAAATAGCTAAAAGGAGATGACAGTGAGATTGTGCATTACAAAAAGAAAGAATTAATGTTCACTGGTAGAAACCAAATCCAAAACCATTTGTCAATTACTACAATATGAATTACCAATTTTGCAAACCAAAACACATTGTTTGGTTTTGAAATTCTTCATTTCAAAAGTTAATAATAGTTTTTCGAAAAGAAGCTTAATGTATTCGAAGTTAAAGTGAGTGTGGTTTACCAACAAAGTCCAATACAGTTGGTAGATATCCGGATTCCTTAAACATGTTATCACGGATTCGATTCCTATTGTGTGTATGTAAGAGACTTTGTTATAAGAGGCAAAACCCACTTCGATGATCTCTATGTCTCGAAAGGGATTAGTCTCCAACTATCGATTGGAGGATACCCTTGTGTACACAAAACAAAAAGTGAGTGGTTTAAGGAAAACAAAAAGCATAGCCCAATTGACTTAGATGATTTTGTTTTAAGTAAGGGAAAAAGTTTTGAACAAAATGGGTTATCCATTATAATGTTAGGGTATATATATGTTCCTCCCCTAGGTCGAGTTGGCCCAAATCCAAGGACCTAAAGCTAACTCCGACTATATGGGCGACTTATCTCTAGTTAACTAGAGGTCCAGGCCCACAAAAGACCCCCCCACCTTCTAGAACCTCTATTATTGGCAACGAAGCACGAGGATAAGTCGAAAATGAGGATGGAATGGTGAGATGCAATCTCCATCCTGCCAACAACGAAGGGTTGGATAAGAACCCCAATGATTCAAACACGCATGACCATCGTACAGTAGTCGCAGAGGAGGATCAAGAGATGAGACAACGAGTGGAAGACATGCAGCGTCGTGAAATGGAGGACATAAGACGAACAAGTGATCCTAGGCGTCGAGATCCTTATCTGGAGGACGACCACTCTCACCATGACACTCTACGCCAAATTCATACAGGCATATAGGTTGGCCACCCATTCTCGAACGAGATAATGAACCCCATTGCCTGATAACTTCAAAGTGTTGCAAATTGAGAAGTATGATGGCAACACAACCCTAAAAGCATCTAATTAACAACTTTCAATACACAGATGTTACTTACCACAATCACTGACCTTGTCTAGTATAGGTTATTCCTTACCACTTTCCGAGGCGTAACATTAGTATGGTATTCTAGACTCCCTCAAAATTACATACACAACTTTGATGAGCTTGCAGGTAAATTTAGTTCTAACCTTAACTTTCTCACTCCAATTCTAGTCACCATTTGACTTGAGCATTAGAGTGTAATTGTAGTTACATCCTGCCCATCCTACATCGGAGTTGGATGGAGATACGGAACTCAGAGAAAGTTCCAATTAAACACTCAAATTTCTAGGTATCTCCTTAAAACAATATCAACAACCTAAATGAGAATCTACCATGATCTACTAAAGAATGCCCACAAGTAGAAATTAAATTCAGGATCTTTTTATGAACATTGTTCGACTTTATCAATTAATTGTATTTTGTTCCCCTTGTTCTAATTTTAACAATATCGTCCTCATAATTTTTCCACGATGCAAATTGGTTGTTTGTTTCCTCTGTTTTAAAAGTCATTAATATTAAAGATAATGCAATATTATTTTAGTCTGCAAAAAACACGAGTTGTCTTGGTTTAACTCTTTTCAAATCCAACTTAGTAATTTCATTCAATCTATTTTAAAAACCGTAGAAGTACTATTAAGAAATTTAAATAAAGTGGGCAAATATAAAAGCTCAAATATATGAATGACGTTTACTAATATGTGATTGGTCCAAGTGGTAAGGAACTCGGACACCTAAAGCAAGTAATCAATGGTTCGAATCCTGATCCTTGTGTATGGAGAAAATCCTGGTTAGGAAGGGGGAACCCATCTTGTGTGCCCAACAGGTTCCCCGACAGAGATTAGTCATTGCTAACAGTGGTGGATATTTCGTACCTATAACATGGTTATAAAAAAATATGAATGACTTTTGGCAATTTCTCGCATTATTATTATTATTATTATTAAAAAAAATATGACATTGGCTTCAACTATTTAATTCTTCTTTTATTTCTGGACTTTAAATGAGGCCAAGCCCAAATATAAGATTTATATTTCATTTCAGGCCTTAAATCCATCCATTTTTGGTTATGGGCATTTTAGTTCACAGAGGAAAGGCTTTCCTTTTTGACCCAACATTAATAAATTAAATAGAGCTTAACCCAATACGTGTATGTTTCTATCTATGGTCTCTACCCACTTTCTGATTTTTGTTCCCAAAGGTGATATAAAAGCAGTAAAATACAGAGCCCAAACAGAATCCCGAAGGCATGCTCGGTCCAAGTTAAATGAGGCTACTTTCTTCGTTCCCGAAAAGAGACGAAAATCGCAACTGCGTCAGTACTGGGCCTACTATTCGTTATGGATGGCTGGACGATAGGTAATGAGAGGAAGAAATAAAGGGAAAAAAAGAAAATTAGTCAAATATGATGCAAATAATTTATGTACAGGATTTATATATGATCCCCACAAAAAAAAAAAAGGTGTATGTGGTTACGCACAATATAACGTTCTTAAATAAACTTAGAACACCAAAATTAAATCATGAAGGAACTGATTTGTGAAAAATGGGATTCAGCATGATGTTCATATAAATACATGAGAAAATAGTGAAAAACAGTTACATTGATTATAGCAGAAGAAACTAACCCTAACTCACTGTGAACTAACTTAACTATGTATTGTGGATACATGACTGTTGGTGATTGTTATGCAGCTTCTTCAACGCTGTTCTACCCCTGCTGTTATGAGTGCTGAATCAGCTAATACTCTAGCAAATAAAAATTGATCAGGTTCTAGCTTAAAACACTTAGTATGAAACGGAGTAGAATCAAGAGGCCTACCAACCTGATGTTGGAAGAGTTGGTAAGTTGATTCTTCCACAAGGAAGAGGATGTAAGTTCAATTTTTGAAATTGTCCTGTTGGGAGGCAATCCAATCCCGTATGTAGAACACCGGCCGTCCGTTGATTCTGAACCGGGGATTATTTTTATAGTTGGTCCAATGGACCGAAGTTGTGGGGACATCCCGATTGACCCACTGGAGAGTCAAAGACCTTAATCACGATGGATTCTGAATCAAAAAAAAAAAAAAAGAGGCCTAGTAAAGGGCCAACTAGGTACTATTAAGTTAAAAATTATAACTATTTAACTTTACTTAAATTCATCAGCAAGCATCACATAATTTTGAGATGTGATCGACTTTGGTTTGTATATCATAATTAATGTTGAGAATCTAAGCATCAATGAGGTTTTGTTAATATATCTAACGTTGTGGAGATTGATAAAGAATTAAAACCTAACGAATTTGAAGTTATAAAAGAAGAAATGCTATTGCCACAAAAGATTGTCAAAAACATAATTTAACCTAAAGTAAGAGCTATGATAAAATACTAAGGTATGTTAAAGACTTCTTTTTAGGTAAGTTTAGGTCGGATCTGTCCCAGATAATGAAAACGTATGTGCTCCACTTGTGTGAGTAGTACGAATAATAAGATTATATTACTCTCGGATAAGTGTAACCAAAAAAATATACTCTAGGATAATTAAAATAAGGGCATTAGAGTATGTTTATATTCTGTTTCAGTTGTACGAAAAAAAAGAGTATGTGTATATTATATATATAGATATAAGTGGAATGGCAGTGGGGACCAAAGGCACCTTATGTAATAAGCCTTTGATTCCAAAACTGAAATTTTCGAAAGTAGCTCTTGTTGCAGATGTAGTATATATAATTTATAATCACCTACTGAGCTGAGCTTTATTCCAACCCAAAATAGAAAGCAGATAGGCGACTTCCATATGATAAAGCCGATTTCCCCTGGAAAACTGCAGTGACAGATGTACAGGATTAATTCATGCATTATCATTAGTTATCATAATGTTTTAACAGTAATTCTTTTACATTTTACTATTATTGCTATTAGCTGAGAGAGGAAATAAAAATACAAAAGAAGTTGTATAGAATGTCTAAATTTTATTTAGAAGATTTTTAATTTAAATTAATCATTTTGTTTAAAAAAACTGCAGTTAACTACGTGTTGTTGTACTTCAACCATAACTAATATTATTAATTTAAGATTTAGATAATTACATTTTCCTTAAAAATATAATGGTGTCATGTTTTTCGAGCAATAGACACTTTTTTTTAAAACAAGCTCATAATTACTTACATAATATTAATTTATCTCGTATTTATTAAAATGTCATTTTATAATGAACATACCAACATCCTTACATGTGACATTCGTATCGTGTTTCACAAAACATTGCATTCACTTATACGCATATATATAAACAGATAATCTATTTAAAACAAGTTTGTCCATAAATCAAAAGCAAGATGTAAGAAAAATTGTTTGTTATACCATGATTTTAGAAAATGGAGAATGAGCAAGATAGAACTTTGCCCGTTGCAAATGTGGGTCGAATCATGAAGCAAATTCTTCCTCCTAGTGCAAAGATCTCGAAAGAAGGCAAACAACTAATGCAAGAATGCGTGACAGAGTTTGTAAGTTTTGTGACTGGTGAGGCATCTGACAAGTGTCACAAGGAGAATCGCAAGACCGTTAATGGGGATGACATCTGTTGGGCTCTAAGTTCCCTAGGGTTTGATAACTATGCTGAGGCCATAGGAAGGTACTTGCATAAATACAGGCAGGCTGAAAGGGAGAAAGTGATGAATCAACAGTACAAGTTTGATAGTACCAGCTGCAAAGAGAAGTATGAAGGATCAGCAACAAAAATAAGCAGACAACATGATCAGAAGCAAACTGAAAACTCTCCTTCAAATCAATCTGGGTGAATATTATAGCATTTGTCTTTCTGAAGATCGATCAATTAAGGTGATGACACATAACACTTGAAGAAGAACATTTCTAGTTTTGTTGGATATTGTGAGGTAACTTGCAACTACATATTTGGTCAAATAAGAGGGAACTTTCCCTTTCTATCTTACATAGCGAGTGTATTGAGCTTCTGTAATGTTGTATATTTTGGGTATTAAGAACTAGCTCCTACGTAGCTCTTAACTTTCTATAATAATTAAGTAGCAATACTTCATAAACAAATTAAATATAGATCTGACTCATATGAGAGGATATCTAGAAGATAAAAGCGCCAGGCGAGGCTGGTATAAAGGTTACTTTTGCTTGCAGATGATATATATCCAAATATATAAGATCATGGGTTGATAATTTGCCATTAATTAGATTATTAGCGAGATCCTACATGGAACAGCTGATTTTACTCTTATGAGCCTTAGCAAAACATAATTTTCTTGTTCAATACTAAAGGGAAATTTTAGTAAGATGCAGGGAAGGGAATAGTGCACTTAGTTCCTAAGTCCAGCTTATCCTAAAATCTTGCTTTGAACAAATTAGATAGTGCACAATAATGAAACTCTTATCATCTTTTTAGTTCTTTTATCGTGTAGTACCATATTTTTTTTTTGCACTGCAAAACTTCCCCCCGCTGGCTTGTTGATTCGTTGGTGCCTTCAATCCAATTATCTTCTTCTGCAGAATTATTGGCTCCTGCATGTTGCAGTGACATATTATATATCCAGTTAAGTCCCTATTATATAGATCTTAACTGTTTATGCAGAACATGCAAATTTTATATCAGGACTAGTCAAGATCATCACTGTTCCAACTAACATATTTAGTTTAGTAGTTCAGCAGTTCTTATGGTGTCTTATTCTTACCCAAAATGCCATGGCCAAACCTCCCTCCATTAAAACATACATCTAATATGGAATTAAAAACAAACAGTTGTCGAGTTCAATTATGCTTGTGTGACCTCTCTCAACTTCTCCTTAACTAGTTATACATCATGCAGTTAACATATGATAGCCTTTGCCTCATTGAGGATTTAGCCGCAGATCATTATCAGTTTTTAAGCAAAATTTAAGTAAATTATTAGACAGTAACAGTGAAAGGCTATAAAATAAAACTGGCATACATGTACTAGGTTTTGGTTTTCTAACCCTAGAACCAGGGACCACTATCTCGTTGCTTTATATGTGCATAATTAACTGTGAAATCGAATCATATCTCAGGCATGCCTGCATTCTTCTATATTTCAAATGAACTATGAAGACATCCTCCCATTAAAGTTGACAGCAAAGCCCTACTCAATTTGAAACATCTGTGAGAATTAGGGTTTCAGCATGGATAGTCCGGAATTTCCACAACCTCTTTGGGACCACTTCTCAACTATAACCTTATTGCCTTATACTCTCTCTCTCTCTTCCCTCTGACACACACACACATATACATAGCATACACGAGCAAAGAGTTTTGAGGTCTGGTAAAGAGCAAGCTTCCACCACTGTAAGAAGCAAGTAAATCTTAGAGGGAGATATCGATAATGATATTAATTATTTAAAATTGACACTGCATCTGAGAGATAAAAACCTCAAAACCAATTTACACCTGTTTAATTAGAATTAATATTATGATGGTCCAGAAACCACAAAACTTTTGGACCATCTAGATGTTGTTGACCAACGCAATGATGTTGTTGACCATATTACTTTGAAAGCAGCAAATCTCAGTACTTCGGTCAATATTGCAGCACAAAGTTATGGTCTAATTTCTTGATAGAATAACTGCATACATTAAAGTTTGTAACCAATTATAAATCACATAGTTGGACGATTTCCACAGTTGAAAACTTTCAAATGTGTTACTGTTTCCATTGCTCCGACGATGAAATTGCGGTATCGAGATTCATAATTACCTACCTGCATATATATATATACATATATATATATATATATATATATATATATATACAGCATTCCTTTTGAGGGAGTGGGGACTGGCAATTAGCAACCAATATGGCAAACTGCATCAGCATTCCTTTTAGGAGTATAGGTTGTGGTCCATATAAGTTGCAGAACCTCAAAAAACTTGAGTACATATTCTATGCAAATAGCGGTTAGCCCTGGAGCACATAATCTTATTCTTGTTATTGATCACTATTCACCTTCAAATTTAGTATTCCATGGAATTTACTAGTACCTGTGGCTATAGTAACACTATTAATCCATGCAGGAACTCTGAGAATAATTAGGTTGTAAAACATTATACATGATATATCAGTCTGAGTTACGACTTTCATATAATTACTTCATCTGCATATGTTAGTTTTACACCAAAATTTCAAGCTGAAAGCTTCTCAAATGCCCGAGTTATGCTTCTATAATTAAAAGGTCCAATATGTTTAGAAAATGGTTTTTTAATACTTCAAATACAACACTCAGGTGGGATATCATATATATCTGATACGAGCATAGTTAGATATATTGTCCTATAATATATCTAATAATTGAAATAAATATATTGTATGCATATGTGAGTAGAGTATGTGTCTGTGTGTCGTATTTTGGGTGTTCAATAACATAACTCTTACTAATATGATCTCTCAAACTACTTATATATATTATCTATATTTCAAAAATATTGGTATTGCAAGCACAATTCAGAATGTCCCCATCTCTTTCTGTCTTGATCTTTTCTCATCCATGGAAATGGATTCTGTACGAGTCTTTTTCACTTTATGATTTTTCATGCTGATTGAAATTTTATATGAGCAACAAGTCATTCTCAATATATAGAACAGGGTAAATATATATTACAAACCAACCAAATTGAAATCCATATTCATATGCCGTGTTAGTAAGGCATTTTTTTTTGGCAATATAAGCTCAGAGAAACCAGTGATCTCTCATTATCAGATATATATATATATAGCAAGTGTTTAACTAATTTCAGTTATATGTTTCATCATTAGAGTTCTTGGATTAATCAGTAATTAGCTCAGTTAATAAGTTTCATAACTTTAAAATTTGGTCAAACTGGTGATCTCATAAAAAATTCTCTTTTATATCTTTAAGCTTTGGTATTAATTTACTGTAATGATTTTTTGAATTAGTTAAAGAGGATTTCATGGAGGGGTTAACTTTTCCCCATTAATTGTTGTCCTTTTAATTTGTGTTTATTTTGTATCATATAACTGCCCAGTAATCATTATCTTTCTGCTAGCTAGGATGTTAACATCAACCTGATCTGTCTATTGTGTTTGAGGCTTGACATATATAAGTAAACTTGAGTAACATTTCGTTTGCAGATTGCAAACTAACACATAAAAACAATCAAGTTGACAGTAATAATATAACTATATATGTTACTCTCGCTTAACCAGGTTCAGTCAGATTAAAAAATTAAAAAGGTAAATTAAGAAAATAATTTCCAAAGAAAGAAAGTTGAAAATAAATGCAAAAGCAGAGAAGAGAAGCATCCAAATAATTCTTAACACATATTAGGGGAGAGAGTTAAAATAAGGGAACGGAACCTGTTATGAGTCCCACGTTAAGGAGTCTTACTAAACAAGTGAACTTTATAAGCCTAGGGATTCTCCCACCTAATAGACTAGTCTTTTGGGATGGATCTACCCTTTGAGCTTATGCTTATACAAGAGAACCCTTGTTTGGTAGACTTTTAAAATTCTGTATATCATATGGTATTAGCTTAGAAATGTTTTTACCCATCAATTAATTTAAAAATGAATCAAAATTTTGAAAACTAGTAACTCCTTCAGTCACTGTTGATCGGATACAAGACTCTTTATAAAAGAGGGCACACGGAAGAAGAAGAAGAACTGCATTTGCCAAAGCCAATCGCAAATTGTAGTGCAATCTTGATAGGGTTTTAATGGAATTTCAAATCTTAACGTGCTGAAATGCAATCCTAGATTCATTTTCACTCTTTGATCAAATTATCCTAAAATCCTAGCTAGGTTCGTTAAAGAAACATGCACGTAGGGTAATAACTGAGAGCTGAAACCGTGAAATAAACTCCAAGTTGCTTCCATGATTACACTCTCAAGCTCAATTTTCACAATTTAGTCGAACATTAGAGTGAAGGGATATATCACTGAAACATAGAAAAAGAGAAGATTAAATTAATTAACGAGAGGATCGGACAGCTTGCATTCTTCATTATCCGCCATAGGATAACAAAGCTCGGGATCTAAAATGTGCAATTTGCATAAATGTGTGGATTATATATATAAACAGAATGCATAGGACTCATCACTCATCCGTTCGCTCGGTTGATAGTCATTGTGTACTCAATCACGTGTTCCAAACCCTCAAATTCACTGTAAGTAACAGTACAGTAGGATCCCAATTATTATAAAAATAGAAATGTTTGTCACTAATGTGGGCATGATTTGCGTTAGAGATTGATATATTATTTTTAATTATTAATTTTTGGCTGAGAATATTACCATTTTAGATTGTGTCCAATTGAGAGAATAAATTAATTTATGTAATAAATTTGGGAGTTAATTTGTTATCCAATCAGATGGCCTCTAGGATGGATCAATTATATAGGTTTTTGATACAATATATTGCTTCATAATCGCTGAGATTTTAAATTCATAATATGATGAGTTGCAAATACATATCTCCCTTCCTTCTCTCTCCGTTCTATCTCTCTTCTCAAATTCTTAAAATTCAAAACTTCTCACTTTGCTTAGAGGCTTATGTCGATTGAATCTTTTACTGTGATAGTCAAGAGAGGGAAGTAGCATTGCAAGGGACTGGGATGAACGTCCACACACTTCTGAAGAAGTTAAAGCCATGTTGCAGAAGAGGAAAGATAAAGGAACGACAAACAAACACTTCGATGATTCTCAGCTTCCTAGCAAACAAGTACTTGCTGCAGCTCCTACATCTAATTCAGGCCACCCCGAATATTTTGGAAATGGATTGACTCAAGTTCATTTTTGGTGACTTTAGGCATTAATCTTTCTTGTACTTTCTCGTTTGATTTCCTCAACTGGATCACACCAACAACCCCAAAGATCTTCCATTTCCTTTTTGGGTCCTCAACTTTCTCCACACAGTCTTTATCTGTGCGTGAACATGTGCAATGGATGGTCGCGTTTTTTCGCGACTGGTGCTAAGGGGAAGGAAACGTGAGTGTGTGGGTAAGACTGTGTGACCACCTGCGCCGGCCACCGCGCGAACCACTAGCACCGGCCACCGAGTGGGTTAATGATGTTCAAAAAGAAAATAGATTTGGAAGGAAAAAAAGAGAGAAAAGAAACAGAAGGAGAAGGGACATGGCCAAAAAGGGACTTTTATGCAATTTATCCAATTTCAATGTGTCCTTGCAAAACGAAAATTTTATAAAATCACGGCAGAATTAACTTGTTGACCGGTCATATCTGTGGTTCAGTGCCCACATGGACCACCTATTATGTGCTCCACTCTAGGTGATCTCGTCCAAAAGGTCTAAGACAATTTGGATTCAAACTTCCCAACTTATATATTTTATAATTGTTTTTATTTTATCCTATATGAGATTTTATTCTCCAACACTTCTCCCTCAGGTCCATTTTTTTTTTTGGGTTGCCGGGCTTGTGCCATTTTTTTAGGTAGAGGCCTCAGTTTTTTTTTATGATTTTTTTAATGGGCTTGGATATCATATTATTATTTAAGATTAGGTCCAATTGAGGGAGTGAATTGATTTGTATAATAAGTTCGGGAATTATTTTGTTATCCAAAAGGACTAGACAATTTGGACTCAAGCTTCCGAACTTATATACTTTACAATTGTCTTTATTTTGTCCTAGGTGAGACTTTATTCTCCAACAAAGAACAAAAGCCGGTAAGGATAGCCACGTCAGTTTGTGACCATTTCATACAAAGATGCTTCATACTAAATAACACTCCTCTTATAAAAAAAAATTGTATAGATAACACTTACACCATTGAATGAATGAAGAATTTTACCAATGGAGTAACTTTTGGTACCATGTGTGTGTTTAATGATGAGTCATTTTATAAACATGACTTTTTCTTTTAAAAATTTATATATTTGTTATATTTAAAATCAATGTTAAATTTGTATGCAAGAATGTGAAATGACTTTTCTAAAAATATTTGACGAATGCTAGTAAGGTATTCTTAGGCATTCGTTTTAGCATAGTTTTGCTTATTGAGTCACATTTTATATTTTTTCATGATTTTTAAATCATACTTTAAAGAAAGTGTGAGATGTGATCCAATAAGGGAGAATGTGTTAAAAAAAGTGTATATAAGAATGTGGGCTAACATTCTAATTTATAATATAATAATTACTAAGAGAAAAATATTTATTTACACTTTCAGTATGGAGTATGGACACTTAATAGGGTCATCATATGTTGATGTAAGTAAATGTGCGTATTCAGATTTACCATGTCCCAGAGTGCACAAACGTGCTATATCAACGTGAGAGAGGTATAAACTGGATTCATATCCTAAATGCCCGAATAACACGATTATTGTTAAAAATAAATATTTTATCAAATATTTTGTTAACTTTACCTATTTTTTCTAAAGCAATAATCACTCGGTAATAATAACTCAATTAGTATAATAAACAACATCGACGAAAATGATTTCAATTCAATCTTGCTATTAGACTTTCATTATCGATTATTTGAGTAGGTTAAACTTTAATGTTGTCATGTAAGAAAGTATCAAATTAATGTGTAGTAATAGGTGTTAAGTAAGTCTTCTCAAAAGATATTCTTGTAAGAGAAAATATGGACAACAAATTCCTGAAATAAATAAATAGAAACCAAATCAATGACCCAGTCTCAAGTTCTGTTCTGTTAGTGCTGCATAACATCGCCATGTAGCATTATCATACCTACAAAATGAATGCTCGAACCCACAGGGGGTAGATGCAATCTTCGGGTTTAGACTTGAAGTAGACCTCATAGACTAATTGAAAGTCAGTGGTAAGGAAGCATGGATAGCGAGTAAAGAAGTATTAATACTTTTACTAGGTTCATGTTCAGTCAGCTTCAGCAGCCTATCCAATGCTTTCACCAAGTTCAAGCTTGGTCAACTACATATGCGGACTTGATGCCTAAAATAATTCACAACTGAAAGCGTGCACAATGAAATCCATATCAAGCCGTTTCATTAACAAATATGCCTCTCCAGTCTCCGGTATCTGTTTATATATTAATCTTTCAATTTTCCAGATGATTGGTTAGTTTATTATGGAGCTTTGAAGAATAGAAACTGTGGTCAGCTTACCGAGTGCCACTTAAATTAAGAAAAATCAGCTCTTATCTAAAACAAACAAAATCAAGTCATTTGATTAATAACAGCTTCTACAAATCCCCAACCATCATCAGGATCAGGTCCGACCCAGTAACCAGATATAACTATTTCAGTGCAATAATCTAAATCCAAATTATAAGAGAAAGTTTCATATAGAAACCTTGCGCCTGACATCAAGCAATGTTGACAGCTTCCCTTCACATATAATATTTGTTTATTTGAACTACACGAGCCAAGAACATTTTGAGCTGCAATGATAATATATATTGTCAGGCTAAAAAGGCTAACTACAGACATGATGCAACTATTCAAAACACTCCCAAAAGGTCACAAATTCTGTCTTCCACATAACTTCCAATATTTGCCTACGTTTGAATCATGAAGTTGAAGCTAGCAGCATAAATATATGTATGATAGGCACGGATGCACACATGCCCACACACATGATTACGTATATGTAGACAACAATACCCAACATGATAAGAAAATTTAGCTTGCTTTTTTTATTTATTTATAATTTCTCATCTTCATTATTGCATCTCGCCGAGCATGTGTTCTGATATACATATAAAATCCCAATAAAAGGGGGTGACAGAGATCTATAAACTCCACCCAAAATGGACCCCGAATAATTCGAGACTAAATTCCCATTCAAGCCGGCTATGTTATAGGCAATTTCACCATACAATTAACAAATCAGCAAATACACCCAGATGGGCAAACTTTCCAACCCAGCCTGCAGCCTAGAACATTGTAATATTGTTTTTGTTTTGGTAGAGTAATATTATATATTTCATAAAATCTGAGCTAAGCTAAACCGTGTATATATCATACGCAGGTTTTAAAACCCAAGGGTGAGGGAGCATGAGATTGGTAAGCTTCACCTTTTTCTCACAAGATTTGGCTCTTCTTGTTTACTCTTATTTTATTCTCCCTTGCTAATGGTCATGGATGATCTCCATCCATATAATGGAAATTAATAACGCCATCTATAGACAATTCTTTGCCAAAATTAAGATGCAGGTCCAAAACTCCAATCCAACCTAACCAGTAAATGGCTTTAGTAGTTCCACCCGAATAATGACTAATTTACTTCCAAAAAGCCAACATGACCCAACAAAATGTAAATTACATAGGCTACAAGTTTAAATTTGATATATCTGATAATTTCACATTCTGTTAATTACTATGGCAAAATTTCCAAGATTTTGGGTGTGAGCTCGTGTTAATATAATATGCAACAATGGTCAGTGTAGCGTTAAGCGGCTAAGTATAAGACCTTATCCCAAACAACGCAAAGTATAGAAAATCAAAGTTATCAAACATTTATAATGCAAACAAAAATTTAAAAAAAAAAAAAAGAAAAAGAAAAAAGATAGCTCTATAAATCATGTTTCTGAGTCTGAAATACATGCTAATTGAGTTAGAGGGTGAAAATAAAAAGAAAAACCTGTACTAAGTGAAAGTGTAGGAACAGCAGAATTTAAGTCATGTACTCCCTCCTGGCATCAAAAGAAATTATAAGCATGCAACACAAATACAATCTTCTCATTCTAGAAAGAAAAGCATTATATAAACCAAACAAGGAATAACAGTTTTGCAGGCCTTATGAATGAAGTTTCCAAGTTCGTTCATATAAATAAATACTACTAATGAGAAGCACTTAAAGAATCAAAGCTACTTACTCCCAGGAACCAACAAATTGAGCATCGAAAAGAGACGAAGAATAAAGCTAGGGTTTGAAGAATGAGAGGTAATGTTACGGTATGTACCTTGGTTGTTGTTAGTGTTGGTAAAGAAGCACGCAGAGAAACGGCGGAGACTAACCACGCCATTTTGATTTTTGAAGCGTTTTGGTCTGCCACTAGCGGGAGGGACACTAGTCACAGTTCCTACTGATTGATTGGGTTGGCCCAATTTCAGCTCCAAGGTTGCTCCTATCTCGATCGGGCTGACCCAATTTTCAATTTAGCCTTTAAATAATTTCAATTATCTATTTTTAACATTAATATATTATTAATCAACTGTTGTATTGGTACATTCAAATTGGGTTAGTACATTTTTATGAATTTGTCAAAAGGTGAACTTGCAAGTATATTTTTAAAAAAGGAAAATCTCCACTAAAGTGTGAAAGTAAATGTGTCATTTACCGAGTTGAGATTTTAATGCATTTAACTAATCAATGGTTTCTCACTTTATACTTAATCTCACTTAAAGGAGCCTTATCTTTTTAAAAGAAAGGGCTTAATTGTACTTTTGGTCCCCAAGTATCACGATTATGAAATTTTGGTCTCCCGGTTTCAATTGCTATAATTGGGTCGTATCACGATTGTGCAATTTTGATGTCCCAAGTTTCACGATCGTGCAATTTTTAATGTCAATAGTCTACGAAACACATGCGGAACTGATTTGACACTTAGTGAGGCCAGCTTGATAGCTTAAATGTCATTCCTATCCCGCACTTAGTGATGTAAATTTGATCATTAAAGTTGTGAGATGTCAATGATGCCACATAAGAATGTCTTGTAAGCTACCAAGTTGACTTCACTAAGTGCCAAATCAGTCTCACATAGGCCACATAGGCTACTAGCGTTAAAAATTGCATTATCATGATATTTAGGGGACCAAAATTGCACAATTGTAATACTTGAAAGACCCAATTGACGCAATTGAAACCTAAGGGACCAAAATTGCATAATCGCAATACTTGAAGGACCCAAATGGCGCAATTAGAATCTAAGGGACTAAAATTACACAATCATAATACCTGAAGGACCAAAAGTGCAATAAAGCCTAAAAAAAGGACACAAGTAAATTTTAGAATTATTAAGATATAATTTAAGGGATAAGAACCAGAAAAATGCAATATTGATAATTAATACTCAACATTTTTTTGTTTCCCAAGATATTATCCGCTCGCAACTGCGAAAACTAATACCACAAGATACTGAACAACATTTAAGAATTGACCTCTCCCTACCAAATTTTCTCCTTATAGAAGAGTCAGAAATCGAATCCCTAACCACTTGCTTAAGAAATCCAAGCTCGTTATCACTCGGACTCAACATTTTATTTGTGATCAAAAGGCATGTTAAAAAATTATGGATTTATGATTTATCAAATCTTACCCCTCTTATGTTCTTATGAGCTATATCACTTACATCTTAATCTCCAATGTATACCTCGAGTTTAGGTGATCCATCGTTTAAAAATAATGAACAGAGGTAAACAACAAGATTGTAGTGTATTTTTGCGTTCATTAGTATATGCAATTTGGGAAGATAAACAAATGACAATGGCTATCATAACTTGTTGCATTAGCATAACTTGCAAACATACGAGAAGGGTTTGTAGTTTAAACAAAACATTTGTTGATCGTCTCTAGACGTGAAATGCGGCAACCGGAAAATATTGAAGCATTTTAAAACAGTAAAAAGTTCATTTGAGTATAATAAGTCATACAAACCGGCAAGCGGGGGACATATGTGGAGCAACAAACATGAATGAATAATCAGACTCAGTCACGAACGCTCTTGCATCTAGGGTTGAGACAACATGTCATCCTTCATTTCCAAACACAATAAATATCTCATCCAAAATTCAGAAGATGACTAGCAACATTGAAAAGATTATAGACTACAGAGCTAGGCAAGAGATGGCGCCTTTTGTGCTTCATTTGAGCTCTTTTTGGACTTGTGTTTTGACTTCTTCTCCCGCTTCTTGCCCCTGTAAAGCAATCCAGAACTATTATATAACATGAATTTTTTTTCTCTCAAACAACTTTACATAAGGATAGAGGGGCTGAATTTGAAAGGCAATTCTACATAAGGGTAAAGGAAGTACTCGTCATGAGAACTATGACCCCAACAAGACTTCAGTTTCCGGTTGATATGCTTCAATTCCTTCTCTGAAGGAAATTTGTATTTTCTAACCTGCATACATAGCCAAGGCCACAATGGTCCATGTAAAACAGCAGACAACAACATTCCCAGCTAATACAAAACGTTAATTTGGAATCAGCACAAGTCATTCTGACTCCTTCAGTTCAAAAATATTAGAATGAGAAACAATTACCAAAGAATCAATTGCATTCAGTGATTCAAGAAGCTCAGACTTTGTATGCATGGAACTCTGACGGGAAAAAATGCTGCTCAGATAACTGCAATTAAATGCCAGTTTAAGAGTGTCTAAGCAAATACATTAATATTGGTCAAATAATATACTACAATATCACACCCCAGGCAGACCATTTTGTAAGACTACGTGACAACTAACAACAAAAGGAGAGGGGGGTTCAGAATCAATTATGCAAATAAACATGCGAAGCAATAATAATTAAGTACCTATCAAAGTCAAGAACTTTATGGAGTGCATTTGAATTGTGCAAAGCAGCCAAAGCCAACTGCACCAAAAGACAAACAGGTAGTTAGAAAGATTTTGAAGCAAAATGTTTTAAAACAAAGCTGAACTTCAAATTAGACTGGTCAGAGAATGTTCTGTTGCAAATCAGTTACTACAAACTACACCTTTTTATGTTTTTCTTACAATTGAGGAAACCTTAGCAAACATATTTCCAATTCTGAAACAACTAACTGAATATGTTTAATCACTCCTTCCGAAATTTGGTTCATTGCTCGGTAAACAGAAATATTTTCACAAGGATTTCCTGAATCATAGTTCTCCCTTTTTTATGGATAAAAAGAAAATAGAGCCTAGGTTTTGACTTGTGACATGGATCATTTGCTTTCAACTGATAAAATGTGAAAATATAGCCTAGGGTTGTGACTTTTGACAAGAAATAAAAAACATCAAATTTTCTACTTTAAAATCCTTGATAAAGATAAGGCAACAAACGGAATCTTTTTGGCTGCTTCTTGTCACATGAAACACTTCAGTTTCAAAATTTACAGACTATCCAGAGAATACCTGCCCAGGAGGAAATAAAAGAGGTGCATCTGTAAGCATCATTTTGTCAACTTCCAATCTTGCCGTGTCTTGCAAAATCTAAACATCCGAGAAATATTATCATCAGACAAGAAGCTATTTGTACATCATGAAAGTCAGTGAGCATTTGAGAGTTAGGAGGATGTGCACAGTTTTTTATAACTAGGGAAGAACAATAGTTAACCAGATTAAAATATTGCTCCAAAAGAGAAGGGAATAGGAGAAACAATCACAATACACACACAAACAGATTCCTTCAGTAATCTTAATTTTTATGAAGGCACTTGTACACTTAGTAATTAGTGGTCAACATTTTGCTCAGTATTCCATTTGATTGAAATATAAATACAAAAATAAATTGCTGTATTTTGATATTTGAAGTAAGTGGGACCACATGGACAAAATATTAACCACTAATTGTCATAAAAAAGGAAGGGTACTGGAGAAACCTCCTACATATAAAATAATAAGACCCCCAAAAAATTATCTACTCATGGCCATAACGATGTGCTAAGCCAGACAAAATTATGTTGGACAACAGGACTAGTACCTTCAGCATTTGAAGAAGGTCATCATCAGCATTGCAAAATTCCTGTCAATGCCGATAGTCGCAATTTTCAGCATAAAATAAAAATATTAAAAAAATGCATGTTAATAGCCGACAAGTCATATAAAAATTAAGCTAAAAAAAGAGAAAAGTTGGAGATTTATTTTGAGATGCAAAAACCATAAAAATTAAACATATTAAAAAATTCCACTCATAGGTCAACAAGACGAACCTCCATATCATTTATAAAACCTTCAACTGAGCGATATGGCGCATAAACAATAAGATCAAATTCCAAACTCTGCAAAATAGAGGTTCCATGTCATAGACTAATAAAAATAAAAAATAAGACAGATCGAATTGATACATGAGACCTATCCATGCCTGATAAACTATCATCTCATTATTGAGAATCATTTGATGATCCTGTGAAATCCCCTTACCAAGCTCCTCAGCTGATACATGATTTTCTTCTATCTTACACGCAGCATATATGCAGGTCAACCTGTGCAAAAAATTCAATCTGAGAATAAGATGGAGTATATGACAGCCACACAGGTAATCAATCAAAAGATAACATAAAAAATATGTAATCCGTTGTATTTTTGTTAGGAACCCGGAAATTAAGTAGGAAAACTATGTGTATTTGTATTAATGAAGAAGAAACAAGTTTGTTATCAAGGTGATAACAGAGCTGTAGTTACAGAAATGGAGATAGAAAGTAGAAAGCAGAAAATGAAAGATAAGGGGCAATTCGAGAGTGCCTTGCTCTCCCAAGAGTCCAATCCCAAATTCTAGCCTAACTGTTATGGCTCTCCCCATTACAATATATTTCCCCCCAAGTTGCTGAACACACTCCTCACGCCCTCTTTCTCTCTCCTGCCAGATCAGCAAAATCAGTTATGCTGGCCTAGATCAGGTGCATCACAAGTGCACCATTCTCTCATGCATTTTAGTAACATTGGGCCTTGGGTCTAGGTCCCTATCAACTCTTCCCCCTTCGAAATCCACCTTGTCCTCAAGGTGAATGTACAAGAAGCAGCCAAACAAAAGGTCTTCCCCCGGATCCCATGGTCGAAAACATAAGGACCAACTTATTCTGGAAGCATAGTAATTTGCACCAGGATCCCATTGTTTGGAGTGTGTTGGTTGGAAATAAAGATTTTCACTGAAGGCTGCTAGGATTAAACCATAACTCTTAAGGGCATCAGCGGATCCCACAACCATAATCATAAGTGTTCCCATCGAGGCCCGTCTAACATCGCAAGAAACAGGGGCACCCACCAACTTCAAATTCTTACCTTCATTATGCAAACTACGCTCTAGCTGTCTCACATAAGCAAGAGAAACAGTAGAAGAAAGAATGATCAATGCTCCTGATGGAAGAACTAAAATTGCAACCCGTCCTCCGTACAAAGCAATTTCTGCTTGAGCTTTGTTGGTGACCATGAGCATACGAACATCAATATCTTTACTCGCTTCAGTAGTTATTTCATATGCCCTCTGTATGGGGTTAATTGCATTTGTATTTGCAGCACCTGAAATGTGTTCCCAAACCTAAATCACTGATGTACCATCGCTGTCTTCACCACAACCACGTGAAGCTAAAACCTCATGAATAAGTTGTTGATGAGTAGCAGCCAAACGTGGAAGGGGAAAAGTAAGTGAATTGACCATATCCACAATGATTTCTAGCTCCCCACGCTCACATTTGTACTTAAGCAAATCCTTCCATGGTTCAAGAATTTCTTGCTCGAGCACCTCAACATGTATTCCTTGAAGTTTCTTAAGTAACCCCTCTAACAGTGGCTGCCTTAGCAATGCCATATCTGTTACTAGGGTAACAGTAAAACTAACAATAGCTTCAGCAATTAAACCAATCTTTATGGGTTGGGTATATGTAAGTTTCGGCCCAAATCCCCATTTATTATTTTCTGAATGATTCTTTTAAATTTTTGAAAGAAATACATCCTCACCTCCTAACTTAATAGCGTTCCCTTTTCTTGTTGGGCCTGGCCCATTAGGTTAAAAAAATAACCCAATTCACATTCTGCACTCCCTCCCATCTTCATCAAGACCCATATGTTATGCGACGGCGGCACCACCCTTCCCTTCATCAATTTCTCCTTTCCCTTTAGGGTTTCAGCCGCCAAGGGCAATGGGACCTCAACCAGCGACGACCCAACTACCACCATGGTCGCGTTCGATTCTGATGGCTCCGGCAGCGGTGTTCGCTCACTATCGCCCATCGTCACCTCCCCACTACCTCGGCCACCCCCTTCATAACGTCCGTCGTCTCCCTTGTTTACGCTGCTACCACCAACATAGCGGTCGTCGTTGCTTCTACTGTGGCCACCACCTATTCCTTGAAACCAATCATCACCGACCCACTTTTCCGGCAACTCCAGTTCCTCCTCCCTTGCATGGCGGCGATTCAACATCTCGAAGACTATCTCTGACCTTGGTTCGTGACTTTTTATCGGTGTGGGTCGACCTGCACCCAACAACTCATCCTCCACGACCGCCACGGCTTTAGTATCGAGAACCTCCACTCTCACAAGTTCCAGCACCTCCATTGTCTGGTCAGTGTTGGTTTCTGTCTGTGGTTGGCATTCACAGTGGTCCGATTCTCCCCCACCACTCTGGTTCTCACTCTCTCTGCCTTCATCTTTGCTACTGTTTTCTGACTCCGCCGGTTCCATTTCATCATCCCCATCCAGTATCGGTAGAACATCCCTGTACTCCGGTTTAAAACGCCACAGTAGTGCAACCGCAAACGTTAGCCAACTCGCCTGTGGACGGTGGGGACCCCACCATTGCCACCATTTGAGAGCACGTCCTCTCAATACCTTCACCGCCTCCGGCAATTTCTCCGTCTCCGGTGTCCCCGTTGCCTCAAAGTATTGCTGAATGCAAATAAACCACCCATAAGCATCCTCTTCTTCGTCAAACCCGGGGGTCTCCATCTCTGGATTTCTCTTCAATGCGGCTGGATCCACTTTCCCTCCACTTCTTTGGCGACGTGAACCATGGTCATGTCGAGATCGATATCTGGTGTTCCATGACGGTCTGGTATTCATCATTCCGGCTCCCGGGATCGAGAGCTCTGATACCAATGTTAGGAACCCGGAAATTAAGTAGGAAAACTATGTGTATTTGTATTAATGAAGAAGAAACAAGTTTGTTATCAAGGTGGTAACAGAGCTGTAGTTACAGAAATGGAGATAGAAAGCAGAAAGCAGAAAATGAAAGATAAGGGGCAATTCGAGAGTGCCTTGCTCTCCCAAGAGTCCAATCCCAAATTCTAGCCTAACTGTTATGGCTCTCCCCATTACAATATATTTCCCCCCAAGTTGCTGAACACACTCCTCACGCCCTCTTTCTCTCTCCTGCCAGATCAGCAAAATCAGTTATGCTGGCCTAGATCAGGTGCATCACAAGTGCACCATTCTCTCATGCATTTTAGTGACATTGGGCCTTGGGTCTAGGTCCCTATCAATTTTCCATTAGGGAGATGCAAAAAGGTAAAAAAAAAAAAAAGGTTTAATCAAAAGAAAAAACTGATAACTAATCCATCTTGCAAGCAGTTCATCAGGTGCAATCATCCTAACCAAATTTCAAAATTTACAAACAAAATAAGTATGAATTTAATATGGCCAAAAAACAAGTGTTGTTCATCCTTAGTCGAGAGCTCATCAAATGAACTAAAGCAAAACTTACATTACATGTTTTGGTTGATGTTCCATCACCGACCATTGCAGATAGAACCTTTTAAAATATATGAGGGCCGTTGCCTGTGTATCATAAACTATTTCAAAAGGTTGATTATAGAAAAACAATGTTGCGCTGATTAATTCATTAACACAGATTGCTTCAAAATAAAATTTCTAACATTTGGAGAGGAGCTTGCATACCTGGACCTTATGAGGGAAGTGGAAATTGTTACATACTTCTTGTAGCTTGTTTTCATAAAATACCCTTATACATTGTTCTTCTTCAATACTAAGAGGTTTCGTCCGAGAATGCTTTTCAGCTGACATAAAACACTACCCTTGTGAACAGTTAGAAATTCATATGAATAATCAAGGGGAACAAAAACCTAATGAAATACTTTCGAACAATTAAAAACTTAAAGGATATAATGTTATCTACATATTGAGGGAGGGGGACGGGAGAGTCATATTTCCAGAAATAACATTTACCGTTATCCTTTGCAGTAACCTGGGGTTCAGGATATGACAACGACCCATCAACATCTATTTCCATTAGAGTTGCTCCACACTTTAAAAATAATAATAGTCATCAGCAACCAGATAATAAACTTTCAAATGATACCAAGAAATATTATTTCTGTAAGGGACAAAAGAAAAGCAGTCCCCCACAAGGCCACATCATCCAACATTTCAGTAAGAAAATATACAACAACAAATATGTAAAGTTTTATGGTCCTGGAGCTTGCTGGTTGAAGCTCATCAGTTTATAAAAATATAAGGCAGGGGAAGGGGCAAATTGACTAGTAAATTACGAAAGTCTGCATACCTTCTCTAAAAGTTGAAGGGCTCTCTGATTAGCAGCTCTGTATTTTTCAACCTAAAACAGAAATATATATACTTTAAGTCTTTAACCATATTGTACACATAATATGAGAGAAAATAGAATCTTATGAAGCCTCTCTTGTGCATCAATAGCACAGAAAATAGTAAATTGTAACTTCTAAAAAATCAAATTTATCTACTCAACCTATTTTGCAATTTTCAAAACGGCCGTGCTTACAAAGACCACAGTTACAATTTACAAATATTAAAAGTTTTCTGCTTCTAAAGCAACCATATGAACCTATGCAAAAATATTGAAGTCTTCGTTAAAGAAAGCACAAAAGTGATTATGAATCATGACTTCTTGGTTCCTTTTCCACACAATACCTGACAGCCAAACAAGAAAACAAATGAATAGTGAAGATGGAAATAAAACAAGTACCAGCTGTTGCGGAGTGAAGATCCACTTAGCTCGGTGGGTAGAGGTAAGAAAATCAGCCATGGCCGATCAGAAACCTTAACTCAAGTGCTTTTGCTAAGTGATTTTAGCCACAAAATAAAAAGGGCAAACACTGATTGGTTGAAAGCTCAAAGTTCTTCAGTCTGAGAGAAAGTCAGATATTGAAGTGGGACGTGCCCCTTGTTTAGGTAGCAGTGCTCCTGCTGAAAAAAGCACTCAGATTGTCGAACAAAAGAATTTTAGTTGGCATATAATATTGGCAAGCACAAAACAGGCAACAATCAAAAGGACAGTAATCCAAAACTTAATTATCAAAAACCTAATTTTAATTATATAGATGCAGAATATTTGTAAAGAGAGATTGATTGTTTCTCATTAATACATAACTATGATGATCACAATTTACAAAAAGATACTTGTGATCTGTAAGGTACGGGCCCTATTGGGCCTGTGTTAGGCATTGCTAGTAATAAAGCAATTTTAATTATTTCTAGTAACTGTTGTATGTTAGTAACTGTTGTGTAACTGCTATAGGTTTGAACTATTGTAACTGATAAATAGGAGTTGGGGGGAATAGAGAAACCATTCGGTTATCTTGTGGGTGGTTGGTTAGGAGAGACTAGGCTCTCAAACTCCTAGGGATTACTTCTTCATCTCTCTATTTCTCTCAGTAATTACTGTAAACTATGTACTGAATTCTCTGCTGGATATAATTTCCCAGAGAACTATCTAATAATAGTGAAGAATATTCAGTGTAATACCTACATTTCAACAAGTTGTATCATGATCATAACAAAAAAGGTTTCTGCCCATATCATAATATATTTTTTCCCCTATGTAGAATATCAACAAAAGCATCTTTAGTAGAGCTCAAAACAAGTCTTGGCTCTATTCAGTAGCCTACAATTCAAAAGCATCTTTAATAAATTACTGTCTATTGCTATTGTATCATTCTCTTCTCCCTTGTTACCATCATCCAGAAAAAGCATAGCTTCAAAGTCTGGTTCATCAAGAGACAACTCTGCCAATTCAAGAAGTCCAACACCATCATCAAGTGGATCGTGTATATCTCCACTAATGTCTCGCAACCTTGTCTCTCCTTTTTTATACCCTTCATTTGTCCTAGAGAAACATAGAGAGTGGAGAGTGAACCAGACTTACAGCACCAGAAGCAGACTAGCGAGAGAGTGAAGAAAGACCACAACAGAGAGACTTACAACACCAGAACCAGAAGTACAACACCAGATTCGGGATGGAGAGACACATAACCGTCGCTGGCCACGCACTCTTGCACCGGAAGAAAAGACCCTGAACCTCCGGAAGAAGAGACTCAGTACCTCCAGAAGAAGAGATTTAGTACTGCCGGAAGAAGAGACTCTGTACCGCTGGAAGAAGAGAATTAGACGAACACTTGTACGAAGAGAGAAAGGGGTTGGTAGTCGCGTACGGGAGAGACAAAGGGCCGAGTCTTTTAAAACATAAAAAGGTTTAAAAACTGGTCCAAAACTTATAAAATATCCAACCATATCTGAGTTGTCTCTCAATCGTCCCTAAGTCGTATCAAATAAAAAGATTAAAAAAAAAAAAATGGGATACTTCATGGATACGTATCGGGAAGTATTTTACGCGTAACGCTGTCGGATACGGGTACAAAACCGATACTTTTACATTTTTGGAGTATCCAGGCTTCATAGCTTGTCCCACGCCCGACCTTAGATTTTGACCGGGCCAATTCTTTGGATCCGAACCTGACCCAAGACTCGAAGAAACCTTATCATAGTCCGGTCTAATTAAGATGGGGTTTAGATAAGATAGGATCAAATACAACTAAATCCATTGTACAAATTACAACTGCATATCAGTGGGTTTTCAACATCAATACAGACAAACACTTCACATTTTGATTGAGATTCAGAATGGCAAAGTAATAGAGAAGAACAACTTACGCACTGATCTTCCTAAAAAACCGATGAAGAATTGATGAAGGATGATCCAAAGTGAGGCTTTGGTCTCCCTTTTTTGCTGCTTCAGTCCTATCTGTAGTCTCTGCTTTATGGTGATGCGGTGGCTCAGGCGGGCGGCGGCGGCTTGTGGATGGCGAGGGACAGCGGAGATCAGTGGCTCATGCCTCACAAATTGTAGATGTTAGGGTCTCACGACGGCGACCCAAGGTGTTGGCAGCAGCAGCAGACTAGCGGTAGGTGAAGAAGGCCATCGATGAGGGGAAGAGAAGAGAAAGGAGAAAGGATAATGCTACTCTACTCTTAGGATAATATACTTCCATAACAATAAAATAACACCTGTAGCACTAAAATAACAAGAACCATGTGAGTTCAAGCCTTTCATGCTTAAAGATAATATATAACGAGCACTCTATTAGGAATTTTTAAGTGTAGAGGTTAATACATGTGATCAGGCAACATTAAAGAAGTGAAATCAGAGTTTCTTTAATAAAGAAATAAGAGAACATCAAAAGAAGCTAGATCAGAGTCACGAGTAACCAATACGCTCATTGTAGGAAGAATAACAAACAATCATTAGAAAAGCTCTCAATAGAAAGTAAACAACTAAATTTTGACAATAGAGCTAGAGTTCTCAGAGCTTAAGCAAGGTTCATTTATCTGATCATCTTCAACATCATGGAAACTACAGGATTCCTTTTGGTCTTCTACTTGAGTACTTGACAGTCACAACATGAAGCTCCACCGCATTGGCAATCTGAATTAATCAAGAGTTCACAAGCAGTTTGTTGCCCTTGGCCTTGTCTGTATATCCAAGGCCCTTCCATCTTAAGTAATGAGCCATTCAATCGATTATTTTCCAATTTAACTAGTTCACCATTTTCAGGGCAATTAGGAACTAATTTTAAGAAACTAAGAACAATGTTTTAAAAAAACCTGGGAATGGTGTATTTAATATTCAGAGACAATATATTCTACAACATGCAAGAACACCATGTATGTCCCTTGACCGGAAGAAAACAAAACTGAAACTCATCTACATTAGTCCAAAATTGCAAGCAAAAAGAAAGCAGTATCCAATGGTATGAACTTAGGAAATTCCATTTTAGGATTTCAGTGGTTTCAGAAAAGAAACAATGGTATATGAACCTGATAAAGCCAGAAATAAGAATTATCATATTCAAGTTTCCTTCTTAGATTACTGAATTAAGAATTGGAAGCGTTGGAGCAAGGAACCTTTTGTTGTTATAACCATTTCAAAGAAAAGGTTGAGTGCTTCCAAGAAAGCATACATACACACATAAACACATTTAAATAAAAATTGAACTAACAAGCATTTCTATAATTCTCTATTAGTAATACCAAATTTAAGCTAGAAAACTAAGAACTTTCATCAAGGTGATTGTGTCCCTGATTCTAATATAAAATAGCAAGATTATTTGAACTTTCACAGAGCATACCTGCTGAAGGAGAAGATGACCGGAAATCAAGGCATAGTGAAGAGACGGCGGGCGTGGTGGTGAAGGAAGAGAGCCGACAGGGCGTGAGAAGACGCTCACGAAGGGCGGAGGTGCGTCGTGGTGAGAAGACGGAAATCTGGGTGCCTTTGGTGGTGTAGAAGAGGAACTGAAGTTAGGAAGAAGGACTTTCTGAGTTCTGAATGTCTCTGATAGTGATTAGGTTAGGAAGAAAATTAGAAAAGGAAAAATGTATTTCAATTCTGATCGGTTGGGATCGGAATGTTCCGATTCTGATCGGTTTGAACCGTTCGGATTCACCGAAATGGGACATCGAATCGGATCTGCTTAAACCCTGCTACTTTAAGGAGAATTTATCTTTTTGGAGAAAGTAAGCGCGTTTCTGCTCTTAATTTAGTAAATATCATAAATATTTGGTTTAATTGTATTTTTAGTCTTTCAAGTATCACGATTGTGTAATTTTAGTCCCTCGAATTTTAATTACGCCAATTGGATCCTCCAAGTATCACGATTGTACAATTTTGGTCCGCCAAGTTTCAATTGTGCCGATTGGATCCTCCACGTATCATGATTATGTAATTTTGGTCCCTCAAGTATTACGATTGTGCAATTTTGGTCTTATAAGTATCACAATTGTGCAACTTTTAACATCAATAGCCTACGAAGTACATAAGCGACTGATTTGACACTTAATGAGGCTAGTTTGGCAGCTTACGTGTCATTCTTATATGACACTTAATGATGTGCATTTGATCATTAAATTGTATGAGATGTCAATAATGTCTAATAAGAATGTCTCATATACTGTCAAGTTGACTTCACTAAGTATCAAATCAGTCCCACGTGTCCTACGCAGACTAATGACGTTAAAAATTGCACTATTGTGATACTTGAGGGACCAAAATTGAACAATCGTGATACCTAGGTGATCTAATTGGCGCAATTGAAAACTGGAGGACCAAAATTGCACAATCGTGATGCTTGAGGGATCCAATTGGCGTAATTAAAACTGAAGGATTAAAATTGCACAATCATTATATCCCGGGGACCAAAAATACAATTAAGCCTAAATATTTTAAGCAAATTTATTAAATTAGGATTTGATTGCTATAACGTCAGTGAAATTCTAAAGTGAAAAAGTAATGAGTTATCCATTATTGATTTGATTAATTACATAGAGATTTTAACCCTCTAAATGATCTAAGAATAAATAGTCTCTTACTTTCTTTTTTAGAGCTCCACTCCCATCAAATTAAATTACCTTGGAGCCTTTTCTCTTTGAAAAAAATCTTCCTTCACTAAAGTTGATATATCTCTAAAGTGAGCATGTAACCCCTAATTTAATGAATTTAGCTTCTATGAAGTGAGAGGAGCTCTAAAGTGAGAAAGTAAGGGACTATCTATCCTTAGATCATTTAGTGGGTTGAGATCTCTATGTAGTTGGGTTGAGATCATTTTTGGCTCCTCTATCATTTAATTTAGGAATCGGTTTGACATAACTAGTTGAAAAGCTATATGAAAAGCTATCCTTAATGTAAATGAATTACTTGATTTGCACTTTTATATTGTTAACTAATCATAAATTATTGGCTATCGTAGTTAGGGCATTTGGCTCCCCAATAGATCCATCGAGGTACTCCCACAACTTTGACCCTTTGAACTGGCTATGGTAATAATTTCTGGTCCGACAGCGATGGACTTTCGATTTTTTATATCCGGGATTAAGTTGCTTCTTTAATGGATAACTACAGAAATTGAACTTACGTTTTTTTTATTATGAAAGAGTCACCTTACCAAATCTTTCACCATCATATTGGTAAAATATATGTCTTTCTTTCAAGACTTTTTGACATTAAAATTGAAAATAAAGATATTGATTAGAAGGAAATAAAATATGGACATTTAAAATATTAAAAATATGAGAAACACTGCATAGAAACATACCCAACACAGCATGCTGGGGAAAAAAGGTATTGACATCTTTGGAAAACGAAATAAGCAAAGTTGGGGAAAAAGTATTCTAGCCATCAAATAAGAGTTGTTTTTTTTTTTAAAAAAAAAACTCTTTTTTTGTCATAAGAATTATTTTGAGAGGTATAATTATAAGAGTTTATACACGGATAGTGTAAAATATTTTTATATAGATATTCAATTATAAGTTATCACATTAGTAAAAAAAATTGATTTTCATCCTAATTACCTTAAAAGTCATCCATACCATGATTAATGATTGGTTGTCTATATAAAAATACTTTACACTATCAGTACATAACAATTAAACTCTAATTGTAATCAACTATAGAAAATCAAATTAATAATCGATACATTTGCATCTACGTACTGATTATTAATTAGTTTTTTGACCAAACTACTTTTGTTTTTGAAACTTTTTATCAAAATAATTTTGTTTCCAAACATATTACCAAACTATTCTTATTTTGAATAAAATATTAATTTTTGAGTGACGCTAGTTGGACCAGCGCCACTCCTTTTCACGTGGCGCTCTCTTATTGGGCATCATTTATTTTTTCAGAATTTTTTAAGAAAAGACCTTTTTAAACAAAAAAAAAAAAGGATTTTGCATGGCTGGTCACGTGGCGCCCTCAAGGGAGCGGAGCCCTAAAGGATTTTTTAATTATTGTTTTAAATTTTGTTAATCTTATTCTATTATTATTATTATTATTATTATTATTATTATTATGTTATTAAAATTATTATATTAATAGTATTAGTAGTCTTTTGTTATTATTATTGTTGTTTTTAATGTTATGATTGCCTATTACTGATACTAGTTGCAGTGGCGTCACTCCACTGAGGGCGCCACATGACCAGTTATGCAAAATCTTTCTTTTTAAAATAAAATTCTAGAAAAAAAAATGGTGCCCAATGAGAGGGCGTCACGTGAAAAGAAGTGATACTGATCCAACTAGCGCCACTCAAATATTAATATTTTATACAAAACAAGAGTAGTTTGGTAATATGTTTGAAAACAAAATTATTTTGGCAAAATGTTTCAAAGACAAAGATAGTTTGGTCAAAAAGCCTTATTAATTACTAATTTGAATATACATAGTAAGCCGTATGTACATATTAAGGGTTTAATAAGTTTTTGAACTCTGTAAAATAGCGAAAATTTGTTTTTAGTACCTTGTTTTTAAAATGACATTTTTTAATCCCTCAATTTTCAAAATAACTTACTTTTGGTCCTTAACGTTAGCTCAATTTTCAAAATAGGGACCAAAAGTGAGCTATTTTAAAAATTGAGGGACCAAAAATGATATTTTGAAAATGAGAGATTAAAAATCAATTTTCGATTTTACAATGACAAAAAATATATTAAATCCTTATAATATTTTTTTTCAATACTTTTGAATTTTAAATAAAAAGACATATAACTCATAATTGTTCTATGAGAATAGCAAATACAATTATTATATAGTTTGAGTTTTAAATTAAATAATCATATCATAAATTTATTTAAGTTTTACTAATAAAAAAACTGAAAAAAAAATAAATATATATATATATATATTGCAATAAATCAAAATTATTACTTTTTTTAGTCATTTACTTTATTAGTATAATTTCACATTTTCTTCGAATGTTTATTACTATTCTTTTTTATCTTATCAGGAGTTTAAATTAATTACACATGTCATCTGTTCTATTTCGAAAGTTATATTTATATATATTTTTTTGGTGAAAATATCCATATTCTTATAGGGGATATCGGTGTAATTACAATCACTTTCCTCCATAAAAGACAAGTGTAATGACGATCAAATCTCAATAAAGTCGATTATAGTTTATGAAATAAGAGAGACGTCGAATGTAACTAAGGCAAAAGAAATTTAATGTAATTTCTCCTAAATTAAAACATATAATCGTAAATATATAATAATTCTTTTTTTTTTTTGCTTTTGTGACATGATCTTATAATTCCAATAAAATAAAAATAATAACTTATATCTATTAATATATATATATATATATATATATATGTATATATAAATTAATATGCATCTAATTATACGATAATATAAATAGGTAAGACTATCATTTATATTTATATATATTTTATATATAATAATAGATCAACATTTTTTTTATATAATAGTAATAGTAATGTTTAACATTTATAATACTAACATATATATAATTTTTTTTATTGATAAACAGCAATTTATATAAAAAGGTGTAGACACATGTCATTTTATATTTATCAACTAGTTTAACTGCTATTTTTATCAAACACTTTCACACCAATAAGCTAGCTTATCCGCTATCCGCTATCAGCTAGCTCATTCATTATTCGCTATAAGCTCATCCGCTATTAGTTAGCTTATCTGGTATTTGCTAGTTTTATCAAACAGGCTCAATAATAACTTTACTAGCAAATGTATTAAAAAACACTTATTTATAAAAATAAAAAAAGAATGAATATTTAATGAAAAACAAATATTCTTAAATTTATAATTAATGCACTCAATACTTTTCTTTTCCGGCTTATATGTTTTTAGGTGCCTTCTCCGGTACCCCCAATAATTTTGGGGTAAAAGCGACCCTACCCAACCAAAATGTGCTACCTCAATTAAATGAGTCATGTTAGTGAGTCAATTCAAATAGTTCTCATCATCTGATTGGGCCACCTAGACAGGATAAAGTTACCCTTAGGGTGATGAAGAATTCATCATGTTTTTAATCCATATAAAGTAGAACTCTTTTGTTTTTTATTCCTATAAAAACTTTTTTTCATCCCTAAAAATAGGGAAATACTTACTTTTAGTCCCTTTAAGTAACTTGCTTCTATTAAGTGTTGATGTGTCAAACAGAAGGCTACATTAGCCGAGACACATGGATGCCACGTGACACCTTCTTCTCCCCCTCTCATTTTGCCCCTTTGTTATGCTCTCCTTACCTTCTTCCTCGTTTCGTTTTTTCTTCTACCCCCTCATTCATTATTTAAAGAAAAACATTAGGTCTTCACAAATACCAAATTTCAATCACACCTTTTTATTCATTTCAATACAACCTTATCCAAAAAACAAACCTTCCAAACCAACAACCAAACTTCCACCACATAGTCCCAACCTCTAAAAACCCAAAACCACAACAAAACCCATCCGCGGTCGCGCTTCCAAACCTGTCACCAAGCCGGAAAAAAACAACACCCACAAATCACATGAGATCCACACCCCTATGCCTTCACTTGCGATCAATCGCGCAAGACCCCTCACACTCACACCTAGTTCGTCGTTGTCCTTATAAATATGCTTTTGGATAACAATTTGCTTTTTGTGGAGTTACGACATAAAAGGTGACCAATACTCTCTTCACTTTGTTCACATAAGCTAATCAATCTAGGGTTCAACGGATATTTTTCCTCTTTAGGTTTTGATTTGCTTCATGTTATCTAACCCATTTTTTTGTCAATTTAAATTTGATGGTGTTATAAGGTTTATTTATTTGGGGTTTTAAGTGATAACATTGTGATTCTTTTGGTTTGGTTCTGGGTTTCTATGTGTTTGGTAGTGGTGGTGGTACGGGTGGAGGCAGAGTTTTAGTTTAAAGGGGGCCAACACCAAAGAGCCTTTGGCTTTTTTTTTTTTTTCCTAACAAGTTATAAGGTCAAAACTTGAGGAAATTCTTCGGGTGCTTGTGATACTATTTTCCAATAAAAATATAAAATATATAATAATTCATCAGTGAAAACATAATATCTGTAACAGTTTTTACATATCTTATATTTTAATTGAGAAATAATATCACTTGCACTCAAAAAGTTATACATAAGTTTTGTTGAATAAACAATTGTTGATTCAAAAAATTATAGAAAAAATTACAAGATATGACTTTTTTAGTTTTTTCTACATAGAGAAATTATAAATATGAAAATGAAAATAGACATAAAAGAATAGATACCACCAAAAGATCAATAAACTATAAACTATAAATAAATATAAAAGTTAAAAATGGAAGGGGTAGCCATGGCGTACACATGCCACCCCTCCCTCTGCCCCTCGGTGGTGGTATGTTGGGCATTATTGGTGTTTGGAATTTGGGGTGATTTTTTATTTTATGATTTGATTCTTAAGGGTTTTATAGAGGTGTAGTTGAACGCTATAATAATAAGGTGGTGTATGTCTTTGGATATGTGCAAATCAGATGGAAAAAACAAAAAAAAAAAGGTTAAATTAATATTTTGATCCCTATACTGAGATTATTTTTCAATTTAGTCCCTATACATAAAAACTTCTCAAATCAGTTCTTATATGTATAATTATTTTTAATTTGGTTTTCACCATTCATCGGTGTTATAATGTCGTCATATGACAGGAACAAAATTGAAAATGATTGTCACATGTAGGGACTAAACTGAAAATTATTGTCACGTATAAGGACCGAATTCAATTTTTTGTTGTTGAATTCCGTCCCTACAGGTGACAATCATTTTCAATTTGGTCCCTATACTTTAACTCCAACAAATGACATTATAATACTAATAAACGACAAGGACCAAATTAAAAATAATTGTACATATAGGGACTGATTTGAAAATTTTATACATATTGGAACTAAATTAAAAATTAGTATCATGTATAGAGACCAAATAATTAGTTTAAACAAAATAAAGAAGAGGGTCAAACAATACAATAGAGGAGGTCATCCACGTGTCTTGCTAATTTGGTTCACAGTTGAAAAATTACAAACGTACGTTTGGAACAAATTATCTAGAGTTTTTTTGTGACAAATAAACATAGCCTCATTGGTAAATCAAATATAACCTCAATATTTGATTATGTGTTTTAATTTGAGGGATGGAAGATTTTCTTTAGAAGAAAAGAAAAAAGTCCTACTTTTTATTAAGCCTTTCCTTCTTTAACAATTAGCGATATCGGGTATGCTTGATTTATCGTTCTAAACATGCATTTGTTTTTAAAAATATGTTTGTTCCAATGAAACTCTATAAATATTTTCCCTAAGACATATGTTTAAAATTTTTTCTAACAATAAATCAAACGTGTAAATAATTAACACATGAATGGGAAAAACACACGAACGCAAGATTCCATTTCCAGCAGCAATGAATTCCAGTGGGGGTAGCTGCCCGAGAATCACGGTTATGGGTAGGTCACCGCTGCCCCACTCGTCAATGCCCTTTGATTCCATGGACCCACCTGGTAAGGACTTCATCACCGTCTACTCAGTCGACCCTGACCCATTCATCATAAATATCACACATCCCCACTTACCATACCTAATAGTTTATTAGCCTACTAATGTAATGTTGCGGGTCCCACCATAAGATCCCATTATGCTTTATTATAGTTTGTATTTCCCTTTCGTTCTAAACATTAGAAAAGCAAATAGGAGATTATGTTTGGTTGGCAGTAAAATCAAAATCAATGATGTATGAAAATATGAATAAATTTTGAGATATTTATAGCAAAAAATGAATAAATTTTAAGATAATTTTAAAACACTTTTAATAAGGATTTTTTTGTTTTTTTTAATTATTATTTCAATAATTATTGTGTACCAAATTTTTGAAAGGTCAATCCTCAACCTATTAATTGGAGAACGTTAAACTTATCCTATCAAAGTAACCTAGATTCCATTTCAAATGATAAGACATTCCCAACAGGAAAAAATTGATAGGAATCCCTTAGAATGTATAGTGCAAGCAAAATATGTAGAAAAAAAAATGCAGTCAACATTATCTAGTGTCACTAGTGGTTAAAGTGAGTTATCATTCATGAGACACAAGTGAACAAATTAAGCATAATTTTGGTCTTAGGAGTTTTTTTTTTAAAAAAATTTTCATTTTAAGTGTGGCTTTGTGAGTAATCATTTCTTAGTGACATAGGAGTGAAAATAAGGGTGAAAAGCTCATCAATTTGTTTTATTTGTAAAATTATATTAAAAATTCATCTAAGAATTCTTTATCCTTGTTTTTTTTAGGTATAGTAATCTTTATCCTTGTTTTTTTTTGGGTATATAATAATGGGTGAATTCTTTGGTATCTCGAGTGTAACTTATCCTGTCTATGTGGTCCAATCAAATAGTGATAATCATTTGACTTGATTCATTAACACGACTCATTTAATTTAAGTGGCGCATTCTGATTATACAAGATAATTTTTATCCCAAAATTATTAAGGGTACAAGAGAAAACACTATAATAATCTTTATCCTTGTTTTTATCCCGTACAAAACTGACCATTAGTGTATTTGTGAACTTGGGTATTTAATAGTACACAAATTTTTTAATTGATTGAATTCAAATTTGTTCACCATTTAAGCCATTTATTATAAGTAATGTTTTTTCTTTTAGTTTAAAATTGTATATGTTTTAATTTGTATTTGAATCATATTTATGACAACTCTGAGGTAGAATTTATATTTTTCGATAATGAAATTTTATGATTTTGTAATATTTTTAAATTTATGATAAATTATCGTTTTTTACCCTTCAACTTTTCAATGAAAGAAATTGTGCACATTAAGACAAATCAGTAAGAAGTTTGAGTTTCTAGATTATGTCGTTAGTGCTAACCTATTGAGAATAACAACTTAGAAAAAAAACTTCAATATTTTGAGGGAGTTTTGGACTTTGTAACGGGATTATCCAGAATAAAATTATTTGTATTGTTAGTGACTCAATAATTGTTAAAAAAAGGGATTACAAGTGAATACTTCAAGAAATCAAGGATCCATTCTTGAATCAATAAAAAAAGAAGGATGAACAGAGTCAATTAAAACAAGAAGAGGGTCTACCAAGAACCTATAACATAGTTGATAGATAGTTGAATTCTTTGAATATATTATAAGAGATTCGATACTCAACATATGTACATATGAAAAAAGTGTTGCTGGAAGAGATAAAATTCATTTTGATAATTTTTACGTCTCAAAAGAGTTTAATCTTTAACTATTGATCCTGGAATATCTTAACGCACAATACAAAAAAAAAAAAAAAAAAAAAAAAAAGACTCAAACTCATTAACCTCCCGATTATACATGTTTATGAAAAGTTAAGGTTAAATAAAGTTTGTACATACTTTATCTTCTATGATCTTCCATGTGATGGGAATTCGTGTTTAGTACGAAACGGTTTTTGTACTATTTGTAGGAACAATGTTTTTTTTTTTTTTAATTTCATGATTTTTATTTAGATTTTTTTATCATATATAAACTTGTATATGTTAAGAAATCAATATATAAATTTTTTTTTATGAAAAATCACATTTTTCACTTTTCAATATATTGAATGCAACATTTTTTAAGAGAGGATTATTATTTTTAATTTCTTAACATATATAAGTTTGCATATGATAGAAAAATCGTTTCTATTTAACTTGATTTTGTATTGATTTCATAAACAATGTTTCTTCCATGTTTTTGTATTGGTTAATAACCAATTCATAATCAATTCCATATCTCTTATTTATTTTCTTAAAAAATTATATTAAATTAACTGGTCAAATAAGTTTGACTGTATTTAATTATATATTTTTGTTTTAATATTATTGGGTTGAACTAAAAATTTAACTAATAAATCTTATAAAATCATAACTTAAAAGTTTTACCAGTTTAATTCCCAACTCAGTTTTTAAAATATTAATTGGCTAGAGCTTCAAACAAAAGCTAAAATACTTTATTGCTTTATAAAAAAAGAACAATGCACATGCATCTAAAAAATGTAATGTCAAAAATCTCAAAAGCTAAAAAAATTGCTGTTTTTCCTAATACACTTGATGCTTGCCTCACGAGGAAAATAGCCAAAGACCGTTACTCGTTTTTGTTTTATGGGTTTTTCTATCATGTATAAATTTATATATGTTAAAGAATTAATAATAATAATTTTTTCTTAAAAAATATTACATTCAATATATTAAAAAATTAAAAGTATAATTTTTCATAAAAAAATTCTATATATTTATTTCTTAACATATATAAATTTACACATAATAGAAAAATAGTTATTTTATATTTAGATTGTTGTTTTACTCGTTTTAGAACTCTTGTCTGCAAGTGTCACATAAATCTGACTGCCTACTGTGTTTTTTCCGCACTTTGTCACCCTTTTTCTCTCCCCGTTTTATGGTGGCGCCCATTGTAATTATTCTCATTATTTTTATTTTTTATTTTTTATTTTTTATTTTTAAAATTTTTCCTCTCTTTCTTTATTCACTTCTTCGTTCATTTTTTTTTCTGTACCCAGAAACCGCAACAGAATCCACAATGCAACATCCTCTGCTCTCTTTAACTTCAATTTTTCTTTCTCTTTCTCGGAACACCTTCTGACCTAAACTGAATTCCATTCAACCATTTCGTCAATACATTGCTGATATATACATTATTTTTTCATCCATTTGAATTTTTTCTACTTCGATTCTACTGGTAATTCATGTTCTCTTTGATTTTTTTTTTGAACGAAAGTTTTACGTAGCTGTGAGAACTTTATCCACTTACTCAATGATGATGGAACTTTTGTGTTGCTTATTTGACGGTACTGTAATTCGTTGATTTTTCAGGTGGTTAATTATCGATCGGGAACATTGATTAATAAAAGTTCATAGTGATTGAATTTCATTTCAGGTATTGTAATTAGAGGGTTGAGTTTGTGTTGTTTGATTGTGAACTGTGAAGTTATACTGCATGCATGTGTGAGTGTGAGTGTTGAAGGGTCCTGTGATGTGCTGTGCTGTGGAGGATCCACGTGGCATGGTGAATTGTTCTGATTGTTGTTGATGTTTGTGGATTTTAGCGTGTGTTCGAGTTTGGGAGTTGCTCTGAATTTTCGGCGTTAATTTTTGGCGGGGGGAAAATGTTTGGTTCAGTAGCGGGCAGAGAACATGGGACTGGGAGCAGTGGAGTAGTTAGACCCGTTTTGATTCCAAAACGATTCGTTTGGCCTCATGGGGGAAGAAGGGTGTTTCTATGTGGTTCTTTCACAAGGTAACAGCTTGAAATTGAATTATTAAATTAATTATTACAACTGTGGTTCTCTTTCGATCTTAGTATGTGTTATTGAACGTGATTCTTATTTATTGAATGTGTTATTTCAGTTATCTAATATTTCTAGTTTTTTTTTTTTTTAAATTTTAAATTTTATTTTTTTAGTTATATGATAGAATTAAATTAATTATGTTAACTTGTATATGCACAGATGGTCAGCATCTATACCTATGTCGCCGGTGGAAGGATGCCCCGATCTATTTCAAGTTATTTGCAGCTTAGCGCCAGGATATCATCAGGTTGTTTGGCACCTATGAATTTGGCAAACCTGAGGAAATAAACTACTTATGATTGAAACTTTTATATCATGTACTTTATATTTGGTCAATGACAGATAAGAGTATGGGATGAGATCATCGAGTTTGTTTGCTCAAGTTGCTAGAAAAACTAGAAAGCAAAAATGAGTAGTGTGCTTGTAAATGAATTACTTTAAAATTCATTGATTGTGATATGTTAGAGCAGTCAGAAACAAATAAATAACTTCATGATGATTTTCATATTTCTTAGGAGTTTGTATCACTTTATAACCATATTTACGGGTAAAAAACTGGTGTGGCCTTCATATGAGGCACAATAGTTGTCTCCTCCCCTCTTGGAGTTATCAACACGAGTGAACAAGTAAACGTTAATGGTTGAATTTAAAAAGAGAAAATATTTGGGTAATTTGCGTCATTCAGACTATGAAGTAAGTCATGTAAGCAAGAATGTTTTCTCGCGAACAGCTTGGCCATCTAGAATGTAGGTTAGAGTTAAGGTGTCTTGAATTTACCATCTATTGCTTTAAGTTTTGTGTCTTGAGCTTAATCTAGATGGCAGATTAGACAACCTTTTATCTACACTTTTTATGTATGAATGTCATAGTGCTCAAGCTGCCACCCTATAAATTTTTTCCATCATCTCATTTTAGTTTGCATCTTTTGAAAGCCCTTGTTAAATTTTTTTTCTTAGTTTATCCTAGATATAAAACCATTCATAAGCCTTCATCTAATAGCTTAAGCTTTTGGAAGTGTTGGTCATTGACATGGTATCAAAGCCTCCATAACCAACTGATCTAGAGTTTGATCCTTGCCATCTCTTCTAAATAAAATTTGAATTTCAGTACAAGGCAGGGTACGACTGTGCGTTGTCCACGCTTTGAGTCCAAAGGGCTCTTGCATGAAGGAGCGTGTTATATATAAAACCATTTATAAGGCTTCACCTAGTAGCTTAAGCTTTTGGGAGGTTGGCGATTGATACTTTAGTTCATACAACGAAAAGAAGAGCCCACGTTTGTAATAATCCTTTTTTTTTTTTTTTTTTTTTTGCAGTACATTGAAGGTACAAGTACCGGGGTGGACTAGTGGAGGATTGAACCTCCATCATCTTCATTGCGCTGCAATCTTATAGATTGGAGCCGGTGGCAGTTGAGCTACAAGCTTGTTGGCAATTAAGCCTTTTTTAATAATCGGATTTGGAGTAGCAAATTCTAGATATATTGATTTTTGTAAAATTTTGTTTGGCTTGTCCACTTTCCCCCTCTCGTTCTATATAATGAGATGAGAAAATAAGAATATTAGGTTTAGGTTGAGAGTTGCTGCTGGGCTTAGCTCAAGCGGTAAGGGTGGGTTGGGATTTGGGCAGAGGTTATAGGTTCAATCCCTTGTATGGTATAAAAAAAATGTGGGTGTGGAGGGGGGAGGGGGATTTTCTATCATGAAATAAATATAAGTAAATATACAATATGATACTCTTGGTTAGTTATGCTGATTTTCATACTTCTATATGACTCATTTGTTATCTTTCTATTGGTGTTCCATCTTATCTTGGGAACTAATTTCCTTACTGTGGGAGGTCTAAAATTTTTTATAGTTAGATTAAGGACATTTGGTAGATTGGTTAAATAGAAAACTTCTTGAAGCTTATTTGTTATTGAATTTCTCTATGACGTATTTTACATTCTGGCCTGTCAGAGTAACAAAGGTGTTGGTATTTTTAATGAAATCCACCTATTTGGCACAAAATCTGATATTTTAGGGAAAAACTGAAATACTTCTAAATATTACATAATATGGAAAGGGTATTTGATTCATGCAGATGGGGATAATATTGTTTCCAATTATATGCAGTACAAATTTAACGTGGATGGCGAGTGGCGGCACGATGGGCAGGAGCCGTTTGTAAGTGGGAACTTTGGGGTAGTGAATACTATTTATTTAGTGAGAGAACCAGATATTTCACCTGCCATCTTAAGTGCTGAAAGACCTGGTAGATCTCGCATGGAGGTTGATAATGATGCCTTTCTGCATGTGGTAAGTTTTTTCTCACTCCCTTTGTCCCCTTGCACTTCTGCATATGTTTTAGTGTTTGGCTAGTATTATGAACTATTATTTTACAGGTCAATGAATTCAGTTGTGATTATCATCATCCTCAAAGTGGGGCTTCATTTCCTTTTGGGAGCATACATGCATGCATTTTAGTCCTACTTGTATACTTTTGTCATCTTGGAAACTGCCTTGAAGGTTTAAGTGAATTTATGAAATAATAAAGAAAGATACAGTGGGAGATTCTGAATCCGATGCAAGGGAAGAAAAATACAGATTAACATTTTAAAATTACAAATTTGTGACAATTCTCCCTAATTGCTATGGTGCGGATCCACCCAAAAAAATGTGAGCCACTCTTCGCCTAGAAGTTGATAGGAATTTTGGACCCACTCACAAAACAACAATATATGTGACAGTAAATCCCAGTTTATTAAATTACTGAAGTTAGAGTTTATCTTAAGTTGAGAGTAGTACTTATCAACTAGTTAGAGGAAATGATGGTCAGATGGTCTAATTACTTACTATAAGATGACTTGTTTGTTTCTAGAGATAAAACCAATCTTGAGCCTCCACCTATCGTCTTAAGCTTTTGGGATAGTTGGTATTTGAAATGGTATTTTTTCGGGAGAGTTGGTATTTTACATGGTTCCAAAGCCTCTTATGACCAAGTGATTAGAAGTTAAATACTTACCACCTCTATTTCTCTAGATAAGAAGTTGAATTTCGGCACGAGGTAGAGTGGGCCTGATTGTCGGATGGCTACGCTTCAAGCCCAAAGGACTCTTGCTTGAGGGTGCATGTTAGAGATATAAAACCAAGCTTGAGCCTTTAGCTAACAGCTTAAGCTTTTGGTATAGTTGGTGTTTGACAGCCCAATTCCTTTTACCATAGTGGCATCGAAAAAGAAAATCATCAGGAGGAACAAAATTGATTCTTACTGGATTATTTGGCTAAATGTGTTTGAGGACTTCATCTCTTTTTTCTTAGTGAGAGAGCATTTCTTTGGACAGTCACTTCTTGCCCATTTTGTGGAACAATTTCTTTTCGTTAGCTTCAAGGGCTTTGGTAGAACTAAGGATGGAAATGCTCTATGGTGATGCTCTGTCTTATGCTGCTTTTTGGTGTTTTCGGCTTGAGAGAAATGCTTGTGTCTTCAAGGACTCTTCTTAGCCCTTAGATTTAATATGGGACAAAATCATTTTTCAAGCCTCTCTTCAGTGTAGGGCCTGTAGTCTATTTGAGGGAGTCTACATAACAAATGTCTAAAGGGATTGGGGAGCCTTATTCGATTGACGATTTTTGTTTGTCTTTTCTTTGTCTTTTGGGTTCAAATCCTGGAAACAGCCTCTTCGCTTGCGGGAGTAAGGCTGCGTACATCTACCCTCCCTAGACCCCACTAAGTGAGAGCCTCGTGCATTAGGCCGCCATTTTTTTTTTTTTGTTTCTTCTTTGTGCCTTGCTTAGCATGTTATCTTATCCTCCTCTTTTTTTGTTTTTTGGTTGGAGTGTGTGTATAAACTTTCATTCTTTCCGTCAATAATATTTCTTCTTTTATACAAAAAAAAAAATGCTGCTGGAAATTCTTGAATTCTATAAACGTTTTTATTTGCTTTGAAAAAAAAGATCTTCCTTTGTATTCTATGTCCTCTTCTATAATAGTGTCAGGTTCAATACCATGATCCTTTGTCTTGAAAATTATGCTACCCAAAAGAAGCTACCTTGACTTGGGAACTTTTCCAGGAAGCTAATCCAAGGATATCAGAGTCTGATCTGCAAGTCTCTCGCCATCGCATATCTATATTCTTGTCAACACATACTGCATATGAGTTGCTTCCCAAGTCAGGCAAGGTTTGAATACTTTTTCTCTTCTTTTGTTTAATGTTGCCATTTAATAGGAATTTAACTTTTATTTGGTGAAGCTCATTTGCTTCAGATTTGATTTATTATTGTGTCAGGTTATTGCCTTGGATACAAGTTTACCGGTGAAGGATGCATTCCATGTTCTTTATGAACAGGTATTTTTTTCTTCCCCCTCTTTACACCATTACACCATATATGAACAGGTATTTCTCTTTATCTTCACATCAGATCACACGCCCAATGTATGTTTGCATGACTGATTTTTATTTATATATCGTAACTTAATCTTCTTTCAGGGAGTATCTGTGGTTCCTCTATGGGATTCTTGCAAGAGCCAGTTTGTTGGAGTGCTAAGTGCAATGGACTTCATTCTAATACTGAAAGAGGTTTGTGGGGAATAAAATGTTTATGAAAATCTTCTGTGCCAGATTTTGGTAAAATTAATAAAATTGAAAACTTAACAAATGATAAAAAAAATTTTGATGAAAAATGAAATTATAATATGTGGCAGCTTCATTGAGGCCTAAATCCATGTGACGTTTGAAGAAATTAAGAGGCAGATACAATACTTGATTTATCCTGAAACTTTTGGTATATGTATTGATTATGGCATACATTAATGGTGCAATTTTTAAATGTATTTTTGTCACAACTAGTGAATCTTGTGATCATTATTTTAGGCTAATTATCTATCATTTATGGAACTGGTTAAGTAAGATTATTTTGGCTTTATATAAAATATTTTAAAGAGAAATTTATTTGGGAAGGACCTTGAAAATGCCCCTTCGGAATCTCTTTGATGCTTTGGTCTTCAGGGAAAATCTCTTCTAGTACTTGGTCTTATTCCTGCACTAGTTCTTGGGTTTGTTTGGCTAGGTTTGTTTGTGTTTGGCTGGGTTTATTTGTAACAATCTGAGAGCTTAGAAAGCTTCAGCTTGAGGGAAATTGTTAAATGTATAGTCAACTGCAACAATGATGATTGCTGATTGTTAGCTAGTGATTAGGCTAGCTCCTAATTTGCTCCTTGATTATTTCATTGATTGATTGTAATTAAGCTAAAAATAAGAGATCAACTGTGCACTTCATACACTGAACTTTCTCCAAAATACTCTGTTTCAACATCTATGATTTGTAGCCTACTCTTATAGTGATTTGATGCATGTTTCCTAAATTTGAGTTATCTAGCATTCTTAATTTCAGCTGGGGAAACATGGATCAAACTTGACTGAAGATAAACTTGAGACACATACCATAGCAGCCTGGAAGGAGGGAAAGTTACAGCAATACGGAACTGATAGTAGTGGGAGAACATATCCTAGGCATTTTGTTCATGTAAGTGCTCCTGAGCAGTCGGAACAAAATTTTCATGTATTGAATTTATTTTCCAACTTCTTACATTTGCAGGATTGTTAACTTTTTGGATATTTTAGAGGGTTATAAGCTCTGATCATATGTTTGGTAATTAATCTGAGATTCTACAACGTGATTGATGAATATTAAGTTATAGTCAACATGAATGTGTTAAAAGTTAGATACAGGTATTTACCAATGATTTTAGGCTTTTAGCTTATCTGAAGTGCTTGTTTATTGTGGGTAAAACACTTTCCCCTAAGATAAAGCTAACTCAATCTAGCTTTCAGTGGTTAATGTACATTTTGGGCAGCTTTTTCTTGTTCTTTTTTAGTCTTCTATGGGTCCTGTAAGGTATTTTATCTCCAGTATTCTCAATAAGAGAAACCCCATATTTTTAATTGAACTTTTAGGCTGCCGTCATCCTTTTGTTTGTATGTAATGATGAATTCCCAACAGTAGTTTCCATGTGGTTTTGTCCTATCCTATCAAGTAGGTGAGGATTATTTTCTTCGTTCATTCTCCCATTTTTCTGTTAGTACTTTGGTAAGCATATTGTTAACGGTGGTTTTAACATTGTATATGTTGAAGACATTACTTGTTAGCCTTGTACTTCCTGCTGATTGTGACTTTGTGTTTTGTTTATCTTTTATGATTTTATTGTATTTCATGCTATGTTTATATTTAATCTGCAGGCTGGGCCCAATGAATGTCTGAAAGATGTCACTATGAAAATTTTGCAAAACAAGGTGGCAACAGTTCCTATTATCCATTCTTCTTCAGAGGATGGTTCATTTCCTCAGCTGCTACATCTTGCTTCCCTTTCAGGAATACTAAAATGTAAGCTTCTTGATCTATTGGCTATGGATAAATGGTTTGGAACTAATGAATGGGGTTAATTTTCAGGTATATGCAGGCATTTTAAGCACAACTCTATTTCCTTGCCCATTCTTCAACTACCGATTAGTTCAATACATTTGGGTACATGGATGCCAAAAGTTGGGGAATCCAATAAACAGCCACTTACTATGCTAAAGTTAAATGCATCTCTTGGTGCTGCTCTGTCTCTGTTGATTCAAGGTGATCATTCTTCTCTTTCAAAGTAGTGGTCGAGTTTTTGTTCTGGTTAGACATAAAATGGTACTCAAGTTTGTTGCTGTAAGTTGCAGTTTTTATCCCCCACGAAAGGGATTCTTTCAAAGCCTTCTGTGTATAAAAATTCTGAATAGTACTTAAGAAAGAGAGCAGAAAATTGAAGGAGAGATTCTTTGATAGGTTATAGGTACATATGGTATGCGATTCATTTGTGCACTGAACCTATAGAAACAAGCAGTTAGTTTGACAAATACTGCATGATGAGACTCAAATTTAAAAATGTCAGATCAGTTGTATATTTTTATTGATCTAGTATACAAGCAAAGTGGTACACCATGTCTGCCTAAGAATTTGCCAAACTAAGTGTCCTTTCAATGGGAACTGAAAACTGTGATTCTTGATTTATGATATAGTAGTGGTATACATGTTACAAGCCGAACATTCTCGTATTAATACTCTACTTTTTTGTTATTGTATGTTTACTACCTTTTTGCAGCAAAAGTTAGCTCAATACCAATTGTGGATGATAATGGTTCATTGCTTGGCATATATTCAAGAAGGTAGAAACTTTCTCCTCTGCGTCCATTTGTGTGTGATTCTCATATATACCTATAAAAGGGAGATGGTTTTTCTAGATCATGTATGATATGGGTGGCTATTTTATTCTCAGTGATATTACTGCATTGGTTAAAGATAAAGCATATGCGGGGATAAATCTCGATGAATTTAGTATCCATAAGGTAATTTGTCTCTTTCCTCTACTATTATGGGGCTGTATCTGTCACTTATCCTGAAATATTGGGCTTCATTAGATGAAGCTTCAAACTATTTATTAGGAGAGGGGGAAGAGTATGTTTTGTGGTATTTGAACCTGAACTAGATAATTGCAATATGTCATTTCCAATGCTACTTGAACCTGAGTCAACATGAATAGTGAGGGCTGACAAATAAGATGTGGATAATTTAATGAATGTTAACACAACTCTGTTAACCTGAGTCAACATGAATGTTGCTTTAATTTTAATAAGCAGATGACTTTTGAGATTAATAGCTATTTTGTTTGGTTTCATTTGTCAGCAAAAGTTTAATCTACATAATTGCTTGTAGGCATTGCTTTTGGGACAGGATGCAAATTCTCCTTACGGGCCTCACAATGGCCAGGGATGTCATATTTGTTTGAGGTCTGATTCATTGCACAAAGTGATGGAGCAGTTAGCTAATCCTGGTATTATCTTCTTTACTAGCATGTTCCTTCGTGTGTGTTTGGAACCACGTTCCATTACTGCAGAATCGCGTTTTGGACATGGAAGCTACTGACAGTAGCTTCCGGCTGAATGCGCATCCAATTCAGTTGGACGCGTTTCCAAACACAGCACTCCCCTTTCTTAAACAAAGAGAGGGGTAGGGGAGAAAAAGAAAAAAAACAAATAAGGAAGTTCTCTGGTCACAAATTCTCTTCACTTTACAGGGGTTAGACGTCTTGTGGTTGTGGAGGCTGGCAGCAGGCGCGTTGAAGGGATCATTTCCTTAAGTGACGTGTTCAGATTCTTGTTAGGCTAGTTGGGATATTCAGATACCATCTTATATGAAGGGAGTTGCAGTGGTAGCTTCGGAAACAACTCTTGTTGTATGAACACTTGTTTTCTCTGAGCTATGCCCCTGCCATCGTGACCTGCTTATTCTTCATCATAGTCTTTTGTTGGATGGGCACCTTCATCTGTGGCCCGCTTGCATTTTTAGGGTAGAAATTGAAGAGATAAAAGTCTGTAAATTAAGGATTCAATTTTCTCCTTTGAACATCTTTTGACAGAACCATCATTTTCTCCTTTGTGCCGGCACATATGCAACGTTTGTGTCCAGTGCTAACAGAAATCAAGGAGGAAAACAAATAATACTACCAATAGAGTACATATTTATCCGCATGCGGCATAACATTGGCTGGTTGTAAGTAAAAGGTATTCAGTTCAATTACAATTCAAGATTTTCTGATCTGATGAGAAGTTCATGATGACTTGCAAGTGCATGTTGCTATACCTGCATTATAATAAATTTCTCTTCACCAAATGCATCACTTGCCAACTAATTAGGGGGTGAAAAGTGGATGGACTGGATAGATTTTGGATTGACCCACAGGCGAAAACAAGTAAGATTCATTTATGATCTATTCAAAAAATATCATGGGAAATTAAAAATCTAATTCACCAAGGACTTTTCGGAGAAAATAAATATTCAATTCATCTGTTAAGTACTTTTTAGGGACGGACATCTAATACTACGTTTGGTTTCACAATCAAACCACGACCCGAGGCAAAATCATCATAAAAGCTATCTCTATTAGCTTCCAATTCACTGCGCATTGAGGGAGTATCCACTGCCATTCCAAACATATTATAATTCGTTTGTTAAGTACTTTTTAGGGACGAACATCTGTTAAATTTAATTATATAATGGGATGAATTAGATTAAATTTACAAATAAATTCTTCTGTAAGCTTAGTGCTCATAAGCTGTGTACACTAGTTCAATCACCGTTAAATCTTGTGTCATGCAATTTTTATATTTTGAAGTGAGAAAAATTTATTTTCTATTTAATTTTTTATTTCTAACTTTTTTTTTTGAACAATTTTATTTCTTAACTAATACCTTAAAAAATACATTTTTTTTTATCAAAACCCTTAAAGTAATATTGCAAAATCTATTGATTGATTTAGAGCATATTTGGAATGGATAAAATTCCTCTAACTAATCAAAGGTCGATACACCTGATTTTGCTTAAATGCTTACTTCACACTCAAACTCATTTTAAAGAAGTCTAAACCATTTTGAATAGTTGCAAAAAGTAAACTACTTTGATAATCAATTATATGTATAACAAATTTTTTACAACCGATTATGATACAATCAATTTTATTTTTAAATAGACTTATTTTTTTTTTAAATAATCTATTTCATTTTAATTATATAGAAATAATCACTTGTATATATTAAATTAGGATTTGGATTAGGTGCAGTCACCTATTTCTATCTCTCTACCTGCATTATTTTTTGATTTTTTTGGACAATAAATCAAAGGTGGAGAGTGTGAGAAAAACCAATCTAATGGTGATTGAATGGGTGATTACAGTGACTGCATCAAGTCACTAACTGCACCTAATCCAGGTCCATTAAATTACCAAAAGATATATTTGAAAAAATGATTTGATTGATAGTGAAATAGTATTTATCTCTTTCAATTTCAAAATAATCCAATTTTTTTTCATAATGTTCAAACTTTTATGTTATATAAAACCTTTTTTTTTCATTACAAACTTTTTTATACTTTAAATCATGCCTCTCAAACATCTTTTATCTCTAAAATAGTTATTATCTCCCCAAAATAAGTGATCCCAAACACCTTAATATACAAAGTTATGTACGTAAGATGTATACAAGAATCTTTCTAAATTTATAATGGACATACCAAATGAAATGTAAATCAGTTTTGCTATTTGGTACGAAGGACGTAAATACGAATTTGACGAATAGTGATGCAACTTTTTTATTTCTTTCGAGAAAGGAAACAACAAATTAATAATAAAAAATGGTAAAGCCTGCACTCCCCTACGGCACTGAAAAGTGAAGACCGTCTATTTCTGTAACCCAACACAAACACAAAGAACAACAAGATCAAGTAATGGAAGTATGGAGAAGCGGCTGGCAAGGGTGACGTGAATCGTTGTGGCAGAGCCCATCACACTGCCACCACGCACCACTCTACCTCCACCACCGCCATCACCGTCCCCGCACCCTGCAACCTCCTCTAACTATAGACATCCCGAAGATCTGTACGTCCCGTTTGCGATCGCTACCATAACCGCCCAAATCCACCTCACCTGTGTGTCCAAGGGTCACGAGCTTGCATTGACCTCTTTCACGATCTAGGAGGAAGGAGAAGCGGCTGGCAAGGGTGACGTGGGGCGATGGTGTTGCACAGTGGACGGTTGAGTTTGCGAGCATACTTGCTCATTTCATATTGTCGTTTATGGTCGGTTTCATAGTGTGGCTGGTTTCTGTGGCATACACATTTCATGGTTGTGATGGGGGTTGATTTACATGGTGGCTATGGTGTCTTTTTGGTGTTATGGGTTGCAGTTGCAGAGGTTATAGGATGAAGTTCCATGGCGGTTATTGTTTCATAGTGTTGGAGGCTTGGTGTTACAAAGGTTGGAGGTTCAACAATAAAGGAGTGTGAAGATGGTGGTTTCTGATTTAGAAAGGAAAAGGGCTAAAGAGATTTGAGAAAAAAATGGAGCTGGAATTGGAAAGGCCGGTGAGGTGAGGAGAAAGAAAATGGAAGACAACTGGCAACGCTTTATAACCAAACGTAGTACTCGACGTAAAGCAGTCACATCATTCATGTGGGTTTTTACAAATTCAGTTCATACCAACCAACATTTCCCAATGTAAATTAATGGATTCAAACATAGCTACTCATCTTGAAAAGTGAAACTTAATTGTTAACAAAAATTAATTTTTTTTGTTCCCTTTAGTTATATTTTTGAAATAGAGGTGCTCGGTTGAATCTGTGTTTGTATTATTTAGAATAAAAGGGTTAATGTCATCTGATCATGAAATACATAACCACTGATCATGATAAAGGGGTTAATATATATATATATATATATATATATATATATATATATATATATATATATATATTAAACTTGGAGAGGAAAAGAAGGAAAAGGAATAACTACACCAAAACTTCAATCTATAAAAGATAGTTACCAAAAATAGAAAAGGAAGTAAATTTACAACTAATAATTACAATGATAATACAATGAATTAATTCCCTTAATCCTTAGGATTTGATACGGACTCCAATACTGCCTTTCAAGTTGATGAATAGATATTAATAATTTCCAACATGCCAACATTAGAATAAAGACCAAACGTCAACAAACCCTTTGTAAACATATAAGTTTTTTGTTGACTTGGTTGACACATAATGTAGATTAAAAGTTCCATTTTCATTTTTCGATTTATGAAATTTCTATCGATCCTCACATTCTTCATCCTCTCGTGTTGAATAGGATTATGAACTATGCTAATAGTTGATTTTCTCCCATCGTACATTTTAATTTATAAGCCTTCATATTGAATAAATAGGTCTTATAGTAACCTACTTATCCCAATAATTTCACAAACTTCTTGTGAAATTGCCTTGTATTCTGCCTTAACACGACTTCTTGCAACAACAACTTATATTTTGCTTCTCCAAGTCACAACATTTCCCCACACTTTTGTGAAATACTCAATCGTTGACTTTGTATCTTTTACCTAAGCTGCCTAACTCGAATCTGCAAGCCCTCAACCTCTCGATGACTATTTTTCTGGAACAATGATCCTTTGCAGGGAGTCCCTTTTAAGTAGCTAAGGATCTACTTTAGAACATCTGATGTCTCTTGGTAGGAGAAAGTTGAATTGACTCACTACACTAACACTATAAGCAATGTCAGGTCTAGTGAGAGATAGGTAGATCAACTTCTTTACTAAGTGCTCATAGGATTCACTCTGTGCAGGAGGGTCTTTTTCATCAATGTTATGTTTTCAACTTTTGTCTAGAAAAAATATAGTAGCCTTACACCCAAGTCTATCTGTCTCCTTCAATAGATTAAGAGTACACCCCCTTTGGTAAGTGAAAATGCCTTTCTTATTCTTTGTTATTTCTATGATTCCATCCCAAGAAAGTATTTTAAGTGTCCAAGATATTTTACTTTAAACTCTGCCTAAAGTTGAGTTTCAAGGCTTTCAATCCATTTAATGTCATCTTCAGTAATCACTATATTAAGGATAATAACTACTACTTTCTTCACTTTTTAAGCTCGTTTGACAAAGAGGGTGTGAACTGCTTGTCCTTGTGTGTACTTAAACTATTTCATAGCCAAGCTAAACTTGGTGACCCCAACTCTTGGACATTGTATTAACCCATATAAAGATTTCTTCAACTTTTTAACCATACCTAATATTTTTCTTCAAACCATGGAGGTAACTCCATATACACTTCTTACCCTGAGTTTCCATTTAAGAATGCATTTTTCACATATATTTGGTGCAATTCCCACCAGTGTTATCAAACTCGGCTCGGACCGACTGGTTGGCCTGGAAACCGACTATATCGTCGGTCCGAGCACTTGATCGAATCAGCTATGCGTTTAACTTAGTATGAACCAATATCACTCAGTTAGTTTTTGAGAGAATCAGTGACTCGCACACATATTAAACAAGTCAAGTCATATATATTTGAAAAAAAAAAAAAAAAGCAAAATGAGAGAAGAAGGACCATTACTGGAGCCTGAAGAAGGAGGATGTCCAAGAAGAAGAAACGTTGTCCAAGAAGGTTGTTGTTGCAGTAGACATAGTGCAAGACATCATATTGAGGCGGCCACATGAACCTAATCCTTTTAAGGTGTGACATACAACATACCATATTGATATGGCTACGAAGAAAATGCGACAGATAAAATGTTACAATAAAAAAAAGTAGAAAACATGACATAGAGTTGATGCAGTGGCTAGAGAAGAAGACGTTTAGTTTTAATGGTTAAGACTTTTTAGGGTTTTGGCATATGGGCTTGTGTATGGGCCAAAAAAATAATAAGTAAAATATTATAATAGTATAAGTACTCTAAAAAAGATTTGGACTTTGGACCAACTACTTAAACAAGAGCTCACATATATATATATATATATATATATGCGGTTCAACCAGTGATTCACTGGTTCAGCCAGTAACCCATTGACCCATTAGTTTGACCGAGTTGATGACCAGTCTAAGTTTTATAACACTCATTCCAACCACGATTTCCAACAAGAGATTTGATGACTCTAATAAAGTTTAATTTGGCCACTAGAGCAAAAGTTTCTTCATAGTCAATATCATGGGTTTGATTATATCCTTGAGCCACTAGCCTTGTCTTGTATCTATCAATGCTCCATACGCTCCTACTTTGATGGTAAAGATCCATTTACACCCTATCACTTTCTTTCCTTCAGGGAGAATCCACTACATCATATGTTTTGTTTTCACTTAAAGCCTTCATTTCCTCCATTAAAACATCTCTCCACTTTGGGGCATAAAGTGCATCATGAATATTTTTGGGAATCTTAATTTGACCAATCTTTGATATGAAGACCATGTACTTTGGAGACAACTTAGAATAAGTGAGATAACTGAATATGGGATGTTGAGTACATGACCTAACTCTTGTCCTAATAGCAAAAGGAACATCAAGATAATCAAAAGTAGTATCAATCATTAATTGTGCAATTACTTTTGTCAACTTGTATCTCCCACAAGATTTTAAATTGGTTCTCAGTGGTTGGATTTATTGAGGAACTCGAGGTCTTCTAACAAAAAACTAAAGTTCACCCTGCAATCGTTGAAATTGCAATTAATTCCCATGTTCTTCTCCTTGAGGTGTAAATTGCATGGAATTAGAGTCTTGAATGACGAGCTCCTCTATAGATGAAGTGGGAAGTAAGATAGGAAGAAAATGGATGAATCTATATGTTCCTCTTCACTAAAATGCTCCGCTGAAGTATTGGGATGGAAATATTGATGTTCAAGGAAGGTAGTGTCATAAGAGATAGAGTTGTTAATTCGGGTTGTCCCACTACGGCCCAATGATTTTTTGAGTTGGACTGGGCTGGACCAATTTTGTTGCAGGCTGATAATTTACTAACCCAGCATAACACTTTGCATGTTACGGGACAAATGGGCTGGCCCATTGGTCCTTTTTTCTTGAAAAATTACTTTGCAACTAATAACATATATAAATATATACAACATCTATATAAAATTTTCCTTTCCCGACCAAATTCTTACATAATGTCACTATTACATTACCACATTAATATTTAATAGCCTATCATTCACAATTTAATGGAGCTCATCACAAAAATAAACATAGAAACTCATCATATAAAAGAAGTATAAGAGCTTATTATAAAATTTGAGTCAACGGGTTGGCCTGACGCATTTCAGACTAGTTCGTATCAAACTATTTAAATTTTAGGGCAAGTTAGTCTGCGTTAAAACAATCGAATTCGAATCTTTCAAATCCAACCCATTATTGGGTTAATCGAGTTGGCCTATTGGGCAAAGCCCATTTTGACACCTCTAATAGGTGATATGAAATTTTTTGGTGGAAGCACAGTTGGCCCTTCTACCCCTTTTGGATAGGAGAGTAACCAACAAAGTTGCACTTAATAGCTTCAAGCTCAAGCTTTTCCTGAGTGGGTCTAGAATTATGAACAAACACAGTACATTGAAAGACTTTAGGGGTAATGGACCCAAAGATACGAATATGGGGATTTTTTTAAGTTATTTAGTGGGATCTAAAAATTAAGAGGTTTGGAGGGAAGCTTATTTATTAGATATGTAGAAGTTAAAATCACTTCATCCCATAAAGAATTTGGTACATGACTTGCAAACATCATGGAACGAGCAAGTTTAAGAATATAAGGATTTTTCTTTTAGCCCATCCGTACTATTTTGCTGTGGAACGTATACACATGCACTTTGATGGAATATGTCATGCTCAAAAAGGTAACTTGCAACTTGCAAGATATAGGGAAAATATTCTTTGTCATTGTCAGTTCTAAGAATTAGAAACACATTTTTAACAAGATTGTGAAATAGTTTGAATATGGTACTGTCTTAGATTTGTTTATAATAAGATAGGTGGAACAAATTTGTGTGATACGGACTACAATAATCGTCAACTAAGATTGACTCCAATTTTATTAGATATTAATTCGGGGGAAATTTAAACTGTAAACAAATAAAAGGCAACCTGAAAGAAGAAAAAAACAAAGCTCTATACTTTCGTTAGCCCAATCTCTACAAAAATTCTTGCTGTGATTAAGGTATTACACACGAAATTTAAACTATACACATGCCATCGAGTGATTAATATTCTTTTTGATCGAAAATTATACTAATTAATTGGAATACATTACTATGAAAAGTATAACAACTCCACTACAAAAAATTTTGAGCGAGGATATAATTAGGGATGACAATTTATATCAATGCATAGGAATCCCCGCATGGATAGCTCCAAATGGGGTCCCACGAACGGGAGAGAAAATGTTCCCCATCCCTTGAGGTCTCTGATCCCGAAAAGATTATTAAAATATCCTTAAAAAATAAAAATAAAAATATGTATATATATATATATACTATTTAAGATTGAACTTATTAGAATCTCTTGAAGAGTACTTTTAACTTTAAATATTTAAGATCTTTAATGTTTTTATATTTTATTGGATTAAAATTAAAATAATTAATTACCTATTATTATTATTATTTTAGGAATTTTCAGGATCCCCGAATTTCCCTCGGAGATTCGCAGAATCCATGGGAAATGGGGAGGGAAAAAAAAAACTTCCCATGAGGAAGAATGGGAACGGGAAAAAAATTGGGAACAGGGACGAGAAACAAAGGAATACTTCCCAACCCCACCCTACCTTGTTACCATCCCCAGATATACTTACAATCTAACACTAGATTTTGTGAAATAATTATTAAAGGATACAATTCTTCATCTATAGAGAATTCCAAGTCAAACACAGCTGTTCAAGCTTAGCTGAGTGCAAGTTTTATTTTAAGTAGTGTATATAAAAGGATTAATAGACACGGTGGTGAATTACGATTATTAATACCATCATTTGACTAGCCTATTGAGTATTGACCTGAAATAGAAGACATTATTGGACTAAAAAAAGAGGCATAAATTACAAAGTGGGCGAGGAGCTTCTATATGACCTGAACTATAAAGTTCAGCGTCCTATATACAGCTACTTAAAGAGATTAAAGGAAAAGAAAAGTCAATTAGGGATTAGAGCTAAAATCTGGGTCTTAATTCTTCCCACGCATATTTGAATTTCTCTGAAAATAGGAAGGTTTCGAGGACAGCATTGATGAAGGCCGGTAACAGCAGAATCTAATATCTGAGCCACATCAGCTGGAGGGTATTGCCGTTCAGTACAAGTCTGAAAGTTAAAGAATAATAATTTAATTTTGGTAGACAAGATAAGTTCAACAATGCAAACAAATGGATGCCGTATTCTCAAGACTGACGGGGGAGGGGAACGAAAGCGTGATGATAAGCATCTCTTGTGGCGAGTACTTTAGACTTAAAAGAGTTATGACAAGGAACACATTTACTTTTACAGTTATATGGGGGAAGGGTGGGTGTGTTGTAACATGTCTGAATTACCTGTATCATGATTAATGTAGCAACACATGAAGTGATGAGCTCGGTAGGAATTTCAGTGTAAACTTTGTCAGAATCATTATTCAGTTTTGGACCAGATGCATCATTAAGTAAAGGTTCTAATGCACAGCATGTCAACCGATTATGATGATAAAAACTGCCATTTGCTTGTCCTTTGGACCCTATCACAGGTAACCTAGAGTAGGAAGCCGACTGCTGATAATCAATAGAATCCAATGCTTGCCCAATCCTCGTGAAAGCATCTTCATCTTCCTTTGTCAAAGACAATGCCTGAATTATAGCATCAAAAAGTGTCGAAAGTTTTTAAGGTTAGTGCTTGAGGAAATAATGGAAAGATGTTCCAATGTATAACGTGTTGCAATACAGTCTAGAGCTACCATTACATCTGACTTATGTCTACTTGATCATTTTAAGATCTCGGCTAAACCAACAATACATCATTGCCATTTTGCTTTTAACTAATAAGGCAACACTGGATCAAGAACAATGAGAATAATTTGCAAGCACAAAAGAACAGAAAAAAATGCTATATTACCCAAAGTACAGAAAGAAAACAAGTGTTAAAAATCATTTGAAGTTATCGTTCACAATGACTGCAAAGGCATTAGGGGGGCAGAAAGACCCATAGGCCATCCATACCTGAAATGCAGCATCCACCATTGCATGTGCCCTTAGCCTGGATCCTTTAACAATTTCTATGACAGTTGACCCTAACTCTTGTGCTAGAGAACTATCCAACGTACTGGGAAGGTTATCAAGATCATTGAAACTCGTTTGGGGCTTCATCCATGGCGGTGGAGAGTTTCCTGTGTAAGTATTGCGTTGCCTCAAGTGAAGCATAGCATCAGAAACCTGAAAAGACATAACCAATCAAAAGTTGCTTCAAGGTGAAGGCAGGGTGTTGTAATGAAAGAAATATTCCACGGAAGCCACATGCCTGTCCACTGGCTTCCTTTAGCTCTACAAGTACCGTGGCGCAATGCTTCTTGAAAGCCTCAGAACCTTTTAAGCATTCTATGTCATTTTGGTTTTCAAATATGTCAGTATTTGCGTTTCGAAGCTCCATCAACAATGTCTCCTGTAAGAGCACCCAAAAAAAGTCAGCAAGACCACCAATAACCAAGATAAATTTACATATAAAGATAGTTGATCCAGCTTAGCATTAAGAAAGAATCTAAATGAAAAGGGTACATGAAAACAGTAAGTAAAACAGTTTCCAAAAGAACTGCACAAAAATTAATTTATGTGCACACAAACCTTTTTATCTAGAGCACATTTTAGCTCAGAAAGTGCACATATATCAGCTTCCTTAGCTTGATGATGAGTCACTGTCCATGGTTGAGCACAAACTGTCTGTTGTACACAGAGGTTATCAATTGTAGCAGCCTTTGCTTCAGCAACAACATGGTTAACATCCCCCTGTAAGATTTTAATGAAATTATGAAATGAAAAACTTTTAGAACACAATGTTTCCATGTTTCTAACATCAACATTTCACCAGTGGCAGCGGAAATCTAGATTGCTAGCCCATGTGAAAAGGATGGAAAATTCAACAGAACCACTACTAGACCTAAAAGGTATTCCTTTAGCTTGGGTAATTAAATTCATCCAGTCAATTATAGCAGGATGAAACAACTGGAATTAGGAATATTTGTGAGGGATTGTCAGTCAGTGAAAAACATAGTAAAATCTCAATCATTACAGATAGTAACTACGAAGCTCTCCTATAAATTGATCGAGGTTGTTGTATTAAGTCAGGATAAAAAAGAAAGAAAAATATTCAAGTTGCAACAAAAAATATTAAGAGTTTGATTATTATTATTACCGTCAGTGGAAAATTTACACTAATCAAATTATATATTAACTAATTAATACATTATTAAAAGAGTATGACTTTTATGATGCGTTTGGTTGGAGAGGAATGGAGGAAAGAGAGGGGAGGGAAAATAAGGGGGTCAAAATCCTTCCCCTCCAATTTTTGCCTCCCCTCCAAAAGTGGAGGGTAAGTAAAAGGTTATTTTCCCTCCCCTCCCCTCCTTCGAACCAAACAGTGCGTTCAAGTAGCTATTGTTATAGTCAAACTCATTTAATGATGTGAAAATCCAAGATTAGATGATAGTGTAAATTTGTTTTATAATGATAGTATATAAAAACTGAATCCAGATTATGTCAAGTATAGATGGAATACAGAAAATAAAAGTGTAAGCATAAAAAACATCCTTTTTTTGGTGGAGATGGGAGACAGGAGAAAAAGGTACTGCAACATGACATTATTAAGGATACAGTATTCTGAGACGTAATATTACCACATTGATACTTGTCATTGATAAGCAATCTAACTTTTCCCTGCTTTATTAAAAAACTTGAAGAGGGGTGTACCTTCACAGGTGAAGCACATGTCGTACATCCCCTAGAACTTGAATTTCCATTAATCTGTGGCTCTTTACTAATCAAAGAGACTTTTTTGGCACCAACCTGTCCCCTCATAGCTTCTGGCATATTATCTAATGGATTCAAAGGCATGCAATCAATGTCCTGAACCAAAGTGGAACTCATTAAAAACAAGAAAAAGTGGAAACCAGATTTAGAATTCACAAATATCAAGCTAATTTTCTTCAATTTGGATAAAAATTTATTAAGCCTTAGAATGTCTATTTCATGGCATGGGGCACATAAAAATTGTTTATATCTTCACAAATATCAAGCCACTTACCTTCAACTGGGAAAAAGGAAATTTTAAATATTAGATTGTTTATTACAGAATATATACAAATATTTTTTATATATACTGATGAAGATGGTTTTGATCTTTAGATTTGAAACCACCTCTTGAAGAATGGCTATAATATTTAAAAGACCAGCATGATAATAAGAATCAATATTACCATGACAAATTCAACGCCTAATTCAGGACGGTCAAACTGAACCCTGCACTTGTCATGGTCAACTGTAAGCACACTACCATCATGAATCTCTCTTGTTTTTGGGTGAAGAGCAATTACTCGTTGTCCAACATATAATGGTCTAGCTAAATCTGTTGGAAGTCCATCCCTGATACCAGTCCGCACTTCAGTGTAATGTTTCCTCACTAATTCCCGATATTGTTCGAGTTTTTGTCTTTCTTCATGTAGAAAGTGTTCAGAAAACCTGCGAGGTTTGCCAAGGGAACTGCAGAAACAAGTACATGCAATATTGCAATGTCAAATAGGTCCTTCACTATCACATACTATACTTACTGCTCAAAAGGTTTAGTAGTAGATCATAGTAACAGCAACTGAATTGCATACCTCTTTATGACACTCCACTCAACACGAGTTAGCCTTGGGATATTCCCTAGTCCAACATGATTTAAGTACTCCATGAATTCCCTTTTGGCAAACCATGGATAATCAATTGCACTATAAAACCATTCAAAAGTAAACCATCTGCAAGCCATATAAGATGACAGGCAACTAGAAAGCTTTTCCTGCAAGTTACGAAAGAATTTATTTTAAAAAAAAACTTAAAAGCTCCTCGAAGCTACAGAAAGCAGAATAAACTTCAATTAAGTGAAAGCTTGTACCTTAAGGGTAGAGTACTTATCAGGTTGAGTTTTCAATATGTTCTCAAAAGAGTTCTCTTTAGGTATGAATGTTCTCTTTAAAATCATCTTTCGTCTCCTTCTTCCTTTAGTTGGTAAACTAACTTCGCTCAAAAGTGGAACTTCTGCAGTTGATACTGTCAAATCCTTCTGACCACTATACAGAGAACTCTCTGACGATCGGACTACATTCAATTGATTTGGTAGGGTGAAAACCTGACCAGGGTGTTTTCCTTTAAACACTGCCTTGCTCGCTTCATCTACAGCCTACAGAGCATGAGCAACATCTTTTATAGGTACATTATAAATACATTCCAATTTCTTCGAAGCATCTTTTTAACGATCAGAGAAGATATAACAACTTAACTTCCACGACAATTGGACATATATAATGTCAAATAAGAAAACCTAGACCAGTGTCTAGCTTTACATTACTGTGATTTCATGCGTGTATGTTCAATTATTTATTAATTTACTCATGAATTTCTTACAATACCTATCTATGCCTGTACCAATATAAATATAGTGAGCATATCATACAGAGATACTGTATCAACTATGAGATCAATCAGATCTTATGACATCCACTAAATAGAGTTATGGAGCAATGATGGTAAGGTGTTCTAACAGGTGAACAAGCAGAGAATAAAGAGAAGAGAGATATAGATGGAACATCATGTAGTTCAACCTACGTGAAACTATAGGCCTATATCCACGGGCGAAAGACAGAAAATTCACTATGAATCTATGATCAATGAAGAATACAAGGGATAGCCACATAATTCCTGGACCCTAATAGAACATCTCGTTGTTGGGTTAATATAAATGTCCATTCCTGCAAACTTCACGCTCCAGATGTCTAGTCTTGGGCATGAGGAATGTGTGTTAAGTGCTAAAGTCCCACATGGGATGAGTATATGAATATAGGACCATTTATAATGACTCGGGCAACCCTCTCCCCATGAGCTAGCTTTTGAGATGGAGTTACGCCCAATTATTCTAATAGTAAAATAAGGATAACAACAATTGAGGAAATTTTTTATTTAATCAAGTGAGAACTTGAGTGGGGTTTTAATTGGTAGTTTCAGACCATCCATCACAGAACCAGTCAGTAATTAAAGTGACCTCCTATCAACTTTCATAATAAATCACTTTTCACATATGAAACCTTCCTCATGTATTTTGTGTGAGGAGGAGGGGGCATGAGGTGCTTCTACCCTTAAAATGTGGCAATCAAATTTTGATGGCAAGTTAAAAGTTAAGACAGACTAACCAGCTTTCCAAATAGAACTGGAATTACATCTAACTACAATCACAAACCTTTAAATATAGAAAACTTAATTCCTGGAACTATTTTTTTCAACAAATAAGATCATCTATACTACTTCTCATTCCATCCTTCAGCCACTTGAACAAAGTGTCAGATGATTCTAAAAGGGAAAGAATATTAACATAATAAAACTTGCATTCACTTCTGCAGAGATTTATACACACACACACACAAAAACACAAACACATATTCCTGAATAATAAAAATCTAAAAGACCTGCATACCTCAGTATTCAAGGGATCATTTGGATAAGGATTAAGCTTTGCATTTGCAACCTGAAACCAAATAAAAGTTTTCGATCACTAATCAAGTAGTCGCAAATATCATTGAATCGACAAATTTGAGGTGAGATGGTGGAGATGAATGACATTTATTGGATCAGAATAATAAATGAAGAGCTGCCAAGAAAAATACTAATATCACTATATTACATTGTTGCATTTGAATTTGCAAATAATACAATAAAGACAAGGCTCTTATAAATTGAGCTCGACTGTAAAATGAGCAAGAGTGTATGCACCACCCTAAAATTATTTACAAGTTTAAGATCACGATGCACTAAATCAATGGAAGACACCTTTAATTTACATACAAGCTCACTTTCGAAGAACTTGTTCCATATAATAAGCATGAGAAATCAAATGTCCTTTTGTAATTAGTATTCGGATATTTATAAGGGAAAACTACCATTAGTAAATAAACAATTTAAAAGTATAAAAGAAAAAGGAAAAATTCAATCCAACATTCCTGAATGTCCTGATTGCTGTTTAAAAACCCATCACACACAATTATCTAGAACTATCCTCTTAGCCTGGAGCATGGATACTTCCAAACAGAAGCCATGTCAAATATGGAAAACTAGTGTTAGACACGGTGAGACACTTCAAGAAAACACCTAGACACTCTAAATTTTGATGTCTTTCCATGATGTGTCTTGTGTCCATGTGAGTTTCAATGCTTCATAGCCTCTTAGTAATCAGACAAAAGACAAGGGCAGTGAGACCTGCTAATTAAAAGAAGATAATTTAACATGTCAATCTCTGGCTCTCAGCACTATTTCAATGGTGTTGCGCCACTAATGGTAATTGACACCCTTCTGATTTGCTAGTCATGCTAGTGAAGAGTAATGCAATAAGTAAACTAGTTAGCAGTCATTACAATGATTATCATGGTTATACATCATCGCCGTCATCGTTGTCACATGATTAAGTCTAATTTTTCATTTTTTAAACCATACCACTAGCGTACATTGTTTCGTAGGATCATGAAATTTCTCTTTATGTTGCCTAGCAATGTAAAACCAATTGGATAAAGCATTAAAAGAATAAATTGTGTTTACCTTTGAAACCACAGAATTTCGCTTTCTTTTCCATGTTCTATAAGCAGAGGAAAACTGCTCTTTTGATTCAGAGAGAGCATTAGTATCATTTGCCGACTCCTTTCCAAGTTTGGATTTTTTGGGGGTTGAAACCTCAACTCCAGAGACCACATGAACAACCTTTTGTTTCAAACCTGGGAGTTCTATTTTATCTCTGTTATAGCTTGTTGATGTAGCTTCAGGTAAAGCAGTCTTGTCGCCTTTACCAATAGTCACTCTTTCTCCCTTCAACTGGACAGATGATTCTAGGTGGGGAAGGGGCAAGAGTTGAGTAATGAATTAAAAGAATCTGGTTTCAATAGATAGAGAAGAGAAGAAAATTTTGCAAAACACAATGATAAAAAAAACAAAGAAACATGAATGGTAGCAGCAACAACCCACAAGAAGTAAATTCTAGATCAGGGCATTTAAAGATGAATTAGCAGAAAGTTCCGCTCTAAAAATATGAAATAAGAGGTTAGAAGTGCTACCAACAATATGTCAGTGTAAATTTGGACCAAAATGAGGCAAATCAATCTCAGCTACGTAAATGAGGGTATCAAAAATTGTGATGAATGTGAAAATGCTAAAAATTGAAAAAAACTTCCAATTTTGCTCCATGTGTCTCTCCCCGTCACTCTCTTTCTCTACACACGTGTGTGTGCTCCCTTACTCTACAGCATATATCAATGACTCCATTCTTACCAGGTTCTATTGCAAATGCAGGCATCATTAGAGACAGATCAGCCAAAGTTTGCAAAGCATCCAAGGCAGGGATTTCATCTGTTGGATAAAATAATTAAACAATTAAATAATTAAATATTGTTACTTAAGAGAGATGTGGAAGAAAAGGAGAAATTAATTTTATGGAAGTCCAACCATTCACCTTTCCCAAAGGCTAAGGGAGGACAAGGAACTAAAAGACAGATGGTATGCACAAACATTTGCAAAGATATGTACAGTGACAGGATTACCTCCAAAGAAGAGTTTCTTGCTTCTTTTCCTCTTACATTTTAGAGATGATTGCTCAACCTTTGCATTAGTAACCTCAATATCAACCTTTTCCTTCAAAGAACTAAAACTAAGTCCTTCTTCAGTGCCGCTACATGCTTCTCCACCATCATCAAGCTGATGGTTTCCAACATTTTCCACTATATCTTTCTTTCTGTAAAATTTTTTCCCCTCCTGAAGAACTTCAACAGTGCCTATGCCTTCCATATCCATTAAGGAATTAGTATCTCTAGCATATTCTCCATTTTCAGCTCCCCTGCTTTCTATACTACCTTCTAAGAACTCTTCATCCACAGAAGCGTCATGAAACTTAGCACGAGCTGTCTTCGACATTTGGCACTAGTAGACAAATTAGAAAATAGCTAGTGTTTTAAAACAACATTGTATATTTAGAATATTAACATTTATGTTAGAATATTAGCATTTATGATTGAATATTTAGTCAACTATAATTATGTTGATTAGCTAGTGACTAGGCTACAACTTAGCAAATAATTATTAGTCAACTACATTTATCTTGATTAGATTAGAATAATCATTTAATGATTATTAGGCCAGAGATTAGTTTGTGTTAGCTTAGATTACTCTCTGATTGATCAGCACATAAGATCATATCATGTGTGTAGCCTAACACAATTACTCTCAATAATTCTCTCTTTCTATGGTACCAAAGTGGCACCATTTGTTATTCCATTGCAGCGTTCCTGGAACTCCTCAATTTTAGTTTATGGTGGCTTTATTCATTTTTCCAGCTATCTGTTTATGGTCAGTCAAAAATTTATTCTCCTTTTCTTTCCTCTGCCATGTCCATCCAGCGGCACTTCCCCTGGATCTATTGCTTCTCTCCGAGTTATTGATGATGTTTCTGCAATCACCATTGTTTGTGACTGAGAAAACCCTAACTTCTCCAGTGTGACACTTCTCCAACAGTGTTATTTTCCAGTTGTGCTTTTATTTGGGCTGTTTTTTCCTTCACAAAATAGTGTGCTGTATCTCCTGTCAGCGGAAAGTTTTTTTCTCAGACCCACGGCTGCCCAGTTAGACCCTTAGCTCCTAACTATTATTAGTGCCTCTCGCAGATGGTCCTCCATATTCCAATCAGCCTGCCATCGGATGCACACACCATCATGCCTCAATTCCAGCAAGTTCCTGCTGCTGCCTCCATTCTCGAGCACCGTGCAGCAACCAGACACCAGTGGTGCCTTCCTCCATTTCTCTTTCTTTATTTGGACTAAGCGTTTTCGGGTCCATTTTCTTTTTCCAACTTTCCCAACAGAGACATCAAGCAGAGAAGTTGACTGGCCCTTTTCCAGCTAATCCATCCCACGTGCATATTTCCACAACTCCAAGGGGCTATTTGGCTGTGTATCCACTGTGGCTTACGCTGTGTGGATCTGTTTCTGTTTGGAAGTGTGTTCACCATGTTTTGCTGCCATTTGTGTAGGGTCTATTTGGTCTTTACATGGTTTGCTGAGTTATTGGGTCTGTTTGGCTAGGGTTGGCTGGGTTTGCTGTTTGACTGGGTTTATTTGTAGCAAGCTGAGAGCTTAATAGCTTTAGCTTGAGGGAAGCGTTAGAATATTAACAGTTATGTTAGAATAGTAACATTTATGATTGAATATATAGTCAACTGCATTTGTGTTGATTAGACTAGAATAATCAGTTACTGAATATTAGGCTGGAGATTGGTTTGTGTTAGCTAAAATTACTCTCTGATTGTAAATCAATCCATAAATTACCACATCATGTTTGTAGCCTAACACAATTTCTCTCAATAATTCTCTCTTTCAACAGCATCAAACAAAAGCAAGTGAATCACAAAGATTTTGATGAGGTTGTATTTGTACGTTGATGCTTATTCACATATTCAGAACACAAACTCATCCTTTGAAGCAATAATATAGCAAACAGATACAAGATGATGGTAGAGAAAGCCGATAAACTTTTAAATACCATTCTTTCCCAGTTCTGAACACGAAAGGACTTCTGCTCTGCTCTTCGGTGAGGTGTTTGAGAAACTTGGAGAGAGTCCCCTCTTTGTGCAGCCTCAGTTAATGCCAAAGCTGCGACATGTGCAACTTCATCATCATTAGCATCCACAGTTGACTTCAGGCTTCTTTTATCGGGCGAAACATAATTTTCCCTATCATCTTTCTTACAAGAGTAGTGAACTGGGACGCGGGGTGTCCTTTTCCCAACAGCACGAGGCTGGGTACCTGATTAATTGGATGACTATCAATGTTGCAATCTACTGCAGAATGTTCCATATTTTAAAATAAATAATATATATATATATATATATATATATATATATATATATATATATATATATATGTGGATATTTTAGGGATGTTAGGATTCTATGATTCAAAATAAAATAGGAAGATAAGATCCTAGGATAGCATAGAATCAGTTAATCCCGATTCCATGGGATTTAACCCTATCATATCTTTTCTGTTTATTTCTTTTCTGCTGTATGGGATTCTGATTTCCTATTATTAAGGAAACAGATTCTCTACTTTCTTCTACTTAAGCTGTTCACAGCTGATGCTACAAGATATATCAATAAAGAATACATTACTACATGGTATCAGTGAGCCTTAGGGTTCGATGAATTACAAGGCTGCCATGATGGATTCTAGTTCGGCCCCTTCCGCTGGCGTAATATCTCCAGACGGTGGCAATCAGCCACCTATGGAGGAGATTCCAATTCAGCACACCGCGACCTCTCACAGCGGTGCTCAACAGGGAACTCAGCCAACAACCATATCTGTCAGCGATCACTCCATTCAAATTACCATTCACAAATTGAATGGCAAAAATTACCTTGAGTGGTCCAAGTCTGTACAGTTGGTGATTGATGGCAAGGGGAAGCTTGGATACTTGAAGTGACACCTCCGGCTACCGGTGATTCGAAATACCGACAATGGCGGTCTGAAAACTCCATGGTTACAGCATGGCTGATCAATTCTATGGACCCAATAATTGGTAAGCCCTTTATGTTTCTACCAACAGCTCGTGATGTATGGGATGCGGTGAAGGAGACATACTCAGACCTGGACAATCACTCGCAGCTGTTTGAATTGACCACCCGAATGTGGAAAATACAGCAAGGTGAACGTGAGGTAACCGTTTATTACAATGAAATGATGACCATATGGCAGGAACTTGATATGTTTGAGGAAGAAGACTGGGAAAACAGCATGGACAGTGCTCGCTACAAGAAAAAGGTAGAACGAGGAAGAGTATTTGTCTTCCTATCAGGGCTGAACAAAGACCTTGATGAGGTTCGAGGACGTATCTTGGGAAGGAAACCGCTGCCATCCATTCGAGAAGTGTTCTCAGAGGTGCGAAGAGAAGAGGCTAGGAGGCAAGTGATGCTCAAAAATGATCATGAAGGATCAGCCTTGGTAGCCCGAGGAGGAGACTCAGAAGGTGATAGGCGAGGAGGAAGGCAGCAAACTTGGTGTGACCATTGTAAACGCCCATGGCACACAAGAGAGACATGTTGGAAACTGCATGGAAAACCACCTTCCAAGAAGAAACCAGGTAATGATAACAAATTTGGGGGAGACACTCATGCATTCCAAGCAAGCAAAACTGATCCAGAGTAGCAGTCATCTTCAGAATCTCTTCCCTTCACAAAGGAACAAATGGAGCACCTATCCAAACTTTTCCAAACTCATTCTGTAGGACATTCTAATCCATCTTGTTCTATAGCCCAGTCAGGTAATCATTTTATTGCTACCATTGCGTGTAACAGATCTAATGGCCCTTGGATATTAGATTCAGGTGCCACTGATCATATGACTAGTGTCTCCCAATTCTTTTCCTCATATGCACCATGTGCAGGTCATCAAAAGGTTAAACTTGCAGATGGTTCCCTAGCTATTGTAGCTGGAAAGGGAACCGTACCTCTTTCTCCCTCTTTAAGTCTTAAGGATGTTCTACATGTTCCTAATTTATCATACAATCTTGTGTCTGTTAGTAAATTAACTCTTGATCATAATTGTCGTCTTAATGTTTGGTCTTCTCAATGTGAATTTCAGGATTTATCCTCGGGGAAGATGATTGGGGGTGCTAAGCAGGATAATGGTCTCTATCTTCTCAATAACTGCCTCACCTTTGGCAGGCAAGACCAACGGACTTGTTTCAATTCTATCTCTGTTTCTAATAAAGACATTATGTTATGGCATTATCGATTAGGACATCCTAATGTCCAATATTTAAGACTTTTGTTTCCTAAGTTATTTATGAATACAAATCAGTTCTCTTTTAAATGTGAATCTTGTGAATTAGCCAAACACCACCGTGCTAATTTTCCCCCTCAACCATACAAAAAATCTGCACCATTTACTATGATTCATAGTGATGTAGGGTCCCTCTCGGATAACAACTATTTCTGGAAAACGCTGGTTTATCACTTTTATTGATGATCACACTAGGGTCACTTGGGTATTTCTTTTACGTGATAAATCTGATGCTGCACTTGTGTTCAAAAATTTTTATCACATGGTTCAAACACAATTTCAGACTCAGATCAAAATATTTCGTAGTGATAATGGCAAGGAATTTTTTAATAATATTTTGGGCAATTTTTTTGCTGCGAAGGGTATTGTGCACCAAAGTTCTTGCACGAATACTCCTCAGCAGAACGGGGTGGCGGAAAGAAAAAACAAACATCTCCTTGAAGTTGCTAGAGCTTTGAGTTTCCAAACCAAGGTCCCTAAGTATCTTTGGGGGGAGGCTATTTTAACTGCCACCTATTTAATAAATCGACTGCCTACCAGAATTTTAAACTTCCAAACTCCCTTGCAAACATTCACTACAGTTTTTCCCCAATCAAGACTGCTCACAGACATTCCCTTAAAAATTTTTGGGAGTGTAGCATTTGTTCATAACCATGATCCCAAGTGGTCCAAACTTGATCCTAAAGCATACAAATGCATATTTGTTGGCTATCCCTCTAACCAGCGAGGCTATAAATGTTTTGATCCAACCTCGAAAAAATTGTTTGTGTCCATGGATGTCACTTTCTTTGAAGGGACCTCATATTATCAAGAGTCCCATCTTCAGGGGGAGCACGATAGTGAAGATGGTGATGGTTTTTTAGATAAATCTGATTTATGCTACAATTTTTATAAGACAGAAAATATAAATGAAAACCTTGAGGAAACGAATGAGTTAAATAATTCTGAGCAGAATGCAATAATGCCATCTCAAAATGAACATGTTGAACCAACAGAGAAGGATGTGAGATGGTACAAAGGTGTTGTGTATACAAAAGAACATCAGGCTGAGAAAAGGAAAAAAGACATTGTTCTGCAGCACCACCAAGAATCTGATCAAAGGATGGATCATGAAATTCATGATAATTCTCCGGAAACAACAGATAATACTTTACCAGGTAACTCTCAGTTAAATTCCACTAGTTATGATGATCTTCCCATTGCTCTTAGAAAAGGTGTCAGATCTTGCACAACAAAACACCCTTTGTCAAATTTTGTGTCTTACAAAAATATTTCAACCTCATATTGTTCCTTTATCTCACAAGTCTCTAGTGTCACTATTCCTAACAATGTCCAGGAAGCTCTAAATGTTCCACAATGGAGGGAAGCTGTTTTTGAGGAGATGAGAGCACTAGAGAAGAATGCTACTTGGGAGAGAGTGGATCTGCCAAATGGGAAGAAAATTGTCGGTTGTAAATGGGTGTTTACCCTGAAATACAATTCGGATGGCTCCTTGGAAAGGTACAAGGCTCGCTTAGTGGCTAAAGGCTTTACACAAATATATTGAGTAGACTATTCTGAAACCTTTTCTCCAGTGGCGAAGTTGAACACAGTTCGAGTTCTTCTTTCAGTTGCAGCCAACCTTGACTGGCCTCTAATTCAGTTAGACGTGAAAAATGCTTTTCTGAATGGAGAGTTAGAGGAAGAAGTCTACATGGAACCACCACCCGGATTTACTGAGAAATTTGGGAATAAGGTATGCAAGCTAAAAAAATCCTTATATGGCCTCAAACAGTCCCCTAGAGCCTGGTTTGAAAGATTCACGAGGTTTGTAAAAGGCCTGGGTTATAATCAAGGTCAGTCCGATCACACTCTATTCATAAAAAGGTCTATTGAAGGCAAAGTGTCAATTTTAATTGTCTATGTAGATGACATAATACTAACAGGAGATGATATGACTGAAATGAGCATTTTGAAGCAAGGCCTAGCCAAGGAATTTGAAGTTAAAGACCTTGGACAGCTTCGGTATTTCCTTGGAATGGAAGTGGCAAGGTCAAAGAGGGGCATAGTGGTGTCACAAAGGAAATATATCTTAGATCTCTTGAAAGAAACTGGAATGATCGGGTGCAAGCCTTCAGATACTCCTATAGAAGTCAAGACTAAACTTGGAGATGTCAAAGATGGTGTTCCAGTAGACCAAGGAAGATATCAAAGGTTGGTTGGGAAACTTATCTACTTATCCCATACACGCCCTGACATTGCTTTCGCTGTAAGCATGGTGAGTCAATTTATGCATTCTCCTTATGAAGAACACCTTGAAGCTGTATACAAAATCCTTAGGTATCTCAAAGGCACACCAGGGAAAGGTCTATTCTTTGGAAAACATGAGAAGAGAGGGATTGAGGTATATACTGATGCTGATTGGGCAGGTTCGGTTACTGATAGAAGGTCAACCTCAGGGTATTGCACTTTTTTATGGGGTAATCTTGTCACATGGAGAAGCAAAAAACAAAATGTTGTTGCTAGGAGTAGTGCTGAAGCAGAATTTAGATCAATGGCTCAAGGAGTATGTGAGGTTTTATGGCTAAAACGAGTTCTAGAAGAGCTTGAAAGACCATTAATTCTTCCTATACAGTTGTTTTGTGATAACAAGGCTGCTATAAGCATTGCCCATAACCCAGTCTTACATGACAGGACGAAGCATGTTGAAATTGACAAACACTTCATCAAAGAGAAGCTTGAAGAAGGAGTAATTTGTATTCCCTTCGTCCCTACCACTCAGCAAATTGCGGATATCCTAACAAAGGGCCTGCTAAGACAGTCCTTCGAATATCAAGTCTCCAAGTTGGGCATGATAGATATCTTTGCACCAACTTGAGGGGGAGTGTGGATATTTTAGGGATGTTAGGATTCTATGAATCAAAATAAAATAGGAAGATAAGATCCTAGGATAGCATAGAATCAGTTAATCCCGATTCCATGGGATTTAACCCTATCATATCTTTTCTGTTTATTTCTTTTCTGCTGTATGGGATTCTGATTTCCTATTATTAAGGAAACAGATTCTCGAATACATTACTACAATATATATATATATATATATATATATATATATATATATATATATATATATATATATACAACGAATATGAGCAACAGCAACAATTCAGAATAATAAAAAATGCTACTCATACTTCAGTACTTGAGTATGATGAAAGTTCAAGGAAAGTATTCTACCTGCATGTTCTATGCTAATTAAAATGCACTCGAAGGGAGAGACTAGAGAGGTTTAAGAAGGGAATAATTTTATCAGTGTTACTATTTAATTTTAAAATGCTAACCACAAGATGTTTTGACAGATAGTAAAAGCAAATCCTAACAAAGGCAAATAATAAATAAAGATCATTCTCAAATACCAGACTACATTGAGAAAGTGTTGCACAATCTAAATTTTTTGCATACCAAATTCTCTTGATAGCACTTGCCATGAGCTGAATGACAACTTTATGAAGGTGATAATTCCATTTATTCCAATTGGGAACAAAACCCTTATACATAAAACAGACACATGAATTAACATATTGTGAAATTGTAATTTATAAACTTTCTCTGCCCTGTTTTAGATATGGTTAGTGTCAAGAACCAACTGTAACAAAATATTAAGCTACTAGGTGAAAGCCCATTAATGGTTTTTATATCTAACACACTTCCTCATGCAAGAGCTCTTTCGGCTTGAAGCGTGGACAATGCACAGGCCCATTTTACCATGTGCTGAAAATTTTCAACTTTAATTGAGAAGAATGGGGATGAAAAGGATCAAACTCTTGACCACTTGATCATTGAGGCTCCGACACCACGTCAAAGACCAGCTTTCCTAAAAGCTTAAGTTGTCATGTATTAGCTCGTGAATGGATCTAACAGTAGGCAGTACACCAGTACAAGAATAAAGTCCAAACACCTAAAATAAATCTTTCTTAAGAATCTTTTTGGCAGTTTAACTGCAATAGTAGTGAACTTTCCCAGCTTAACCTCCATTTCCTACATTACTATTACAGTATTACTTCGAGTTACAGAGATTTAAAACATAATAACTTCGGTCATCCAGAGGGGGGGGCAATTTGTAGATGGCGAACAAAATTCCCTTACTGAGGAAAAAACAAAGAGAGGGAGTGGGAATATGAAGGGTATTTTACCATCAAAGCATCTCTTCTTCAATAGAGAGAGGCAACCATCATTGGAAGCAATTGAATGAGACTGGACAGAAACTTTTGAGACGCTAAGCTGAACTTTTTCACTCTTTCGTTTCAAAGGTTTTCGAGATCCTGGTGAATCATTGCTCTCCCTTTCACTATCACTCCCTGCCTGCTAATTTCCAGTGCACAAAATTATAAGTCAGTAAAACATACTCAAAGCCAATAAAACAATTCGTGAGAAAAAAGTAGCAAAGCAAAACCGAACTCAGAATAAATTGACTTTGTCAAACATCAATCTGTCCCAACAAACATAAAGAGAGATGCAAATCCAAATATAAGCATGAATTACATCATTTGTAATGTCATGATAGTTTCTAAGGAAGAGGTGGAAATATTATACTCTAAGAAGGGAGGTCATGGTCAATAATGAGCACATGTTTTTTATTTAGTATTCAGTAGAACAAGTTCACCCTTCTTTCTGAAAATATTTTGCTTTTCAAAAAGAGATTTTCACGCCCAAAGCTGTTTGCACATTTTATCAAAGAAAAAAATTGACCAAACGGGAATTAGCTTTGACCTTACCAGCACATTGTAGTGATCTGTCATCATTGCTATGAGGCCAACAACTGAAGCTGTCCCTTCTGGCAGAGATAGGTATGCCTGTAAGTTTCAACTTGTAGCCTTAATGACACTCAAAACAAAAGATATACAGAACATTAATAAGTCAGTTCAGGATAGCTAGTGGGTTGATATCCAGTAATGTCCCAGATTTTAAAAAGAAAAAAAGGTAAATGGGGATGAGGAAAAGGAGGAGGAAGAACAAAAGCCTGAACTTCCACAGGTAGAAATCGAACATCAACCAATCAGTTCGTATAAAATGTCATCTATATTTTCTTAACCAAATCAGCTAAGAAAAAATGCACACAGACAAACAATACCTACTTTCTTAAACAAAAGGCAGAACACATACGATAATGCTTATGACATATAGCTACAGGCTAAGCTACTATCTTATTGATATACCCGATTCATATTGTAAAGAGCTTCCACCATTTCAATGGATCTGCTACGTACAACAGTAGCCACCTAGAAATCCAAATAAATCAATAAGGATGGAGGATAATAATAACTCCAATGAGTAATCACAATGGCAATGATAACGATAGGAAGAAGAAAGAACAAGCACAATTGCCGACAAATTTCCAAATAAACAAGCAGGATGATGAGAAAAAAATAACAGCATAACAGAAGCAAACCTTCTTCCAGTCTTTCCCATACTTCCTGTATGCTTCATAAAATCGTTCTAGTTCCTCCTTGCTCCACTGAGATCCCAATTTATCAGACAACTTTTTCTTCTGTGCAAGGGGAACATGAGTCAAGATTCAAAAAATCGAGGTTTAAACAACAGATGAAATACTGTTCGTGTTCAGTGCACATACAGGACATGAACTCTTATCAAGTGAAATACTGACACCAATATTATTAAAAACCAAGAACTACCACCACAGCTCTTTTAACAGTTGTTCTGAAAATATGTGACAAAGCAGGACATAGTGGTCTATTTTTTTGCTGCTATCCTATTGCTTCCAGTCTCAAAATAGAAATGCTATCATGAAGACATACCCGTTGCTTGTTTTTATTTGAGTTAATGCCATCTTTCTCAGGAGAAACCTCATTTGAACCTGAAAACCGCTTATTAACACTTCTAGATTTCCTTGTTGGTGCCATTAATCTTTTATCTATCTGCAAAAAAATAGAAATAAATACTAATAGTCAATGATATCAGCTAAGTTAAAAATCAGCTACTGAAGTGATCGATAATGCATACTAGAAACATAACACATAAATTTCTCTAGAGGAATATTTAATTAACCTTGATGCTGGGCTCAGTGCAAGTTCTTTCTACCTTCTTTATTCCATTTTCCCCCAAATTATAAGGTCCAACCATTAACAAACATTAGGGTCCATTTGCTTTGTTTCCAATTTCCTGTTTTAATTCATGCTTTCATTAATAATTGTAAAAATGCCACCTTGTTTTCATTTTTTTCCTATTTTCAAATATTTGTACAGAAAATAGTGAAAACAAGATTTTGTTGTTTTCATTGTTTCCTGTACAAATCATTAAAAACAGAAAAAGAAAAAAAAACAAAATGACATTTTTGCAATTATTAATGAAAATTGAAAATGAAAACAACTGAAAACAAAGAAAAGAGACCCTTGCTATGAAAACCAGGCACCTTGCTATGTAAATTATAGATGAATGCAAACAATTAGAGGCCAAAAGTTAGATGCAGCATAGCAGGCATTTTCAACATAACCAAAAGTTCCAAAACATTAATTAAACACATGGATAGTTGCACATATTGGCACTCTTTTATTTAAGACAGAATAGGTGGATAAATCAAAACAAAAAAAAATTTACAGTTATACCCAAATTTTTGAAGGAAAAAAAAAGGAGAGAGAAGAGTAAGTATCAGTTAAATCTTTAAATTAGTATAAGACTTTGCGATGCACCCGAAGGCTGAAACATTTCCATTCCAAATTAACAGGATAAACAGCAAGTTCAAATCGTTGCAAGATAAACATAAACAATCAGCAACGAAGCTCTTCTTCTTCGAATCGGAAGTTCTAACAATCACATCTTATTTAGCAATTGACATAGAGCTTCACAATCACAACATTCAAATCATCCAGAATAAAAACGCAACCTTTCACCCTCACCCACCTCAACAAAAAAAAAAAAAAAAAAAAAAGAGCAACAAGGAAAAGGGAACGCCGATTTAAATGCACTATGAGAAACAAATTCCAGCTCCAGTCAGAATCATCCGGCACCAAACAAATTTATTAAAAAAAATTAACAAATAAAAAACAACAACATTTTAAGAGAAACTGCAAAGAGGCAACCAAAAAAGACAAATACCTCCCAATTAACAAAAGATTACGCCAATTATAGTTGTCTTGTTGGAATTGGAACCCTCGATTACAGATCGGGCAGTGAAACTGTTTGTGGCAGTCACCGCTTGTTGTAGGGTTTATCCGATTCCCGCTTAAGCACAAGAGAAGCGGAGAGAGAAGTGGAAGGGTTTAGAGAGAGATAGAGAGAGATAGAGAGAGAGGGAGAGAAGGTGAAAGAAAAGAAGCGTTGCCGCGAAACTTGAATATAAAGGGTGGGTTAGCCAATCAGATTTGTGTGTTTCTTTCGGAACACTCATCGCGGTCAAGGAGGGAGAATACGGATTTGTATAATGAGATCATTTACCCTACACGATTATGGGTCGCTTGTATCAACGGTCTACGTTTGTAAGCCTCAGTGGGGATCTGAACCTTTCGTTGTACGGGATTATATTTGAAATTTGGAAGAGAACCTTGAAAATAGTTTCCACTGTTTTCTTTTTCCTCAATGTTATCGAGTTAGGCGTGTTTGGTTTGTTCCATGATTTCAAATATAATTATAACATAAGTGATTATAAGGTCGTTATATTGTTTTCATTATCTTTTTTTGTATCTAATGATTTATATAGGAAATCGTGAAAGTAAATAAAATATTATTTTTAATATTTTTTGTATAAATTTTTAAAAATAAAAAATATAATAAAAATTATGTGATAATTTTGAAATTATTTGTATTGTAATTATCTATAAAAATAGGAAATGAAAATAAGTTGTATTTGAAAAAGTTTATAGATAATTTATTTGGACTTATAAGAATAATTTATGAAAATAAACTTATACAGATAGCTTATGAAAATATTTTATGATCTTCCTACAAATTCTTTTTAGCTTATTTCCATAAGATTATCAAAGAAGCTTATGAAAATAAAATATTTTTTAGTTTATTTGAAAAAAACTTTTTGAATAAACGTTTAATTAAGATGTTTACCTAAACACATCTTAATATTTTTTTATAGACAAATGTTGGTTTGTTAGCTTGTTATTTTAGGAAGGGTGAGATTTCAATCTTGCACCTTATACCGTCCAACACCTTTGTCCCACACCCCAAACTAATTTGATCACCTTGTAACTCTCACACGCCCTTAATATAACCTGGGAGAAACTTCCAATTTCAAATTCCTTCGATATTTTTCATTTGAATTTATTTTTTATTTTAAAAAATTTAGGGTAAAGTTATCATACCAAAAAATACATAACCCATCAATAATTAGGAGTGTTGAAGACTCGTCTCGTCTTAGTAGCTCATCCTCACCCAAAAGCTAATTAAAGTGGGTTCAGGTTCTACATATTAAACTCAATATATTCTAAGGTTGAGTTCAGGTTATATTTTGGGTTATTTCAATTTAGTCCCGTGTCAGGTATATTATTCTTAGTTTTATTCTTAATATTAAAATTAAATTTTTAAATTAATTGTCCATATTTTGTTTTTATATTTAAATATTTTCTCTTCTATTTTATGCTTTTGATATTTTACTTAATTATGTAAATAACATTTATAATTTTAAATATTGTTTTTTATTTATGTTTTATATTTTTTAGGGTAGCTTGCTAGATGTGGATATTTCTCTCTTACAAACCTTTGTTTTAAAAAGTAAAAAAAATAAACGGAAGTAAATTGTTGATTATTGGATTTGGTAGTAATATCTATGACTTAATATATTTAAAAATATAAACTAAAAAATAAAATTTTCAAACGAAAATAATTAAATAATATACAAATTTGGTAGTAATAATTATTAATTATAGTAATAAAAAATTATTAATTATTTGATTTCAAAATATATTAAAAATTTATAAAAATGTTTAATGTAAGTGATGTTTCGTGACTCATCGAGGATAAGAAAGATTGTGAATAATGACTCACGTTCAAGAATGAATAATTTAATATATAGAGATCGATTAATAATAAATAATTAGTGAAAATTTAATAGTTTAAAAATTCAAAAATTGATATTCGACAGTTAGTATAAAATCCTGATATAAAATTGTTATCTTACACGGATGGTTTAATGAATCCATTCACAAATGTATTAATGAGTCACTATAACAGTTAATATGTAATTTATTTATTTTTTAGAAAAAAAAAGTCAGTTGATAAAATGACCTTCACTCTCTCATTAATTTGTCTTTCGTATACCGTATCACGATTTAAAGTTGGCTAAAATATTATTTGATCCGTTAAATTATTTTTTAGTTTCAATTTGGTCCCTTATTTTTTAGAAATTTCAATTTGGTTTCTTAACTTGTCTTTGTTAACACAAGTTAGTCCTCTCCGTCAATGACATAAGCAAAAGTGACGAAAGTGTCATACATGCTAACAATTTAAAGGAGCAATTTGAAATTCATTTAAAATTTAAGGGACCAATTTGAAACTCATTTAAAAGTTAAGAAACCAATTTGAAACTTGTTAACAATTTAAAAGACCAATTTGAAACCCATTTGCTTATTTCATTGACAGAGAGGACTAAGTTGTGTTAACAAAGACAAGTTAAGGAACCAAATTGAAACTTTTAAAAGTTAAGGGACCAAATTGAAATCAAAAAATAAGTTAGGGGACCAACATGCTTAATTACATTTTAGTCCCCCAACATTTTTAACTGTGGGATTTTGGTCCCTAAAATATTTTAATTGTACTTTTCGTCCCTTAACTTTTTCAATTGTGCGATTTTGATCCCTCAAAAAATTTAATTGCACTTTTCATCCCTCAACCTTGTGAAATTGTGCAAAATTAGTCCTTCTAGAGACCAAAATAAAGGCTTTCATTGCATAATTTTAAAAAATTGAGAGATAAAAAGTGTAATTAAATTTTTTGAAGGACCAAAATAACACAATTAAAAAAGTTGAGAGATGAAAAATACAATTAAAATTTTTGAAAGATCAAAATCACACAATTAAAAAAATTAAGGGACGAAACATACAATTAAGCCATATTAAAAATTGTCAGACATAGTTTGAACACTAACTCCATTACAACTTTTTGCTAGTTGTTAACTGAAAACAAAAGAAAATAACACTTTATAAGATGATTTTAATTTTGATATATCATTCCTGTAAAATTTTTTATATTTTTAGCTAATTATAAATCATCCTATATAAGACTTCTAAATTATTTATAATAAGAGTTAAATATTTTTAATAATGTCATAATTTATGATGAGTTGATTGTATAATAATTTTTTATATGCATACTAATTACATCCTTGTAAGATACAATAAGTAGAATGAGTTATAGTATTCCTTCCTTTCTTCGTGCCTTGAACACCGTTATGCTTTCGATAAAATGTAATACTAACAAGCTTTTAATAAACACAGGAATGGCCAGTGAAAAAAAAAACATTGGAATACTAACAAGCTTTACGTGTTAACGTATATGTTTGGAATCACGGTGAGAACAATACCCACCGTGAAAACTACTATTTATAGCTTCAGAAAAATTACAGTGAAGGTGGTTGATTGCCGTGCAACCAAACACACTAAACATGGCCATTGCTATTTATAATGGCTTTTCTTTTTTCTTTTTTTATGGCTGCAGAAGAAGTGATATTGTGAATGTCCCTGATAATTAATAACTTTTTCCTTTTGATTTGTAATTGTGTTGTTTTAAACTTGTTTTTTGAAGTGTTTAACATTAATAGGGTAACCGGGTAACTATACAAGCAAAATGAAAAGTAAATAAGTAATATATCATCTATAATTATTTTTTCCCTAATTGAATTCCTAACTATGACTTGTGTGCGACTTTATTTTCATGTTGGCAGTGCCATGTTGTAACCTAACAATGAGTCTTACTTTAATATGTGCAGAGCCTATCTGGTCATAATTGTCCAGTCTAATCTATGGCTTTTGACTCAGCAGAAGTCTTAGTTCTTGATGGAACATAGTCAGGTGTGATAAAGCTTTTGGATTTGGAAGAATTAAAGATTAAGTTATTTAGTCCATTATTGCTTTAGGCTATATTCCCTATAATGGTCTTATTTATAGAGCATTAGACTGTAAACTAGAGAAATGAAAACTTGCGGATCATAACCCTATATAATTATTTGATTTAAGAATTATGAGTTAAGCTATCTTATAAGGTAATCTATAAGTGCCATTAGCCCATTATAAGTTTCAATTTCCAAATCTCAAAGCCCTTTTTAATTGTTGGGTGCATTGTAGGATCCCTGCATTTTAAAACCTATCAACATGCTTCTAATATATTTGTTATTATTCTTGAAGTATAGTGATTTCACAGTGTTGCTAGACAAAGATCCAATTGTATTGCTATTGAGTTTAACCCGTTTGGTGAATTTTTTGCATCTGGTTACATGTACACTAATCTAAAGATGTGGGATATCCGGAAAAAAAGGATGTATTCATACATAAGAGGGTCATTCACTCCATATGGACCTTGGGTAGTTGGGTAGTTTCTGGTGGATTTGATAATGAATAATATGGATATTTATATGGGTGTAGCTTGCAATAGATTTTAAGTTTTACAATTTTGAAATCAATAAACCATGGATCTACCTTACCATCAATGTACAAGCGTGGGATCTAACAGCTGGAAAGCTATTGCATGACTTCAAGTTCCATGAAGGATAAGGAAATGTTAGGTCCATAGATTTCCATCTGTTAGGGTTTCTTCTGGCTATAGGTGAGATTAAGTGACTTTTGAACAGTTGGAAATGATAGATGCTTATGTATGTGCAATATCTGTACAAAGATTCTTTATTTCATAATTACTTACTGCTTTTATTTCTGTAGATAATAGAAGGAAACTCTTACATAATATAATTTCTGGTGCACTGAATGAAATTTTACTTAATTTATATCATTGGTCAAACTTAATGAAAAACTTATGCTACATTTTATATAATATGCTACATCTTTAGGAGATCAAGTAGACCACAACACCTGGTGCACTGGCATTTTTGGGTTCAAGGCCCCAACTTAGGGCCATTAAAATCCAAAATATATTAAAAAAGGTAAAACTTTATGGGCATTTAACATAAAAAAGTTTATATTAGCAAAATATAATCATGAGTTAGTCTTCATGCACCATTTTATTTAGGATTTTGCCACGCTTTGGGTTCAAGCTTCTTTAAATATAGACAAACTCAAAGCTCAAGCCTTTATCAGCTCTTATGTATAGACAATATCATTCACATTTTATTTTCTATGTTTACATGGATGGATGATCTACTGCTGATATTAAGAATGAAAAGTGCAAATTGACACTCTGGGAAACCACATCATCATTTCACATATGTTCAATTGTTTTGCAGGTTCAACAGATAGAACAATGAAATTCTGGGATTTAGAAACCTTTGAATAATAGCTAGCTTTACATGGCATATTTTCATGCATTTATTTTTAGTCCTTCCTACACACACACACACACACACACACATATATATATATTGATAACATGAATGCAGAAAAATAACCTTGGAATGTTGCAATTCTTGGGCTGCCACCTGAACTTCTCATACATATTATCACTCCTTCCATTGAGGAAACATTTATGTTCTGCTTTGCTTATGGTTACGTTCTATACCCTTAACAGGTAATAGCCTTTCCTAATCAGCTGCTTTGCGAGGCATAGTTGGATATTGGGCGCCAGATAAAAGCCTTTTCTATATTAATTATCTCTTATAGCCCTTTCACTTCTAATATTTATTAAAGTAATTATAAAACATAATCTGCCACATACTAAGCTCATAAACCCTTTCACTTTTAATATTGTCATAGCCCTTGCTTCATTTTTTTAGCATTCCTCATTTTTTGTCTATAAAGTTTCATTTCTTCTCACTTTCAGCTGTTCTTCATTTCAGCTTCTTTGAAAGAACAAGTAACCTTTGGCTTTGGCTTTGGCTTATAATAGGTCAGTTACAACTTGGATATGTGTATGGGGAGTTTCTCCCTTGCTTTTATTTGTAATATTTAAACTGTTTCGTATTGATCATGTTGCATATTTACTTCATTTGATATGGAAAATTTGTCTTTATTTTCAATCATTTAATGCCCTGTTTTCTTTAGTTGCTTAACTGCAATTTTGTTGCTGGTGAATTGGTTTGGCAGGTTGATTTTCTATGTGGTAGTAGGATATATATTTATTACGTTTTGTGATTTTATAATTGGAATCTCCAACCAAGAAAGATGGCAGTGCAGCATCTTATGGATGGGAGAGTGTACTGTGATTTAACCTCTATTTTTTCCTAAATATTTGATTTACAATTTACATCTTGAGTTCTGTGTGCAATCTCTGTCTTCTTACTTCATTCATAATCCTTTTCTCTTCACTATTGTGGTGGATGTTCTTAGTTGGTTGGTCTCTAGATCTGTTAATAATGAGTTCATCAAGAGATTGAAGGTTTGTAGGGTAAGAATTTTTATTCTTACAAAATTTGAAGTTGGAGCATGAAGAATGATCATGGAGTTATTTCTCATATTATGTTTTGTTAGATTGAAGTCATTGAAATTGAAAATGAATCATTTTCAAATATATCCGATGAGAGAGTAAGCAAGATAGTGGAGTACTTGCTTCAGAACTCTCCATCGACTATAGTCTTTATACCCTTCTCAGTTGAAAACATGAGATATGAAATTAAACTTATTGAAGATTGCTTTACACATTACACTCAGTTTATATACCATCACAATAGACTTCAGCACCATATATTGCAGCAAGTTTGGTCAAGTTACGATAAGAAGTGTGCATCTTTCATGTTAGCTTCTCCATGAAATTGCTATGTTTGACTTTTATCCTGGTAATTTTCTGACTGAAGTTTTGAATGATGAAGGAAGTTCACACCACTCACATAGCCAGTGATGACATAACATTTAGAAGAAAGTTTGGAGAAACTACAGATGGTAAAACTCTAAGAAATTCTTCCTTGATAATTTAAGAAATGAAATTTCATCTGTAGGCCATACTAATTTGACTTCAACATTTTGAGATGGCTAACGATATACCTTCTCTCACTCTGAATTATATTAGACCTGTCTATACTTATCAATAAAAGTGAAATTATAATTGTTAAACCATTGAAAAGTTAAATTTTTACTTCTGATCAGCAGACATTGAAGGTATCAACTTGAGAAAACATTGTTGCAGCATTGGGTTGGTCCTATTGCTGAAGTTATATTACAAAAATGGTTAAATCGTGTAGTTGAGAAAGCATGCCAAACTACACCTCTGCTAAATACTGTGCAGGGTTGCCATGGTTACTTATTTTCTAGGTTGTTCTCATCTTCGAAGGAGTAAACATTGATATTGCATTATATATTTTGAGGCACATAAAAAGTTTGTATGAAACAATTAGTGTTGTGCTTCAAGTTTTCTTTTGCATGTTGCATCATTGTTTTGGAACTTCGAATTATGCTCAATCTTTACTATGCTCCTGACCATTTGACAAATTTCACATTGATTAATTAGTTCTATACATTCACTTTATTAATTATGATTGGGCCGCTTAGAGGATCATTAAAAATGATTTCAATCTTTGATTACAAAAATGACTTCAATTTCTATTTCTTTAAGAAGAGAAGTTGATAATGAGAATAGTGGTTTTATATTAGAATTTAATATAACTATCTTTTTAAGGGCCAATTTTGAAAGTTGGAATCCATAGTGGGGAAATGAAGAATCTTTTCACAACAATTTTCTATTAATTAACACTCTCCCTTTTCAAATCTTCTCAAAACCATCCAACACAAAAAATACATGGAATACCAATTTGTTCAAGGTTTGGGTGTTGAATGTGTTCACAAGTCCAAATGACAACATCCAATTTTCATCAAAATGATACTTTTGGTTTTGGATGAAAAGGTACTTATATCTTTATTATTATATTAATACATAACTATATCATCTGTCTATTGTTTAAATTTACAAATAAAAAGCATGCACTATTAATACATTTTAAATTCAAGCGGGATATCGCATTGCCACTTGTATGCTATTTTGCCACATCAATATCTATTTATCTATGTATTTATCTACTTATAATATATAATTTCTAAAGCGCGGATTTATACGCTAACACAACAACCACTACAGTTAATCTTGATTTTTTCATATTTCAATTTCCAAATCAAACTCATACTCTCCCTTTTCAAATCTTCACAAAACCATCCAACACAAAAATACATGGAATATAATTTGTTCAAGATTTGAATCCATAACGAGATGATTGGTTAATCAAAGTACTAGTGGTTCGGATGTGGAATGTGTTCGCACCTCAAAATGATCAAGATCCAATTTTCTTCGAAATGATACTTTTGGATGAAAATATACTTATATCTTTATCTTTATATTAGTGCATAACTATATCATCTATCTATTGTTTAAATATACTAATCAAAAGGATGCACTGTTAAAACATTTTTAAATTCAAATAAAAAAATTAATTTTAATAATAAACATCAATATTAACATCATCTTTAGAATATTCTAAATTTTATGCACTATTGTTACATTAATTTTTCTTAAATCGTTTATAGTGTTAAATTATTTTTAAAACTAAATTTAAATTTTCAGTTTGGTTTTTTAAACAATTTAAATAATACACTTTAACCTAGAAAAAAATGAATCAAATATTTTTACTCTTCATAGGTTTACGTGCAAGTTGTGCTTAATCGTAGAATTTTTTTTATATACAAAATGACTCAATACATCTTGAATACATAGAATTACTCAAAAAAATTTAAAATCAAAACCTATAAAATTAACAACGAATGCCAAAATCTTTATAAAAACGCATGGGGTATGAAATTAGCTTTAAAGGAAAATGAAGTTTGACATACGAGATAATGAATATATTTTAACGTTGCAAAATGAATTGATTATAATTTTGTTTGGAGAAAAATCAACAGCCAACCAAAAGCAACCACACCAAAGAAGGAAAAAAATTAAAAAAAAAATGACGTATCGTAGGACAAAACTCACGGTTCCTTTGTTAATTGATCTTCTTTTACTTGGTGACATCAAAACTTTGCACCGCAAGACTCATGATTTCTTTATTAATTGAATTTCTTTCTCTTTGTATTGCAACAAACTTGGTTAACAACTCAATCAAATATTCAGTCACTATTGCATACATCTTTCTCTATACTTACCTCTAATGATACAAAATACATTTTATGACTTATATTAATATGAAAATCTACCCGTGCAACGCGCGGGCCTACATCTAGTTGAGTACTAATTTTAAAGGTTCAAATATTGGGAGTTTGAGACTAGATGGATTGAAATTATGAAAGAGGACTCCTGTGTTATGTACACTTGCACCGATAAAAAAAAAATTAAAACTGCTAGTATGTTTTCTTTCCCTCTTCTGAATGCAATTTGGTTTATTATACAATAACATATAATTCATAAAGGTTAAGCAAATGGCACAATAATCTACAGCAAGTTTGCACACTATATATATAATGATAAGAAAGAGTCACATCTAAAATCAGAAGTCAAAGTAGCTAAGGCCTGGAAGGCCATTGAAAAACACAAGAACAACAACTACAAAAGATAAGAAACCACAACCCCTTTAAATTGAGACACTATTGGGAATCCCCATGGTAGTTAGTCCACCTTCACTTGTAGGATAAAGCAATGTGTATGGCATCTTAACTGGTCCAACCCTGTTCTTAAGTTTCTCATCATTGTTCATTCTCAAGATCCTTCCCTCAATATCTGCAAGTTTCTTTCCAAACTTCTCAAAGTCTTCCACTGGCTCTTTATCAGATGTCCAATATGGAGTGTCTCTCTGTCCAAGGTAGACCTCATCAGTAGAATGCCTGGACAAGACTTCCACTAGTGAAATGCCAAGAACAGCCTGAAACTGTGCAGTGATTGTTTTCAGAAAAGCCTTCTCAGGATTTGCCACAAGTTCATCATATTCTGGAGTTCCTTTTTCTGGCATGAATCTTCGGCTTATAGATGGACGGTTTGGTGGGTAGCCTCCATATGAGTATTGTCCAAAGTTGATTGCAGCATGAAGAGCTGAAGCAATCCATATTATAATAGTGCAAGTTTCAATCAGCTCTTCAAGTGTCTGCATCTTTGGCCACCAAGGTTCATCTTTCTTGTCACCATGACCCTCCTCCCTTATTTCCTTCCACCAAGATTGGAGTTCTGCATCTTTCTTGACTGAGTCATCCTCCTTGTAGTAAAAGGAGCAGTAGTCCTGAACCCATGTCTTGATAGCAAACCAAATCTCTAGTCCATCAACTGCATAAGGGTAATCCTCAATCAATAGTCGAAGGCCATATGGGGAAGTTGAATCCTTAATAGCCATTCCTCTGAAAGAAGCAAAGGTGCACCAGCTCATTAACACCAAAATTCCTCTCATTTCTATTTTAATATGATATCATCCAAAAGTTAGTTTGGTTATACTTGTATGTATGTTTCCAATTTTGACAAGTTAACATCATATGTTCTCTTAAATTCAACCATATTCAGAAAATAAAAAGAATTAAAACCATAGATAGTTGACAATGGTCTTTTGCATGTATGATTTACCTCTTGACAAGATCTTCGGGGAGTGCTTGCTCGGGGAAAACCCAGTCCTTATAAAGCATTGATGAAAACTCCATAGAATACTTAGATGGACAAACTGTTGACTCTAGAGCACCACCTGCATTGATGAGGATTTGTCGGGCAAGTGCATTTATATTCATGGTGTCACGAAAGTGAGGATGCAATAGCTTATGAATAGGGTGAACCACACTCAGCTGCCTATTTGAAGCTATAATGAATGGCTCAATAACTGCATGAGTATGCAACCTGTGACACATGTAAGACATCAAAAGTTAATTTCAATAATTGGTAAATTAAGATTGTTCTTAGTTTCTCTAATAGAGTTATACCAGTGGCTGACAAGTTGATGATAGCCCGAGTCGACTACCCCTACATAAGCTTTAGCCAGTTGCCAGAAGGAATTTTCAACACCTTGTTCCACAGGCATGTAAACTTTACTAATGGCACCATATTGATCTCCCTCAGGATGTGGCAGACTCAACTCAATGGCTAGTGGCTTTAAAGTTCCATTATTTTGCAAGAAAAGAACTGTCCTGCTAGTATATGTCTTTGTAGAAGTGGAGTTTATCCTCCTCAAGTATGGCATCAGTGCATCATGGTGATCTAATATGAACAACTTCCTTTCTCTAATTGCCTATTCAACCAAATATAAATAAATAGCATGTATGACAACATCATATAGAAGAAAAAAAACACAGCATCCTATCAATCTTGAAAATTACCTCTTCTACTGTGAGCCCATCCATATTACTCTCGATGTGTTCTTTTGCTATTCTACTGGTATGATCACCATAGACTTTACGATCTAGCTTGCTTGCTGGTGGGAACTCCTGCAATTATTTAGGATGATTGTGAGGGGGGAAAATCATAGACTATTCTCCATTGGGATCAATATCCTAAAAAGTTTAGGAAAGGTGAATTTAACTTTTATAACAGAGATTCTATTCTTTAGTATAATCCAATTATTAACCATTAATTAAAAACACTTAGGCTTACTTGGAGACAACGAATCAAGACTGGGTTTATACCGGCCAGCATCTCTCTTGCAAATTCTTCATCTGTTCTCCATGCAGACTTATCCTCTACTCCAAAATCCAAATCATTAAGAACGTCAGTGTTAAGTAGGAATAGTTTACAAAATGCGTGATTTTCTATGTTCTTGCATGCAAAATAACACGTTGAGTTACCCATGTTCACATCTACATTACCTGCAATCACTTGAGGTAGGGGGAATTTGAGGAACCTTTCACCATCAGTTCGGAATATTTCCTTGAGCATCTCTGCAGGAATGTTATCCCTAACATCCCTAAGTATACCCTCAGGCACCTCAATCCCCCCTTCATAGAGTTTAAGAACATCTTCAAAGCTATCAAACTCATTGGGGGTTCTGTCAAATAGAGATTCAAGTTCAGGTTTGAGAACTTGAACTATGGATTTCAGTGCATAGGCAAGAAAATCTGCCATTTTCAAGTGACCAAATCTTTCATCCCTCGGAACATAGATGTCTAAGCTCATGGCAAGATTCAGCCTACTCTCAAAATTAGGATCTGCTAAGATAACAACAAATTAAATTAACAACAACAAAAATAAAACAGTTTGAGCTTATGAGTGAACTATATTATATTACTTAAGCTCAAAAAGGCAGTTTAAGCTTATGATTAACTGATCTAAAACTAAATAAGATGTGATATTGGTCAAATATAACAATAAATATCTTATAAATTAGATTATGATCAGCAAACAAGGGTTGTGGGAGGCATAAAAGCTCATAAAAGTGCTAAGTCAGTTAATTTAATTGCAACAGTATGTGATTCATTAGACATGACAGAGGTCGAACAATTAACCATATGGTTCATGTGTTTCAAAAAATAAAAACCATACGGCTCATGCTGTATTACTCCGTTTTGACTAGCTAAGCTGCTAACTAACACCATATAGGTTCAATAATTAAGGGCAGTGGAAAAAAAATCTATACTACCATGCAATATATGTCTTCTACCCAATACCCTTGACTTCAAGTGATTCAAGAAAGCCACAGTTTAATTTCAACTAACATCTCAACCATGGAATTTCATATTATCTTAACTCTAGTAAATTTTAAACTGCCCTTGCCACATCAACAGGACAGAGAAAAGAACTGAAATTTCTTTTCCAAGATATTCAATAAAACAGACTTGATGAATAGCAAAACAACAAATATAAAAGCCTAACCTGATTTTGTGAGTGGTCTACCGGTTCTTCCCCTACGAGGGTAGGGATATTCACTAGAGCCTCCAAGAACTGGACGAACATGTTGTGGACCATTATCTGGATTTCCCAGATCATTGTAGTATGCATAATCATAGACCCTGTCCCACTCTTGGAGCTGGCCTTTTCCATCTCCTCTTAAAGTCTCCAGTTCTTCTTCTCTGTACTTAAGTAGTGGCACTGGTGTTTCACTTGGAAGGTATGCCTGCACAATTCATACAAAATATGTAACTTGTAGCATACAGTGCAAAAGCTCCTTCCATCAAGTGTCAGATTGAACTAGATGGATAAATTTGCAGTTGAGAGTTATAACTAATAAAAAAAAGGAGAAAACTTAGGTACAATTTCATAGGTGTTTTAAGTGTTGTTTTTCAATGAGAATATGACATGTGTAATAATTGTTACATATGTTATATTTTCATTAATGTCATATTCTTATTAAAAAAATAGTACCTAAAGTATGTTCTCCTTAAAAAATGTGACAATGTAGTTAATATTACTTAAAGTACATGCATGATAGCTATATATGTAGTTATACCTTGTTGCTGAAGAAAATGCGATCTTTTTCATATTTATCTGCAGGGTATACCCAAGAGTTGCAGATAAAGTGAATGACACCTTGGCCTGGAACATTTTCAAGTGTCAGGCTTCTGAGGTAGAACTCACTGTGATGATTATTCCTTATTAAAAAGGCTCCTGGTGTTCCTATCTCCTCATCCCAATCAAATGTAACCTTGAATGCTGATTCTCCCGCTGTCAAAGGTGTGATTGTAGTAATCCAGTCTTCCAGATATGCAGGCTTCCCAAGTTTCCCCTTCAAGCCATTCCCTGCAAGTATTAACATTTAACATTACAAGTTTGTTATTTGTTATTTTATTTTGCTGTTGTTATTTTGTTATTTGTTATTTGTTATTTTACTTAGTTTGCTACTGACATTTAACAAAGATTACTTTATATAACATTCAACTATGGCATCTGAATGATATCAACTTATTTTTATGTATCAAAAAATCATTTAGATGTCATAGTTGAAGGTTCTTTTGAAAATGGTCAATGTAAATAAACATAGATAATTCCTGACCTAATTTTAAAAATTAAATAATATATATTAGAAAAAGAAAATTGACTCGTAATTGAGTGATAGGAGTCATTATCCAATAATGTTTCTTGAATCTTGGACTCTTGAGATTTTATGTTATAGAACTTAAAGAATGAAAACGAAATATAACCAAGGCACCAAATTATAATCATCATCCTAAAAGATAGGGTTGTGACTTGGAATAGACTAACACAAATCATCAAATAGAAATTTAGACAAACTATATGAAAAAATATACAGAAAAAAGAGTAGCGAGGAGCTTACATAAAAAATAAATAAATTAGAGAGAGGTTTGAAATTAAATTTAGGTGATCCAAGTAAAAAAAGTAGAACAGCTCTAGTTAAGCGAAATTAAAGCAAAACCAATTAATGGGCCGTCTATTTATTTTAGATTTTATAAAAATAAAATTACGTCTGAAAATCACATTAGAAAAAAGCTTCTCTCACATAACTTTTAAAATAATTATCTCGAGAAACGTTTTTTTTTACGTTTGCGTTGAAAATAATCTCAATCAAGCACGCAATAAAATGTTGCCATTTCGCTTTTCTAATTTTCTTCACACAAATTTTTCCTTTTGGTGAACATCACAACTCCACTATCTATTTCCTTCTCCGGCAAAAGGAATTTATGGTTCCAGATGATTATGGGCATAGCCCAAAAGAACAGATCCTTCGGCCACATAGGTATACTTTTTCTTTTTTCTCCTCTTTATAGGGCGGGACGGTTTTTGTTTGAGGATCAGAAAAAGGTTTCACAATGGTAAAATTGACAGGGTCCGGGTACAATTAATTCTATGTTTGTTTTTACACACTTGCACTGGGATTTTGCCAAATTGCTAGTGTGAACTGATGTGACTATATACTTTATGTGGTATGCATGCTTTTTCGGGTTGCTATAGTATTCTTGTAAAACAGAAGGTTTTGATATAGGATCTCACCCGTGTTATCTCAATTAAATAAGTCATGTAAATATCATATGTAGGAGTGACAAAACGGACCAATCAATCCTAACCCGTCATTGACCCCCCTAAAACTGGACGGGACTGGTTGATCCGCTTGAACAAAATGGGTTAGACCTCCTAACCCACCTCGTTTAATGATGGGTTAACGGGTTGACGAGTTGGCCTACCAAAAACAAAAAGCTAGAAAATAGGTTGACGGATTGACCCACCAAAAAAAAAAAAATTAATTATAAAAAATAAAAATTAGGCATAAAAATCGAAAATGGGTTGGTGGGTCAACCCGTCTCGTCCCGCCTCCAAAATATTAAAATAGTTAAAAACTAATTAAAATATATATATTTTTAGAATAGGCAGGTTGACGAGCTAACCCGTCCCGCCTTTGACCCACCTTCTTGGTGGGTTAAGCGGGACAGGTTAAACGGAGTCACATGGATCTAACTTCTCACTATCTTATTAGACCACATAGGCAAAGGTAAGTTACCCCAGAGATATCATAAAATCTTTTTTTTTTTGGTATTTTATGTGGTATGCATTTATTATCATATTATTAGTCATATATGACAAGGTACTTTCTCCGATATCCCTAATAATTTTGGGATAAAAATTATCTTGTCCAATCAGCATGCGCCATCTCAATAAATGAGTCATATTAATGGATTAAGTCAAATGATTATCATCATTTAATTGAATCATCTAAATATGATAAGTTATATTTAAGATACTAGAAAATTCACCTTATGATAAATTGTTTTTCTCTCAAAAATAAATATGATAAATTGTTTTCAAACCATGAGCTGAAGACTCGGTCCCAAAAAAAATAATAAAATAAAAGAAACTGTGGGCTGAAGACGATAAAGCATAAAAAACCTTGACCAGAGCACCAAATTGTCAATGTTAAAGTGTTATTCGTCACTAGTACCAAACAAAAAAAAAGTGTTACTCGTCACTGAACATTTATCTATACTACGGCTGTATGATCTAGTGACCAAGATATTTTTATAAGAGAGTGAGACAAGTAAATTTGAATCATTATTCATTAAACTAATCATATATTGATTATTAAAATTAAATTAATGGATTAAATCAAATAGTTCTCACCATTTAATTGAATCACTTAGATGGAATAAAATTATATTTGAGATATCATAGCCTTCATCATTATTTGTGTGTAATCCAAAATATGATAATAACCCCTCTCACTCTCATATACAAATATCTCTATTGCTTATATACACACATGACTGAAGTATTATTTATGCGTAAAAAATAAGATAAGAATAAGTTTAATTAAATAACAAAAAATTATATAAATTTGAATTAATGTGAACACAAATGTTTGAGTAGCATTGTTATAAGAGAATAAAACAGAGAGAAGAAGGGAGAAGAGAAGTGTTATAGAACTGACCTGAGTCGACGTTGACGGCACTTATCAACTGAAGAGAAACTCGTTTGCCCACAAACTCGTGAAGACGATCAAGAAAGGAGGCACTGAAATCGTTGAAGTCCAACACATTCTTCTTCATCAACACCACCGTGCCTTCAACACGCTGGCTGTTGTTGTTGTTGTCTCCAGTGAGAGCGTTGATGATGTTCTGAAACATGTTGAGAACTGCGAAGCAGCAGAAACATTAATATTAGAACTTATTAGTAACAAAAAGGAAACACTCTTAAATGCTAACTGTGATGTGAATTGTGAAGAAGCAACCCAAGACTCCGTGCCTTTTATAGACAGAATAGAATAAATTAACCCACTATGTTACGACAAATTCTGGTATTCCACTATAGGAATTAACCCATCCTGCAATCTTAATCATGTATTTCTAGAGAGCATCTCATTGGTTGCTTGTAACTTAAGTTCTATCTGAATGGATATGATTTAAATATATTTTATATTGGCAATTATAACAAAATTATTGTTCAAATATAACATTAATAAAGAAAGAAAGATTATGTTACGATTTATCAACCAGTGATCATTTAATAACCTCAACTATATCCACTAACACGTTTAATGTAAATAATTAATCTATTTATTTTTACTAACAAATTTTTGTTTATAAAAAAAAATTACTATTTTTTTCTTTAAAAAATTAATATCCTAAAATCCCTTCCCCTCCTCCTTTGTTCTCTTTCTAAGAGCTAATGCATCTTGTATAATCATTGAAACCTACAAATAAAAAACATATAATAATTAGGTTGCATAAAACCAAACAAATAATTGAAAAGAAATGGAAAATCCATCCAATAATTAAAATAAAACTTTTACATAATTCTAAGGAGTCATATGATATGATACATGCTGAATAGTCCATAAATATTTGTTTACTTACACTCAATTTTGTTTTACTTATTACACTCACTTTTAAGCGTTAAATGAAATAAAAAGTAGGTTAAACTAATCATTTGGTCTTTATACGTGACGTCAATTTTGAATTTGGTTCCTATACGTGATTTTTTTTGAAATCGGTCCCTACATGTACATTTATTTTTAATTTGGTCCTCGTCGTTTATTGGTGTCATAACGTCATTTGTTGAAGTTTAAGTATAGGGACCATATTGAAAATGACTGTCACATGAAGGGACCAAATTCAAATTTTTATTTTGAATTGGATCCCTGCATAACAATCATTTTCAATTTGATCCCTATATGTGACAATCATTTTGAATTTGGTCCCTATCACTTGACGGTGTTACAACACCAATAAGCGACGGAGATCAAATTAAAAATAATTGTACATATAGGGACCAATTTCAAAATTTTTTATGTATAGGGACCAAATTCAAAATCAGTGTCACGTATAGGAACCAAATAATTAGTTTAACCTAAAAAGTACTAGTATATCTGTACCCTATAGCAACAAACGGTCAATAGTAACAAGTACATATGTAGAAAGAGAAAGTGAAAATCATCTGAAAAAGGCATATTAATTTTAAAAGAATGCTAACGAATGTATTAAAAATATTCGTTAAGATTTTAAAAAAAACAAATTTGTATGAGAAAGTAATATATTTATCATTCAAAAATATTATGTATTTAGTTTTTGGTGAGAAGTTCTATACCCAAAAAAAAATTATGGGTACAGATACCCAACATAGGTGGGTCAATCAAAATGCCACAGCAGTATCCCACTAGTCAGATTATTAATTCTTTTATATTTTTGCAAAGGGATTTATTGGGTTTTGTATTTGTGGATTGACCCCTACAGTTTTCACCCGTCTCTTTGCATTCACTAATCACTGTCCCTTCGCTCTTAAAACTTTTCTTCTTCTCTGGAAGTTTGAATGTGTGAGACTTAAAACACTTTGCATGTGTTAATCTTGCTTGCAAAATGAAGTCCCTCGTCAAGTAGAAAATCAAATGGTGTATGTGGGAGGATTATGAACCATCTTCGCGAAACAGAAGTTATGTTGTTGAATTTGTTGATCGCGAAATGAAGTGTCTCTCCAAGCAAAACCCTAATTTGTGACTGTGGGAGGATGATGAAGACACTTTACGAAATGAATGAGTCATGCGTCAGGCACAAAGATAAATTAACTATTCAGATTTGAAAAATGATCCTCGGGAACTTGCACAATTATGAAAACATCAAGGAGGACATAATTATGAAAATATAAAGGATTAAATATGTAAAATAATTAAAAACACTTTCATGAAAAAAAATACACTTGTCATATTCAAATTGCACCACTTAAGTTGGGTTGAGGTAGCCAACATCTGTTCAATGTGTCAAAGATTTTATCTCAGTTTTTTTTATAAAAACATATTTTTTTAGGTTTTTTATAAAATATCCTTAAGATACTCGTAAGATCCTTAGTTTTATTCTTTTACTTTTTTTTCTTTTTTTTTACAGTTTTATTCCTTTTTGTTTTGGTAGACAGTTTTATTCTTTTACTTTATCGGAACTTTTAGTTTTTGGTGCCTCTATTTCACTTTCACGTATTGATGTCGGCACTTTACGATATCCAAGGCTTGGCTCTTTTATAATATTCTCATGACTCATGTGATGCTTTTTTATTTTTTTATATTATACATTACCCGTGCATAACTTTTCACAAATAGTAGTATAACAGTTACATATTAATTTCAAGACTCTGAAATATAGATTCAATCACACTAATTATGTACCAAAAAAATTGCACTAATTACAGTTGGGTTTTGCTCGTATATTTAGCTAATTAGTAAGACACAATATGTTACAATTTTCACATGATCTAGTGATCAAGCCTTGTATTTAATTTATATAAGGATATAACTGAATAAATAATCAATGATCTGAAAATTCCGTATGGAAAATGTTCAGCATTTTGTTTTGGATCATCTAGTGTTCGAATCATCTCATATATTTGGAAAATGTTTGACATCCTGATTTTTGAAATAAATAAATGACGTCGAATATATATGTGACAATAGAGTTTCGTATAGCTAACACATAATAATGTTGCATTATATAAAAAAAATTTAATTGTTATGCACTGTCAATGTAAAGATTTTTATACTGATAATCAATCAGAAATCATGGTATATGTGATTTTTAAGGTAATTGAGATAAGAGTCAAACACTTTAGCTTATGTAATAATTTCTGATTGATTGTCTGTATAAAAAATCTTTACACTGATAATATATACCAATTAATTCCATATTAAAAACTGGAAAAGCTTTTCATTCACAATTGGCCATGATAGATTCCAAATAAAAATAAACTCGGTCTTTTCCAATAGGCCATTATATATTATATATATGAAGTTAATTCCATTTAGTTATATATTGGCCAATTTGGTCATTCACCATAGGCCATGATAGTATAATTTTGATGCTTCTAAAAGTTTATCTTATCAATCAAACACAAATCATCGTATATATAATTTTAGGTTATGTTTAGTTTAAAGGGATGAGTGAAGGATTTTAATGGTAGAAAGAAAAAATAACACTTTTTATCACGAATGTAAAATATAAATTCTACAACAGGATTTTATATCAATTATTTTCTAATCGATTTTAAAAAGAAAGATGGTGACATTTTTGAAATTAAAATGTTTGTAGAAAATATATTTTTACATCTATTGCTTTTTCAACCGATGTTGAAAAGACTTTTTACCTCGGTTGCTTTTAGAAAACAACTATGTTTTTTACATTGGTTAATGTAAAATGTAATCTCCAATTTCTAACCCTGACGTCCTCTGAGCTTTCCCTCTTTCACATCTCAGCACTCCCTCAAGCTTTCTACACCTACTCCCTCGCAAGAGAACACCGACCACCGCACCTCCTCTCTCGCATGAACAGAGCTTCTCCTCCGTCTCATGCAGAAAATGGCGCAACAGGTATGTTCTCATCTTGTTGAACCGTTTCCCCTCAGCGCTGCATCTTCGCCGCAATCGCTCAACCCCGCTGATGCCTCTCTCTTCTCTCAGTCCCTCAAGGTATTCCTCCAACATCCTCACTCCCTCTTTCCTTCGTTGCCTATTTTTTATAATATATTTTGAGTCTCTTTCTCTCTAAAGTTCAGAAACAAAGAAGGAAGCTAGGAACATTGTATGTCTGCTTGTAATCAGTAATATCAAGTGTTAGAATCTCTATCTGGTAATTTTAATTGACTCCTATGTATTGAAGAAAACTCCATCCTATGTGCGTCTGAATCTCATCATTTTGCTCTGTTCACTATGCAAGTGGTACTGCTGATTGCTGGATCGGTAGTAGACATGTTATGTTCTTATTATATGTATTAGGAAATTATTTGTTTTGAGCAACACAATTTAGAATATCAATCCCTTATATCTGTTGTTTTCAATACCTTTTGTGTATTTTTTGCTGCTTGTTCGCAATCTTGGTCTTATATTTTGTGATGTTTAGAAAAGTCAATACAATTTGGCTATTTCAACTGCTAATGCCTGCTTTATTTTTGCCTTTAGTTCTGAAGCTTGCAAGAGCAAAATTTAGAACTTTGTCTGATACCAGAGGAGTTTAGTTACCCATAGGAGTTTAGTTATCCTAGCCTGATTCATTTGAGTCCTATATAACTGCGTAATACTTTCTTTTATGGTTCATATATTTAATTTATCTCCTGATTAACTTGCATGCTTTTGGCGCTTAAGATACTTTGCAGCATATGAGATATTTTAGTGTTAATAACAATATATACTGCTTTATGGCATAATGGCATGATCTTCCCAATATCTGTTCCGAATGTTAGTCTCTTTGCACCTTTAAATTAGTGTATTTAGTTTTGTTCAGGAGATTCTCGAAATTATATTTTGTTGCCTTCCATAAAGGCATTTTGAGATTGATGCTTTTGTCCAATAATAATAATTAAATTGAACAATTTATTATATGATTTATTGTCATGGGGTGTTATTCTCAGTTAAGCACTCACATAATTAAGATAGCCGGATGTTTATTTCGTTTATTACATTAGATGTATTTTTCGAGTATTTACATATATTGAATAACATAACATGGTTCGATGACTTGTACATATATTCTAGTTTGTTTGCAGAGTAGGCTATTATAATATATGAATGAATTTTGTTCAATTCTTTTATGGTATATATATTCTCTTAATTGCAAGTGCTTGATGAATGAGATATTTGTATTTAGCTAATTTAGTAAAGTCTAATAAATATATTCTGTTTGATTGCTGTTAAATTGTTAGATTCTGTTGTAAAAATTGAGTACGGAATGAAAACAGAGAAGGGAAGAAGGAATGAAACCAGGTTTTTTTTTTTTTAAAAAAAGAACATCACTTTTTACATCGGTTCTGAAGGCAACCGATGTAAAAAGTTCGCTTTTGAAACTTTTGACATCAGTTGCCTTTATAACCGATGTAAAAAATTTACATCGGTTGCCAATAGTGCCGATGTAAAAGGTGACTTTTTACATCGATTGTCAACTAATATAAAAAGTCACACTTTCTACATCATCTGTATCAACATCGTCTATCCAACCGATGTAGAAAGTCATTTTCAACCGATGTAAAAAGTTATATCTGCACTAGTGTATGTTTCGTTTACAAGGGAAGAGAAGAGATTTTAAAATTAATGTACTTTTATATCCTTATAATTTTGGATTTCGAAATACCTAAGTAAGGATATTTTATTCAATGCATTCAAAATATTTTAAAAGCTTTCATCAAGACCAAATCCCTCCAATATTGGAGGGGGCCAAAACTGAGTGAGGAGGGATTTTGCTCCCCTCCCCTCCCTTAAAAAAATTTGAATCAAACAAGAAAGGATCATAAAAATCTTTTCTCCATTTCGTTCAAACCAAACACTATGTTAAGATATGATTATGATAAGAGTCAAACATTTTTAATGCTATGATAATTTATAATTGATTAACATTATAAAAAATCGTTATACTTATAGTAAGCACCAATAATACTATTAATTTATGCGCAATAGTGTATTTGATGCACACAAATCATATTTAAAGAAAGTGTACTTATCTGGTAAGTAATAAAGAGATAGAGTCCAAAGTATCGAATCAACGTAGATTATATTTATAATTATCAAATCTTTTAAGGATTTAATCGGTATGCACTAACAGTGTAAATATTTTTTACAATTTCAACCAATTATAATTTATCACATCAACTAAAATGTTTGACTCTTATCCAAAGTATTTTAAAAGTCACTCATACCATGATTTTTAATTGTTTGATAATATAAAAAAAAAACTTTAAAATAACCGTGCATAACAATTAAACTCATCAACCCATATCCTTTCCGAACAATGAACATAAGTGAGTTGGAAGTGAATAAAAAGAAAAGAGCAAGGAATCGAAATTGCAAGAAACACAATAAATGAAGTATGGATTATATGGGCTGCCAATTTTGATGGGTTATATGGGCTGACCCAACAAGTTAGACTCGTTTTGCCATCTCTACTAGTGAGAATTCATAAGTAATTTGGTTGGTGTGAACGTAAAAACACTAAAATCGGCTAGTGCATATATGCATAACTTATACACATTTGGCACTCCCTCATTTTTTGGTGCGCTACTACTAGTTCTTTTACACTACGCATAAGCTCTGTCAGAAGTTTTCGGCCTCATAATCCCACTAGGATTAATTTAGATGAAGCTATAGACCAAGGAGAGCCCATTTCAAATGTGTGATGAATGTCATCGGCAAGGAAGAGGATGTCGTCAAGTTTGTGCACGTAACACGCAACCTCCATGATATGAAACTAATCATCATTTATTCATTGTACATATGTTTTGTGATACAATTTAGCCTATTAATGTTGCATAAATATTATACAATTAAATATAATAACGCTATTGAAATTTGAACACAGATTTATTTTATAATGTTAGTGTAATTAAAGAAATTATAAATTCAAATTCAAATAAAACTTTCTCATTAAAATTTTAATTACTAAACAAATAAAAATTTAAAATTTAAAAACCATTTTATACAAGAATTGTTTATAGATTCATTGAAAAATTATAAATCATTTAAAAAATGAGATAGGCGTATAAAAAATGTAATATAGAAAAGGGGTTTGTCTGTGTGGGAACATCAACTTCAGGACCAAGGATTATGGAAGTGGAACTTCATTTGGCGAAAGGGGTTTGTCTGTGTGGGAACATCAACTTTTGGTGGAATTGATGGGGCTTCCATAGTCGATCACTTGTTTGAGAAATCAAAGTGACTCTTGGAAATGGAAATTACATCCTTCAAATATGTATTTTGTTCGATTAGCATATTCTAATTTGTTGAACACTTTTGTCTTGCTCTTTCCAACATGCATAAAAAGGTTTGGGTTAACTTGTTCCAAATAAGGTGTCTTAATTTTTTTGGAAACTTTTGCAGGGTAGGTTGTCAACAAAATATGCATTGATCCAGAAGTTCCCTCTTTGTATGATAATTTATTCTGTATTTTTTGTTCTGATCTTTTGGAGTATGTAGATCATTTATTTATCCATGTTAAGTTCTCTTCTGCTGTTTGGTGTGACTGTTATAAATGGTTGAGTGTTAATTTTGATATTGTTATGCCAAACAGGTTTTCCTATCATAACATGCGGGGTTCAAGATTAAGTATTTAGGTCCTATTTGGAGAATGTTTTGGTCTTTTGTTGTTTGATTGTTATGGTTGATGAGAAATGAGGAACTTTTTAGTGGTATAATGGTTGACTATATATATATATATATATATATATATATATATATATATATATATGGACTTGATTCATGTGAGATGGTGGAGATGGTTATTAGCTAGGTTAGATTCTAGTAGTATTAGTTTTATTGATGGGTGTCTAAACCCATTATTCTATATCAAGTTCTATTGCCTTCTCTACATGTTCTAAGTCACAAGTCTCTTAATTGTAAATGGGTCAAACACCCCTTGTACTTGTTGAAAAAAATTCTCTAGTTATAAAAAAATGTGGGGTTCAAACATTCCATCATCTCAAATGGAGACATGACCAAAGTTATCCAATTCAATATTAGAAAAGTTATAAAATCTTTTGGATTGCAATGTGCCATATCTGTCCCGCAATTGCTTGAAATGGCGATAAATGCGTAATCACAACCGCAATTGCTACTGTAATTTAAAACCTCGTCTATCATGGGCCTGGTTTTGTCATCTTTTTCTAGGTAGTTGTTTTTGTCTTCATTATAAGAACAAGGGCATTTATTTAAGAGCCTTATCCTAATGTAGTCGTAACTGCTCCTCACTAGGAGAGGCATAAATGAGAGGAAGAAATTCTTTCACCGGTCCAAAAACCATGGCAATAGATCATGCCAAAATACAAGATGAAAATCCAAATCCTACGAATAAATCTTAGGATGTGTTTGTTTCAAGGTATAAAATCACATTCTCGGAAACGATATTCCTCAGAATATTATTATCAGGAATGTTATTCCTACTAATGTGTTTGGTAAATACTATTTTAAATTTTAATACTAGTTTGGCCATTCAAGGAGCCAGTTAAGAAACCACATAGATAGGAGCTTACCTCAATTTTAATACAAGGGTCAATTTGGTTTGTTTCTAGTTTTCTGTTTTCATTTCCTGATTCCAAATATAATTACAACATAAATAATTATAAAATTATCACATTGTTTTCATTCTATTTCTTGTTTCCAAAGATTTGTATAAGAAACAATAAAAACAAATAAAAAGTTGTTTTCAGTGTTTTCTGTACAAATTTTTGAAAATAAGAAACAAAATGAAAACAATGTGATAATTTAATAATTATTTGTGTTGTAATTATTGATAAAAATAGAAAATGAAAACAGGAGACTAGAAACAAAGTAAAGAGACCCTTATGTTTTCTTATTTCCATTTGGGTTTATTCTATTTTGTCTATTGCATGTTAGCAATTGATCAGTCATAATATGATGGTAATTGATTAATTGACCGATTACCATGACCATCCATAATTACTTAACAAAACTACATGATAAATCAGGTTTAGGATATTGAATGGCCAAACTACGCTTTTTTACTTCCATCTAGTTATTAAATTAAGAAACCTCCTGGAATCAAAATACAAGATTAACCCTAGCCCTAGCTATAAATTTAGCTACTCCTGTTCCAATAGGAATGCAAAACAAAACCAAAATCTATAAGAGAGAGAAAAAAATAAAAGAACTCAAAAAACCCTTTTTGAAGTAGACGGTCTTCGATCTTCAACAGAGACTCCTCTTTTTTTCTCCACAACAAATCCTTGCCAAAGCTTCTAAGAAAACACCAAGAAACCAACCCAGAATCGATAGACAAGTTTTAGAAAACGTCCCCCTCAATTGATAACCACATGGCTTAAATAACAGGAAAATCGGGCAAACCTCATGCTGGCTGTTGATGGTGGGCTGTGGTCGCTTGCGTTGATCTGTTGATGGCCATCGACCCTCGGGCACAATCTGCGACATCCACCATCTTTGACTTGTCGATGATCTATCAATTGGAGATGGTGGCGATCTTGGGGTTGGGGGGTAGTGGTGGGGATATGGGTGTTTCAGATATGCAAGTCTTAATGTAATAAATATAAAGGTTGAGATGAAATTGAAAATAAAAGAACATTTGTTCAACCAGTATCCATCAACAGTCATGAGCCATTGATAAAGATTTATTGCTAATGATTGGCTCAAATTCACATGCACCTCCCTTTCTGAAGGTGCATTATAGTTTATAGATGGCACCAGCATAGAACGACAAGAAGTTTCAATTGCAGTTCGAAAACATAATGCTTCACCTTCTTATACAAATAATTGAATATACATAATTATAAGTTGCATTGATTTGCATATTACAAGTTACTAAAATTCTGAACACATTCCACCACATTAGTGGCTGACATCTATTACACAGCAAGAAATGACCAACTCTCATATTTCCTATGGAGAAGAGCAAATACAATAATAGTCAATTCACAACTCAAGCTGCATTCAATCAAAGGAAAATGAATAGATTTAAGATGAAATTTATCAAAGCCAACTCTTGCTTGCCACCCAACCTCTTAATTATTTATTATCCATTTCAAACAAGGGTTGAACCTGAGATCATATTCCAAAGTTTAGGAATGCCCTACTTGGCTCTCCCACCGAAGGTCCTCAGAAAATTCAGCAAGAGCAGCTCGTGGATCACCATTGGAAACAGACCAATAGTATTGAGCAGTTTCATCATCAACTTTCATGCTCCTCTTCAAAGAATCAACCACCTTTTTCTTGCTTTTTTCTGAGGACACTCTGGTTGATACATAACAAGTCCTTATGTCTGGTACATCATCCGGGTACAACACTGCTACTTCCCTCTTAGCATGAACATCCATCTCAATAAAGCATGTTCTGTTAATAAGAATATCAGGATCACTAATAGGGATTAACAACCTTTCCCTCGAGTATATGCCATGATCACTCATCATGTTGTTCAGGCGTTTTACGTCCATTACCTGACAAAACATCAAAACGTAAACACAGATCTATCAAATTCTTTGCCATAAATAACAAAACAAGAAAAAAGATAGAGTGCTTACAACAAAAATGGTCCAAAAAATTATAGTTTTGAAAATATAAAACACCAAACTATAATTGGATCACACATCAAGAAGGTCTTGCATGGACACAGTGTGGTACAACCAACAACCAATCGTCAAATTCTTCATAGTCACTAAAATAACAATTCAAGGTGACAATAAAACCTTACTAAACTTATTTTAAAGTTATCTTAATATTGTCAAATGGCCACGTGACAATAAAAGATAAATTTAATGGGTACTCACTTTTTTACATTGTCAAACAATGTTTGACTCTTATTCAAAGTACCTTACAAGTCATCCATACCATTATCTGTAATTGATTGAAATTGATTATCGTTGTAAAAAACTTTCCAATGCATAGCAATTAAACTCATAAAAGATTTATTCCACAATTCATATGCTCTAAACTGCTCCAAAACAATTGGTGCATTTCACTGTGTGAGAACTAATTAATATGAACATTGAGAGTTGCAAACCCTAAAATGTGATTGGAAAATAATAGAGACCTGAACGGAGTACTTGACGGCAAGGCTGGCGACGCTGTCGCCACGTAGAATCCGATGAGAGATGGCAAATTTTCCGAGAGTGTTGTCTCTCCAGAAGGTTCCAGAGAGTGGGTTTCCGAGCACGTCCTTGAGTTTCCAAGGGGCTAGGAAAGCTCCGGTTACGATTTCTCTTTCGGAAGCGACTGAGTTCCATACTCTGCAGACGCAACTAGCGCGAGCGAGGTCAGGGATGGGAAGCTTCTGGAATATGAGACGGAGTATGTCGGTGGAGGATAGTGCCGAGAAATGAGAATTCATCGGTGAAATCACAGTCGAAGGAGAGGGAGAAGAAGAAGAAGGGGAAGAGGAATTGGAATTTGAATTCATTAGATGCCTGAGAATGTCGCCTTCGTCTTCATCGCAACAACAACCCATCGGAAGAAAGTTGTTTTTGTTGTGTGATCGATAAAGAAGAAGATAGGTAAGGGTTTCTCACATCTTATATTCACCATCCGTCCATCCATATTGGAAAGCTTAAACAAACTATTGATTTTGCTGATATATATATATATATATATATATGGATGATATATATAATCGATTATAATGAAAATCTAATTTTATTTGAATATATTTATTAAAAAATAATTTTAGGATAATTTGTTTTATTTGAATTATATAAAAATAATTATTTTTATATAATAAATCATGAAAAGGGATATGAAATTATTTTTTATATTAATAATATTTGATATTTTATTTAATAAATATAAAAATAATCAAAATCAAACAATCTAATAGTGATAAATATGACAGATTATCTATGAACCAACCTTTTAGCAATAAAAAGAATCGAAAGTGTGAACATCTATCTTTTCCAAATACATACTCTATATTGATAATATAAAATTTTTTATACTGTTAATTAATTATCAATTATGATATAAATGATTATTAATATAATTAGAATAAAAAAAAATATATTGATGTGATAATTTTTAATGAAATATTTATATAAAAAGGTTTTACCCTATTCATGTTCAGAAATTAAACTCTTTTCAACATGATTTCCGACGTTTTTCATCGATTGTTTTTTTGATACCAAAAGTGTGTCATATTTGTTTAAAGGGACTAAATTAGGCTTTTAGTCATAAAAATATAATAATTGTCTTACCTTTTACCCATTTCATCATTTTTTTTTTAAAATTTCATTGATGAGCTATAAGATAATAATACACATATTATACTTTTATTTAAGTAATATAACACAAACACATAAGAAAAAACTTTACCTAAGTTATGTTCTTGATTAAATTACGCTTTATTAACAATACTCAAAATATTTTCACTTCATTAATACTCTCTCTTATTTTATTTGATAAAAATACTAGATAAAAACAAAGAAAAATATTAATACTCTTATAAGTTTTTAAATTAAAATATTAAATAAATTAACAAAACTAATTTTTAAATCATATTTATTTTAAATAAAAAATTTAAATAAGTAATAAAGGCAATTTAAAATTTTTAATCACTTTATAGTGTAAAAATAAAAAACCCCATATTTGTTTGGTAAGTTGCAATTTTTGAAAAGGGATATCTTGTACCCCGTTTCCCTCCTTCCCCCGTCTTGTTTGTTTTGCCGACGCTGAGCATAACTCATTATTATTCTCTTCACTTCAAAGTTCAAACCTCGCCATTCTCTCTCTCTCTCTCTCTCTCAGGGACGACAAATGCAATGCAAGACATTCTCGGATCAGTTCGGCGATCACTCGTTTTCCGTACTTCGCCGGACAACAACAACAACGACGACGCCGCACTCTGCGGAACCCTAGTTGATAAGATCAATTCCTGCATCCGCAATTCTAGAGTTTTCTCTAGACCTTCTCCGCCGTTGCCACCCGTCCCCGCCCCTATGATCCGGTGGCGTAAGGGCGAGTTGATCGGATGTGGTGCCTTTGGCCAAGTTTACATGGGAATGAATCTCGATTCTGGAGAGCTTCTCGCAGTAAAGCAGGTCAATTCCGCTTTCTTCATTCTTCTGTTGATTTCAATTTAAGTTTTACAGTTGCTAAACAGCTCTCTCTTGAATCTTCAAATTTGACTTTGACTTTGATTTTTGCTTTTTAGGTTCTGATCGCGGCAAGCGGTGCTTCCAAGGCGAAGGCACAGGTTTGTTAGGTTAACATTCTGGAATGTTCTGCATCGAGAAAATTATCACTCCGTTTTATTCAATTCTGATTGCATCATCAACTAAAGCAACTAAATTCGATTTAATTGATTTTGTGCCAAATAGTAAGAAGAACAATTATTAAGGCATTGCATTTCATTGCTAGGTTTTCTATTTTTATTTTATTCTTTACAGTGCTTGGACTGGAAAATTTTGGAAATGATAAAAATCATCACATCACGTTTACAGTATTTTTTCTCGAGGTTGTCATGAGACTTGTAGAGGTAGTAGGGGTTAGGGAGATAAATCAAGGTTATGACTAATGAGCTTCAAACTTTGGACTGCCCTTTTATGATGAGTGAACAGCTTTCATTTTGCTGAATTATATAGATGCTGTGTTACTTCATTTCACACTTGGCATGATTCAAATTTTGAGCAATGATTATATTTGCGAACTTCATTTAATTACCAGAAGTCATTATGCTGTTGTCTCATCGGCATTTGGTCTAACGGATAACAATTTGGGTGCCATTAACAGGCTCATACAAAAGAGCTCGAGGAGGAAGTTAAGCTTCTTAAAGATCTTTCACATCCCAACATCGTTGTGAGTATGGTCTTCTATTAGTTAATGGCATTGACAAGGCAATTAGTTCACCCAAACTCTCTTTTGACTGAATAGCTTTTTTGGGTCAGAGATATTTGGGTACAGTCAGAGAGGAGGACACCATAAATATTTTCCTGGAGTTTGTTTCTGGTGGATCCATATCATCACTCTTGGGGAAGTTTGGAGCTTTCCCTGAGGCTGTAAGTTTTAGCGACTGAACGTATGTACTTGGTAATTGGTAATTCTATTTGCCACTGTATTGTAACTATTTCATTAAGCAGGTCATAAGAACCTATACGAAACAGTTACTGCTAGGACTTGAGTACTTACACAAAAATGGAATCATGCACAGAGACATTAAGGTGGCTTTTCTTAGAACATCCTTGATACACATGTTAGCTTGGTTCTTTTCCGGTGGCTGGTGTTTAAGTTTGAATGAATTTCAGGGGGCAAATATTCTAGTAGATAATAAAGGGTGCATAAAACTTGCAGATTTTGGGGCATCCAAACAAGTTGTTGAGCTGGTATTCTCCTTCTTCTCTGTTTCTCTACTGTTCTTTATATATATATATATATATATATATATATATATATATATATATATATATATATATATATATATACTGTTTTCATGTAGTGAAGGCTTTTTTATATTTACATATTGGTCTAAGAGGTGCATTGCTTTGCTCTAGGCTACCATTTCTGGTGCCAAGTCTATGAAAGGTACTCCATACTGGATGGCTCCTGAAGTTATTCTCCAGACCGGGCATAGCTTGTAAGGACATTAGCCCTTATCACATATTTCATGACATGCTCCTCTGTTTTCAATACATTTGTAAATTGAGTTCACTCCTTATCTTTTCCTCAATCTCTTCTCCTCCACACTCACTTTCACGTTTAAAATATTTCTACTATATGATCATCTACAAATAAACAAATGATAGTGAGCTGAAATGTAAAATTAAATAGCTAAAACATTGTCTTTGTTCAGGACATAGAAAAGTTAGCTGCAGGAATTTTCAGGAAGGCACATTGGCGAACTATGCTTGTGAAGTTCATGATCATATGCAATTGGAAGAAGAGTTATGATGCACAGATACGATACGGGTATCGGATAGACAGATACAATATGTATCTGGTAAAACGATACGACAATTCTTGAAAGATATAGGATACAATATGTTTAAAATACGTATATAAATATGCATAAAAATTCATAAAAGTAGTATGTTAATAATTATAATTCCATAAATCCAGACTAAGAACATTCTTTTTTGAAAAATATTAAGTAGATAAATACTCATATCCAATAATTTAAAAAGTCTCCAGAAAAATACCCACGTCCAACAATTTAATATTTAAACCATCATGGACAAAATAAGTAAGGAAATAACAAATTAGCAAGTGTGTAGGATAATAGAAAAATTGAATATAGACCCATCATACATGTGGTTCAGTTGCAGGCTTGTGGTTGTGTAGTTGGCTCTCATTTGTGAGCTACACAAGAGCTGCTGAACGAGTGAAGAGGGCAAAACGTATTCAGAGAATAAAGATTATGAGAGTGAGAGACCAAGGTTGGATGAAGTTAGAGACTCGGAGTGAGCTACTGAGCTTTTTGTTGGCACCACCAAAATACTTGAGTCTGAGAGAGAGAAACGTTTTGCATTTGTTGCATTCAATAGACACTAGCAGAGAATCCAAAGAATCTAGCGAGCTGTGTTGAGTGGTTGTACCAGAATCTGGGAAGATGCATATGGTACCGTATCAGAGGTACAAAAACAACAAAAAAACGATTTGGATATTTCTCTAGTACGTATCGGTTACATATTGGAGTGTATCGGTATCGGATATGTACTGAATATGGATACAGGAAGGAGAAGCATGTATCGATGCTTCGGATGATGTCACATAGTTTTCTTATCTACAAGTAGTGATAGTAATGTGCTATACATGAATTCAAGATCAACGTCAACCTTTTAGAAAGTTTGTTAGGAGCTTCTTATACACTGTGCTAGGGGCCCTGCTTCTTTTTTTTCCTTTTCTTAAATTTTTATGTGTATAACTTTTTTAAATGATATATCTTTTGAAACTAAAAATCAATGTTTTCATACATTGATATTTTTTCAGCTCTGCTGATATATGGAGCGTCGGCTGTACCATGATTGAGATGGCTACTGGAAAGCCTCCTTGGAGCCAGCAGTACCAAGAGGTATCCAAAATTCGATGTGTAAAATTCTTCTTGAGTTGCTCTCTAAACATCTACTAAAAGAATGGACCTTCAGGTTGCTGCTCTCTTTCATATAGGGACGACGAAGTCTCATCCGCCAATCCCCGATCATCTCTCTGTTGGAGGAAAAGATTTTCTTCTAAAATGTTTGCAGAAGTATGTTACTCTTATTTTCCCTCTGCTGCCCTTCTATCCTAATTAGTGTTAATCTGTTTTGGATTGTCGATGAATTCTTATCTCTTAAAATATATCTTGGAAATTTGATCATGTCAAATATATGGAGCCTTTTTTTCTTCTTTGGAGGTAGGGGGAGGTGTTGGGAGAAAAAGCCCTATTGGCATGTTACTTTAAGATTTGCCAAAAAGGAGAAGCGTTTAAACATTCAATTCAAGAGAGAGAAGAAGCCTACAATATTTTCCTTTTTAAGTGTTGTTAATTATTAGATTACAGTTGTTACTTGTTACATATGAATCCTTTTGTAGGGAACCAATTTTGAGGCCATCAGCATCAGAACTGCTGCAGGTGATTCTATTTGCATTTCTCTTTTAACTGCAACAGTTTTAGTGGCCATTTGAATTCTGCTATAGGTTTGCACTAGATTCTACTTTAGAAATATCATAATATTTTGGAATTGGAATAAATGTTTCAGTTCTCTCTAAGATTAACTATAACTTTGTAATTGGGTGCAGCATCCCTTTGTTACAGGTGAGAAGATGGATTCTCTTCCTTTGTCATGTGCTGCGATGGTATGTATCGTTCAAGTAATATATAAGATGCAGTTTGTATTTTTTAATAAACCAAATTTTAAGGAAAATATCTTTTGCTTCCAACAGGGAAATTTTGAAGCTTCTTCACCGTTGTGTGCCCAAAATGTTGAATCCTCGTAAGTATCGGGATATTATTTCTGAACTTGTAAGATTTGGTAGTTTTGTCACAGAAGAAACTGTAAAGGGGTTGTTTTTAGTAGCATTTTTTTGTAATTATAGTAAATGTTAACTTTATCAGGCTTAACCTATATTTGTAATTTATGTAGCCTGTGCTGCACAACTGTAAATCCTCAGGAGTTTGGAAATAAGAAGTTGTGGGGAATGAACAATGATGATGACATGTGTCAAATAGATGACAATGATGAGTTCTCACAGAGTGATGTCAAATACAGATCTTTGATGTCCAAAGACATTAAGGTGATTGCGCATTTAAGCTTTTATTGTTATATTTTATATGCAATTTAAAAATTTTCGGAAACTAATTCTTTATATATGTAGAGTTTCAATCCTATGTCTGATCCCTCTGATGATGATTGGGGGAGTAAATTTGATGCTAGTCCAGACATGGAACACATGGAAGTTTGTTTGGACACTGATAAAAGTTACATGCCTCCTGGTCACTCTGGGGCTTTTAATGATGGCCAGAAAGATTTTTCCTTTCCATGCATGCCTTCTCCGTTTGAGGAAGATGATGAGCTCACGGAGTCAAAAATAAGAGTATTTTTGGATGAGAAGGTATCTTTTAGTTGGAATCAAGTTAGTCCTCCGGCTGTCAACTTTTCATTTATCTCTAATTTTTGTCATAATGGTTACTATATGGCAGGCTTTCGAACTGAAAAAACTGCAGACACCTTTATTTGAAGAGTTCTATAACAGTTTAAATACATCTTGTTCTCCCAATGTGATTGATAGCACAAGTGATGAAACTGCTCCAAAATACTTGAAATTACCTCTTAAAAGTAGGTCACCGAGTCGGATACCAGTTGGCAACCCATCCAACGTGGTTGACAATGCTAGAAGTCCTGGAAGTAATGGAAAGTCTTCATCAAATGTTGGCAATTCCTATGATGGTTCACAGGACATTCCAGCATCTCCCATTAATGAATCGAAAGGACTGTTAGTTGACTCCCAGCAGGAACCAAGCAGCCCAAGGTTTGTTTGGGTTAATTCTTTGCTTTGAATGTATTGAGCACCATTTATTCAGATGTATGGAGGATCTAAAATCCAACATGCTGCGCTTGCAGTTTAAGCTTTTCGGAGAGACAAAGGAAGTGGAAAGAAGAGCTCGTCCAGGAGCTTGAGAGAAAGCGAGGTCAGAAGTTTTAGACTCGTTATTTGTCCGTTTTTTCAGTTGTACTAAATTTATCTACTCTCTGTTGTAGTAGTTGTCCAAAAAATGAAGTTTGCCTTTTTTATTTCGTTCTTTCAAACGAGGCTTCCGAGTTATAAGTTGTCTTTGTTTATCATGCATAACTGTAAAATCACTTAGATAAATGAATCACAATATGCTAGCTAGCATTTGTTATAATTTATTAATCAACATATGACTTGGGGCACTTTGCAGAAATGATGCGCCAATCTGGTAAGGGGGGAAAGACATCATCACCAAAGGATCGAGCTTTACATCGACAGAGAGAGCAGACGAGATTTGCATCTCCCAGCAAATAATATGTATTAGAGCGTTCATCATTCCGTCATGAATGGGTCTAAGTAGCCATTGGGAATGCATACTCAAGTGTTGCTGCAGTTTTGTTGGGGTATGTTAGTTATATGATACCAGATTTGGCCATTTTGCCATTGGACACATCTCACGTGCTAAGCTTTTCAATGTGTCAGCCAGAAGAAGCTTCAATGTTCTCCCAAGTAAAGCATTTTATGCAGGTGTTGTTAAAAGTTTTAGTTTCCTTTCGGGTTGAGATGGATGCCTGTCTCAAGTATGTGCTTAATTGTATTATGAATATATAAATAATCAGAAGTGTGTGGCGTGAGATTGCCTATGAATCTGTTGCCATTTATCTTTCTTTTCCTTTTCTTGTATTATAATTGCAGTACCTTTGGTTTCCAGCTGGCAAAAGTGATTTTTATCAAATATATACATGAAATCAAGGTGAAACACAATTTATACCTACTAAATCATGACACCATTTTCTATGGACAATGTAAGTTAGGGTATATGGTAGTAAGTTAGGGTACATGGTAGTATGGATGCACCACCTTAAATTTAAGGTTAAAGTAAACTTTTGATCCTTCTAGGTGACATCTCGTTTTAACTTGATCTATATACTAAAATAAAATCAATTTAATCCGATATGTATACTTATGTTCAGTTTAACTTGTTCCAATTATTTTTAATCCATTGCTCATGATACCTTGATTCATAACAACCAAGAATCGCCGAAACGGTGAAGATACAACATCCCAAACAAGACACTCTGGAACTCAATCGAAGCGGCTTCAAAGGCTCACTTAAAAAAACACATCTATCAAGAGAGTAAGCCTCACTGCCTCAGAGAATTCCATGCGATGATTCAATTACACATTGGAACATAAAAAGACACAGGCTCTGGGCCACGATGGGAGTGTCTGCAGTTTCAGATTAAGCTGGTTCGGCTGAAAGTTCTGGACTTTGGCAATTTTGTAGAGTACCTATTTAGCTAGAACTTGGAATTGAGTCCTCTTGTTTTGATGGATAGGAGGGTTGAGATATGCGCAAAAGCGATCAATTTTGTAACGCCATCTAGTGCATGATGATGCACCGTAACATAAAAGAATGCATAAGATAATACCGAAGAGTCTTTTGCATCTTTAAAAAAGGACGAGATTTTTGCTTAATGGAACAAAGAATAGTTGGCATTGAATGTGTGATTTTCCTTGAACGGGATAGGATATTAAGACAAAATCCTCACCACCTGAAAAAATAAAAAATAAAAACGGAAGTACAACTATGGACATTAAGAACCAAAGTAGGTAGAGCAATGTATATTATATGTTCTTAAATTCTTCGAACAGGGAATTGCACTGCTGATGCTGGGCGCTGCTTTAGTCCACTTACTAACCCATCACTTTTCTGTACAGTTTTCTTGCTCTTTAATGGTGAAATTAATCTGGTTGCCAGTCTTGAAGGAGAGAAAGATCGTCTGAATTTAGATGCAGCTGATCTCTTCGGAGAATTCCTGCTCAAACTTGCAGGTCTCTTGGGTGAAATAGTCACAACTGGTGGTGGATGAAATAGATGGAATTTAGATGCAGCCAATCTCTTTGGAGAACTCCTGCTCAAATTTGTAGGCCTTGTGGGTGAAATAGACAAAGTTGGTGAGCTTTTTTTGATCTTGACTTGAAATTTGGAATTTGAAGGTGGAGACTTGATCAAAAATTTGTGGGGTGTTCCTTTATTTCTTGATATGATAGGAGACCTTGTCTTGCAAAACTGTTGCTGCTTTGAAGACTGAGTGGACAGGAACAACGGGTTGGGGAACAATACAGTCTTTCTAGCCCATGGCCTATTCCTAGGAGATACCCTATTTGCCATATACCTGTTATTTTCTTTATCAAATTCTCTTACTTTTGGTTTTGGAGGAGAAACCTTAAAATTGATTCTAGAACGAGCCCGTTGAAGTGATGGGGAATCATCATACTGTAGTTTGGTTTGCTTCTCTTTCTTCCTTCTAGCCTGGAGTTGTGTGTTTTCAGGGTGTCCTTTCTGGTTTGTCCTTTGAGACAATGGAGTTTTTGGGTCCTCAGTAGCAGTTTTCTTACCAACTGCTGAAACTATTTCTCTGGCAAATTGACTTGCATGTAAAATTTCACCAACAGTTTCACCTACAAGCATTGCAGGCAATGACATTCGCCTCCATTCACCTGCATATTGGTTACCAGTGAAGAGGAAGATCATATTAACTAAAATGGATGCCAATTATTACCCATGTGATTCATTTGTTTTTAGGTAAACTGACTTTGGTTTTGCAAAAGTACTGGTTCATGGCAGAGAGAGAGAGAGACCTGTGTTTGCTGGAAAGGGAAACTTCCCCACCGGAGATCTCCTTGGAGCACCATTCTTAATCCTTCAACGGCAAGAACATAAACCATTTGAGTTCACAAATCACAACTGGCAACAATCTAGCTTAATAATAATAAGAAAATGTTTTATGAACAACAAATCCGAATAACTAAGCAAAGTACTTATACTAGTTTTTCAGAAAGTTGTCCGAGTTTATTTTACAGAAACAAGTGCTCATGATTATAAGAGTTTAATTTTGATATATGATGTCATGTAAATGTTTTTACACTCGCAACCAATCACAATCATTCTTTGTGTGATTGTTACGATAATTATTATAAAACTCAAATATTTTGTAATAACGTAATAATTTATGATTGATTTAACGTGTAAAACTGAGTGTGCATATAATTAAATTCCTAATAATAATAATAACTAGTAAAGTTTTAAAACAAACTATGGTCAATTATCAAATTCAAGGCAAACAAAAAATGTAGTACCTGACAGATTCTTGCTTGCACTTGAGACTTGTTCTAAGATAACCTTTGGTGCTGCGAGGGCTGAGACTAATCCCGGACACCACCTTGGTTCCGCCACCCACGGTGTACTGAAGTTCCTGCAGCCGAGCCATACACCGATCAACCTAAGTGAAAAACAAAAACCAAACTCATCAGGGAAACGAACAAAACTAGAAAGTTTGATCATTAGGGAACATGACTGAGTAATTAATGTAGAATACCTTGTTGAGTGTTTCTCTAATCAGAACAGGATTGAGAGGAGCTAACACTTTCTTCTGCTTTGGTGGGGTTCTGGCAACCATGTTTTGAATTTCACTCACCCCACACGATCTCACCTTTTTGTTCCAGACACAGTTTGGGTGATGTCAAACAAACATGAACTATGTATGACTCAAGTTTTGTTTTCCAACGGTCGAGTGAGTCTAAAGTCTATGTCTATCCTTAGTAAGCGAATGCAACGGCTAGTGGAACTGCAACCCCTTTTCCTTGGGCCCCGGGTTTGATAAAGGACCGTTTGGATCAGTTAAATATTTTTCTATTTTTTTGTTTGTTTTTGACTAAGTATATCTTCGTAGTTATTGCTGTTACTGTGTTAACATTAACTCTCACGGTTAGCATAGTGTTGAACCTTAATAATACTCTCTTTGAAAGTATAATTTTTTTATCACTGTAAACAATCTTTATCGTTAAATAATTTTACAATGAAAATATTATAAAGCAAACTTTTAGTTGAAAAGTTTTTTATTACAAGTAAAGCTAAACAACACATAAGCTAAATATCTTTAAATATTATAAAAGCAAGGATATCAAATTATCTCATAATAGCATTTTCTACGGGTTTGAAAGTGAAACATGAGATAATTAGTAGTTGAAAAATAAAATGAAAGTGTTCAGAATTCAAATCTGCATAAAAGAGAAGTGACAAATGAAAATTACAATATGTGATTGTGTGCGGTGTTTCAAAATGCGGATCGCATCACGTAATGCGGCCGCAACATCTTTGTTGCGGTAGCTGCGGCAGCCGCATTGAGTTGTAATTGCGGATCGCAATTAATTGCACCAGGCCGCAACACGATCGTGATCACATCATGACCGCAACCGTAATTTAAAACCCTAATTATGAGTAATTAACCAATGCATTATATGGAAATTACAACTCATTAATAATGCATGTATTTACTAAAATAATCAAGATTTTCACTAATTGATAACATGTATAATAAAAAATGCAAAAATCAATGTAAATGAGATATAAATAAAGGATTTTTCTATCATGTGCAAATTTGCACATATTAAGAAATCAATATATAGAAAAATTTTATGGGAAATAACACTTTTAACTTTTCAACATATTGAATGCAACATTTTCCAAGAGAGAATTACTATTATTGATTCCTTAATATGTGTAAGTTTACACATGATATAAAAACCCATAAAAAAAAGGTACAAATGAAAATTTTTCATCTTTTTATATGAAAATTCAACGTGTCATGTAAAAAATGTTATTATAGTAAATATTAGTAAACCATGCATAAGAGAAATATTCCAAGATTTAAATTTGCAGGCATCAGCGAAAAACATAAGTAGAACAGTGGGTCAACTTTAGAAAATGATTCTCTCACCGTAAATTCTAGATGAAGTTGAGCTTCTGTATGGGACACAACGCGTGCAGCAACTACACTTGCAGCAACTACGCGTGCAGCACCAGTTCCTTTGTGCTTTCTAGACTAATTTTATGCATCTCAAAACTGGAATATTGTTGAGCCAAGAACAATGATTTAGAAGGTTGTGGTTTGTAATTGGTTGTTTAGTAGAGAATCCAATGTTCCATGCAAGAATCAAGTATGTGGAGGGTGCATTGCCATTTTCTAAGAGAGAAAGTACTGAATTGAAAAATACAAATGAAGGAAATCAAGATTAATGAGCAGATTAAATACCAAACTTTCATAATTTCGGAGACAACTTGGAGTGTAGGAAGAGCCGCTGAGGGGGAGAATTGAAGAATTAGTACTGTTACATGGTAACTGACCATGTGATAATCATGGCAGCACTTGGTGGACTTGAGATATTCACAAGGGACAGTGGACTTCTCTAATAAGTGGAAACTTAGAAAAATCTAGTTATTAAATGAGAAGATAAATATAGATGATTAAAATTAGTTTTTAGAGCTTATAAATACCATTACTTGCTAGCTGTAAACAATGGAGTGAAGTGAAGAAGCAAGAACAAAAACAGAAAGAGAAGAAAGTGAAACATAAAGTAAGAGCGAGCAAGTGAGAAGTACTATAAGTTTATGTGCAAGAATTTTTTTTAAAGAGTTGTCTTGTGCAAGTATATTAGTAATAGAAAGTGAAATTTATTTTACACACACTACTACTCACTCGTTAGCCAATAAATATTGCTAGTTTTTAATTTAAAAATAAATCAATAAAGCAAGGAAATTGACACTTAGAGCTGATAATGAGAATGAACATGTGATGGCATAGGAAATTTCCTTGAAAAACATGTACAAAATTGTTACAATAAATCAAAGAAATTATGAAACAAATTTAATTGAAAGTATTTGCAAGCATTGGAATCAGTTCCAACCATGTTTCTGCCATTGTTAGAGAAAACAAGGTTCACTGCATTTCGGTGTAAGGCCGAGATGGCAAGAGTGATGAATTTCTATTATTTTTCAAGCCTCTCAGCTTGAGAGGACTCCAGACTACAGGTCTTCGCTGCAGTGCAAGGGCAGTTGGATGCCTAGCCAACCGCAAATCTGCCCGTGCTGGACTGCCCCTAAACTTGCTGCTGCTCCCAATAGACATTGGCGTTGTCTCAACTGAAGCCCTCAACTCCGGCAATGGAGCGAACAAACTTGAATACCGAGCTTTCCTTTGGCTGCTCATCAGTGATTGTTGTCCCCCTAAAATGCTTCTACTAGTAAATCGACAAGCTGAGCTACGTAGAGGAGTTTTGATGTCAGAAGTTGTGTCAGGACAGAGTGTAGCAATGGAGACTCGCCTCCTTGGCTGAAGGACCTGCATTGTTGATAGCGCAGGCAGACGAGAGGCTGAGGTACGAAGTGGAGTTGTCATGTCAGAAGTTGTGTCAGGACGAAGTGTAGCAATGGAGACTCGCCTCCTTGGTTGAAGGACCTGCATTGTTGATAGTGCAGGCAGACGAGAGGCTGAGGTACGAAGTGGAGTTGTCATGTCAGAAGCTGTGTCAGGACGGAGTGTAGCAAGGGAGATCCGCCTCCTTGGCTGAAGAGCCTGCATTGTTGATGGTGCAGGTGGTCTCACTGGCACTGCAATGGATACCCTGCTTCTTGATTTTGCAAAGCCTGTATTTGTTGTAATTGAGGACCTTCTGGTAGTGTTTTCCTTTCCATTCATAGAAATATATCTCTTTGATGTTAGAGGAGATGGTGGAGGCAAGAAATTAGTTATTCTTCTCAGTGGCTGTCTAATTTTTGAAGGATTCAGCGGTGGCTTCTTGTCTGTTATGGTTTTCTGAAATGCAGTGTGTTTTGATGATGAAGGTTGAGCTGCAACAGCAGCAAGTGACCTACTTTCTTGCTTTAGTCTGGTTTTTCTTTCTCCTGCTATCTGGTTCTCAAGGTCCCGAACCTGTCAAAATATTAATTCAAAGTTGATGAGAAATATTTTATATATTAATATGAATGTATTAAGTTAATAATATCACTTACAGGAAATCAGTCAACTTTTCTAAGTTACTTGCATGAATATTTCTGAAGATTATACCTTTTCCTGAAGGTTTCTACAGTGATAATCTCTTGCAGCAAGTCTGAGTTGCAAGGTCTGCAAGTTATCCTGTAATTTCTTAGTTTCCTTCTCATCATGTTTGACTTTTTCTGCCTGTTTTGATGACGGAATTCTTAGTTTTGGGAATTGAAAAAACATGGTTATTGTTATCAAAAGAACAATTATACTCTAGCTTACAATTTGCTTGTACTTAAACAGCTCAGTGAGGTCTACTTGCTTGCGAGCTGGGCCACTCTCAATTCCACGGACACGGGTGGCAAAATTCAATGAACAAAGTGTCTCTCCTAAGTCTGCAGCGCTTGGACTTATCTGGACGAACATTAATGTTTTGCAATCTCCTCCTGCATTTCAACACCAGATCAACATTACAAATAAACTATTTGAATTGCTATTGGATCTTTGCTTTTCCATCTAATAAAAATGGATGCGTGCGTGTACACCAACCCCAAAGACCTTTCTAAAATCAACTATTTGAATTGCTATTGGATCTTTGCTTTTCCATCTAATAAATATTTACTATCAGTCATTAAGTAGTGGGTTTAGTCATTTCCAAAGGAACATAAATTCATAACACTGAGATGAAACCTCACCTAAAGAGCTCTGCAGTATGTGAGTGAGCTTTGAGTTCCTGTTTCCAATAGAAGATGCAAATATTAATGAGAAAAAGGATCATCATGTAAGAATTTGTATAAAAGAGGAATATATAATTGCCTGTAAGGGATGTGTGCTGATTTCGAAGCAAGGGCAGAAATAACATCACCGAGTGCTGAAAGGGACTTATTTATGAATTGAGACTCCTTCAGTCTTTCTCCTTCAACTTCTGTTTTTCCCACACGCTCACTTCCAGCTAAGTCTACTAGCCAAAGGTGACTCTTTGTTCTCTGGCCATTGATTAAACTATCCCCCACAACAGTTACTCGCAACAAGCTGCATGTAAAACCACCTCTTCATCATCATCAATAGTGTTTCATTGAGATAATTATATTACACTTGCTGACACAAAGGACGTGATTGTGTCAGCTTCAAAAATGTCATATTCAAGGAAAATCGTTATTATTTAATATTTAATATGATTAAAATATTTAAGAAATTAGAAAAATTGGTACACATGAAATAAGTTTATCTGTAAGAATTGAGATATATACCAATGAGATCGGCTGCTAAGCTCATTAGCACAGGTGGATCCAACTGATCTCACTCGGTTTCCTGTCTTAAGCATTTCCCACACATCTTCTGTTCCATTAACACGAGCTTCAACAAGTCCTGGAACTTCTTGGGTTCCATCTGCAGCTTGCTTTATCTCCAACCTAGATTAAAATTTGTTCTCCTCTTCAGCAATATCACTTAAGAAACATTCTACATCAAAATTTTATGCTGGAAACTACATTAATGAGGTTAGCTGCTATATGTAACTCCAGCTACGGTACAACCAAAAAATTTCAAATGCATAAACGGTTAAAAGCTAAAACCATTAAAAGTCATTAGGAGAAGATCAAATTTGAACCACGAAACTATAATGTCATTTTTTTCCAGACTCACTATCCAGCAAAGCAATAAGTCATTGGTATTCTCAGCTCATATTTTTATTAACATCATATGGAATTAACTGATTAGTTTAAAATAAAAGAACTAAAATGAATCCACAATACTAATTAATCAGAGTATATAAAGAGGAATGAAAACTCACTTTTTTGAAGGTTGGCTAGAATTTTCCACCAAGAGATCTCTTATCTTCTCATTGTAAACCTCCAACATGCTTACACGCAATTCATACTTCATTATGCCATGTCTCTCTTCAGTTAACCGAAATAGTTCCTCCAGGGTTCTATAGTTAACTCCCCTGTGTTCTGGTGTTCCCTCCATGGTAAATGTTTTCCCAGTTCCAGTTTGCCCATAGGCAAATATGCAGACATTAAACCCATCCAATACTGATGCAACAATAGGTTTTGTTTGTGCAAAAACAGCCTCTTCACAATAAAACAATACACTCACGTTTAATCATTTGCGAAAATGAAAAAACAAAAAAGGAATTTGTTCAAATATGTAATCAAATTTAAATCGAGTAATCAAATTTAAATATCTTGTACCTTGGTTATCTTCGGGCCTAAATATGTAATCAAATTTAAATTGCTTCTTGGAAGAATCCGAGCAAATGAGTTGAAGCTCATTATCAGGAAGTGACTCAAAATTGACAACAGATGCAGACCCATTTGCAATTTCACTTTCATTTAATGGTCTACATCTGCAGAAAACTCTGATATTTCCCTTCAGTTCAATTACTTCATTATAAAGACGCCTACGCTCAGAGGACTCCTCCAGGTACTTTCTTTTCAAGAGTTCATTTTCAGAACCTAGCACCATACAAAAAATGACAAAAAAAAAAAAAAAAAAAAAAGAAAAACCAAAACCAAAACCAAAACCTATTATAACTAATCATACAAAAAGAGAAGGAGAGTATATTCAATATTTTCAGGTTTATATTTAGGGCCATACCCAGAAGCTGAATAGACTTCAAAATATCAAGTCCCGCAAAGGATTTAGTTGTGAGTCTCACTTGATCAGATAGGGCTACATGCTGCTTCTTCAAATCCTGATGATGCAAGAATCATAAAAACTCATAATCTCGGTAATCATAAAAGAAAGGGGGATAGGGATTAAATCAAACAATAAACAAAGATTACCTGAATTTTTGTACTCAAATCAAGAATTTTCTTCGAGATTGGAAGTGTATGACCTTGATCCGGAGAATTTTCGTGAATTCCATTGGATATAATGTTTTCAGCCATGCAATCAGTGTTTTCGTTCAATTGCTTTGATATAATTTCTGTTGAGATGATGATATTCCAGAATGATTCAACAACAATTAATAATGAATTTTCTTTCACTTTTTTTTTTATTACGTTTGCAATGGAAAATTGAATAATAGAATTAGAAGAAAATGTGGGAACCTGCGGGAGCGATTGACGAAGGGGTATTCTTGAGATCGCAGTCAAGAACGAATGGATTGAAGATTTGAGTTTGAATTGTTTGATCTGCAATGCAATAATTGGTTAAAGAAAATAATAAGATATAAGGCAATTGATTGAAGAGGGGAAGAGAGTGAGTACCGTTCATGTCTTTGACTTTTTTGAGAGAAGAAAGAAAGATAGAAAAACAATTCCAAAATCTGAACTTTGTGATAGTGACTGAGCGAGGAAGGGAAGAAAGAAGAAAGAGAGTGATGTGATGTGATGAAGCAAGGAAGTGAAACAGTGAAGAAAGAAGAAGGGTTTTGTGTTTTTTATCGTTTTTGGTTTAAATTTTGAACTTGCAATTGTAAGTAACGGCTATATAATTTTTGATGGAGCGTCTACCACGCCCGATGCTGGATGGACAACGCAAAACGGCAAAAGGAATAAAAATTGCTTTGGCTTAATTATATTTTGAGTCATCCTATTATTGGTCATATGTATTTTTGGTGCATAAAGTTTTTTTTTTTTACATATTTGATCCCTCTATTTTTTTCAATCTTGCAAATTCAATCATTTCATTTAATATTCATCCATTTTTTAATGATTAACAGGGAAGAACAACTACTCTAAGGACATATAACCTCTGGTTGAGCTTCTATAGTAAAGGATTTGTGATCGAACAAAAAAAAAGGTCCCACAAAGAAGAGGCAAAACTAGTAGTAGCATAGAGAAATCATTGAATCAAGTTGAATTGAAAAGCCAGAAGAGTAAGAACTTCAACCGGAGGTTCTATGCTTTTAGAGGAGTGATTCCTTTTATGTTAATCATCGAAAAAATTGACACACATTAAACGAAAAGACCAAATTTGTAATATTTAAAAAAATATGGGGATCGAATATGCATACAAAAAATATAGGGACCAAAATTACATATTATCAATAATAGAGGAATCAAATATGCAATTAAGCCATTTTAGTTTATTCGGAACCACAACAGTCGACAAACGCAAGAGTTGGAGTCCTTTGGATGATTTTTTTTAATAGAAAAAAGTACTTATTTCAAAAATAAAAATGCTTTTAGAAAAATATGGGAGTTTGAATGGGTTTTTAAAATAAAAAATTATTTATAATAAGTTATTTAATATTTAATACTAAAAAGAGTTTTTAAAGATTAATTTTATATTTTTTACAAAAGAAAGTTGATTCAATTAAAAAAATAAAATATATAATTTGAAACTCTTACAAAAAGGAATATAAGTCATTTAAGTATTTTTTTTTAGTTCATTATACATTTATTTTACTTAAAAAATATTTTTTGTATAGACTAATAAATAATAGATATAAAACATGTAGCAATTATATAAAAAAATGAATTTTTCCATTATATTGTTTTTTTAGTCATTTAATTCGACAACTTATAAATAAATATTATGTTTTTAATTATTTTATTATAGAAGCTATGAATTATTATAATAATTGTTGTTGATAAATACGATAAATGTTGTTTAAATAAACATATTTGAGTATAAGACTCAATATAATTTTATCGAATTATGATATACAAGCTAAATAGGTGTAATTTGACAAATGTTATGGACAATTTTATGGTTTATTGTAACATCCTTTTTGGGGGCATCACATAACAAACATTTTCTAAAACTATAGGGTCGAAAAGAGGGTTAATTAAAATCATTTAAGAAAGATGGGGTAAATTTTTCGTTTTCACAAGATATAACTTTAAAAACTTGTAACCATTTATGCGTGTAAAGTAAATAGAAATATTTCATAATATAAGTTCATAAAGGTTTTATATAAAACTCAACCCGACTACAGAAAGAAAACAAAAACATACAGACTCAACATTAAGGATTGGCGACGCAGCTCCTAAACATAAGATACTTGGAGACGCGGCTCCATGAAGATAAAAGAAAGGTACAGACCCTCTGACACCCTACACTAGCCTACAACAAACTACACTGGAAGACATCCCTCAGATCAACCGCTAAATGTTTACTCTGTCTTTTCCTTTTCGGAGAGACAAGCGAAAGAAATGAGAAGGTGTGGATAGATCACCTCACTCTTAGTCTCTTTACTCATCGCCTTTCAACCAGGATCCATCAAACGAGACCTAGCAAGGACTACTGTTGGCATTCCCGTGGAAGACATAGCAGGAGTTGCGGTAGAAGCAACCCTGCTAACAAATAGCCTATCCCTAACAAAGGGAGGAGGCACTGAATGCATCGGTGGAAAAGTCCATCTATTTTATAGAGATTAATTTGTAGAGATTAATTTTATATTCTTTTACAAAATAAAGTTGATTAAATTAAAAAAATAAAATATATAATATGAAAATCTTACAAAAAGGAATATAAGTCATTATTTTTTTTAGTTCATTAGATATAAAACATGTATTAATTATATGAAAAACGACTTTTTTTTCATTATATTGTTTTTTTAGTCATTTAACTCAACAACTTATAAATAAATATTATGTTTTCAATTATTTTATCTATAGAAGATATAAATTAGTATAATAATTGTTGTCAATAAATATGATAAATGTTGTTTAAATAAACATATTTGAGTGTAAGACTCAATATAATTTTATCAAATTATGATATATGTACAAGCTAAATAGGTGTAATTTGACAAATGTTATGAACAATTTTATGGTTTATGCATATTCATTTTAATATAAAAATAATTAAAATATATTAATATCTTTTTTTTACTGGAACATATATCTATGTTTATTATTTCAGTAAAAAAAAATATATGTTCATTATATAACGAAAATATATATAATACTCTTGTTTACTCGACTTACTCTTAAGCCTATAGTTTAGTTGATTCTTAGCAAAGGTCTTACTTTAAATTATTTTATCCATGCGTAATATAAAATATATATATATATATATATATATATATATGAGATTAATTTTTATGCACAGTGTAAAACCACTTTACACTGACAACCACTTATATAATTTACGCTGCCACTGGCCACCTCATGTTCTATTTCCATCTCACATTTATTTTAAACTAATTTAATTTAATTTTAAAAACAAATCCTAAATGCGTTAACATCTCCCTCCCACTTTCTTTCAGTTCCATGCAACCTCCCCATCCCACTTGCATTTCATCATCATCTCCCAATTAATCATCCACACCATCTTTCACTTTTCATCTTCACTACATATTTCATACACACCAATTTTTCTTCACCGTTGCGCTACCTCGATGTGCCGCCAAGCAAAACCCAGTTCAAGCCACCGCGAACCCATCCACGCAGATCCAACTTCGACATGCAGCACCGCGGTGCATCACGAACCAAAATTACCATGCAACAGAGACGTGAAAACTCACCTGCAATGGAAGAATCAAGGCGGCGAATGACGAAGTTGAGATCAGAAAAGATGAAACTAAGCAGCCACCACCGCAGGTCCCCCACCACGTCCAGTCACCTCGTTATCGTTGTCGTCGTCCTCCTCTCCAAATGTCTCAGGGTTGTACCGCACCATGCCACCAACAAGAACCATCATCAAAAGCCTCTTATCAACGGAAAAGAATGAAAAGGGAAAGAGCCATAGAAAAGAGACTGCATAAGAAGGTGGGGTGAGGGAGTTCTACATATCTTTTTCACGGTCTCTTTTTTTATGTGGGTGAAAAATTGAGAAAAAAATTACTAACTTGGAGAAGATGATGAGATGCAGATGGAATGGGGGAGGTTGCCTGGAAGAAGATGGGAGTAAGATAGGAACGAATTTAGGAATTCTGGGTTTGTTTTTAAAATTAAATTAAATTAATTTAAAATAAATGTGCAATGGCAACAGAACATGAGGTGACCAAATATAAGTGGTTGTCAGTGTAAAGTGGTTTTTTTACACTGACTGTGCATAAAAATTAATATATATATATATATATATTACATAATTTTATAAGTTTATCATCATTTAGTGTGTGTTTGGGATAGATAGATTATGATGATTTAAGTTGTTTTGAAAGCAAAAAACTATTTGTAAGATAATCTGAGTTGTTTGGCAACTAGATTAAAAAATAAAAAAAAAGCTGTTTTGTTTAGTTTCAGCTGTTTTTATAGAATCAAAAGTGTTGAGTTGTTGGATTGTTTTGAGTAGATTATTTTTTTAATCTTTACGTTTTCTTCCACTTTTACCCTCAGGCTCTATGAGATCATTTTGATGGTACTGAAGCTGTGGTTATTTTTTTTTACAGAAACCGGAGCTGTGGTTTTATAGGAGGGTTATAGCGAGAGAGACTTTGAAATAAATATTGTATATTTTATTCAAATTTTTATTTAATTCATTTTTTATAAAATATTGCATACAAAATTCAATTTTTTAATATTAAAAAAACATCAAATATTATTAATACAAATAAATAACTTCATACCCTTTTTCGTAATTTATTATGTAAAAGTGATTTTTTTTTGCATCATCTAAACGAAATAGATTATCTTAAATTCACTTTTCAACAAATATACCTAAAAAAAACCAATTTTGATTATAATCGATTATCACAATAATCGATTATCAGCATAATCTATTTTTTTCAGCTTTCCCAAACACACTCTTAGAAGATCAATTTGGATCTTCTCCATCCTAAATCTCTCTTGATTCTCTCTCCATTCAAATGTCAGCCGTTAGATTAATCGAACGGTTGAGATATCTCTCTCATTGGCCTTTAGATTAATCCAACGGTTGACGTTTGGATGGAGAGATGATGAAGAGAGATTTTGAATGGAAAAGATTGATGGATATAGATTCATCTTCATTCTTGTACTCAATCATATCTATTTAAATGATATTTTTATTATCTTTATTACCAATAATTATTATAATAAACCATATTTTTTTGGTGCTAAACGGGGCAAAAACGTCCAAAAAATAGACAATTGCATTAGACAAATGACCATATATTTTATTGCAGACAAAATAATTTAAAGCATGATGTTTGTGTATAAGTTTTTGAGCCAAATGACTTAAAAAATAAACAAAAATATAATAAAAAATCATTTTTCATATAATAGATACACGTTAATATTCATTATTTCTTAGTGTACATTATATACTAAAAAAATCATCTATTCGAGTAAATTAAATATATATGATTTAAAAGGTATGCACTTTTAGTATAAAGATTTTTTATATTATCAAGTTGTGTCAACCAATCATAAATTGTCATATTATTAAAAAAATTTGATTCTTAAACTACCTTAAAAGTCACACATAAAATTCGGCTATTGATTGACAATATAAAAAATTTACACTGACAATATATCAAAATTAAACTCATATATATAATAGATTGAAAGAATAAATTTTTATATGAATTATATTTTTTTTCTAAGATTTTTAAATTATAATGTTGTTTTTAAAATTAATAATAAACTTTATTTTATAAATAAAAAAGTCTAAAATTAATTTTAAATATATAATATGAATATTAAATAACTAATAATAAATAATTCTCACATCCATTTACTTACTTCCGTAAATAAATAATACTAAATTTTGGAGACCCATTTTTAGTCCCTAAAAAAAATAATTTAATCATTTAATTTCTTATATTTACAAATGTGGGACACATTAGTCATTAGATTTAGTTCAGACGACTATTTACTTGCCTATGTATCCTATTAACCATCCTATTTGGCCCATAAGTAATTCTGTGTGGCCTATGACGAATTTCCGTCGTAAAAAATTAATGAAAAGTGGAAAAAAAGTGTATAACTTCAAGGTATTTGAGTTTTAAAATTAGGCATGTTTTTTCACTTTTTATTCATTTTCCACCTAGAAAATTCGTTATATGCCACGTATGACTACTATCAAGTCAGGTAGGATGGCTAATGAGACACGTAGATAAGTTAGATTTAGTTCAGACGTCCATTTACCTGCCTACGTATCTTATTAACCATCCTATTTGGTCCATAAGTAATTCTGTGTGGCCTATGACGAATTTCCGTCTTGAAAAATTAATGAAAAATGAAAAAAAGTGTATAACTTTAAGGTATTTGAGTTTATTCATTTTCCACCTAGAAAATTCGTTATATGTCATGTATGAATACTAACGAGTCAGGTAGAATGGTTAATGAGACACGTAGATAAGTAAATAAACATTGGAACTAAATTAAGAGATTAAAGTGTTTCCTATTTATAAATTTGAAGAATTAAATGTTTAATTTATTTATTTTTAAATTAAAAGTGGGTTCTCAGAAAATTTTTCACACCAATTTGGACGGTCTTTTTTTTTTTTTTTTTACTGAATTAAATTAAATCAATGGTTAACATCCGCACTTACTAATAATGAGTTGGGACGGAATAATGTTGGAGGATTGATGATATTTCGATGATGGAGTGATTCTACTGCCATTGAATTGATCCATGGCGTTTGGGTTAGGAATAGGTTTCATAGGAATAGGAATAGAGTGACACAAAATAACATAAATGGCTTCTTCAACCATAACCTGTAACTTCCACTGTAACTACCCTCCTCCTATCTCAGCCACTCGCTTTTCCTCCTTATCTTTCTCCCACTGCAGCTACAATGGGTTTTTCCTTCACTCTTCCACCTCCACCTCCAGAATTTGTGCCAAGTTTGATAAATTCCAAGGTGAATCTCCCCAACACCCACCACAACCTTCATCTTCACTACAAACTCCTCTTCAGGATGAGGTTGAGGTTGAGGTTGAAGATGACAGGTATTATCACTTTACAATTGCAGCTTTGTAAATTTTCTTCTTTTTCCAATGTCTGTATGAGAAATGATATTTGCATGCCATTTCCTTTGTATCATGTTCACACTTTGCTTGCCTGAGAAATAAAAGGGAGAGAGAAAAGATGTTGGAACGTGTGTTTTACTATTTTTCTTATTTTATTAATTAAGAAAAGAAATTGTTGGAAGAATATCATTACCAGTAGTATGTATTCTAACTTGTAAGTCTCACAGAACACCGGGTAGTACTAGTGAGCTGCAAGTCTCAGAGAACAGTGGATAGAGTTATGTTTTCCATACTACTTAATTTCTATCTTCAGGATTATATGAGATTCATTTTGCGTAGGCTGTTTTGGTCTAAAGTGTATTCTGAAAAATAAAACATAATATCTTCAGAAAGCTTATGCCGTTAAAAGTGTGTCTATCAATTTTGAGTCACACCATATTTTGAAGTTATATAGTAATTTATAGGAAGTTGGTGCAATGATGATGCTTTTTATTCTCGTTAGCCTTGAAGTTGGATATCTACTTTCCAATGGGTATCAAAAAGCTGTTAACTTTTTTGGTTTTTGTTTCAGTTGCTTGCCTCCAGACTTGGAGGGTGCAGTGCAGCAATCAAGTCAGGCTGCTGCCCTATTTGTCTCTTCAGGAGGGATGAGAGCCATAGTACGTGCCAAAATTTCATGCTCTCTTTGTTGTCGTTTTTGTTTTTTCCCTCACACAAAGGGTGAAACCATTTCAAGCTTGCTTCCATATATCATGTATATTATTGGAAATTAAAAATACGAGCCCCTTATGTGAAACAATTCCAAGTTCTGTAGTGCTTGTTGCAAATAGGTGGATTCTTGTTCTAGATCTTTTCTCTAAGTAGTTTCATAGAACCAAATGTCTGTACATGCTTCTATGTGGATATCTTAGGTGAATTCAGGTTTTTTTACTTAAATCCATTGGGTGGAAGACCTTGCAATCTTTCTAAAGACCCCGGCCATCGTGTTTAACGTGACCAACAGTAAGACAGTCTTATTATTTTTATAAAGTTTTTGGATTGAAATCAAAATTTTCATTATTTTGCATCACGTGTAGCTGAAATGTTTAAGCAAAGGTAGTTTAATGTTAGAAAATATTGCTCTGTAGTCTGTAGAATGCAATTTCAGAGGTGGCTTGGTTTATCAGCCAATATGTTAATGATTGTTTTCTTTCAATTGCGTAGTGCCCCTTGCTTCTGTTATGAGTCCTACATTGAATAGATAAGAAAGCTTAATATGGTACTTAAGCCAATTGGATCCTAACATCTTGTTGCACTAAATTTTTTTAACCTTCTTACAGGTTGAACTTTTAATCCCCCAACTACAATTTTTAGATGATGAGGGCGCACAATTAGAGCTCTGGGAGTTGTCAAAGATTTTCTTGGATACACTTATTGAAGAAACAGAATGTCAGGTTAGTGGGATATTACTAGGAATTATAAACATTTAACAAAAAAATATGAAGGGTTTTCTGAATTCAAAATGCTTTTTCTATTCTCTATTTTAGACCTACTAATGTATTTCTCCATGATATGATTGCTTGTGTTGTTATGTTCATGTAAATCAATTTGGTTTCTTTTCCATGTGACATACTTTATTGTCACTCATGAGTCATAACCAACCCTTTTGGTTTCTCTACTGTTGGATGTACAAACATATTCAAGCCATCTTTAGCATTCTACTTGTACTCCTACCATGGTCTCCTCCTTTGTAACACGGGAGGCAGCTAATATGTCACTTGACTTGTATCATTAATTGTTCTAGTTATTGATTATCAAGAGGTCAAAAATAGAATTTAAAAATATTAAAGAGAAATGCCACCAGCCTCCAAAATTCATTTGACATAGCGATTCACAAAAGAGATGGTTGTTCTATAGTCAATGACTTTTCTGCATGACATAAGGATTCATAAAATAAAAAAGGGCGGCCAAGTGCACGAGGCTCCCACCTGGTGGGATTTTGGGAGGGTAGATGTACGCATCTCGCAAGCGGAGAGACTGTTTCTAGGATTTGAACTTGTGACCTCCAGGTCACAAGACAACAACCTTACTACGCGCCAAGACTCACCCTCATAAGGATCCATAAAATGAATGCTCATAAATTCAATACGTTTTACATTGTGTGTATTAACACATTTATTTTGAAAGTTGCAAACTTGGTTGCTAAGTTCCATGAGTTTGATTGTTAGAGAGTTAAAGCCATATTTCCAGATGCTGGTGCAGCTGCTCTTCTAAAATATCGTTGGAAAGATGCTCTGTTTAGATTTGCAAGGTGACTGCCACTACATTGATTAATCCTCTATGTTTTATTCTGTTTAGATTTCTGCTTTTATCGATTTGATTTTTACTTTTGCATTGCACATGAAAACTTGATGGCAATGCTGTTGCAATTCCATTAATATTATTTTAATTTTCTCTTTATATATAAGTCGTGCTATAGTTATATCATGTACAGCTCCTTTTCTATTTATCCAGCTTAAGTGATCGGAAGCCTGTAGACAGTGACGATGAGATTGTGGTTATGGTTGTTCCTGATTATCAGATGTTAGAATATGTAGAGAGAATTGCATCCAATCTCTCAAATGATCCAGTACATCCCTGAACTCTTCAGTTCTATCTTTAATGCAATCATTTTTTGTCTGCAATTCTTGTGATATTTGAAATTTAAGCATCCATCTACCGAACAATGTGATGCCCTTTCTTCTTCTATATGTGTGTCTGACTCTATTCATTAAATTCTAAGTAAATTTCCCAAACAAGAATAGCAAAAAAAAAAAAAAAAAAAAAAAAAAAAAAAAAAAAAGTAAATGACAAGGGAATCAGAACTCACGAATAATATTTGTCATTCTACCATTTCAGCACCTTGCATTAAGTTTGTATATTGTCGTGTATGCTTGTGTTTTAATATATGTATGTTTCATACAAACCATTCATATATTGGCAGCCAAGACCCCTTATCATGTGGAATCCACGCCTGATTAGTGAGGATGTTGGGGTTGGAGTTAATGTCCGGAAGTTAAGGCGCTACTTTCTAAGGTATGATTTCCGAGTTATTTCAATCAAATGTACTCAATGGTTTAGTTCTTAAACTTAAGTTGACTGTAAATAATAACTGTATCAACTGGAGTTGGATTTTTGTTTTTGTTATGTTTCTGGTTAGATTTCATCTCTTTGGGCCCAATCTTACATTTGTTACACTCCTTTAAGTTAAAAATCAGAGTTGCTAGCATGAGATAAGTTTTTAAGATTCACTTCAAATCAGTAATTTACTGCATGTGTTAAGTTCCTTTCATGTGTTTCTTGATGCAGTTTATTTTGAAATTTGAAGAATTGGTGTATTTGATAATATCATATTACTAAACTCTGATCATTTGTTGTACAGAACTTTTACACCAGTCTATTTCATGCGACCTATGCCATTTGGTGCAATCTTTAGGTGTTATCCAGGGTAAGGTCTTTTATTCCCTCCCATAAAGATTATTTTATATAAATCCTGGGCTTATTGCCCCGTTTTGATTTCCATAGCTCCCAATTTTTAGATTGTCTGCATCCATAGTTACCTAACTCAAGCCTAGACCGCTCAAAATTTGGCATAACAAAAACAGTTTTGGGTTTGAAAGTGGATAATTAGGTCCACTTTGTTTCAAGATGTTAAGTTCAATCTGAACATGATTCAGTATCGTATATACTTTTTCCATCAAGGTATAAATTGGTGAAATTTCACACTGATGACTGTATGTTAAATGATTTTGATTGACTTACCATAGTAGCCTGCTCCAAATTGGAAATTGTAATAGTAAAGTTCAATCAATTTAATGATTTTTTGTTTGATTCCTCGTTCCTGTTTTGTTGATGACACTCAGATTGTGGAAAGTGTTCAGTGATGACAAGGATAGGCCAAATAGATATTTGCTTGCCAAGGAATTCATCAGCCGTCCTGATGCTGAAGATCTTGAGGTTAGTAGCTTCAATTCTAGACTACCTTGCCAGGTCTTACAGATACAACCATTTCCTATGTATATAGTTGAGGTAGTTATATTGATTCCTGTTAGTGATTTTTTTAACTTGAAGGAGAAACATTATTAGAGAGAGTAAAGACAACAAAATTTGTTGGTCAATAATCCATAATGAAAAAAACTTGGCTTTAATATGCATACATCCCCAAAATCAATATGATAATCCATTAATCTCTCTTGACGGGTATCCCCTCCTATACGGTGCAGATTATATTTGGCAATGAAGAACAGAAGTCAGAGCAAGGGCAAAGTTTGCTTGACAAAGCAGCAGGCATCTTCTCTTCGATTAACCGGTTCATGAAGGCTATGTGATTGTGATGATTGATGGTGTGATCTTTCATATTTATTATCATCATTAGACCACGCTGCCTCCATTCATGATTTTTGCTTCTTCAGAATTAATTTTTAGAAACCTTACAGCTTGTACCAATGCTTTAATGCATGTATACATACTATGATCACATGATGTATTTCCCGTTGTGCCAGACTGCCAGTGGTTATCCCCAACTTTATATAGAAGAAACATTTTCCTTTCCTGAAACCCTAACAAACAACGGGTTATAAGAATCAGGAGATTTTCAATCACAAATAAAGCTTAATCATCATCATACGTCATCAGATGATTGAGCTAAGCCTAAAACCTTCACTCAATTCCCAAGAGCTTTATAGCTCTCAAAAGGTACCCAGTCTCTTTGAGGCTGCCTGATCCAGAAAATTAAAACTTGCTAAAGTGCTTTGCTTGCATTGTTTTTTTTGCTTGGTATAATTAAAGTTTAGAAAGAGGAAAAATTACCTTATTCTGAGGTCGAGAAATGTTAGTAATACTCTCTTTCCATCATACTCTTTCCTATTGATTGAAATTCACGTGAGTCCTACAGAATTCAAGTGAGACCCATATGAATTAGTTGGACCTATTTGAATTTTAATCAATAGAATAAAGTGTGTTAGAAAGAGAGTGTGTTAGTAGCACTCCTCTTCCAAAGTCAAGATGAGACAAGGAAAAGAGGGAGCATTGATGAAGGCCACCAGCGAGATTTCTTATTAGCAAAGAAAGTTATTTTAAAAGAAATATCAAATCATTAAAATCTTAAGTAATATTTAAAAGGATAAGGCTCCCCTAAAGTGAACTTCTCTCTAAAGTAAGCAAGTAAGGATATTTTCACCCCTTGATTTAATAAAATGTATAGATATCTTAACCCATTTTATTAAATCAAAGATGGAAATATCCTTATTCATTTTAGAGATAAGCTTACTCTAGAGGAGCTTTTTCTATTTAAAAATAGTCCGACTTTCTTTCTACTATAAGATCTACAGGTTAAGCTATCATATGACGGGCTCTCACCCTTCCTTTTTATTGCATTGATTGTAAAAAGAAAGCAAAGACATGAAAGTAACATGGTCTCATCTGTGAAATACGATGGGAAAGATGAATTTTCATATGTTGTCGGGGGACTCCAGCTTTTGTGGTGCCTTTGTTAAAGATAGAATACAAAGAGTTGATCTGTTAACATGGTTGACTGTGACATCCCTAAAGAGCTTCATGGATGGTTTATCCTTCATGGTAATTCCAGCCATGCAGATTAACTCGAGGTGTGACACCCGGAGGGGCCTCAAAAGATATTTTAATAGTCATGACCTCTCCTGGCACCAGTGAAAAATAATTATCTGAGTAATGAACAGGGAGAATTCTTGTGTCTTCCCCCTCCTTGTGGTCACTCTTTGAAGCATGAACAGAAAAATGAAGAAAGAATGCAACACCTATATCGTTCCCATTAATTTCAGAAACCTTCAAACCATCACTTTTTCCAGCAAAGCATCTGTGTATCCTCTTAAACCAACCAATTTCATGTTCTTTTCTATCCTCATTATGTATAGTTTCCGGTGAGTCTGTACCAAAGCAACTATCACTCTGCCTAGATGTTGAACCATGCTTAAATGTTAAACTTTCAGAGTCTGGTGTTTTAGATGTGTTTTTCACATGCATTTGAAGTTTATAAGTGGGTCCATCAATAAAAACCTCGGATGTTATCTTAAGAGGTATTTTCTTCTTCCTATATGGTTCTAATAGCTTGTAATCCCCACCAGCAAGATGCAACCAGTAAAAGTTTCTAGATAAAACTCTATAATCTGACATGTTGTAGAACCTGAGAAGAAGAAAGTAGACTGGCTTTGGATTTTTTGAGTTTGGATACTTCATCTCAACAATAGGTGTAACTTTTTTTGGCAGCAAAGAGAGATTTTCATGAACTATGTAGTATGGACATGTTCCTTCGAGATCCCATACAGAGGCTTCAATAGCTACATCAGACAATTTTTCTGATGTAGTATTAACAACCTGTTTAAGAAGAAATATGAAAAATGATACAAAACCTTCAAGAAACCATTCAAAACGAAAACATTTAATAATTTGCACAGAAAATTTTGATTTTTCCAATCTTCACCAGTTCATTCCACTTGTAATCCTTCTAAGTTGTTACTTTTGGCTTCCTACCTCATTTTTCATTTCATACAGTCAAAAAAACTTCTCATATTGTAAAATGGTGTGTCTATTTCCATTCCCAACTAATAAAAACATAACTTTTATTTAGAAACTTACCTCTATAAAATATGTAGCCAGATTAAGCTGTACATGAATTGGCTGTGCAGCAAATCGACAGCCATAGAAACCTGCTGTTTGGTCAAGTAGATGATCATAAAACTGACCTCTCAGACCAGTCCAAGGATTTTGTGTCTTCCAAATCAACACACCTGTATATTTGCTCCACATGCGAGAAGTCCATCCCTCCAAAAGAGCTCTATATTGTATGTAGTTAGCAAGCTGAGCCTGAGAAGATTATAGCATAAAAGAACATCAAAATCAACAACAGAACAACAAAGATAGGAGTATGGAAAATGCATCATGAATCACCAACTACATGAAGACTTGCCTTACCTTCAAACAAAAATCATCAAGATCTTTTGCAGCACCATAAAGCTGAATCTGATCATGAACCTTGGTTGGTTTTGAATATGGAATGTATTTATGGTATTTCCATATGGGATTTGGAACTTCTTCTACATAACCATAGGAAATTTTCTTAAACAATGGTATCTGCCATCCTTCTGAAGGCATTGTTGCTCTTATGGTAGCAGCAACTGGCATTCCTACAGAACCAACCTCTGGGTTGAATCCATACTTGTAAAAACTATCCTTGAAGAAATCTTCAGGATTTTGAATTTCATATGGTCCATCACTGAAGTCCCCCTTCCCATTTGCAAACCCATCCCATAATGATCCTTGTATATAAATGCGTGTTCCATCAAGACACTGGCTAGGATCCCCCAACATAGGGCACAAGTCAACAACAGGTTTGCAATTTTCATCTACATGTTCAAAATAAGGATGAAGTTTCAGATCATTTTTCAGAGCAGCATTTATATCTTCTGGTGGAATTTGTTCATTTCCACCCACCCAGAGGGCAAGACTAGGATGATTTCTAAGAAGCTTGATTGTGTCTCTTGCACAAAACAAGAAAAGATCATGGTCCAGTGGACCTTGCGGATTGGATATTGGGTCACCGCGTCCATCAACATCTCCAGTAATCCAGAAATCTTGCCATACCTACAAGATTTAAACCAACAATGATCAATTATCAAAACCAAAACTACCACTGATGTAACATAAACGTAAAGAAACTAACATATTGGATGTACCGAGGCCTGGGTGATCTGGTGAAGATGTATAAGTTCTAGCCAGTTAAATATATAGTGGTCGTTTGGTCTAGCTGTAGCAGCACTTGTAAGCACTTTTTTGAAAATAAAAGCACATGGCGATATTCATACACAGGATCTGGATATCCCAATATTATAACCAGCTGATCTCATAATGCAAAATGAGCAGCACTGTCACTACTTTGTGCACCTTAATCCAACTTATAGGTAGCTCTTTCCAGGGTCCAACTCTCAACAAAAACACCAATTGTCATGACATAAGTCCATGAGGAGAGCCTAACCCAAGTCCCAAAAGATTAGTCCATCAGGTGGGAAAGCCTCATGGCTTAAGTGCAACATTGAGCTTTCTTATTTACTCAACGTGGGACTCATAACAAAATCCCTGGCCTCCCCAACATAAAGACCCAAAAAAGAAGACTTGGAAATAAGAATCACTGAGAAGATGAACAGCATAAACCTACTTTTAATAATGATGGAGTCATTTAAGTTAATACAAACTGCTACATCCCCAAAAAATGAACTTAAAAAGAAAACGAACACAACTAAACCACATAGCACACAGAGGAGCAGCATTAATGCAGTAAATGCATTAAAAACTGTAACAAACGAAAAAGAATAATAAGCAGCATATATAAGCAAGAATGAGGGTGTGGTATATCTTACCAGAATGCCATAACAGTCACAATAATGATAAAATTCTGGCCTTTCAGCCAGTCCACCACCCCAGACACGAATCATGTTGAAATTCATATCTGCATGAAACTTGATATCTGTATTATACCGCTTTTTTGAAAGTCGCAGTAGGCCATCAGACAGTATCCAATTGCCCCCTCGTATAAAAATTGGCTCTCCATTGACTTTGAACAACCTATGAAATAAAATACATGCAGAAAAACATACACAAAAACAGATTAAGGCTTGAATTGAGTCTACTAAGAAAAAGGTAAAAAATAATAACATTGAAGAAATATTAGAAACCTCCATACCTTCCCCCAGTGGCATCATCAATATGGCTCTCAATTTTGCGAAATCCAAAGTAATGGCTCCATGAATCAGACTCGCCAAATCCTTTAACATCAATGTTAATAACAACATTGTACAAAGATTGCTTCCCCATTCCATTGGGCCACCATAAATTGGGCTTGTAGAAGAAGAGCTGCAATTCAGACCATTAGCACTCAAACAGAAGCATTGAAACTTAGAACCCAAAGTATTCAAGTTAAAAGGATCAATAGTAAAAGGAGGCTACAAAATATTATCAATCCAAGATCACACATTTCCTCAACTTAGAAAAAAAAGGAAAGAAAACAGTAACATAAGCCATACAGACAAGCATGCACAAAAGCTGTCCAAGAACCTATCACAATACCAACAGATGATAAACACACAAATAATAAGGTATGAAATTGGAAAAACTTACTCAAAGTACAAATTTTTTTATAAAGATATATTGAATTGGTGATTAAGTTCCTCACATGTTTTAAAGGTCTAGATAGACACATACAGACAGTGGGTTAAACTTTGTCGTAAGCAGAATGTATGCTGTCACAGACCTCAGGAAATGTATATTGCACCCGTGATCTAGCAGGAACTGAAAGATTTTTAGTTTGAAGCTGCTCTACTAAGTGAATGCTCCCCTCTAGTTCCGCTGTCACTTGGATTGTCAAAGAACACTCAGCAGTCCAGGAGCTCCTGTTTTCCAACTCAATTGTGGCATGTAGATATACTCTCTTATAATTGTCAAAAAACGATGATACTAAGTGGGGGTCAATTATTTTTACTGGCTGCACCAAACACAGACACCAGAACCATCGTATCAAAGAACAGCTGGAAGAATCATCAACTATAAAAATAAAAATTCAACTCTAAAGAATGCTTGATCAGATTTACAAAATATATGGAATGCATGAAAAGCAAAATTAACAAAGAAATTCTGACTTCTAGCTCCTATCTCTGCAATATTCTGATTTTGCTTTCCAGATATCTAAGCGGGCATCATTTCCTTCACAAAATCTTGAAAACAGAAAATAGAATGAAAATAAAGTGGCATTTTTGTAATTATTAAGGAAAGCACATCACCTCTACGTGACTTCCAAAACTATATCTCATAATGGCAATACATGGTCAGATTTAGAGGAATGCGGCAAGATTTAAGTATTTAACCATGAATTACAGAAAAATAGATGAAAATCTAAAACCCATTTTTCTTTTGGGATAAAGGGAAAAGACAGTGCGTTGAAAAGAGAAGGATGAGGAAGTGGAAAGAGAGGCTTCAATAATTGGGGTGAATGGCAAATCCTTAAATGCACGGGAAATAAAATACTGAAGACTTTGGAAGGAACTAAAGCATTTCATACAACTCACCCCAGAAATATAAACGGAAACCTCATCCCATATTCCAGTATTCCTATCTCTGCAATCAAATTTAACACTTGCATTAGCTATTAATATATTTTGCTTTATATTGCTTCTCCATGGTTCAAAAAACTTCAGATCTATCCCAAAATGCCCTATACGTTGTTTCTTTTTCTTTTCCCCTTTTGTGCATAAAAGGACATCATGAAGTTACCAAAAGAAATTTAAACAACATATCCTAAAGAAATTTTAGTGCCATATGATATACTAAGGTTTGGTTGTACTTATTTGATGCCTTATTTCGCTTTTCAAGTCCAAACAATATGTCCTCTTCACATCACCATTCATTCTGAGGGAAAATTAATGACAAAGTAAACTTGTCTCCACATTATCAGAGGAATAAACATTTCTAATTATTTAATCACATAAAATTATCAAATTCATTTATTCTTCAATGATATTAGAATGATGAGGAGATTGCTAGTTTGTTGCCATGACAGTAATCTATAACCTTGGCACTGGCTAACCAAAATAGATAAAAGAATGTATGTTTTTTGTTCATGGAATTAAGAACACACACACACACAATCTTACTAGTAATAGCAATGTCACCTTATCGGAGCTATCCAATCCCAACCTTCAACATATTGTGTGGCCACATCCTTTCCTATCAACACAAAAGGACAAAAAAGCATGACTTAGATATTCTGCAATCATCACCATCTCTTCCTCTCTCCCAGTCTCTCACTCTCTTACATCTTAACTGATTTCAGAAGTCATCAAAAACTTGAATTGATATTAGGAACTTTCACATGATAAGAAAGTTAAACAATCGAGAGGGACATTTCTCTGACCTCATGATCACCGCCTTGTCCTCCCTTGGGAGGAATTGTTCCTGGATGATCCGGAGGGTGAACAAGTACAGCAAGCAGGTTACTACTACCATCAGGGTGAACAATATCAGTGACATCGAGGGAATGCCTCCGAAACATTCCTTTTGGGAGGACCATTTTGTGACCATTTAAATATACATCAGCAGAGTAATTGATTCCGCGGAAGTTCAGATCACAATGCTGATTGCCTGACTGCAAAAAATTGAACAAGTAGCAATGTCCATCAAACTCTATAGAAAGAATTATCAAACCAGAAACCACATTGTATATTCAAATTGAATTTTATCTTCTCTTCTGTTGAAAACCACTTCCATATACTTTCAAAGCATCGTATCGTATTTGAATTTGGCTCAATTTACAAGCCCACAAATTTGCCAATATAATGATCAATATTAGAATATATAGGCGCATACTGAAGTCCAATCTTACTATGAAATCAATATAAGATCATATAACTCCAAAATCTTAAACTGTATAATATGAGAGAGCACTAGCAGAATTGGTACCAGGTTAGAGTGAAAGGTTGTAAAGAACCAGAAGGTGTAATAGTCTGTTCCTGAGTCAGCAATATCTAAGATTGCCTCATTTCCAAGTCCATAAAAAGGATCGGGCACAAGTTTATTCTTCACCAAGGTTGCTAGAACACTGTCGAGTCAATAAATAAAGGAATGAAACTTACATATAAATAAATAGAGCAATCTTATCAATACACTGGTTACCACACTTTATTATCGGATGGATTCCATATATGAGACTCATTTAATAGAGAGTGATCCTATATGATTTAATGTGTCTCATAAAATTCATCCAATAAATAATGAAAAGTGTTGAAGAGATTGTATTAAAAAGTGTGTTGGTAGCATTTACCTAAAAGGAGTAAAAAAGAAAGTAAAATTTGCGTGCAGCTATATATAAACATCAGAGAAAGAGAAAGAGATTACGTTGAAGGCACAAGAGCTTCCATCCATGGTGAGGTGGGGTGAGTGGGAGGATGAGTGGTGGTGAGCTGAGTGCCAGTGAAATGGACCTCAGTGGACCTTGCTGCTAGCCATCCAGAATCCAGAGTCGTCGTCTTCCCTTGTGCCTCCGCCATCACCTTCACCTTCACCATCATCATGCGTTGTGCCTCGATCGGAATGGAAAACAAACACAAGCAGAGAGAGAGAGAGAGAGAGAGAGAGAGAGAGAGAGAGAGATTTAGAGTTAATGAGTCTGAGAGAGTGAGTGAGAGTGAGTGAGAGGATTGAGTGATGAGTCCCTCATCATAGATAAGGTTTATGTATTGTGGGTCAATGATTCAGCTCTGCCACTTTCCAAGAGAGTGTAAGAGAGAGAAAGTTTTAATTATGTGGGACGTGATACACGTGGACTTTGTCTACCAACTATTGCACGTTTCTAAATTTATCCTAATAATATATTATACGATAAACTATTTATTGGGTTTCTGATATCTTTTTATCCTTTTATCATTGACATGACATCTATAATAAATTAAAGTTAGTATTCATTTTATTTTGTGTAATATATCTATTTATCTTTATAAAAGAATTTTTAATATATAATGCATTTTATCTTTAAGTATATATAAATATAAATATTGTAAAAGGTGTCTAAGATTATAATTTTTTCTATTGATTACTATGTATTTTTCTCCCCCTCAATAATTTTGTTCAAGGTCTACTATTGTCCCCCAGTCCGTTGAAATAGGTTGTGTAGCCGGTTGAGGCCTATGACATTTAATAGACCCATGGATGGATCCACAAAAAAAATTAAGTTGTGGGGACAACATTATATATTATAATATTTTATAAAAATATATCAACACATAAATGATAAAATAAATCATTATCCTTAGGTTAAAAATTAAAAATTATAAAAATTATATCATTGTATATCCATGTCCATGACAAAAAATATTAGTAGTTGATACCCTAATCTAATGATTTCTTTCAAACTTCAATGGGAGGAGTAATATTAGTAGTTGATACCCTAATCTAATGATTTCTTTCAAACTTCAATGGGATTTCTTTCAAACTTCAATGGGAGGAGTAATATTAGTAGTTGATACCCTAATCTAATGATTTCTTTCAAACTTCAATGGGAGGAGTATCAAATCGGAACAAAAATTAAATAAAATATCAAACTGAAACAAAAAAATAATATAGAGGATCAAAAATATAACCTCACCAAAATTGACACTATTCCAACCATGAAATCTAAAGTTCTCATTAAGTAGCTAGATAATATCTAGAAAAATCCATAAAATTTAGGTTTAATTACTTTGTAGGTCTCCAAACTATTTAAAAATTTTTAAATAGGTCCCCAAACTAAAAAAGTTTGTAATTGGATCCTTGAACTTCTACATACTTTGTAATTGGGTCCCTACGTATTTTAAACGTTTGTAATCGGATCCCTAAACTTGTAAATAATTTATAATTAGGTCCGTGGATTAGCAAAATAACCTTGTAATTAGATTACCTATAATCTCCTTCCAAGATTCTTGTTTATCTTGAAGATTAATAAAACAATTAGATCACTTATAATAACAAAGATTTTTAAAATATCTCTTATCCCAAGAACCAAATTACAAATTATTTACAACTGCAAGGATCCGATGACAAATGTTTAAAGTGTAGGAATCCAATCCAATTACTAAATATTTAGAAGTTCGAGGACCCAATTACAAATTTTTTTAGTTCAATGACCTATTTGAAAAATCTCAAATAGTTCGGGGACTTGCAAATTAATTAAACCTAAAATTTAAGAATAATTTGATACTTCATCACATAATTTTATTTTAACGTATAATATTTTATTTAAAGTGTAAATAAATACCGATTAAAAGATTATGTACTAATGAATATCTAATTTATAAAAAAAATGGCATGCATAATCACTAAGGTAATATCATATGAATAGTTTATTAAATTTACCGCTTCTTTTATTTTATTTGAGCTTCAATAGTTGTTTCTTTTGTGAATTAAAAGTTGGCCCACCAATCCCTAAGGACGATATTCGAATTATCACTGTTTTATATTACTTGCAATGATGAGGTACACATGTCCTGTTTCCATCTAAAATTTAAAACATTAACTAGGTACAAAAATTACTTTATTTAAAACAATGTATATATGATAAGCATATATGTAACCCCAAATCAATGAAACACTGCTAATGCTCTTGCTAGAAACCAGAAGTTTGGTCATAGATGACCTCAGGCAGGCTCTTAAAATTAACAATATTACCCTAATCTAATTCTAACCCACATAATGCTTCCTTCTAGGATCCTTAACCACAATCTTCCAATGCCCATCAGACAAATTATCATTTCTTGCTTGTCTTCTACGTTGCATTATCTTTTCTTCCATTTTCTGTGTAAGCCCACAATAGGATTGCAACTCCGTGGGCATGGTATCATAAACCAGCCACCACCTACGAAGAGCTGAATCACTCGCAAAAATATGGCGACCCTCTATGTCCCAATTGCAATCATAATCTCTATAACACATCCACGGCTTCGAACCCAATAAATGTATTGCATACAAGTTCTCCGGAATCTCATCACGCTTCTCATACCCTGGCCTCCCATAGAAACCTTTCAGGTAGTTCACCTTTTCTGGCAACCGGTGCCACCATGTGAACACCTCGTTTACCAAACCTTGGTCACCTCCATTAGATGGTTCCACCACCAAACTTTTCATCATCAAGTGATCGAACATGCACAAGGAAGGTTCAATAACCATCATCCCCGAGTTGAAGAACGTGTGGTCATTAGGTGCAGCAGATAATTGAGGGTGGGTGAATAAATGATCAATATTCTTTAGGACTAGAAGATCAGAATCTAGGAAGATGATTTTGTCATACATGGTGAGCTGCCATATTCGAAGTTTACTATAGTTCCATTCATTATATGAACCTTTTTTGGCAAAGGGATTCAATATACGTTGAATGCGTTTGATCTTCCAGCCAGCAGCTTTTAGACCTCTTGTTGAGTTGGGACCAATGGAATCATCGGCAAGGAGGAGTAGGTCTATGGTGTAGTTGTTATATCGAAGATTGCTCTTCTCGGATTGAAGAATGATGCTTTGTGCTAGAGCAATTGCACCACAGACATAAGCTTCTGAGGAGTGCAGAACTGTCACATAGGCTAACCTTGGGACACGCATGGTGTAATTGTACTTCAATGTTGCTGCTGATTGTGACATATAGGCCCTCCATACCTCTTTGCCTACACATGATCATATAACCAAAATATGTTACTTATTTCTTTTTCTTCTTATTTTCTTGGCAACACCTAAATGTCACTTCACTGGTTCGTTTTGTACGTGACAATTGACAAATAACAACTCTTATCTGCGCGCATCCATATTTTGAATTGATGACAAATATCATTTTATCATTTTTTTAGCATCATTTTATACATAAAATTCATAATCATTTATTATCTACCCGTTATTATTTCTAAAACAAAAGGTCTTTGATCAACAATTATAAAGTAATTGTATAAAACAAGTGTGGTGAGAAAATTACCCATGCTTGAATTAAAACCCACTTTTTATAATCTATACACATTTGTTTCTGCATTAAGTTTCATTTGAAGTTTTATTATTAGAAGCCATTAATATATTTCTTCGCTAAGAGGGTTAGCTTCACAAGTAAGATTCATCACAATATATAATGGTGGAAAGATATAATAGAAAAACAGAATTGAAAGAAACCGAATCTTCTGTAGCATAAGACCTTCATCTTTTATTGTACTTTTCTCTCACCGATGATATGGTGACACACAAAAAAAACATCATTCCACTATGAATGTAAGGGATTTGGGTTTCCTACGATAAAAAAACATTGTATTCACTATATGCACAATTTGATACATTTGAGTAGACACTAACAAATGAAACAACACTAATCCAATAGAGCATCTAAGTGGATGTAGGATTTTAACGGCAATTAATTAATCTAAATCTGAATGTAATTGTCTTAAAGTTAAATAATTTTTAATTAAAGTTTATACTACTCTAAATTTTTTTTTCGATAAGTAGTTATTTCATTAAAAAGCCTAACCAAGGTTAGGTAAAAGTAAGTACATCAGTGTATCTCAGATTTGACTCCACAAAAAATAGCCAACCCACATGCACCCTTTCTGAGTATAAGCAAGAGCGGTCTTGTTAAAACATTCTCATACAAAACCCACTTTGGGAAAAATCATCAAGAAGGAAAAAAGTACCCCCAATGCAAATACCGTATTGAATCCACTAGTTAAAGCATTACGGTACTCCCCCTTCCCACCTTCTAGGAATGGTTGAAGGGATCACACCCTATCATGTGCTAAGAACTAGGGAAAAGGGACCTTCAAGATCAGATCACGACAAGACAGCCCAAAAAATAAATTATATCCTAAAAATTCACTGGTCAATATCACAAAAGTGGCCAACAACTATGTCCCTGTTAAAACAACCCAGGCGAACCCAAACCTCAAGTATCTAATCAAAGCAATACAAAAATAATGTATGTGTCCAAAAATAATTTAGATATCTAATTGTTCCTTAATTGTAACGAAAATATACCTGTTTCTGCATAACTAGGAGCAATCTGGCAGGTACCAAAGGGCATAAGCGTTTTTTGCTTCAGCCTCCCCAAATCAGGCTTGTACACCCAATACTCACCTAATTGATGGGACAATCGGTCATCACATTTGAAAATTTCTACCATTGGACCACAAGAACCAATAAACACAACATACACCTCCTTATAAGCATCCAACTTCAACCATCCACTCTCCACTGCCAAGTTAGCCACAACCAAATTAACCTGCAACCTAAACACATCCCTAACTCCTTGTGTTCCTGTCAGATTCCCACATGGAACTGTGGCCACCACCACATCGAGATCTCGATAATCTTCCAACTTTGGCATTGGTAAATCAGGGCACTTTGGATGGCCATGATCTTCATCAATCCACTCAGGAAAAAAGTCTTCCCATTTCAAGTTGTCATCAACATGATCAAACTCAACAGATACTGTCTTTACTTGTGGGTGCAGTGCATCGAGTTGTTCATGTAGACTACCACTCACTCTTGTATCAATATTAATTAGACCTACCTTAATACTCTTGCTATCGATGTTTTTTTCTATAACATCAAACCATGCAGGCTTTGTCTTCTTCACCTGAAATTTGCTGGTGACCATAGGGACTCCTTGGGGCTTCACCAAAAGTACAAAGAGCGGGAGGATTATGGAGAGAAGCGTGAGAATGAGAAAAGTTTTTTGCTTTGAAGACAAATGAGAAGGGGAGGAAGACTTGGAAGCCATTTGGTTCCAAGTTGTGCAAGGGTGATAGTTTTGAAGAGGTATATTTATATTCCCAGAAATATTATCAATACTCTCTTCACCACATTCATTGTTATTGGTTAAATTTCATGTGGACCTACTAAACAATATGGGTCCCACATGAAATTCACCTAACAATCATGAATGTATTATAGAGAATGTTGAAAATATAACGTTGGTGGCACTCCTCTTTATATTCATCAGATCTTTTGGCATGAAGCAAAATATTGGAGGCACTCATTTTTTTAAGTTCTCGTCATCATTATCTTTTAATTTAGATCATTCAAATAAGAATTAATAATTAAGATTTATTATTTTTATTTCTCATAATAACAAATTGTTCTCACCTTTTATTTATTTATATATATATATATATATATATATATATATATATATATATATATATAATTGCACTTAAGTTAATCTTTTTGACCATATCAATGCATATTTTACTTTATTTTAATGATTAAAAAGCTAATGATCATTTAATTTATTAAAAATCACTTAATTTATTAAAGAAAAAGAATAGTTAATGATCATTTAATTTACTACATTTTGACGATTCATTGAATTTGTAATATTTATTCATTAAATTTTACATGTACAACTTTATACTTACATCAATTTGCCAACATTCACGTAAAAAAGGAAAGAAAAAAAAGATTGGTTTTTTATTCTAGCAACCGAGTAAGACGATTAATTGCAAAACAAATCTGTTGATAGAGCGTACGTTAAATGATGAATTCAAAAGTCGACATAATTTGACTCTTTTACGACCGACTAAGTGATCACTCTTTGTCATGTCTAACTAGTTAGTAGTCGCTAATGCAATCATTAAGATCGCTATATATATTAAATTTGAATATTCATTTTTGGATTAAGACACTCTCCTCAACTACATCATTCATTTTTAATATTATATCTATTTAGCATGATTAAATATTTTTTGAAATTAGAAATATTTGTTAGAAGAGAAAATGAATTAACTACATATTAATGACCTTCATTTAAAGGAGAGTTTCAAAATTTTATTAATTAAAATCAGTTAATGATTACTTAATTGGGTTCCTAATTGGATGAAATTTTTATATATAGTAATCAAGTCCTATAAATTAAATTTGAGTTCTTATCACCCAAGAGCGTTTGGATGAGATGAAACGGCTCTCTTACAATTTAACCAATGGTCTCGAGTTTGAATCTGAGTCCTGGGACCATAACGTTAAAACTCTTGACAAAGAGATTTGTCACCCCTGTGATCCTACCCAGTTCGAGGGATTAATCTCTGCAATTACGCGCGGGATATCCTAGAAAACAAAAAATAAAATCAAGTTCTTATTCTTAAATGTCAAGCAATGCTCTCTTCTCAATGCAAAGAGTCACTTTTTCCTTTGTTTTTACTTGTGTGGTTTCCTATTTTATGTTGTTTCATAGGCTCTGTCATGAACTATCCTTCGGCTTCTAAAGATAATGGTGCAGAGTTGAGTGGGAGATGAAGGGGATGAGGGGTAGAGCTGAACGGGGATTAGAGTTACAGCCAAGATGGGGATGAGATGAGATGATAGGGGGAGTTGGGGATTTGGGGACGAGGGGGAATTAGGGATTTGAGTGATTTTAAGAAGAAAAAATCATTTTCTTTTCATATGTACAAATACGGAAGACTCAATGTGTTTTGGCCAGGTAATAAAACAACAACTAAAGTTGATGCCAAGTTGGCAATTTTATTGATCCAAGTTGCTTCATGAAAATGGTGCGTGGGTGCACCATTTTTACCTTGAAGTTGTTTGTGTATGCTGTGAACTAGTTTTTTCTAGAAGTTAAAGTTATAATTATTACCTGAATTCACATGAATGATTTTAAATTAAGTTGTTAGTACACATGTCTTGAAATAACTTTTTAAAAAGTTTAAGTTATCACGTAAAGATATATATATATATAAATGACTTCATAATATTTTTTTTGTTAGGGGATTAGGAGTAAGGGATGAGATTGATCATACTTCTTCACGACATATTATTTTATCTTTAAACATACACACACACTCTCTCATAACTTTGAGTTTGAAAGATTAACAATTTATTAAAATAATGGGACAAAGATATAACTAGTTTATTTGACTACATATTTTTGATATCACATCATGAAATAACTCTCAAAATTTAAACCATTATAAAGGAACGTAAATGGCTTTATTATATATTTAACAATATATAATAAGCATATATGTTAGTCTCCAAAACGATGAAACATTGCTAAAGCTCTTTTCAGAAACCAGAAGTCTGGTCATAAATGACCTCCGCTCTTAACATCATAACATACACTACCCTAATCTAATTCTAATTCACATAATGCTTCCTTCTGGTATCCTTAACCTCAATCTTCCAATGCCCATCAGACAAACTATCATTTCTTGCTTTTCTTCTACGTTGCATTATCCTTTCATCCATTTTCTGTGTAAGCCCACAATAGGATTTCAACTCCATGGACATGCTATCATAAACCAGCCACCACCTCCTGTGAGCTGCATCACTCGCAAATATATGGTGATCCTTCATGTCCCAATTGCAATCATAATCTCTATAACACATCCACGGCTTCAAACCCAAGTAATGTATGGCATACAAGTCTTTCGGAATCTCATCATTCCCTGGCCGCCGAAGGAAAATCTTTAGGAAGTTCAACTTTGCTGGCAACCGGTGCCACCATGTGAAGACCTCGTTGATCAATCCTTGGTCACCTCCATTATATGGTTTCACCTCCAAACTTTTTATCATCAAGTGCTCGAACATGCAAATGGAAGGTTCAATAACCATCACCCCCGAGTTGAACAACGTGTGGTCATTAGGTGCAGCAGATAATTGAGGGTAGGTGAAGAAATCATCGATGTTCTTTAGGACTAGAAGATCAGAATCTAGGAAGATGATTTTGTCATACATGGTGAGCTGCCATATTCGAAGTTTGCTATAGTTCCATTCATTATATGAACCTTTTTTGGCAAAAGGATTCAATATACGTTGAATGCGTTTGATCTTCCAGCCAGCAGCTTTTAGACCTCTTGTTGAGTTGGGACCAATGGAATCATCGGCAAGGAGGAGTAGGTCTATGGTGTAGTTGTTATATCGAAGATTGCTCTTCTCGGATTGAAGAATGATGCTTTGTGCTAGAGCGATTGCACCACAGACATAAGCTTCTGAGGAGTGCAGAACTGTCACATAGGCTAACCTTGGGACACGCATGGTGTAATTGTACTTCAATGTTGCTGCTGATTGTGACATATAGGCCCTCCATACCTCTTTGCCTGCGCATGATCATAACCAAGATATGTTACTTGTTTTCTTTTCTTCTTATTTTCTTGGCAACAACTGAATGTCACTTCACTGGTTGGTTTTTTTTTTTATTAGAACTTCACTGGTTGGTTTTATATGTGACAAATAACAACTTCTTATATGCATCCATGTTTTGAATTAACGATAAATACTATCATGATCACTTTTATACATAAATAATTAAATCCTAATAATTTATTATCTACCCATTATTATTCTAAAGCAAAAGTCTTTGATCAACAATCATAAATTAATCATCAATTCTTAAATTAAAACCCACTTTTACAGTATATATACATTTGTTTCTGCATCAAGTTTCATTTGAATTAAGTGTTAGTATCAGAAGCCATTTTTATGTTTCTTCCCTATGTGGTGAGCTTTACAAGTAAGATTTAACACAATATATAATAGAAAGAGATAACAGAAAAACAGAATTCTAAGAAACAGAATCTTCTGTAGCATAGGATTTTCATCTTGTACTTTTCTTTCTCCGATACAAGTGACACGAAAAAGACATCATACACTATGAATGTAAGAGATTTGAGTTTTCTGCCGTCAAAAAACGCTGTATTTACTATATTGATTGATGGAGATGTATCATCGGAAGCATTTGAGGGCACACTAAAAAAAATGAAATAACACTGATCGCATCTCAATAAATCCAAATCTGACTCCAAATGTAAGCGTCTGAAAGTGAAATATTTTTTTAATTAAAGTTTATACTACTCTAAATGTGCGTATCCATATATATATATAATCACCAAAAGTACTAATTTAGATATCTTATTGTTCCTTAATTGTAACGAAAAGATACCTGTTTCTGCGTAACCAGGAGCAATCTGACAGGTACCAACAGGCATAAGCGTTTTTTGCATGAGGCTCCCCAAATCAGGCTTGTACACCCGATACTCACCAAATTGATGGAACAATAGGTCATCACATCTGAAAATTTCTACCATTGGATCACAAGAACCAATAAACACAACATACACCTCCTTATAGCCAGCATCCAACTTCACCCACCCACTCTCCACTGCCAAATTAGCCACCACCAAATTAACTTGCAACCTAAACACATCCCTAACTCCTTCTGTTCCCGTCCCATTCCCACATGGAACTCTGGCCACCACCACATTGAGATCTCGATAATCCTCCAACTTTGGCATTGGCAAATTAGGGCACTTTGGATGGCCATTTTCATCAATCCACACAGGAAAAAAGTCTTCCCATTTCAACTTGTCATCAACATGATCAAACCCAACAGATACTGTCTTTACTTGTGGGTGCAGTGCATCAAGTTGTTCGTGTAGACTACCACTCACTCTTGTGTCAATATTAACTAGACCTACCTTAATAGCACTCTTGCTACCAATGTTTTTTTCTATAACATCAAACCATGCAGGCATTGTTTTCTCCACCTGAAATAAGCTGGCGATAGTAGGGACTCCTTGGGGCTTCACCAAAAGTACAAAGAGCGGGAGGGTTGTGGAGAGAAACACGAGAATGAGAAACGATTTTTGCTTTAAAGGCAAATGAGATGGGGGGGAAGACTTGGAATTGGAAGCCATTTGGTTCCAAATTTTGCAAGTGTGATAGTTTTGAAGAGGTATAAATTATATTTATATTCATCGGGTTTTTGGTCGAAGTTTTGCATGAAGCGGAATGTTGGAGGCACCCATTGGTCATGCTCTGATGATCCACGCTTGCTCACAACATCATTACTATTGATCTATATTCTTGGGCAAATGTACTAAATGAGAACAAAATTCCGTTATTCCAAGAAATAGTGTCTCATATCTCCCAACAATCAAAGGATGAGATGTTTATAAGTGTTGATAAGTTATGATTTTATTTTATTAAGTGATAAATTATTATTAGTGAAGGACAGAGAATATGACAGAAAAATGAAACAGAAGATTTCTATCCACTAAACCAATCAACCTTATACCATGTAAAATGTACTAAACCGGTCATTTTTATGAATGAGGCCCTATTTCAACAAATTGAAACGATCTGGCCACCTACAAATTAAATTGTTGCTTTTTTTAAAAAAAAAGAAAGAGAGTCTAATTGCTATACACCGTATAAAGCCTTTTACACGGTACAAAAATTTGATTCTTACCCTAACTATCTTAAAAGTTATACATACCATGATTGATTTGATTGATAGTATAAAAAATTTTATATTGACAATACATAGCAATTAACTCCATTTAGAAAAACTATACACATATAAATTCAATATTGACTAGCAAATATAATACAAATATATAAATATAAATATAAACCGTGTCAAACTTTACACTTATACTAATCTATGACCATTTATTTTATATTAATTTAATTATTATAAATCACTTAATTTATTAAAGAAAAAGAATTGTTAATGATCATTTAATTTATTAAATTTTGCAATTCACCGAATTTGCAAATATTTATTCATCAAATTTCATACATTTATAACTTTATACTTATACCAATCTTTGGCGATTCATTTTGTTTTAATCTAATGGTTCCTGGTCAAAAAAGTCTAGTAGTTAAAAATCAATGAATTTATTTAATAAAGAGAATATTTAATAATAATCTAAATAAGTTGAGAGAGAAATTAAATTTTTTTTGTAATAAAATTTAACTTATTTAATAAAGAGAGATATTTTATATTTTGATTGAATTTGTAATATTCATTCATTCATTTTCTTACATTTATAATATTTTTAATACATAGATACTTTTAATAAACTTTTATTACCTTTACCTTTAAGCAATATTTATTTTATTGACCTAAGATATTATCTAACAAGAATTTAATTATTATATTAATAATATTAATAGAAATGATATATTACTATAATATATTTTTTTGGTACAATATATTACTATAATATGTAACTAATAACATAAACAATTTTATCATATAAACTATTTTAATAAACAGAGAAAAAAGACTACTCAAATAATTAAATAAATAGCAAAAAAAACTACACAAACAAGTAAACAAATAATAACTATTAAAATGTATCTATGTATTAAAAATATTGTAAATTTATAGAATTTAATGAATAAATATTATCAACGCGTATTGGTCCAAATGGCTGGGGACTTCTTCCATCCTCCCATCAAATATGTGAGTTTCCATCTTCCAATGTTTTGGGATTGTAGATATAATAATAAAATAAACTGACGGATGAGATTTAGTTGAACTTTAGATGCGATACCGGGAGAGGCCTTCTGACTTGGAAACTGGATAGTCACCAAACCGGTTAATGTTTTTCGAAGTATGTTCACCTGGAAACGCGTGATATATATGTTCGTAAACCGTTGATGAGGAAGTCGATCGCTGGCGCAGTGGAGACATGGTGGGTAGGGTTTGGACGAAGCTTGTTCGGTGAGTTCGTCGTTCGCCTGAGACACTGTAGGTTGTCTTCAAGCTACGCATTTACCTATCCTTTATTTTAGAGTTAAATTTATTTTTTTCTTTGTTAGTGTAAGGCATCGGAGCTTGAAAGTGTAAAGTCGGCAACGTTGTCTGAAAAGATGGTGCGGGATTGGTTGTCTTCATTCCCGGACTATAGGCTTCAGTGGATGGTTGGTGGATAAGTATGGCGGCTGCTATGGCGGCTGCTACGGCAGCTGGCGTACCCGATTGGGGGAACATTCGGGTGTGAAAAAGGGTATTCAGGTAGGGTGGTAATTTAGTTGGTGAATGAGGCCAAGGGATGAATCGATTATTGGTGGGTGTTGGTTATGATAATCGATTAAATCTGTGTTAATGAATCGATTATTGCTGGGGTGTTGAATCGATTATTCTGATGAATGGATTATTTGTGGGTGTTGGTTGTGATAATCGATTAAATTTATGTTAATGAATCGATTATTGCTAGGGTGTTGAATTGATTATTTCTAAAAGGATGAATCGATTATTGGTGGGTGTTGATTGTAATAATCGATTAAATTTGTGTTAATGAATCGATTATTACTTGGGTGTTGAATCGATTATTGAAAACAGTGTTGGTTGTGAAGATCGATTAATGGATTATTGCTCCGGTGATGAATCGATTATTCCAATAAGTGAGGAATCGATTATTGGTGGATGTTGGTTGTGTTTGGGGTAATGAATCGTGTTGAATCAATTATTCCAAACAGTCGCATGAATCGTGGTAATGAATCGTGTTGAATTGTGTTGGATGATTTGCGGGGTGCCTGACCGAAGTTGTTGGTTGGGGGAACAAATAAGTCGCATGCATTCTCTCTCTTCACACTCGCAATAAACAAAAACCGGATGACAACCGGTTAAGAAATTCATTTTTCATTAGTTGGAATGATACAAATAACCAGAAGACAGGTTATACCCGGTTCATTATTGCAAAAAATATGTGGTCGATGTGATCGCAATTGTGATCGCATGCAGTTTTGAAGACTCCCAAAATCAAGACATCGCGGTCCCAAATACGATTTTGAACCCAGATTTAAAACTTTGATTTTGCTAATTATTTTTATCCATCAAGCCATTTGGGCTCTATAATCCCGTATCATGTAATCGGGATGAGCAAGATACATGCATGATACTTGTTGAGTGTAACCTACTAACTAACTAATCCGCTGCGAAATTCCATCTTGGACATGTATGTTGTGTTGTGAACCATAACAATCCAATCCTCCGCTAACAATCCTATATATATGGTGAATAATACGTTGCAATCATCATGTTCATTTTCCCTTCTAATAGTAGTTATATGTTCAAATTTGTTTATTTTTATTGTTTATTATTTATTACATATTTATTGGTCATAATTATTATTAGTTTCCATATTCATTTGACTACAATCAATTTATGTTGGTATTTATAGAGTGAAATTAAAAGTTCTTTAAAATCTGGATTTAAAATAATGAATAACAAAAATATGCTAAAATTAGTTTCGATTTTCAAATTTGATGATTCTTAATATTATTTGATTATTTATTATATATCCAATGATCATAATTATTTATTGTGTCCATATTACCAACTTAGGTGGGTCCAAGTCATAATGGATTCAAACCCCTTAAGCAAGTGATTAGAGATTCGATTCATAACTCTTGCATATATAAAAACAAAAAAAACTTGATTTGGAGGGGTATCTCACCTTGTCCATATTTATTTTATCATTTCTAACGCAATAATATCTGCATTAAATTATTAATTGTGTCCATATTCATTTTATCATTTCTAATGTAATAATATTATAAACCACAATTTTATTAACAATAATATCTTCATAATATATTCATCCACTAATTAATAATATTTTGCAAACCTGTTTGTTCTTTAAATCCCAATTCCTAAAAGCTCAACAATACTACTCTATTTTGCAAACCTGTTAAATTTGTTCTTTGAGCCTAATTTTTTCTTTATTTTCTTGTATTTGTTTCCCTTTAACCATTTCACAGTTGCAATGTCTATTATCATATCTATTCTGTTTTGGTCTTAGAGTCAATTCCAAATTGTATGAGCTTAATAATTTTATGTTGGGCTTAAGAAATTTTCATAAAATTTACCGGAATCAAATTCAAGTGGTCTTATTATAAGGGAGTGGATTAATTTCATGTTAGAAAAATAATATATAAAATAAATAAATAAAATCAAATAGAGAAAAAAAAAAGAACAAAATAATTGTTTATAGCTCAAGACGTGTACAAAATATTATTTTTAAGGATTATTTCACCATAATAACAATAATGTGAATATCCTCAAGATTGAAGATAGTCTTCCAAATTACATTATTATATTAATTAGACTTATAAAATAACAAAAATAATATAAACTCTCATACACATAGAAGGAAAAGGAGAAGAAAGGATATTGTTTTCTCTAAAAATTAAAGCCAAAGCTTCATGGAGCCTGTTTGGTAAAATTAGCTGTTAGCGGATAAGCTAGCTGATAGAGGATAGCTTATAGCGGAAAGCGGATGAGGTAGCTGATAGCGAATAGCGGATAAGCTAGCTTATTTTCTGTGAAAGTGTTTGGTAAAACTAACGGTTGAACTAGCTGAAAAATATAAAATGACATCTTCATTAATGATTTTACATAAAAGAGAGAGAAGAGAATAAATGTAGAATTAAATGAAGATAATAAGGATAAAAGTGAAAAGAAAAATGAAACGCTATAAGCTATAAGCTCAACGCTACTTCAAGTAGCGTCTGGAAAAAAAACTATAAGCTCGTAAAAAAAACGCTATAAGCTGGTGACAGATGTCTTATCAAACGGAACTATTTTTTTATCCGTTATAAGATCGTTAAAATGTCTTACCAACGAGGCTGATGGCCTGTTTAACATCTCCCACAGGCCACAGCTGGTAAACAGTTAACGTAAAGGTCTTTTTGTGTTTTTCCGAAAATCACTGCCAAAAGCAATGGCCTTTTATTTTTTTTCTCAAAGTGATTGTCCCAAAATCGAAAAGGCCCTCATCAAGTTTATCGAAAACACACCTTCACGGTCAGGCCGAAATAGCTGTATATGTTGATTACTCTCCAAATTAAGATAAGACAAATGTTAATCAGTGTCTTAAGAATATTGATTAAAAAATCAAAGATAGAAATTTTATATTAAAAGTGATGTATTTAATATATCGAACATTCAAAAGTTATATTTTTCAATTAAACTATTCTATCTTTAGATTTCTTAAATAATATCTTTAGAACACTTATTAGTAAGATCTTAAAAATAAAGGAAAAATCTGGTCTGTGTTTATGAAAAAGAATAGCCTCATTAATCACATTAATAAAAGAATCAAAAGTAACCAAAAGCAATGAATATTAAAGCATTGCCAAGCAATAAAATAAAATAAATATATTAATAGAAATGTTGGAGCAAATAAATGTAATATAATTAATAATCTTACTTTGATCGAAAATATAATTAATAATCTTACCAAAAAAATAAATGTAAAAAAGAGGGAATTTAAAACCTTTTAATTACCAACCAAAAATAGATCGAGTGTGTAACAATCGGGGCTGATGAGGGCGGGGAGTGATCGTCGGTGCATGAGGCACGGACAAGGAGCGGCTCCTGAGTGAGGACAAAACACACTGAAGAGACCCGTGTTGGTTTGTGGGGACAGTTGGCAATCCTTAAAGCAGTCCGGGCCGTACAAATGGTATCAGAGCGAACCTCTCCCAGCACGGTGTGGTTCGGGGACGAACTAAGTGGAAGCTGGTGGGCATGTAACACCCGGGGATGACGAGGGCGGGGAGTGATCGTCGGTGCATGAGGCACGGACAAGGAGCGGCTCCTGGCAGGCTTTTAGGCGAAGGGATACATGAATGAACCGATTCACACCGGAATGAGAGGGATCCTGAGGCTGTGCAGGTATGGGACCGTATAGTTGAAGGAATGCTTATAAGAATTGATTTGTACTACCTATACTAACAAGATGCGTCTTCTTTTCGGTAGCCCATCACTTAAGAACTCCAAAGTTAAGCGTGCCTGACTTGGAGTAATTCTGGGATGGGTGACCTCCTGGGAAGTTTTCCTAGGAAGCGTGTGAGTGAGGACAAAGCACGCCGAAGAGACCTGTGTTGGTTTGTGGGGACAGTCGGCAATCCTTAAAATAGTCCGGGCCGTTACAGAGTGGTAAGTATCTTGACCCCGTACGTAGGAGAGCACAAGTTTGAATCTTAGTGACAGACACTCTAGTTGAGAGTTTATGAAAACCAATGATTAATTCTCTGCTCTAAGTAGCCGACCGAGGATTAGTCTCATAACCGGTTCAAATGACCGAAGCTTGTAGAAATATTTCGAGATGCCACTGAAGAGCTAAAGAACCTAATTATGGTAGTTCATAAAAAACCTTTTAATTAAATTCAAATTTTAAAATAAAATATCCGACAATCCAAGTGTTATGTTTCATGTATGTAAAGTAGACATGTTATATTGTATTTAACAGTATTGATACCGTGTTACGTTTTTTTTTTATCAGGATACCGTGTTAAGTTTAAGTCATAATATTTGACGATTTTTTCTTCTTGTTGAGTGAAACAAGATACTTGAGAACTTCTACAACATTACTTAATAATTTAATTAAAATGTAATAGATTACTATGAAAATAAATTAATTAATTATCTTTTATATAATTTTATGTTAATTACTGATATATACATATATAGGTATATTCCTCGATCTATAATATTTAAAATTTTAAATATCTAATTTCCATGCGGGTAAATTATTAAATATACAATAATTTTTTGTAAATATATGAGGAGGTTAACATGATACAATGATAGCAACCAAAACTCTTATAACTTGACTAAAAGGATTAAAGTTCAGTATGTAGCCTTGATATAAATGAAGTTATAAAAATCCTACTCATGTATTTCATGAGAAGCTTCAAGAGATTGACTCAATTTTTATTCAATTTTATTTACATATTTTCAATAATAAAAGTAAATCTAATAAAAAAAACAAGATGTACAAAAGTAAGTAGTAAAATTGTCAAAACATTAATATTTAAATACTTTTGCTTTTAAATAATTATATTACATACATTTCATTTTTATAAAAATAATATTTTTTAATTATATTTTTTATTTAAGTTTTAGCCAACATGCATAGCACCGAATACAAATATCAGATCATTATCCTCACTCAAACTATCCATCTATTAGGAATGATAAGAGATGGATAAGGATGGAATTTTACTCAATCTAACTCGCCTTTTTAACTTGGATTAAAACCTCACAAGGGATGGCTACAGGGAGGGCAAAGCGGGGGGTCGGTCCCCCATTTTCTCTGATCCCCGTCATGGGGAGTATTTTTCTCCATCCCTATTCCCCAACACCTCACGGTGCAAAATCAAACCCTAGCCTCCTTGTGGTCAACACTCATCTTTCCTTCAATGCAGCCTCCCCTTTAGATTGCATTAAATCCCCTCAGGTCTACCATGTTATTGTCATCATTGTGGAAAGCGTTTGATACCCCTTTCTATACTCACGCGGATTTCATAATCCTATCCAACAAGTCCTACAAGAACATCACGAGGATGTTCAAAGGGAAACCCTGTCGTCTCAATCACTGTTGGGAAGTTATGAAGAGGGCGAAAATGAGGGAAGAGATAAGTTTGTGATGGATGTGAGTGCCAATATGAGTATGACATTCGAGTCTTTTTTCGAGGATTTGCTGAAGATTTGTGAAGGGATTTAGTTTAAGTTTATTTCTATAATACCCTGCGGGATGGAGGTATGATCCTCATTTATGTCCCTGAATTGCCTTCGAAAGGATTTTCTCCCCCGTTCTCATTCTCGTGAGAAAAAATTCCCCACTCATGGAACCCCAATAGGACAATCCCCACAACGATCCCGCGCACATGTGAAAATTATCATCCCTAAACCTTACCCATCCTACCCCCCCCGCCACTCATGTCGATAGTTTAAATTAAATTTTATCTAATAATTAGTTGCTATCTAAAAATTAATTCATCATCTCAAATTAAAAAAAAAAAATACATTTATAATAAACATTAAACTAGTTAGTATAATACTTTATTAATAATTCAACCACGCATAATATTATTATAAACAAAATTAATGCAAAATATTTATGTAAATATAGGATGCTGTATAGAATAAAATGAATTGACTTTCAAACTCGCATCCGCCTCTCCCCCACAGGGTGAATTTAAAACCCGCTCCATAGAGGGTGAGACAAAATAGGTACCCACAAATCAGGATCATATATTGTCAAGCCCACCCTCCCGTACAGTGTTCTCCAATCAAGCTCGTCTTGCCAGAGCTTCAGCTTACCACTTCAAAGTTGAGGGTTACACTAAATTTATGATTACTATATATCAAAACTAAGATTTTCAATACCTACATGTTTAAAACAAAAAAGTTAGTCCTTAATCTTATCCCTGGAAATATCCAACAAAATAACAACGTTTATCAGCTCAAAACAAATAATTGGGAGAAAAAAACCTACATAAAATAGCTGGTTCATAGCGCACTCATTTGAAGAAAAAGGAATAGAAAGAAGACGCTTTAAAATTCCTGATAGGCATTTCTAGCGATTTTAACGTCGACTTCGTGCAGAAGACTAACGGATCTTAATCGTAACATTCGATACAGATTATAGAGAAGATGCTTTCATTCTTTCCAAAGTTTCAAGCAATTAACTGGGCCATACAGTATAACCCATTATTGTATGTTACTTAACCTTCATGAAGCCCCTAACTAGCAAAATGAAGGAAAAAAACATACGATAATGTGAATATAAGATTTATGCTAACTTGACAACGAAAAATTAAAGATTGTGATATTGTAAAAACGATTTGAAAATCTACAGTTGGCATAAAAAAAGCCAACTTAATGTTGAAGGTATCATAGCTTGCCAGGACAAGCTGCATTCACATCAAGGTAATGGACCTTGGACCATTCACAAAACCTGTCTTTTAACCAGACGCATTCTTCCTTGCAGAATATACCCGATAAGCAGCCAGCCCGACTACGGCCACTGCAGCTCCAACTGCAATATTGATGAGATAATAAAATTAACAAACCCCGAAACAAAAAGGGCAGAAGCATAAAATAAAAAGATGACTAGAAGATGACTAGAAGATGACTGATTGTCTATTAAATCTGATCTAAATAAGCCTATTGTACTTATTTTTGTCAAGAATATACAAGACTTAGTGTGTGTTTGGAAACACGGTGAATATCAAGAGAAGCCCTTTTCTACTATCCGTGAAAGCTACTCACAGTAGCTTCTGGCACAGCACTTCAAGGCTCTCAACCAAGGGTTTCCAAACACTTAAAGTCTCTGCAACTCCAAGCAAAAATAGGACAAAAGTTGAACCAAATACTCGAAAAAGTAGCAGATTGAACATACAATAATATGGGAAGCCTAAACAAGGGCGGCTGTTTCATGCAGTAACCCTATCTTTCGGCTTGGCTCTCTTTGTGGTGACCAGAACTAGGGCTCCCAAGGAGGCAGCCCTCTAATGCATGGACTTGGTAACTCCCATTTATTTATAATTATTAATCTGCTACCCGTTGATTTTTCTGATAATTCATTGCCTAACTAATCCCTAACTTCCAAGCAACCTCCACGCAACTAAAAAACCCAAGAACAATTCAAGGGATGATGATGATGATGTTAGTGAATGACTGAATCAACCTGAAAACTGGCATACCTGAAACAAACATAAGAGAACGATTTATAAGCCTGTGATACTGCTTGCGGCTTCTACCAGCTTCAGTTTCTGGAATGCTTAAATGAGGGTGTTCAGCAGCAGTTACAATTCGGCGGAACAGACTGTTGAAATCCCCTAACTTCACACTGATTGGTATAGGCGCCTCTACTCCCATATCCTGACTTACCTACAAAACACAATGGCATGTCAAAATTCATTGCAGTTGATCCAGGACAAAGCAGTTGCTTTAACATTTTTCAGCATCAAGCACATTTGTTAATTGTTACAACTACATATGCTAAGGATGACATCAGAATACAATGTTTTCCTGTGAATCTGTTATAAATTCAGGGCTATGCTTATCTGCCCATTACTCACACGGACCAACACAACTGCAAAATGGAAAAGCTAACAGTGCGCTCTTCAGTCCTGACTCTTGCTTGCAAGTCAGTAGACAAGGTTGGCAAATATAATTTTCCAAGTAATATTAGACCAAGTGCAAACAAAACCATAAGATGAACTCTCCAAAAATATCAAGTTTCAAGCTGCAACTAATTGATTAAATTGACAAGATATCAAAACTAGCTTCTTTATTAAAATGTGCATGAAAACGAAGGTGTTGTGACAAATGAGAGGAAACTATATAATGATGAAGCTCAACAGAGCGATCACAATTAAACAAATCAAAGATAATCAACAAAGTGAGCTGTCATGTTGACAGATATATCCTGCAACTACTACTACTTGCTATATATGTTGCTTGCTATCCAGAAAATTTAGATTAAATAATAACTTCAAAACATGTCATATTCACCACATTAAATAGACTTCTTATCTAATCATATCTAATAATCAGAAGGCATCTGTTAATCAGAAACCAAAATCACGAGAACAACAATACACACTCAATTATGTATATGATCATGAAAAGAAATAAGCCAATCGAAAATACCCTAGTTGACTCTTGTATAGCCATTGGAAATGAATCCAGATCATCTTTAGCTGCAACAATAAGGCAGGGCACCTCAAAGCCAGTATCTTCTCCATGACCAGCGATTTCTACCAGTAGTTCGGATGATGTCCTCCATGAGGATTCATCAGACCTAGAATGTATATGTGGTCAGCTATATACAACCAACATTTTTTTCAAGTAATATGAGTTGTCCACACCCAATAGCCATGAAATGATAGTTAACTTAGATTTAGATGCCCATGGATGAGCCGCTGATTTAATCAGTGTTTTTTGAATACATATTATGCAAATAAACATCTTATTTTTAAGTTGTTTTCAACTTATGTTTGCATGTCACAAATGTAAATTTATAATATCAAGCCAAAAATTGTTTCTTTCAGCCTATAAGCTGTTTTAGGAAGCTCACCCAAATTCACAACAGATTTTTCTAAGTGCTTAGGAATTATGACGTTGAATTATTGCTTATAAGCTAAAAATATCCAAACAGACTACACAAAATAAAATTAATCAAAACTTGAATTCAAGGAGATGTGTAGTAATTTCTTACAGAGCTTATAAACACTACTTATAAATGAGTTATTTGATAGTGAGACATATCCTATACTGATGCAGATATTTTATCTCATGCTTCTTTTCCGACGAGTGTTCTCTAGGAGAAAATATTTATTTCATACTTCTTATCTGATTTTGGGTCAACAGAAAGTTAGAAGAAAAAAAAAAACCATTTCTAACAGAACTAAATACGACATCAGTATTTTTCACAATAGTAATGCAACAAAGATAATCCATAACTTCTATGCAATAATGATCTTTAATATCAGTGGTCACCTGTCATGAACAAAAACAGCTATGTCACATGAGGCCAAAGACTCCTTATTGGACAGCAGTTTTCTAACTCCATCTTCGGGAATCTCTCTCAGAACAAGATATTTTTTGTTTAACTGCAAACAAAAATGATAAAACATATACTTGAGAAGAAAGAAATGCCAAGAAAAATAAAATGAATACAATAAAAGAAGACTCAAGTGTTGGAAAGGTGAGACGAAACATTTTGCATAGTAAGCAGCAGATATTGTCAAATGACAATCAAGTATCATTTACCATAGAAATATCAACAACATTTACTGCATAACGATCCTCAGTGGTTGGATTGTAACTTTCGGAATATGGCCTGCATTAGTAATTCAACATCAGTAAGGTATATGAAAATAAACAAAAGTTATATTACCAGGAAGCTTCAAGGTAACATAGAGTAAAAAAACCTTCCAATAAAAGAATTCAATAATGCAGATTTTCCAGCCTTCCTAGGCCCAAAAACAAAGCACTGCAAAACATTTCTTTCTGAATGCTGCTTCTTGCGATCCAAACGCCGCCTCCTAGTTACACGGATAGCAGACGATGGATCACCAGTGTAACCAATGTATATCAGATTCTCCACACTAGAAGTTGGGTTCAGAAGTGTCATAAGTGCCCACTGTCCAGAAAAGAATAAAATATTAAAATATATACATATAAAACCAATGATGATTAATGGTAATGCAGATAAAACACCATATGAATGAAAGGTACACAAACTAGACACAGTCATACATACATATTCAAATTAAGGCAATAAATAAAGAATAAGATAACGGTGGACAGAAGACTTAAGCAACCTTGATTCCCAAAGCACTTTTAAAATTGAGTGGTAAAACTCCCAATAGACACCCACACCCACAACTCTTCTAAAAACAGTATTCAGCAAAATGTGGGGATGGGGGAATAGAAAGAGAAGATAGAAAACTTGCGCACCTCTGACAAAAATGCTATGCAGATAAAACACCATAAGAATGAAAGGTACACAAACCAGATACAGTCATACATATTCAAATTAAGGAAATAGATAAAGATAACAGTGGACATAGAACTTAATCCCACCACTCTTAAAGCACTTTTAAACTTGAGTGATAAAACTCCCAATAGATGCCCACCACTCTTCTAAAAACAATGTTCAACAAAATGCAGGGATGGGGGAATAGAGAGAGAAGATAGAAAACTTGCGCACCTCTGACAAAAATGCATCAAGCGATAGTCCTCCAAATGCATTTTTTTCTGCAGCATCCTCATATGAAGTTCCAGTCCAAGGACTGCAATCAAGAAACCATATAATATTAGATAACATTGACAAGAGTCCTTGTGAACATTCAGACTCGGTAAAGTCATACATAGGAAAACTTGGCACAGCTAGAGTTTGTAAAAACATTGAAGAATCAAAATGGAAGTACCGAAGTACATAACAGATCCTCATAGCGTACATTTGAAAAATAACACAACATATGATAAACTCTAATTCACACTGTCCCACTACCAATTCAGTCGAAGAAACCAATGCAAAGCAATCTACCTTTGATGGTGGATAATAAAGCAAACCTATAAAAGTGAGAAATCAATCTACCTTTCTGGGGCAGTAGAAAACAGTTCTTCGAGTTCACGAGGTCGCAACATCCCATCCTGGAGGAACAGAAAGATATGGTCAAATTTCAATAAGAGTTAGGCAGGTAACAATTTGCAACCTACACCACAATAAAGTCAGTTGAGAAAATGTTTGAAAATAACATAACAGGCAGCATGAAAAAGTAAAAATATTCAGAGGCTACGCGCGCAGATGACATACACCATCGCCATCAAAAGCATCAAAGATTGCCTTCAAAAATTCAAGTGCTTCATTTGTCAACTCCACACTCTGCAGTTATTAAAGCCAATCTATATCAGAACAAGATAAAAACTCCCACAAATTGATCTCAGACAGGAGAACATAAAAATCTATGTCATACACAATACATGAGGTCACAATTTCATCTCAAAAGAAATACCTGATCAGGAGCCCGTTTCAAAGGCGGAATTAGATCATCAGCAAGCTTGATTTCATCATTATATCCAAACTTCCTAAGCACGGTCCATGTTGTCTCAAGACGTCCTTTTTCTATGAAAAGGGCATGAAGAAATAGGAATCCTGTCAAAGTAAGACCCCGCTCATTCACACCTTCAGACAATTTTTCTTGAACAACCTTCTTTACACCCACAATTTCAGATGGTTGCAAAGGAGCATTGAAACATTTAACCTGTTGATAGTTTTGTTAGATTTTCACAAATCTTATACGCAAATTACCTGACCATAACATAACAGAAACAAGCTTATAATCAAGCTCTAAGGTGCCAGATTATAATTCTCAGATACTAAACATGCCACAACTTCAATATTGAATATTGCCATCTTAAAAGGGAAAATACAACCTGAAAATCATTCAGCTCAGCGTCGCTAAGGGCACCATCTCTGTCGTGGTCACAGAGGATAAAAATCCGCTTCAAGGCCCGCACACATCGAGGCTTTAGAGTCTGTGACTCCTGATCAAATAATGGAGCTGTCGGATGGAGAACAGCCTTTTGTGCATAGTAGAAAACTTCAGGGACCTTCAAAAAGAAAATTTAATTACAATTGTATGAAACAAAATCCAGATATAGTTTATAAGCACCATGAAAATAAGATGTCAAAGCAAGATGTTTAATGGCATGGATAAAAGATACCTGGATATGCCTAGATGCTGAACACTCAATGCAAGTTTCAATCTCTCGGAACTGTTGCATTATTGGTGACATCACCTGTTCTAGGCTCACCTGCTGATTTTCATCTCTCAAATCAAGCTTACAACCAACCACTATAACTGGGACTTTTACCTGTTCAATAGGTTCAAATATCTATATCATGCATATATACATTCAACATAAAAAAATAAAAAAGGCAAATATATTATGTGAAACTAATCAAGGTGAAGCACAGATGTAAGCAAGCATGTGCGCAAGAACAGAAGATCTTTTTACAAGAAAGGAGATGAGAATTGATTTAACAATTTACACTAATGTGATCAGGGTCTTCCTCTTTCATTCTCAAGTAATATTTATTTTTTCCCTCCTTTCTAATCTCTCTTCACTGCTGAAAAATAAAAATGGAGCTGCAATTGAACATATAGCCCTTGGAGAGGCAAAAAAATATTACAAGATCAGAACCTCTAATTTGCGAAGATGTGGGAGCCAAAATATGCTCAGATTTTCAAGTGTCTCAGGTCGATCGCATGCATAAGTGAGGACAACTGTGTCAGCCCGCTGTAATTCTTCTGAAACTTTATCGCTATCCTCAGGACTGCAATATAATAATAAATAATAAGGTGAGGAGGACACTCAGATTTAAGGGCAAAAATTTACCTATGAATAGATAAAGCTATAAGCACGAAGTCATATTCTAGTAAGAGTTTGCAAATTGCACACTTTAAATTTCTCAGTTAATAGGGGAATCGATAAACATAATGTTAAAACAACTTTACATTATTCAATGACCTTGATTAGCAAACAGCTCGGGAACGAAAATGCCAAGCTGGTTTTAAAGGGAGAACATTAAGGTAGAAGATAATATAATTAGCTTAGCTTCAAAATGAAAAGGCAACTAGTATTGCTACTCCAAAAAATCAATTTACTTCACTGTTTTTATAGTCCATGAATCGTTCATTATTCAAATTCAAGGTGAAAAGTTTGATACCGGGAAGAGGTGTCGATAATTGTGATTGGCACACGATCGGGATAAAGATCTTCAGGCAACCTAGTTGGAGGCAACACCGGCGGCACATTAACCGGGAAGTTTTCCGCTGCAGCAGTTATAATCAGGCTGGATTTTCCGGTGCCCTGGTCTCCAGCGACAACAATTCGAACTCCGTTCCGTCCGTGTGGGTTAACTGTTCCAGCAGAAGCTTTTGCCATGGACACTGCAACCAAAAACCTAAAATCCCAATTTCAAAGCCTGAAATGAATGATCCAAAAAGAATAAAAAAGAAAGGGAATGAGGTGAGGGATTGCGGTGTAGTGAAACCTTTGTGTGTGGGGTGAAGGAGAATAGGGAGAGGATCAAAAACCCTAATCCTAACCCTAGCGGTATCAGAAGCAACGTGGCTGTCAGGGAAGGATATAGAACAATAGTGTAAGGTGCGGAAACTGCTTTTGTTCCCCCTTCTACTTCCGCGCTTAATATTTTGCAGCGTTACTTACTTCACTTGTACCCAACACACACAATGAGCCTAAACGACTGTCGTTTAACCAGGCTTTAACTTTTACTTTTACTCGCTTCTACGCTAGCCATGTAATAATAAGTCCATGACCTGTGTTTTTTCCCCTCTTCTCCCTAGTCCCTCCAACTCAGCTCTATCAGTCTCATACTGTTATTATTTATTGAAAATAAAAAAAATAAAAACGTGTGTCTTTTCCAAATGATGTTATATCATACGAAGAGCCACTCGGATGAGAGTTTGTTTAAAAAAAATATGAATCACCTCATTTAGTATGGATGACTTTTAAGTTGATTAGGATAAAATTTAATTTTTTTATTGATGTGTTAACTTATAATTAAATATTTATATAAAAATATTTTATATTGTCAGTGTATAACAATTAAACTCTAATCATTATTTATAGAAACATTCAAATTTTTTAGAATAGCATCATTAAATGAAAGAATTGTTCAAAATAATATAAAATAAAAAATAATAATATAATACCATAGATTCGTAAAAAAAGAAATCAACCAATTTCAATGAATTGCATCGCTGAATGTTGTAACAATTTTTATGAAATTATGAGCGAAATGACTGAGAAATCCAAATAGTATTTCTGTTCACGGTTCCTATTTAAGAATCGAAGTTTAAGTTTAGATATGACTAATTCAGCACAATTGTTATATATTTTGGCACGTGTTGAAACAAGACAAAACATTAGTGCTAAGAAGAAACAATCAATCACTTGACATTATTGACACTACAGTTATGTTTGAAAATTTTGAAAGAGATGTAATGAAGTGGTTATCAATGAATTAATTGATAATGAAGTAAAGTAAAAAGGTTAAAGTATATCACTTCATTGTTTAAAAGTTTAATAAAGGAATTCTAATCTTTCAATTTGGAGGATATAAAAATTGGGAATTTGGATGAGATAGAATGGTTTGAGTTACTATCCTAAACCATCTCACTTCATTATTTTCTGAACTTTCAAAAAATTGATTAAGTTCTTTTAACCATCTTATTTCATCCTCCCAAACATAAGCACCCTACAAATCTACAACAGTTATGACCATGTGTCTAATGTACTTGAAAAACTTACAGAGGCTTGTAGGATAAATGTTACGGTCGTAGTAGAGTTTGAGGGAAAGGCAACAATAAAGATAATGATAAATTCATAAAAAGAAATAAAGATAATGATATCTAACATGGAGTGGCGAGATGAAGAATTGAGAGGAAGCAATATAGCTTGGGAAAAAGTCTTCGTACAAATTTTGTAAAAGATGGATAATCCAATGTTTGGGAGTTTTGAAGAAGATGAAGTGGAGTGGTTAGTAATTAAATGATTTAGAATGGAGTGAAGTGGAAAGGTAAAAATATACTACTTCATTCTTTGAAAATTTTGATGAGGGAATAGAGGAATATTTCACTCTATTGTTTGGGATACGATGATAATTAATATAGTTGAGTAATTTATAAAGGGTATCAAGTGATTTGTACTTCACTTCATCTCAAACCCTCCAAATTGGAGCGTATGAAAATATGAGAGTTTGAGTGATGTGGAGTGATTTGGATTCTCACTCTTAATTATCCCACTCGATTACTAAATTTCTCAAACAATAGGTTAGAACATTTTACCACTTCACTTCGTTACTAATGACTTCATCCATCCAAACATATCCTAAACGCCGCCGGCAACGGTTATAACGTATCCTGACTAGCTTTGTTGAAATTGTTATTTTGGTTCAAGGGGAACAATTATTACCATTGATTTGAATAACGTGTTACAGTAATATATTTATATTTATCTATCACCCCTCATGCAAATTATGTTGAAAGGTCTCGTTTTTAACATGCTTGCAATTTAAAGTTCATTCAATTCTTTAACATTAGATGACTATTTTAATCTTCACCCCTCTATTAAAGGTCTAGAAGCAAGCACCGAAAGTAACAAAGAGTGGAGGACACCCGTTTGATTTAGAATTTGGTAGAAGCAAACGAGAAATGACGCTTTCTAATATGTATACTTTTAACCAGCTTTTAACGAAAGTAATAATATGTTACTTTGGTAAAAAATACATTTGGAAACATTTTCTCTCGTTTGCTTCCCCCGAAACTCCCTAACAATAGAGATTGTTCAACAAGATATATTTCGTTTGATTTAAAACTATCATAAAAATTGACCTTTTCTGGTTGAAGAAGAAATAAAAATTTCATTCAAATTATCCAAGCAAAGCAACAAAAAGAAAACATTACTAGATCGATGAAATTGCAACATCTTTACCCTAGGCAAAATATGCACACACTTCACACACAAAAAAAAATTTCAAAATTGGAAATAACTACTAGAGTGTTAGAAATGAGCTATAGTTATCATCAAAATAACAAATTTTAGATTAACTTACCTCCAATATCATTTGCCTTCACAAAAACTCTCACCGAAAATCTTCCGATCCAAAAGCTTTACGCAACCCAAAACAACAAGTGGCTTTTGAGTGGCGGCCATGATAATTTTTGGAGGCCACGACCTTCGATACAACGGTGAATGCGGGTGTGGTGCTTGGGGATCGACAGAAATAAGAGGACAACAGAAATAATGCGTTGGGTTGATCTAGGTTTGGAGTCATTTCGAATAAGAGGGCAACATTCCCAATTACAAATAAGCTTTTTTACTCGATGTATTTTTTTTATACTCTAACTATTAAATTTTATACTCGATTACTTTAGGCACCACTTGTGGGTCCTTACGCTTCTAGACCATGGTAAAGGCCTTTAAATATTGCAAATAGATGTTAATTTTGCTACTTATGGAAGTTTTATAGTAAAACATTCATTTATGAGTTGCATAAAAAGGGAATTAATTATTTTTTTGACAAAATAAGTAATTATGTCTTTAATTTTATTTATCCTTTCAGATTTACCTTCTAACTTGTTTGTGCTAAATTTATTTTCTAATTTTGAAAAGTTAGACAAGGTCCTTTAAATAACGAGTGTTACTGGAGTTATAACAAGTGTCGAGTCTTGAATAAATGTTTTGGGGGATTCAATGGGCACTACCTAAAATGATTTACTCAAAATTTGCAATTAACCATATATAATTTTATCAGAGTTTCAAAATACTATACACAGTTAATGTTTTTGACGTGAATAAATTGAAGTTATACTATTTTCATGTTTATTATAAGTTTTTTTCTTGAAAAATGCATCATTGTTTTTATGCTTAACTATTGTACCTTTTCAAGATAAATATCACTCCTAAAGAATATATTATAAAAAAATTTTAAAAATGTAAATAAATTAAGTTATAAAACAACAAAAGTAAGTAATTTGCCTTATTTTTTCAAGAGTCGTGGGGCTCAAAGTTTACACTATTTTGTTTTGAGGAAGATGATGGAATGAAATAGAATGAAACGTAATGGAACAGAGCAAACGAAATTGGATATTTTATAATGGAATGAAACAAAATTCTCATTCTGTCGCTTTGGAAGTTGACAGAATGGAACAAGATATAACATTTTTATTCCTATATTACTTTTATTTTAAAAACACAACATTTTTTTTATTATGTCTTTGATAAAATATTTAAGCATGCAATTACTTCCTGGATTTAAAACTGTTGACTTCTGGAATTCTAGTTGAGCTCATTAATTTCTTTAACAATATTTTTTCTATATACATGAATTTAAAATCATTGTTAAGGTTGTACACTTTAAGGATCCAAAAATCTTTCATCTCCTCACATTTTTTACAATAAAAAAAATGTATACGGACAATTATAGCATATAAAAAAGAGATATTTTTGTATGTAGAATATCTAAGAAAAAATTTGTATAGAATCACAAGAAGTATGTGAAAATGTAATTTGAGAAACTTGTTATTCCCTGTAAATAAATAGATGAATTGAATAAGAGTTGACACTACAAGAAAAGAGTCTGTTAGCTACACACTTTTAGCGTCGGCCACGACTTTGACGCTAATTTTGGGAGTTAGCATCAACCAATTGGACGCTAAACCGTCACTAAGATATGAATATATTTTTTTAAATTTTTTATTATGTTTGCGTAGGCTAGGCTAACGCTAGAGGCTGACGCTACGGTTAATTTCTTGTAGTGTGGAAATGGAGGGCTCAAGGCAAGGAGAGGCTTTGTCCTCACTGCAAAGGGTTTTAGAGAGAATATGATGAATGAAAGCTCTATGGATTTATGTTAAAAGGATAATTATTAATTTCAAAAAAATATAGAAATAAAAACTAAAATGATTCCATCTCATACTTCCAAATCAAGGGAAAGAAAAAGAGAGTGATTGGATTGAATGGAATGCATTTGTTCCATTCCATTCCACCCTAAATTAAACACTCGAGATAATGGGACATAGATACATTTCATCTCATTCGACTCCATTCCACCACATTCTATCATATCAATCCAAACATAGTCTTAGATGCTCAAACTCGTCTGGCTCGATTAATCCAAGTTCGACTATCATGTCAAAACCAACACATCTATTAGCCGGCACAATACTTCTTTAAGAGCGCGTTTAAGTAAACAACTTAAGTAAGCGTTTATTCTAATAAGCTAAAAATATTTTATAAGAAAGCTATAAACTATTTTCATAAACTATTCTCATAAGTTCTCTATAAACTCTTTCAAACACCCCTAAATCATTCTTATACATTGCGCTCTCTCCTATGCTGGAAGAGAGTTTGAGATGCACCAATGTAATTAACGTCGCCTCTACTTAAGCACATCACGAGTATGGAAAACGTATTTATAAGTACTATTATGAAACAAAATAATTGTATTTAAAATGGGAAAATAAGTTATGCCTATCTTTGATCTCTCAACTTAAATGATCTAAAGGTAAATACATCTTTACTGACTTACTTTAGAAACTTTAAATGAATCTTATCCATTATCATCATAAGTGTAAACATTAACCTCCTTTTTTTACCTTCACCGGTTTAGACGTTACAGTGCAATTGCAGATGCTCTTCTCGCCATCGTCTATTAATTGCAGAGCTTTTTAGTGTTACTATCAAGTAGGGGTGAGCATAACCTGACCCATCAACCCGTCCCTACCTGAGAGCTTCGGTTCGGGTCAGTCTCGAACTCGAATTTAAGATGGGACGAACCCCTGTCCCCTTAAGTGGCCCGAGGCCGGGTCAGGGACGGGTTAGGGTTGACCTTAGGGTCACGCGGCCCAGCTCGAGTACTATTAGTTTTATTTTTTTAAAATTACACACCTTACCTCACCGCTCGCTCACCTAAAGTCCCAAACCAAATCACTCTCAGTCTCAATCACGATTAGGAATTTAGGGTTCACTCTAAGGTTCCATCACCATCTGCTGCCTCTGACCACCACCGCTACGCCTAAGGAAGGTGAATTACTGAATTAGTTGTACTACTTGCACATGAGGAGCGAGTTGAGAAGTCACGACAATCTGTTCTGACTGATTTCACTTTCCCATGCTTACCCTTACTACGAAGCTACTCGATAGTAATAACCTATAAATATCTTATTTTGAGAAATTATAAAATATACCGCAAGTTTGACATTTCTTTTACTTTGCGTCGTTGCATTCATGTCATGTTATTTATGTCTATCACCATTGTGTGTTACACTATAATGATTAATTAACACACACACAAAAAATGTAATTGCAGTTGAATATAATAGTAATTCACATAAATTATAGAGAATAAGAGAAGTATCTTGAAATTATTATTTTTTTTATTAAAAAAAATATGATGAAATGTTTTTCCTCTCTCAATCTCAATTACGAAAATTTATGGTAAGTGGTCGAAAATTATGAAGGGAGATGTTGGTGGGCCTTCCCATAAGTGAGCCCATTTATGGAATGTGAAAATGGGGAGGCCTGATCGGATGAGTTGAGTGGGTCTAATCAAAAAGGGCAAAATGGAAAAATGGTTGTAAAAAGGGGGAGCGGAAGCAGTGGGATTTGAAAAAAGAAAGAAAGAAAGGAAGGAAGGGAAGAGGATATTGAAATTGGAAATAAAAAAAAAATGATGTCAGGAAATCATTACACCTCTATTGATAGCCAAAAGGTCTCAGGATCTGTACCTGTGAGTCATCTTCCATTCTCATTCTCAATTCACATTCACATCATATGATGATCTTATCTCAATTTCATTCAATTCTTACAGGCAGTTCCCGATCCACCACCTATCACCGTCAATTTCGCAGGTCCCAATTCTACTTTCTTCTCTTCAATTTTCATTACTCATCACCACCATATGTATGTATGTATGTATGTATATATACTAGTATTTTAACCCGTGCAACGCACGGGGAAAAAAGTTATTTCAAATTTTTTTGTTGGAAAAATATTATGTATGATGATGTAATAATCACAAAACAATATTGACCATATAAATAATATTTGAGCATTTTCAAACTCAATATGTTATCTGCAATATAAAAAGTGGAAGAAACCAAAGCATATAAATGACTAACTAACTAAAGTACACGGTAAATGGCTAACAAAAATAGAAGTATGTTTTATAGATATTATTACAATTCCAGGTCATCTCAAATAACTTGCGGTCATTGAGATTGCAAACATGCTTCTGATAATGTTGTCTTATACCTATAAATCTGCAAACAGTTTAAAATTTAATATAAGTAAACCTTATTTATATGGAAAAAAAAATAAAGAAGTAGGAAGTAAATCCTTGTTAACTTCCCCTAGCCAGTTGTTCAAAATAGGTATAAAACGGGTGTAATTTCCTCTTTATAGCAAAATAGGTCCAATTCCTCTATATAGAAAAAGTAGCTGTACATTCCTCTTTAAAAGAAAATAGGTGTAGAGGATCTTCAAAATACCTATATTAAATCAATGATAAGCACCTTTGTCTTAGTTGCATATAAAATAAAAATTCAAGAAAGGAATAATGAGATAAAAAAAATGTGAACCTGATGTGGTAAACCTGCTACAAGTTGATATTTAATTTGTTATCTGTGTAGGTTCAAATCTTCAGACATTTCCTCCATCTGGAGCATATGGCAAGATTATTGGTGCCTCCAAGCCTCCATGTGATGCTGATGGTATGTCATGTGATCTCTTTTATTATGCTAATTGTTTGTCTAATTGTTAATTGGTTTTTCATGTAGATACATTTTCAAAACCTGGATCTGGTTCTGATGAACCCCAACAACATAGTGGTTGGTTTCGGGTTTTCTCCGTTGCTGCTTACAAACCATACTTTGACGTTGACACTTGTGATGTTATAGAGAGGATTAAGGACTCGCTCTTCCCATTTAGAGGAACTTTCAATGAAAAAACTGCTACCAACCCTGATTTGTAAGTCATCACTCATTATTATACTATCAGTGCTGTAGTTCTGCACCATGACTATTTTTTTATGTAATGATCGCTAACAAATTAAATAATGTGTTGTCTGTCAGTTGCATTTGAGTTCACTACTGTCAAAAAACACCGTTGGATGCATTTGGATGTGTATTAAAAAAAAATGTAACAACACCGATCTGATAGTGCATCTCAATGAATGCAGTGTTTTTTTAACTGCGATGAATCCAAATCCATCTTCTTGATAGTTCTTATGTTTTGTGTATGAATGATGAAAGAGACAACTTTGTATAAGCAGGCTTTGTCTCACTAGATCTCTATTATTACTATTAGCTAGAGGAGTGAAAACTTATGGTTAGCAATGGTCAGTAATATTTATTTGTGATGTAGGACACCCACTCCTAAAGGTATGATTTGATAGAGGTGTAGGGAAGGGAGGTTAATTTTCCATTTTAGGTAATTATTCTCCTTGTCTGAGAAATTTTCAAAATGAAAGATTATCATGTAACCTTTCAGTAATCCCTTTATTGAATTTTGTTAACATTGTAATCTTATCTAAATTTAATAATGAAAAATTAACCCTCTCTTCCCTTTCTCACCAAACTCTTCCATCCAAAAGTACCTTAAAAGTTTGGCTATGAAGAGGAAATGGCCAGTAGGAGTTTCATGCTTCACACCCAGCTAAAGAGGGATTTATGCTACTACATGAACCCTGTTGGGGTGGTAAGAGTGGTTCAGATTCCATCCTCATCAAAGGTGGACAAAATGGGTTCTTCACTTCTTCTGCCACTGATGCGTGGCAGAGGTACTAAAGGAATAAAGAAATAGCTTGGTAGCATTGTAGTGGATTACCAAGAATCCACTTGGTATAAACTCTTGAATTTACCTGAACACAACCCTTGTAATAAATGTTGATAGATGAAAACTGCAATAAAGTTGTCATAGGTCAATATATCCTTTGTATTAGCTTATGCTCCATTTAACTATGTGTTGGTTTGTTTTATTTCTTATGTTACTTCATTGTAATATCATCCGTGGGTTGATTTCTTGTTACATAAATACCAGTATCCCATGAGGAGGATGCCTACCATTGTCGAACTTTGTAGAACAAATATTATTTTACCATAAGAAGATTACATTTTGTGTTTCTCAGTTGTGTGGCATAGCATGTAATTTTTATTTCATTCTAAATTTACACAGGTATGGACCATTCTGGATTTGCACTACCTTAATATTTGTAGCAGCATCTATTGGCACATTTGTGACATATATAGCACACAAGCTGAAGGATCAGGAATGGAATTATGACATAAATCTGGTGACTTGGTCTGCTGGTTTGTTTTACGGCTATGTCACCATTGTTCCTCTATGTTTGTATGTAATCCTCAAATACTTCTCAGCACCATCGGGCATTGTCCAGCTATTCTGTCTCTATGGATATTCCTTGTTTGTTTTTATTCCGGCTTTGGTGAGTTACTACTCTTCAAATTTTCTCCTTTTCAGGAAAGTATGAGATTTGACATTTTCATCCTTTCTACCTCCTAACCTTTTGTTTTGTGCAGTGTATGTCCGTTGTGCCATTGGAGATATTCATATGGGTGATTGCAGGTGTGGCTGGGTTCATGTCTGCAACATTTGTGGCACTTAACCTTCAGGCACATATCATGTCAGCAGGTGAGAGCTGGTTCTTGATTGTTGCTGGCATTTTCCTATTGCAGCTAGCTCTATCTGTTGCACTAAAGATCTACCTCTTCACAATATCGGTTTGAGAGGAAACCAGTATTATCATCAATCAGTGTCAATGAAATATAGATAACGAAGAAAAAGGTTTTTGTCCTTTTAGGTTTTCATTAATACAATTTGTAGTTGAAATGTGATTATCAAATTAAACCATCATGTATTCATTCATTTATGGCAAATTAGAGGCGAATAATAATAGTTTATGCTCTTCAATTTTCATAGGTACAAGCATTTGTTTTAGACATTGCAAGGTGTATATGTACACATGCGGAAGTTCTATTACCCAAAAAAGGGGGTCAAACTTACACTCACATGTCTTTATGTGAGGGAAGTTAATAATTATACCGTGTCAAAAGAAGGAGAACAAGTGTTTCGAGAATAAGACTTTAAAGTGTGATTGTCTTTAAAGTGAGTAAGTAAGAGTGTTTTCACCACCCTTGATTTCATAAAATACAAAGAAATCTTAACTTTATCAAATGAAGATCCTTACTTGTTCAGTTTAGAGACAAATTCACGTTAAATGAGTTTTTTTCATGTCAATGATAGCTGAATTTCCTTCCTTTCTTTCTCTTCCTTTTGGCCTGGGAAAGATAAAATTTACCATCAATGTAAATTACCTTTAAGTTACCCCAGCAATTGACATGGTTCCACGCCCAAATTGGCAATATAATTATGCCTAAAAGTTTATCAACTTTAACACCGATGACTTTCTTTGTTTGCCTCGCTAGTTTTCAAAGGTAAAAATCATTTCCAATATTAGTGCATCAAATTAACTACATGATTTCTCGGGCACCAGAATTGGTTCCCTATTACCAGTATCATGCAGCCAGAACTTCATTGCAGATTAGATTCAGGTTAACAGTGTCCATACGGGTATTTCCATCTTGCTGATGCTGACTGTCAATAATTTTTTTATTGTCACAATAATGGAGAGGAAGACTGGAAGAGGATGGATTAAAATGCAAGGAAAGCGGTGTAGCTAAGATTTTTATCCCAGTAATTTCCTAAATGACAGTAAATAACATAATTGACTCATTTATTGCTTTTATTATATTATGCAAATTATCTTTTTTGTTAAATAGTATAATTGGTTCTACTTCTACCATATAATTATCGTATTTATTTTAACAATCTCCTTCAAGTCGTATTTAAGTAACAATAATAAATTCTCTGAATCTTAGTTTATAAAAATAGTTACAAATAAGGTTTAATGAACTTTTTGATCCCGCAAAATGAATGGAGTTTGTCCCTACATTTTTTTGTTTGGTTTTGCTGTTGACAAACTCAAAATATTTGATTTTGGTCCCTTGAATAAATCAAGTTATGATATCTTTATTATTATTATTTTATTATTATTATTATATAAAAAATGAATATAATGGTCAGAGTATTTTTGTAAAATCACTTGGATTAGTGATTTTTTTTTTTGGAAAATTTGCCCCCTTTAGTGTTACGACTTACGTGAGTATTGGTACAAATTGCTTTTATGCAATTGAACCCAAACTTCACATCCAGATTTCAAATGGGATATGATATTAAATGTTTTTAAATCAATTTATTGATTAGAAAGGTACCGTTCGATTTCTCCAAACGGGTGGCTTCAATTTCTCTATCTGCACTTCAAGCACACCCAATGAATACTCTTCCCTGTCCTTTCTTCTCCCCCTCAACGTTACAGGTTCCAGTGCTATCCTTTTCTCGGATTCTGATTGATTGTAGTAACAAATTCACGCATTTGTCTCAGTTATGTAATTTATCATCATTGGATCTATTTCTCCCACACTTCTGATCATTGATTTGCTTTGTCCAAAAAAATAACAAAAAAATATAAATAGAGAGAGATTGAGATGGGCTACCACATGGGAATCCTAATCCAAGATTATGAATTGCTTCAATTTTTGAAATACTAAATAGTAAGGTTGAAGAGGAGAGAAGCGGGGATTAGGATTACCTTGAGGACCATCTCTCTTTCTCTCTCTCTCTCTCCGCCTTTCTGACCTCCTTATCCTAACTTGCCTTTTTCTCTCCATCTGATCTTTTTATTTAAACTGATCTCTCATTTCTCATTTTCTTTTTTTTTTTTTTTTTATAAAAGCAGGTTCTTTGATGTTTTTTTTTTTTTTGAATGGGTAGGGATGACAACGTTCATGACCCATTATATTGTATACCATTGGCTTTGCTTTTTAACAAGCTATTGTGGTGTCGATGATGCATAGATAACTACCAAGTATGGACACTAGGAAAGTTTAAAAATATTCACTTCACAGCTTATGACGAAGACTTGATGGATGCACGAATCTGCATTTTCTAACCACAATGCTCTCTCTTTTTTAATATAAATGTGTTAAAAGATTCATGTATTGAAAATTTTTGGATATGGTTTGTGATCTTCTGAATCTGATTGGTAGAAGTACAATCTGACAAGTAGTTATGAATGACTTAGCATATTGGTGGATCACTGTTTTGTGTGTGATTTATGGAATAGTAGTCTCTTATGGCTGAGCTACTTTGCTTATCACAATATGTGCATTCATGTTGCACAGAGTCTGACAACCTCGCTATCTAAACTTTATTGTTATTTAGTCAACATTCCAAGTTTTTAGAAGGCGTTCACTTATGAGTAATATTTTGTGGAGTTCAAACTTAGTTTTAAACTGGTCGTAATTTAGGAAGAGTTTATTACCTCTAAATTTTGAATTGTCTACTCTCTGGAATATTTTCTTTTAGCTTTATGCGTAAAACTATTCCTTTATTGAACATCATGAAGATTTATTTATTAATAAATTGTTTACAGATAAATCTTTGTTGTCCAAATTGAACCTTGCTTTGCTTTCCAGTAAAATAAACTTATCAAACTATTTGTAGCTTTAATCTTTGTATGTCTCTAAGCTATGAGATCGTAGGCCACTTTCAGGGTATTGCCTCAATGTACTGCTTTTGGAAAATTGAACTTATTAGTTTAGTGATTGGCCAGGTGTTGAGCTTCATTTGTTGTTTTGGGTCTGGTTTACTGAGTGAAAGTTGGGATGTTTTTTGGTGAATGATGATACATGCACTCGGCTCTGAGCTGGTTTTAGTTTTACTGCACTATTGATGGAAATGCACCCCCTTGAAAGCTATGTCTGAAACCCCACAAAATACATGTAATTTAAATGGGTTTTTGACACTCATTGTTGATAACACAAACAATCAAAATAGGTTTTGTTGTTTTGCATTTATCTGAGGATTGAATGACATTTTATAGGCTGTTTCTTGGATTTTCATAGAGCCTTTGGAATCACATTAGACCCTGCCTTCAATTTCAACATCTTCATTATTCTTTTATTTGGTGATTTTTACATTTTTCTTACTTTTCACAATGATTAATATGTGCAGTTACAATGATAATTTGACTGTTGAACTTCCAATGACCATAGAAACTTGCGAGATGATGAAATCTGACGGGGTTTTGCGGTGGTGTTGTATGATGTTTTGAGTGACTTAATTTAGTTACCTGATTTATATATGTCCAGGAAGTAGTGATTTTATTATGGTTTAATGAATATTTTGGTATCTGCAAATATGGTGAGATTTGGTTTTAGCCCCTCAAAAATATTTTCTTAGGTTATGGTCTCTAAACGTTTTAAAACTTTGAAATTCGTCTCTGCCGTTAGGGTACCCCCGTTAAGTGATAACGTGGCACCAGATGGGGAGACACGTCATCAGTGCCACGTATACAAAAATATTAATTTTTAATTCCACAAAATTTTTTAAATACGTTTTTAGCCCCTGCAAATTTCATCAATTTTGATTTTAGTCCCTATAAAAAATTTTCCTAGATTTTTGTCCTATAATCTCAATTTTTTTTAAATAGTCCCTACCGTCGACCTCTCTCTATTAATTGCTGACGTGAAAAACGGCACACCACGTCAATCATGTCAAGTCGATGCCATGGCCAAAATTTGAGTGCTATAACAGGTTCACTCAATTTGGATACATATACTGGAAGTTATGCAATACAATTTACAGGTTGTTAGCAACCAGATTCTGCATAAATCTGGCAGTGTTCTAGATGGTACTGGAAACAATTCGTGCATCTAAAATTTCTAATAATTTTATCAGACTTAGATGAGGATGTTAGCTTTAATTCTAATCTGGTTTCATTCAATTCGGACAAGTATAAAGAAAGATATGCATCCCACAAGGTAGGGACTATTTACAAAAAAATTGAGATTATAGGGACAAAAATCTAGGAAAATTTTTATAAGGACTAAATCCAAAATTGATAAAGTTTGCAAGGACCAAAAACATATTTAAAAAAATTTGTGGAATTAAAAATTAATATTTTTGTATACGTGGCACTTACGACGTGACACCCCGTCTGCCACATTATCACTTAACGGAGGTACCCTAACGGCATAGACAAATTTCAAAGTTTTAAAACGTTTAGGGACCATAACCTAAGAAAATATTTTTGAGGGACTAAAACCAAATCTTATCCTATTTGCAAGGACCAAAATATTCATTAAATCTTTTATTATTAATTTGTTATTTTCTTGAGGGGTTAGTTGTCTTTTCCCTTGATTTAATACTTCAAAAGTTTAAATAGATTACTCACATAGCTGAAAAATTATATATTTGCTTTTTAAACTGAAATAGTAAAAATTGTAGCAAGTTGTGTTGTATGCTACCAAATGATGGACAAATAGACTATTGAATGGCTACATGGCTTTGTTCATAACTGGATATGCACTGTTCTCTCTCTCTCTCCTAGCGCGCATTTGTCTATATATATATATATATATATATATATATATATACTAGCTGGTGCAAGAAGGCTGTGAATGAAGCCATTGCCAAAATCTGTAGATGATTTGCATTTGTGAATCTTTTTGGCTACAAGTCTCTAAATTGGTGCCCGTAAAACTGTATCGAGTAGTTTACCTTGGTTTCTAGTTCTTATTTGCCATTCCTTACCACTATCATGTAACTAAGGAAGTGCATTGTTGTTTTCTAGCTTGGCAGATTGGAAGCTAATTGTGGTGACAATATTGCTACATGACTACGAGCTATTTGATTAAATGTGTAAGTGATGTGTTTGCTCTTCTTTCAATGAGAGCAATATGCTGAGTTTTAGTCATAACAATGGCTTCATATGTTCATAAATGTTACATTTTATACTTTTACTGCTTATTGCACTTGTTCGCTTGATGTCATTTTTATTGGACTTGGTTTATTTCAAATGGATGGTTAATTATGCGAGTGTGTTGTCTTTTATGTTTTATTATGAATAGGATTGCTTATGTGAAGCTATTGATATAAAATGTTTTAAATTGTTCTAATTTTTTATGAGTTAGTTTTTCAATGAGGAAAAATACAGCTAAGCTAATAAATAAACAATCATATACAATTTTAATAGTTTGATTTGACTAATATCTTCCCTCATGTACTAACAATCCTGCTTTATATGTTATGGTAATGTAGGTATGCATAACTAGTGAGATCAATTGTGAATGATCCAAACAAAAATTTTTCATTAGCTCGACGTAAGAAATTGGTTGCTTATTGAAAGGAGCATGCTGGTAGAAGAGGGAGGATGAAGATTTAGAAGAAATTCAAGAACAACCAACAAAAGAGAGGATTGATAGCCGCCATTCTATGTAGTAACTCCAGCCAAATAGGAGCTCACAAATAGCCTCCAAGATCGCACAGGCTGGATAGGTTTTAATCCTTTTTATAGCATTGTAAGCGGTAAAGTTGAATCGTGTATATGTTGTATGTCGAAACACTTGCACATATAACTGCACATAAATTGTTGGTCATTTAATTTCTTATTGTATACATTTAAAAATAATATTCAAAAAAAATAATATAAACACGTATAATATGTCCGGATATCGCACGGATATAAAATCTAGCACGACTAAAGAAAATGTAGGTGTTATTTTTTTATACTTAAAATACTGTTTTTGAATAAAAATATAAAAATGTGTAATAATTGTCATATATATTACATTTTTATTGATGAATTATTATATATATTATATTCTTATTGAAAAAACAAGATTATTAGTACTAAATACCCAAATCGGTTTCTGCAAAAAAAAAAAAAAAAACACATAGACATGTTACTTAAATATTGAAAAATCCTGACTTAATCTTAAAAAATCTCAAATGCGAGTCAAATTAGTGTTTTTTAGAATAAAATTTTAAGAGCACTTTAATCCTTATTAAGAACTATTTTGACCGACATTTAAAACTTTTAATTTTTGAAAAAACAAATGTGTTTTCTATATTTTTCTTTATTTTTTTTTAAGGATTAATTTGAGATTTTACTCGATATCTAAATATCAACATCTAAATTCTCCATTTAACAATATCCCCAAAATATTATTCTCTACATTGATCGTTGATGACGATGTAAAATGTCACTTAATGCAGCACATCTGGTATTCCCTATCACGAACAGTATTAGATGATTGTGGTTACTGCTGAGAAGGGGTGGACATCGGACGGGTTCAATCGGTTTCGGACCCAAAAAACCCAACCCGAGGAAAACCGACCATCAAAAATCCTCATCCATTTCCGCTCGCCTGTGGCTTTGGATTGGGCGGGTGACGGTTTGGGTGGATAGACGAGTGGGTTGAGTTGGTTTTACGACAAAGAAAAAAATTGACAACAGAAACTTCAAGAAACTAAACCAGAAACAAACCTAGAAAAATTAAAATGTTGAAAGACACATAAACAAACCCAGAAAAATTTAAACATTCAAAGAATATGAATCAAAGTTTTAATAAAAAAGAATCAAACTTTAAACCAAAAACGCATCTTCTCCTTTGATGAAGCATAGGCAGAAGCTTCAAAAACATAAACCAAAAAGAGGAGAGGATCTTTTACAAAAGAAAAATCATAAAGCAACAATCTTTTACAAAGAAGAAAAGAAAAAATGGTGAATCTTTCATTGTTCGCGGAAAAAAAGCAAAAAGATTCAATCTTTTACAAAAAGGTTTAACCTTTCCTTGTTCCAAATCTGGCCCAGAGGAAGCTTGGTCAGAGATCTTCCATTTTGTGTGTCGTCGGCTTCGCGGAGGCTTCACGGTGGTGAGATGACTTCAGGGAAGTGTGATGGCTTCACGGAGGCGGTGTTGTGATGGCTTACGGAGAAGGTGGTGCGATGGCTTCACGAAAAGACGCGACAGCTTGAGTAGATGCATGCAGTGGAGAGACGCGGTGGCTATCGACTAGGGGAGGGGAGATGGGGGAGACTAATGAGTAGGATGAGAACTTTGCTAATGAATGGAGTGAGAACTAAGAATGAGTCTGGGATGAGAAACTTAATTTGGTCTTTGGGAAGTAATGAATAGGGTCATGGTGGGGAGAGAACTAGCTTGGGAAGTGGGAACTGGGAAGGAAAGGGAATGACCTTGAAAGTTGAAAGAAAATGAAAGGTCACGGGTGTGACTAATTAAATGAATCAATAAGCATTGGTCGATCGGGTTCGGATACAGATGAATTTTTTTTACCAAACCCGAACCCGCCTGATCTTAACCGCATGTAAATGAAGTGAGGAACCGACGACCCGCGAAACCGAACTGACCCGCCCATCAAGCTGAAACTTCTCTCGGGTAGCGCAGGTGCGGGCCGGGTCGGACAAATCTGTCTAGCCCTACTGCTGAGGAGTAGTTTCGAAGGAAAATCTTTCATATACATTTCTAAGAGTCACCTCACATCATCACACATACACATAATTATAATGTATCTGTATAAAAATTGAGATAAACTTAGCTATTATCAAACAATAAAAGTGTATTGAAACAGATATTACGTCTCAAGAATTATTTTTTTCACGATTCCCTTTCAGATTGAAGCTGGGTCAGCAGTGCATATGAGGTACTGGACAGCAACATCGCTACATTTTCAAATTTAGATCAAATTATTTATGAATTTACTTCATGCCAAAAGACTATTGTGTAATACTGTAAAGGGATGGAATTCCCAGTTATTTTACAACACCAGCATCATTTGATAACCATGCAGTATCATTCCCTCTGCATAACTGAACGGTATCCAGAATTCTACTCTATGTAGTATGGCTCTTTGTTATCACTACTCACTAGTAATACATCTTACAAATATACTACCTGTAAAACCTGGCTGTTGTTCTAAAGCTTCCACAGAAAGAATGGTAACCTATTGAAGAAAGAATGAACTTAATCGGTGATTCTGCCTGATCAGACCCAGCAGTCGTGCAACCATCTGATTTTCATCCTATGCACAATCTCCTTTCACTTGAACAACTGCTGCAAGTGCGCCAGAGGTGTCATCCCACTTAAAACAAAAATGGATCCTGCAACAATCTCACTTTGATTTTTCTTCTTTAAAGAGAAAAAAAGCTTCAACGACACACTGAAGAATCTAAAGGAAGAGTCCCCTCGTTATAGGTTGACATGATTGAATCCGCAGTTGTCACTTCTTGGGAGGATCTGAACTTATTAGATTGACCCACAAGTTTGCAAGCATGACGAAGTACTGCTTCCCATTCCATGTCACCATTTTTAACCCTGATCCACCAAAATCATGTGCAAAAATAAATTTAAGAGATTAAGATTCCACAGGATGATAGACATTGAGATTTCCACTTTCCGTGCATCTTTTTCCAGTTCATTTAGTGAAAGCATAGCCCTTTACCTATTGACTCAGACAGATACTAAAAGCAAATGTAAATTGGTATTAAAAATATATCAACTACTTGTACATAATGCAGAAAGACTCTTTCTAAGATTGATCCTGCCACACATGCACCTTATTTTGTTTCAATTATTTTATTTTATATTCGGTATGTAGCTTGGTCCCGCAGGTCCACTCTCCATTACAGTATCACCCGAGAGCATTTGAGAGAGTTCAACTGCTCAGCTTACTACAATCTAGGAAGCACAGACATGACACGGAACACAGATACGAAATAACAAGGAATTTTATCATTTTTTTTTAATAAAAGAAGAAATTTTTTATCACGTGTTTCAAAGACAGCAAAGATTATTGTGCACATACCTGGTATGAAACCAGCAGGCAAGGCTGACAACTGGCAAGTAGTTTCTTCAGAGATGACGCAGCACTGAAGTGAATGCTCATCAAGCTCATGAATGTACTTAATGGATTCAACTAATTCCCTTGAAATGCCATCTGGCTCAAAATTATTCTGATTTGATATACTGAAAAGAGCTTCTTCAAGTCCTGAACCCGACCATATACTATAACACTCGTTCAAAAGGGAAAATAAACTTGTAGGATCTATGGAACCTAATAACATCCATGGCTTGTGGAGTTTGACCGAAGCTCCAATGATTTCTGCCACTCTATAAATTTCTCCAAGTGCGCGGATATAACGAACACCTATGTCAACCAAACACCCAAGAAAAAGGAAGCAGTTAATGCTTCAAACTCCTTAAGTTCTTCTGCATTACGAGTACATTGATTAGGCATGATATAATCATGTAACTTACCTTTTGGGTTAGATAATATTTGGTCGTGAACATTTTTTTGAACTGCTTGCTTCCAAATATCAGCACCGTGTTTCAGTTCTTGAGAACAAATAAAGGCTATTTTGGACCATGTGGTAAGATAATTAGATTGCTCTTCTCTTGATCCCAACTTAAGAATTCTTAATGTTGATACTGCATCTTTCAAAAGTTTTGCAGCAGATTTCATATCCTTCTCGGCCTATTCACATACAAATATAATGATGCAATAACAAGAGTTGTCAAGCTAAATGTTCCAGTAAGAAAGAAGGTTATCAATAGAATAATAAAATAAAATATAACCCTTATCCGTCAAATTAATCTCAAGGAAAACTAACACAAATATCAGTACCGACAAAAGTTCCTGATTCAGTAATGTGAGGTGAACATATATTCTGTTAAAAACTACAGAAATCCACTGGGTAGTTCACAGTATTGACAGTACCTATTTGCATGTGCACAAGAATAAAACTTGAAAAATACAAAACTCAATTTTTTCAAGACATAGACATACCATTGACAACCTTGACACTAGCTGGTACTCTGACTCAAGAGATTGGAACTTAGGTTCCTTCAAAACTTCAAGAAGCTCATTGAAGCACACATTTCTTAGTGAATAATTTTCGGAGAGATACTCCTTGGGGATGATATTATCCTGATGCAATGCCTTAGAGAATCCCTATAAAAGAAAAAAATAGAGACAAAGCTGAAACCATTATTGACTAACGCAATTACTCACAAGGTAAGAATAGCCATACACAATTACACAAGCAGAAGAAAAACAATTTCAAAATAACATATTACTAAAGGCTCAATCATGTTTGACAGGGGCCTTTGACCCAATGATCACAAGTCACAGCCAACCCATTGGGCCTGGGGCTCTGCAAGGTTTTTGATAGGAACCAACTAGTATTCAGGGAAAGATTGAAGGAAGAACAGATTGTTATTGAACTTCTCTGTATACAAGTCTAGGCTGATTCGAGAGCGCCTAACCTCTCCTAACAAATCCTGAGTTACTCACTAACTGCTTACTAATTCTTCCTTAATTCCTATATATAGAGCTCCCCTTAATCCCTTTACTAACTATTAACAGAACAGAGGCCCACTATGGCCCATATCTATCAGTTTTGTGCTCAAATCCTGCAGAATATGCCTTGAGATTTTCACATCTCCCTCATAGAGAGAATCCCATTCCCCTACCCCCCATCCCAGGCTGTAGACTCACTATTCTAAGGGAAAAATAAATAGCCACAACAACAATATTAGAGAGAGAAAAAAAGATGACAATAAACTAGTTCTTATACTGACCTGAATTTCCTCCTGAAGAGTTTTTGCTTTTGCATCGTCACCTGAAATATCGGCAACACTTTGAGCCGCCTAAGAATATTAGTTTATGATTAGTTTCAGTGCCAGTAAGCATCACCACTTTCTATCAAAGAAAGACCACAAAAGGTTACCTACCTTAAGATTCTGAAGATGGAACAGGACAGTATTGCACAATTCATCTTTCAATTTGCTATAAAAATCTACATAATCAAGTGGCTCTAATTTTGTTGATAATTGTGTCGGTAAATCTCCATGATTTATAACAGAAGCCTGATCTTGACTTCTTGTTTCAGAGAAGGCATCCTTAAATTCGCATGAATCATCCTCAAAGTCATCAGCACCATTGATTAAATCTGAATTCAAAACTGTTGGGGAAGACTGCAACCCATTCTCATTGACTCGTGGTCCATGATTAAAAGAAGACTTTTGAGCTGATTCATGGGCAAATCTGGTTCCAGGTGAAGCATCCATAAAGTCCCCAAAGCCATCATCATCATCATCATCATCATCACCATCACCTGTAACCAAATTGGTACCTGATACTCCAGGAGAGGCATGAAAGCCATTTTCATTTGCTTTTGGTGTCACATTAGGAGAAGTTTTATTTTCAGCTTGACTATATAAATTCCATATCAAGTCATTAATAGACATGTTGGAACCAGGGCTATTAAAGCCGTTCTTTATTGGAGATGTTGGTGCAAACGGAGACATGTCTTGAGACACAGACTGTTCATCAGTAGCTGGCGTCTCATCACCAAAAATTGACAGAGGCAAGGCTTGTCTACGATTCTCTGAGCCTGTTTGGGGATTCTGGAAATAGAAAAAATGGTAACAAGGACCATATGATGAAAAGGTATGAAGACTCAGTTGAATTGTAAACAAAACAATGTGCCATAAGACAAACTCAAGTAACTTTAAAGCCAAGTTTTAAGAGCTCAACATTGAATATCATTTTGAAACAATTAAACCAAGACAATATACCACATGATATATACAATAACACATCACCCCGATTCAGTACCTCAGGTTTTGTTCCAATTTCTGCAACTACACCCTTTGATTCAAACAAATTGACATCAGAATCGACGTTTGTATTTGTTGGGGAAGCATTGTTTTTGTTGCTAACATCCTGGTTAAAATCAGGTTGGACGTATGACTCTGAAATATAACTGTCTTCACCAAGAGAACTAGAATTGAAATTAAAACCAAAGTCCCATTTATCAGATTGAAGAGATTCTGATGCATGAAATGGATCCATAGTACCACGGGGAGCTCCATCATCAAATTTGAGTTCTTCTAAACTAGAGGTATATATGTCAGCCATCTTCGGAGCTTCCTAATGCCACAATCAGAGGGTGTTAGTACATACTACTCGATGATCTGAACAAAATGTAATGCAACATATGAGGAAAATAAATGAAAACAACTCACCAAATTTTGATTTGATCCTGACCCCGGATGTGCATTCTTTAACTCCCCAAAATTTTGATTGGATACAGTAAACCCAGTTATGGTTTCATTTGATCCACTTTTCGGATGTAGTTGTGGGCTAATATGATCTTGCGATGCAGAACTTGGATAGAACTCAAACCCCAGGTTCCATCCTCCAGCTTTGTCAGAAATCCGAGTGGATGAATCCAACATGGCTCCAACACCAAGTGTACCATTATCATGCTTTTCTTCAGCCTTTAGAAATAGAATACAGATGATCAGGCAAATGAAATTGTGTACAAAGAAAAAAAAGTATATAATTTTAATGCACGTTTATGTGATGAAATCAATCTCTCGCCCTTCAAGACGCAACTAAGCATGTATAGCTTATCAATTGATTCATAACACACTTTCATTTCTATCTGACTCTAACCATTTTCTCCTTTTCATGTCAATGCTAACCAATCAAATTGCCCTTGATAATGCTATCATTCACTCCATCCTTCTCTTAATTAATTCTAGTAAAGATTCAAGTTGTAAAATTTCGCTCACTACCTTAATATTCTGGCTTTTGGTTCCAGTTTCCCATTCTGCAGACTTGAATTCCCATCCATCGTCGTCCTCATTTTCTTCCACTGAATCTGAATTGAAATTGCTAGCGTTCCCATCAGCGTTTGGAACATTGGATATAGAAACTGATCCGTTCTGAGGGCTTTGATTGTACAAGTTAGAAATCAAATCAGTGATTCCAGTGGAACCGTTGGAATCCGATCCGTTTTTCAAAGAATCAGTGTTGTTATTTTTGCTGGAGAGAACATGATCTTCATTTTCCTCTTGATCTTGCTCTCCGAAGATTGAAAGTGGAATAGCACCGTGAGGCTTATTCCAGGAAGGCTGAACCTGAACGGCGATAGCGTAGTTGTCGTGTACATGGAGGGAAACCCCAAATGGATCGGAGGGTTTTGAGAATCCAGCATTGGAATGGTTAACGAAGTGGCCCCAATCGGCGGAAGGGAATGATTGATTGGGAAAGGAAGCAAACTTGAAGTCACCGAAGCTCTCGTCGTCATCGTCCGCCATAGCTGAGATGAGAGATTCCTCCTCTCTCTCTCTCTCTCTCTCTCTCTCTCTGGTTATGGCGTTTCCTATTTTCGGTGCTTGGGTGCCAACCAAGCACGGTTATGCCTTATGCCACCGCTCCCCACTAATCTTACCTTGCGTTCGCTATAAATTTTATTTTAATATTTCTCCGAATAATAGGATGGGAAAAAAATCATTCGGATTATAAACCATGTTAAAGAATATAATTAGTGAATAAAAATGAAAAATTCTATTCCCAAATATGAAGGTAAGAAAGAAACATTACTGGGAATGAGATTCCATGAACCAAGCATTAGTGTTTGGGAGGATGGATTGTGATGGTTGATAATAGAGTGAGATGGTTAAAAAGACTTAATTCATTGTTTGAGAGTTTAGTAAGTAAGACAGTAAGATGGTAATCCAAACCATTCCATCTCACTCAAATCCTCATTTTTTGTACCCTCCAAATTGGGAGGTTTGAGGTTCCATTGTTAAACTTCCAAACAATGGAGTTGTATACTTTTACCTCACCACTCTACTTCATTACCAACTACTTCATTACTAACCACTTCATTTCATCTCCTTCGAAACTCCATAACATAACCTAAAATAACTCTAAAATGTTTTTAATAAGGATTTAAGTGATATCCACCGTAAAGATTTGTTATACTGTAAATCAATCATAATTTGTCACATTAACTAAAATTGTTGAGAATGACTCAAAATCAGTAAATATGCCATGTGATCATTCTGGAGAATTCGCTAAGCGAATTGGTTCGAGCTAAGCGAGAGAGAGGAATTTCAAGTTATGCATCTCTGTATTAATTTCGCTAAGCGATTGGAGCTCGCTAAGCGAGACTGAAGTTTTTTCTGAAGCATGCATCACTGTGTCAATTTCCCTAAGCGAAAGGAATCTCGCTAAGCGAAATGCACGTTTCAGGAAAACAGAGTAAGTGGTTCAAGCTTCTATAAATAAAAAGGTTTTTTGGATGGATGCTAAAAAGATTTCGAAGAGAATACTCGGTATATATACTTAGACTTGTGTAACTTCCAGAAGTGAGATTGAAAGGAGACTTAGAGGGGATTTGTGAGTAAGAGAGTTCTTGAATATCAATTCTATCATGAGAGAATCATAAGTGATTTGTAAGAGATTGAGAAAGTGTATAGGAGTAGAAACAACTATCTTGAGGGTATTTCTTGGAGGCATGATGTGAATCGTGGTGGAGATTTCTATTGTAAAGCTTTTGTATCTTTTTGTTCATGATAGTGAATATTGGCTGCTCTCTCCCATGGATGTAGGTCGCATTGACCAAACCACGTAAATCTGGTGTTTATCTTTTTTATCGTTTTAGTTTTTGCTGCGTTTATATCTTGTTTGGATTGTGCATTGTTTGGTCTTGCATAGTTGTTGTCTTGGTTTGTTTCTTTGATTAACATAGATAATTTCGTGACCTTCATTTCACAACAAAAATGTTGGACTCTTTTCCTAACTTTCTTAAAAGTTATCCATACCATGACTTTTGATTGGTTGACAGTGCAAAAAATTTTACACTAACAATGCATAACAATTAAACTCTTTTAATAATATGATAATTTAATTGATATGCATTTTCAGTTTAAAGATTTTTTACACTGTCAACCAATCATAAATTAACACATCATTAAAAATGTTTGACTCTTATCCTAACTATCTTAAAAGTAACTATGATTGATTGACAGTATAAAAAATTTTTATATTGTCGGAGGGTATCAATTAAATCCATTTTAATTCATGTTGTCAAGTTATGTGAGTAATTTTATGACATAAAAACTTCTATATATAATTTTGGCTATGTTTTGACTTTCTTACAATTTCATGAATAAATATTCAACTCAAACATATATTTTGATAATTCAAAGTTATAGATATTTAGGCCATATGAATGTATTTGAACTTTATAAAATGATTTTATGCATTTTAATTATGTAAAGATATTTATATTTAATAACTAACATTTAATAATATACTTTATAATTTAAAAAAAATTATAGGTATATTTAATTAATAATGTATTTAATAGTATAGTATCAATTAGTACTTAATACTCTTCATCAAAAAAATTAGTACTTAATACTGTCCTTAATATTTCTCAAGTTAATTTTACTTTATTTTAGATATATTTAGAAATTACCAATTTACAATATTTTTCATGTATAACAATCTTTTAATGGGTCATCATCTAAAGAGAGAATTAATGTCTCAATGAGGAACTACGAAAATTTGGTTGAGGAAGAATAAGACCACCCCCTCTATTGTTTGTGATCAGTTGTCCCTTTGTACGTATTTGATTGTCGTAATAATTCCACAATAGTTGACGATCTAATATATTATTGGAGTAAAAAATTTGCAGTGAGTCCAAATATTTATTTAAGTCTATCAATCCTTGATAATTTGGCATAATGTAGATCTAGGCTATGTGATGTTTTTGTTCTAGGATGTCTAGAATTTTGATTTTAAAGAATAAAGAATTATTTCTATGTGGCTGGTATGTAATTTTCATTCTTTCATTCAAGTGTTAGCTTGTAACTGATTCATGTGATTAAAAGAATTTATCTATATTTTTTTTGGCTGGAGAATTTATCTATATTTGTTTAATAGTTGATCCACTTCTCATATGACTCCAATGCAGTCCCGGTAACATAAAGTTTGAACTTTTAAGATGGAAATAGAGCAGACGAAATTGACTACTCGAAGTCGTATAAACAAACAAGCCCCTACATAGCAATTTGGACCCTAGCTTCAATTCAGGAAAAGAGAGTTGATCTAGCATGAGAGTCTCACATGAGGGGATCCCTTATTAAATTTGACCAAATAAGAGGACAAGTTTAAGATGTAATTTGTTTTTTTTTTTTTTTTTCTAAATAAAAATCTTCGTGGATAAACACATATCACCTACAAGGGGCTTAAAATTTTACTTTTCAAATATATTATTAACACTCAAATCGCAATATACAATACCCATTACAAGTAGATTGTGAATTATGATGCTATCACATTACAATCCTGAATCAAGAGCTGGCAAAATAATAGTACACTCCCATTCCCATATGCACAATTCTACAGAAGAAAATATATAGTTTATAATTTGTCACAAAAACAAAGAATAAGGAATGAATAAAAAGGGGGGAAAATCCACCAAATGATCGAAGCATGTGAAAAAGAGAGCAGTAAATTTATTTAGTTGATAAGAAGGATAAAGGCGCTGAAGAAGAAGACCAGCAGCAAGCAGTGACCGTTCCAAGCATGAGGAAGTAGAGAAGTGGCAGAAGAGAAATCTCCAGAAGATGTGTTGGTGGTGAGAATAAGAACCATCCAATCATCCTCGGAGCCAAGCCCTGCTATTGTATACTTAGAATTATTGAGATACTTTGTAAAGCGATTAGATTTAGTATAATTGAGAAACAAAGCATCGGAGTCCAATTTGGGCACACAAACAGGCATGATGACCCCATCCATTGTGGTGTTGATATTGATCTTGCATTTCTCAACGTTCTTGGGGAACTTAGGAATCTTGGGGTTTTTGCCAGGCCCAGGATAGTAGTGAAAATCAAAGTCTTGACAGGGTTTGTCTTCTAGGTCATCTGCGATCTCATCAGCTACGCATGATGCCTTGTCAAGTTCCGTGAGGACAGGAAGGTTCAGAAGTTGTCTGTATCTGTTGATGTCATGAAGTAGATTCTTCTCCTCGTCTGCAGGGAAATTAATTCACATAAAGCAAACACGCAGGACATTATATTTATGTGTTTTGTTTCTTTGTACATTATACTTAATGTATTTATGTTACTGCTTCACTATACATGATTGGTTGAGTTGAGTAACTGGCAAAGAGTTTGTGCATACATTTGCTTAAACTCATATGCTGTGTGTCAAGAATCGAAATATAAATATAAAAAAGATAACGTTAGCATTCTCCATATAAAAAAAAAAAAGTAAAACCAATTATAATTAGATTTTAAAAATTAATGTATATATATATATATATATATATATATATATATATATATATATATATATATGAAACATTATTCATTTTATAATTCATAAAAAGATAAAATATGGCAAACATTAAATAGCATAGATAATGTATCTTGGGACTGGGAAAGAGAGATTATTACCTCCACAAAGCACTGGACTAGGAAACAGGTGGAACGCAAGGACAGATACAAGAAGGCAAACAACAAGTTTGAAGGAAGACATGGTGATGGTTAGATGGAGTGCAAAAAGAGGCAAAAACAGAACCTCTTATTGGACTGCACTGAAGAATGCCTTAAAGAGAGGCTACATACAAGAGCAATATGCTCATATATATGAATATGATAGACCCTCAACTTCATTTATATAAGAACCTATAAGGGAGGGGAGAGGGGAGTAAATTATTGTACAATCAAAGGTAGGATTAAAAAGAAAATAGATTTTTGCAAAAGATTAATAAGGAGAATGGAATAATTAAGATATTTCTTGTGCCAAAAATAATTTCTATATATTATGTGTATCATTGATCATCATCTCTTTATTTATGTAGTAAAAATAAAATGTTGAATAATTAAGAAAAATGAAAAATACCCTGTGAAAGAATTCTCTTTCAATAATAGTGAGTAAAAAAGTACATATTTTTAATACACAATTCATCAAAAAAATGTATAAAAGCATAAATGTTCTTGTAAGGTTATATAAGGAGATATTTAAAAAAAAATTACAAGGAAGTAAGTTGTGTGAGTCCTTCTTCTTGATCTTTCCTTTTGCTTTCTCATGGGAGGGAGATACTCCTCACTTTTATTGGTACCTTGCTTGTAAGAAGAGAGGGGCTTCTACGCCATTATTCCTTTTGGATTTTGCTTCTCTAGGAAAGGTGGTGCCGACTAGCTAGATAGCTAAAGTGAATTTTAAAAGGTTATTATTTCATTTCATCCGAATAAACGGCTTCACTATATATTTCCTTTATATATATAGATTATTATATGCTTAACAATTCTTTGTCGAAGTTAAAGCCTGAGAAATATTTCAAAAACCACACTTATATTTAGGAATAACAAAAGCAGACTTATCTTTAGGAATGGAAATATGCGGGAGGCCAACTAACATTTTTGGTAGACGTATTTTTTTCTTCCAAATATCCTCCTCACGTAAATGTGGTGACTAATCCTCGAGACGGATAGGACCCCAAGAACGACAAAACTCTCCCTTAAAAATTTTTAAGGTAGCTGCATTTCCAATATTATGATTCGAACTCGATAGCACTAATTAAACTTGAAGAGACTCGTGTCATCTCATCCAAACGTTATATTTTTAGTCATATCCTGATCTTAAACATGTCCATGATATACTTTTCTAAAATTTTAAGCTATATTCGAATTTATATATAGAATATATTGCTCCCTCAATTAGCATTTCATTTATTTTATATTTTTAAAACTACTAACGCATTCTAAAATTTTCTAGAACTAGAACAATTGACGTCATATCAAAATACCTTGAATTATATCCTGTTTCACGTTTTATGGGTATTGATGTCTTGAAGATTATTGAGAAAATCCTAATAAAATTAACTAATATGACTACTATGTTATTGTCGTGCAAGAATGTTGAAAAGACTGACCAACAAGACAAGATAATTCATTCCTAATGCAAGTTCACACTAAAATTACATGGGGAACCAAAAAAGATCAGAGAAGGGTGAAATGAGGAATGAAGCTAAAGTCTCCCAAATGAAGCACGGAAGAAACAAAAGCGCTATAGCTGAAACTAGGTAGTAGACCAGAGTACAAGAAGCAAAACGAACAGCAAGAACTCTATCCAAGCAGCATTAGGGAGGAGCATACAAGTTGAAGAAGTGAAGCTTCCAGCAGGTGTGTTGGTAGTGAGAACAACAACCATCCAATCATCTTCAGAAGAAAGACCAACTCCTGTGTACTTGGAATTGTTGAGAAACTGTGCATAGCGATCAGAATGAGTGTAATTAGAGAGCACAACAGTGGGTTCCAATTTGGGCACACAAACTGGGAGAATGACCCCATCAATGGTGCTGTTGATGTGAATGTCACATTTATCTGCATGCCTCACCAAGTTTGGGATATTTGGGTTGGCACTAGCTGCAGGGCCAGGAGATGGGTAGTATTGATTCACATGTTCACAGGGCACGTCCTCTAGTTCATCTGCTATCTCATTAGCTAAGCATGATGCCTTGTCAACTTGGTTCAAAACCGGGAGGCTCAGCGTCTCCCTGTAGCTATTGATGCCCTTAAGTACACTGTCCTCCTTATCTGATCGATATGGAAATTAATTTAGCATGCGTATATAATATGATCATTAATTAATAGTATATATAAACTAATGAACATATTGTATGAAACTTGATCAGTATATATGAAGTGAGAGATTTAAAATATTACCTTTACAGTGTGCAGGGCCAGAGAGGAAAAGCACAGCAAAGACAGATGCAAGAAGGAAGAGACCAAGTTTGAAGGAAGCCATGGTGTGGTAAGTTTAGTCCCAAAGACATTGATGAATTAATTAAACTTGGCAACTTGAGATTATATTATCTGAAGAAGATAAAGGAAAATAAAAATTTGTGGCAAGTGCCGGCAGGTGTCAAATGTTTCTTCTTCCACGTGGCTGCCATGCAAAGTTTCTTTTATTCCTTCCTAACAATTATATGTTTTTGTTGATCTTAGATTATACAAGTTAGAGATTGCAGAAAGTCATGGTATGTTCAGTATCTTGAATATAATGGGAAGTGGCTATCTTATTTTGGTGTATCATATTTTATTTTATTAATAATTACTTGTCATATATTCTATTTTTTTTTAAATTATAAAAAAATTTAACTTATATAATAAAATATTATTAATGGAAACAGAATGTATCAAATCTTAAATGAGGATTTATTGTCTCATTTCTAATGTATCATACGCTATCCGAGGGAGTATGTACAGAACTAAAATGGAAAGTCGGAAAAGAACGGGGAAGGGAAGACATACTTGGTCCATAGAGTGCCCGTTTGTACAGACGTACGTGTCCACTGCATTCGGTCCACACGACACGTCAACACCATCTTCTGCCATTCCGCACCGCGTGGCATATACTACTCTCCTTTATAAAATAAAAACACCTTCATCTGGATGCATGCCATCACCATCCCCTACTACTCGCTTTATGTTAAGCCGCACGCTTTGTTCATCACCAAGAGCCTTAACAACCATATCTACATTTTGCTTTCATTCTAAAACCCCTTGCCACTTCAAGTTAAAGACTCACTTCTTTACAGCAACCACTAAGAAGATCCCCATCTCTGTTCCCAAAAGCTTGTTTGTAAGAATGGCTTCCGGTGAACAGAAATTCCCCCCACAAAGACAAGACACACAGCCTGGGAAGGAGCATGCCATGGATCCAACACCCCAATACACCTGCCCTGACTACAAGCCATCAAACAAACTTCAAGTATACATGTTTACATGTCACTTTTTTCTCATACCATCAATTAGCTTTTAAAATTGATCAATATAAAAGTTTTTTATACTGTTAATCAATCATTATCACATCAATAAAAATAGTTAAGTTTTATTTTAAATATCTTAAAGGTCACTCATATTTGTGATTAGTTACAATGACAATTCATATTAAACTCTAGTTTTTATTGTAACCTGTACTTGTGATTAAATTAACTTTTTTTTTTTCTCATTATGGTTGTTGTGGTGTGTGTTAATTTTCAGGGAAAGATAGCAGTAATCACCGGGGGTGACTCCGGGATTGGAAGAGCCATATGCAACTTGTTTGCCTTAGAGGGTGCCACTTTGGCCTTTACATATGTGAAGGGGCATGAGGACAAGGACGCGAGGGACACGCTGGAAATGATCAAGAAGGCCAAGACTGTGGATGCCAAGGATCCAATGGCCATAGCAGCTGACTTGGGGTTTGATGAGAATTGCAAGAGAGTAGTGGATGAGGTCGTCACGGCGTTTGGCCACATTGACATTCTGATCAACAATGCAGCTGAGCAATATGAGTGTGCATCAGTGGAGGAAATCGATGAGCAAAGGCTTGAGAGGGTGTTTCGAACTAATATCTTCTCCTATTTCTTCATGACTAGGTAAAAGATGGATTTGAATACGTGTTCTGAAAAGAAAAACATCATTTGGCATTTGTTGACTTGAACATAGTTACCAAATTCTCTTCTTAATCATTTATTTTGATTAAATTAGTTAAAGTGAGTTTAGATCTTAATACACTTTACGTACATTCTTACTTTTTCACTTGTACTTACTTTCCTTATACATGTATTAAGCCATTAATTATGGGACTAATAATCATATTAGTCATCATAATATATGCAATTAATAAAACATTTATACATCATAAACGAGCGTATTAATGTGTTGTTGTTATAACATTCATAGGCATGCCCTGAAGCACATGAAGGAAGGAAGCAGCATTATCAACACCACATCAGTGAATGCATACAAGGGGAATGCCAAACTACTGGACTACACGTCCACAAAGGGTGCAATTGTGGCCTTTACAAGGGGCCTCTCGCTTCAGTTAGTTAGCAAGGGAATACGAGTCAATGGGGTGGCGCCTGGACCCATCTGGACTCCATTAATACCGGCCTCTTTCAAGGAGGAAGAAACTGCTCAATTTGGTGGACAAGTGCCAATGAAGAGAGCTGGCCAACCTATTGAGGTTGCTCCCTCTTATGTGTTTCTTGCCTGCAACCAATGCTCCTCTTACGTTACTGGACAAGTCCTACACCCCAATGGTAACACTAATATGCTTCTTCTTTATTCTACGTTACACATTTTGTACGTTTTATAAGTTTACTAACATGGACATTTCTTTTTCCCAGGGGGAACCGTTGTGAATGGTTGAAGAATAAGTCGATATATGGGAAGGAGCATGTGCTTTTGAATGTATAAAGTATATACCTAAGAAAATAATGTGTATCTTTTGCGAAATATATATATGTAAAAGTATAATGCAGGTCAATATGTATTAAGATAAAAATAAGTCTGGTTATAGAAGTACGTTTTACCTTCTCCTTAAGCCAATTTTGACATAATTACAAGTCGTATCACATGAGTTGTGCTTGTGGAGGAATGATACCACTGTCTATGATGGCAAAGATATCAAGGATCAAGTCAAAGCTAAGAATATTGTATTGTTTTCCACACTAAGAAAAAAAAAAAATCTTAGAATTAAAGAAGTTACTCGGTAAAGAAAATGTAAATTGTGAAACAGTTAACAAGGTAAAGGTGGAGTAGAATTATTTTCCCTCTTTTCATAAGCATGGAATGCCCGTGCACTTCTAACCTTGACCTCCTTCGCAACCTTTACTCATAATGACACTACACCAGAATGTTAAAAGAGTTGGTTAATTCAGTTTTTAAGTGATTTTGGTTTAACTAGCTATTCCAGGGAAAAGGTGTAAACAACCGTATGCTGTTAGTTAGTTAGTTGTTAACTAACTTTGACAGCTCATGTGTAAAGTCTATAAAAGACTCATGATTGTTATGAATACGATCAGTGTGTGATATTCAGCAATTATTCTTCTACAATTCTCTCTATCTTTTCTCTTATTTTCACCTGTTGAGTGTATGTGCATTCTAGCACTATCACAGAAGACTTTTGCAGTTACAAAATGAAACACAATTTTCAATTGCATACGATTTTTGTCTTTGGTTTAGATTGTGCCGTTGTGCTTCCTCTCCCAGCTTTGGCATAGTATGCATACTTATAACACCTGCAAAAAGATGGAAACCTATTATTGCATATAACCTAGAAGAAAATGAACAAGTAGCCATAAAGAAACGGTAAGCATAGAGTTTATTTATGACTTTCAACTGAATGTGCTAACAATAATAGAGTGCTGCTTCATAAGAACATGCCTATCTTGTTTGCTCACAAGTCACAACATTAACTGCTTGAGCATGCACATATAATAAGGGATAAAATATGTCCTTTGGCACAATTTGAGTAGGATATAACTTACACTGACATCCTTGCAGTCGGATTAAAGTAACTTACGCTCTCGGCCATGCTGCTTCCTCTTCTTTAATGCTGTCATAAAAACTCTCAACAAGGTGAAGCAAGAATCCATCTGCACCATGTCTGGCCACCAGAGAAATTGATATAGGAAGGTCATTATACATCGGCAGTGGTATGCTTACCTGCAGAGTATCCAGAAACAACATTGTTATAACATCCTGGTTTAATTGATTTCACAAACACACACACACACACACACACAGAGAGACAACCTGACAAAATCCAGATACTCCAACAATGGACAGCAGGCTAAAAGCCCTTGCACGGAAAATTTCTAATTCAGATGAATTTGTTTGTAGTTTCGGTGGAGGCCCTGGAACCGTGGGAATCATGAGAACACCGAAATCCTGAAATTTTCACACAGAAACTCACACTGACAGGAAATAAAAGGGCAACTTTATGCAAAATAATTGGTTGCTTCAAATTTGCCAAAAGTGCACACCAGAAATCTAAATGAGACGGCCACCAAAGTGCTCAAAATCGAGTCCTAGTACTATTTTTGTAAAAAATTTACCAAAATAAAAAATTGTAATAAGAAGCAGTATTACTAGTCTGGCTTCTCTGTATGCAAGAAGTCACAGTGGTTAGTAGAAATGCCATTTGGGACCTGAGCAAGCAAGATAGTAGATGAACAGTTGAGCAATAGATTGGAAGAAAGCAGATTACTGCCGTTTAAGCAGCCACCTAAAAGAATGATTATGCCTTTTTTTTTCTAAGGGCGGGTTTGGGTAAATAGCTTAATTATGTGCTTATTAAATAAACGCTTATCACTTCAGAGTTTATGACCTTCCTAGAACTTCTTTTAGCATTCATAAGCTTCTCTGACAAGCATACCGAAATAAACTAAAAAGAGCTTATAGAAAGGTCATAAGCTCTTCCAAACACTTGCTTAAGTGCATATATAATAAGATAAGCTCAAATAGGCTCTGTATAAGTTATTCCAAACGCCCCCTAAATTAAAGGAGATTGGAATCTTCAGAAAATTGAAAGGAGATAACTGATTCAAGAAGGTATACTAATGAAAATACTTTTATTTTTAACATGTAAATATATAAAAGGTCTCTTCATTAGGAGAAATGGAGAATATATAATTTTCATTTCTAGAATTAGATTTGTTTCAAAGAACAAGCATAGTCCTGCAAGAAGATAATGAAAAAAGAGTATAGTGTAATTGCTACTTCTGACATATGCAAAGCCATTCTGAAATGAATGTACAGATCAGGAAAGTCTCATCTCAAATAATTACTTCAGAAATGAGATAGATCGATGATAAATAACAAGCACGATTGAAAATTAGTTTCTCTATAAACAGGAAGAAAGGAGGATTCTTTTTATGAAGATTAAATAATAAGAAGGGAATCTGTATCAGGATGAATGATTTGTGCATATAAGCACTTAAATATTGTCTGATGAACATATAACTAGCATGATATGTTCATCTGATGAAATTTTGTTGTTTATCAGTAGGTTATAGGGATTCCAATGATCTTTTTAATGCCTGCGTGCATGCCTCTATGTGTGTGACTTGTGTATGTGTGTGTGTGTGTGTGAGAGAGAGAGAGAGAGAGAGAGAGAGATACCCCAAGAAGAGCAGTTAGAGCATCATGCAGTTCCTGTTTTATAGAATGACAGAGATCAATGTTCTCCCCTGTTGTCCTTAGGGCATCTGATACGCGTTCTGAAATGCCAGGACCTAAATCAGGTTTGACTTCAGTAACCCATTCACCATGGTTATTCTTGAATTCATACCTATGTTTCAAATAGTAAACAAAGCAAGGAATCAAATTTCAATTGAAGGCACTCCACAACCCATTAGAAAATTACAGTCATCATCCCTGAAAGTCACGGATTGACAGATGCACCACACCTCTGAAGCAATCGCATGGCACTTGAAAGTGCAGCCAGGGATGGAATGTTATATACTTGGTCTGTATTCTCTTTACTTATGAAATGCTTCAAACTTGGTACATTGGTCTTCACATATTCGCCAAGGATTTCATACTTTAATACATCACCTGCAACAGTCGATACAAGAAGAAATTTCTCAGTAGAAATCAGATTGTATCAAACACATATCAAACTTCATTCTTGGGATGAAACCATAAATAGATTTATAACTGTATTGAGAAAAAGAATAAAAAAAGAATCCATTATAATTTAGATTTATAACTGTATTGATAACAATAGGCCTATCTATATGATCAATTATTCACCTCCATATAACTTCTCTACTGCTTTAACAACAATTCCTTGGACTAGATCGTATGGAATGCTTGAAAGCTGGAAACAGTCCTCTGCAACGATTATGCAGGTAGGTCTAACAGGTGCTAATTCTGGCAATTGTAGAAGTACACGTCCAACTCTGCTCAAAATGGTTGGATCCCTAGCGAACCATCCTGGATGTGAAGTTGAGAACAAGAAAATGAACCTTCAAGGGAAGAGGTCAATAACTTGTGAAGCTATAATTTCAAAACCACTAGATTTACACCATGCCACTAGGGGATGAAATCTGAAAATGGAAAACTCAGACCTAAAATTTGGAAAAAAAAGTACAGAGAGAGCTGCATTTTGGTGTTAAATATCATAAATACTTTTAACCAGATATATAACTGGAAAAACAATTACTTCCTCAAGCATAAACTGTGTTGTTTTTAAGATGTAATATTTGATTCTGAACAAGAACATGTAATGCAAGCACATTAGGACCATGAAGGAAAATGCATACATTTAATTATGTATAAGTTCCAATAGATTAGCATGAAGAAAGAATCTCTCATGCATTGCAAAGTTTAGAGATACCGAAAAATAGCTCTCTTGTATGTTCCTACAGCGATTATCTAGTCCCAATGTCATTATGAACAGTACTATTATAGTAGCCTTTCAATGTTGATTTGTCTCTGTATATGCCATTCTATGTTACCCTCTCTTAGGATACATTCACCCAAAAATAGAGATTGGAAAGAGCTACCAAATTGGCGGATTCTTACCCACAGTATCAAAAGTTTGTGCCATAGGAATAACTCCTGATGTTGAGACAGCACCATGAGAAGGACGAAAACCCAAAATCCCACAGTATGATGCAGGCACTCTTACACTTCCTCCGGTGTCAGTTCCTATAACACAATAAAAAAGCACTTCAAATTAGTAACAAAGTGGTGCCGAAAATAACTCACGGAAAGGAATCATAGCTCACCTATGGAGAAATCCACAATCATTGCACCAACTGCAACAGCAGAGCCACTAGAAGATCCTCCAGGAACCCGATCAGCTGCACAAGGATTTCTTGGTGTGCCATAATGTATATTCTCTCCATTTATACTGCCAAAGCAGAGTACTCAGTTATATGATTAACAGAAATAAGGTGTTCAATCAATGTTCAACATATGCATATGTATATGCCTGATGACCAAAGATACAAATACTCACAGGACCATATCTTCCATATAATCTACTGATTCAGTAGAAGTTAAGAAAGTTACACAATTTCCAACTCACAGATATTAGACTAACAAGTCACATAATGACAATCATACCAGATTGTCATTTTTTTTACATCAAATTTCATTGGGTGAGAAAAGATGGTCCCTACAAACTACAAAATACTCCCTTGGTTTTTTTATCTAACAATTATTAAGAAAAGCAATAAATAGTATTGAGAATAAGCAAAAATAACTACATTTAACTGAATTATCCATTGTTGAACACTAAAAACATTATTATCACCCTATTAATCTTTTCTCTCCCTTATTAATAGCATGGATAAGTTAGGAAAATCGACAAAGAAATATGAAGAAAAACTTTTGCACAAAGGCAGATAAAAAAAGAATGGTGGGAGTATTGCACTGCTTAGGGACTAAAAAACTCAATAGTTGTATATAATGAGTGCAAAATTTGACAAAAAAACTAGAACCTGTAAGCCATTTCGTCCATGACAGTTTTACCGACACAAGTGGCACCTGCTGTTAGGAGAGCCAGAACGGTTGGAGCCGTAGAAGTAGCCACTGGATGAGTCCTTGCCCAGTCAGGATTCCCAAAGCCAGTCACATACCCTTCTATGTCAAATCTGTTTGACACAAGCACACAGACAGTTGCTTCAAGTTCAAGATGCATGGATTCAAACCCACAAGAGAATTATATACGAGTTCAGTTTAAGCTAAGCAAAAGAGAATTTTGATACTTGTGAAAATCATGGGTAACAACTTAAGTGAGACAGCTTACTTACATGTCTTTGACTGCAAAGGTAAGTGAGTTCAAAGGAAGAGCAGCATCAGGTGAAGAAGTTGGTGGTAGAAGGAATTTCTCCATGAATGCTCCGTAGTCTGAGGCTCTTTCCATGCTTACGTTTTCAACTACCTAGTGATGATGATGGTAACAGAAAACGGAACCGGCTCTCCACTCGTTTTGTAACGAATAAAGAGTTTCTCAGGTCAGAAGAAATTTGACAGCTATCTTTTGAGTTTTATTTTACTCGCATGATTCATGATAAGTACAATGCTAACATCAAACTTTGATTAGCCAATCCGAACTGTTTTGTCCTTTACTGTCTTCTACTGACCAGGGCATTCTGTTCTATTTTATTTTTGGCATAAATGCACTTATTTTGGTGTTACTCACAAATTTTAATTGCATTTTAATCCCTTAACTTTTTTAATTGTGAGATTTGATCCCTTAAAAATTTTAATTGCACTTTTTATTTATCAACTTTGTGAAATTATGCAAAATTAATCCTTCTAGGGACCAAAATAAAGGCTTTCATTGCACAAATATACAACGTTGAGGAATGAAAAGTGTAATTAAAATTTTTGAAGAACCAAAAACACATAATTGAAAAAACTGAAGGACAAAAAGTACAATTAAAATTTTTTAGGGATCAAAATCGCATAATTAAAAAATTTGAAGGACGAAAAATATAATTAAACCTTTATTTTTTCATGTTTCACGTCATTTTTTACCCCTCTTTTATCCTTTATTTAAGTTTTTGCAACTTTCAGTTTTCTCTTTTTATTTTTTTATTCATCTTCTGGTGGGGGTCTTTGGAATGAAAGATATACGCAATCATATCTGCAAACGGAACAGAAAAGACTGTTTTTAGAATTTGAACTTGTGATCACAAGACACAACTTTACTGTTACGCTAAGGTTCACCCTCTATAAAATTTAAATTTTAAAAAAAAAAAATCTCACTTTGAAAAGCTATTTAGAGTACAAAATAAACCAATCTAAATGCATACCATATCAAATAAAAAAATGAACAAGTGTTTTTTATTTTTTTTTTAAAAAGTAGGCAAATGTTGTTAGCTAGCCCTCAAAGAATCAGGCTTTTGATATTCAATGGCCTTCTTTAATAAATGAAAATATGTGCACAAAAATTATCCCTCAGAGACCTCACAAAGTCTATCCATCACCATATACAGTTTCCATTTCTCTACCATCCATGGTTTTTGTAAGCAATGCACATGCAGGTAGACTTTCCCAATTTTTTTTTTTCTCTTATACTATTAGGGAAGCAATCCCATTATCCAACTATTACAGCCAAAGAAAGGAGGAAAAGGAACCTACTCATTTCCATCAGATATATACAAGTATGGAATCACAGTTGTGCGATCAATTAATTCACTTTGAGAAACCTCAGTGTTTGGCCCAGGTGAGCTCCAACCTAATCTTTGAAAGTAAACAGCATCATAAGCTTCAATATTCAACCCTGAAGCAAGAAACAGTTGAATCTCATATACAAATCTGTCTGTTCTTGCCCCCAGAAAAGGCCTTGCAGCTTCAGAGACTGACATCTTGAACTCCTCCTGTATCTTTTCAGGAGCATTTACATGTGACTTCAGCTCTCTCCTGCAAATTTGAGAATTAACACTACAGTAACCATCACGGGTTTTTCTTACTCAGATTGTGTTAAATCAACTTAAGATGCATGAAGAAGCTTACCTTGTCAATGATGCATTGACCATGCCAAGGATATGGTGCACAATGATGTCAACATCCTCCTCCTACAGATTAAGCAAAAGGAGGTATATAAGTCAAGAATACATACCACTAGTCAAGGTGGGAACCTGAGCAATTATGAACAAAAACTATTGAGGATAAAAAAAGAAAAATAAGAATCAGAAATTTCATCTATAATTAGGCACATACATACATACAGTTGTACTAAAGAAAATGAAACAAAATGTGAACCCATACACTGTAGTAGATTAAGCAAATTATGTAACTGGATATTTTCAAGTTGCATGAAAGAATCAGAAAGGATGAGAACTATTGAGACTAACCTGAAAAAAGCTCCAACAAACTACTTATCTAATAAACTCACTAACCTGGATAAGAGCTTGAATTTCTCTTCTTAACCAACTTTGAAGCCAGCAGTTTGGCTGATAATACTTGCGAGACTTCCAATATTGTAATATACTGAATATATCATCTAAGAATCCTGCTCAAACAAACAAAGTTAAAGTAAAGCGAATACTGATAACTAAGATTTGACATGATACAAATGACAGACAGAACCAATATTGAGCAAGAAACTTGTTAAATTAGCAGTAGAGGACCTTGTTCAGTGTAATAGCATTGTAATCTATATCTGTGGGCTCTCGATAAGATAAAACTGCACACACAATTAGAAGGGAAAAGTATATAAAGATATTTCTACTCAAAATTTTAACTTGAACAAAGCTAACAGAGACAAACCTATCCTCAAAATCCTGATTTACATAATGTCGTTGAAAAGAACTTCCATCAACTCCAAATATGATAGAAAAATTTTCTGTCTGCATATTAGAGATAAACTACAAAGTCAGCAGCCCATTTTATCCAACTTTATGTCATATCTTGTACAACCATTTTTCCACTTGATTCTATCATAAGTCAAATTATCAGCCTTACGTTTGCAACTTCAGACATCCATAAGAAACATCAACGAGAATTAAATTGAGAGGACTTAAAAGTCCTTGATTGAAATTATTTAAAAAGGGGCTCATCACAGGAAAGACAAAGATGCAAGAGATATCTACTTCACTAGGCCCATGGCTAAATAAGGCATAATAAATAAATAAATGAATGAATGAATGAATATTCATTCTTCATTGTGTTCCAGAAGTTGAAAAATAACAGAATTAACCAAACCTTACAGAGGGGGCATTTTACGGAAGAGGTTGGAGAACGGTGCTTGCTAGCAACCACCTTGGTCCAGCGTAAAATGCAATCGAAGCAAAACTTATCTGCAAAATTAGAATGAGCTTACAAGGAATAATATGTAGCAGAATGAGTCATGTGGCTACATTTCCTTCTTAAATCCTAACTAATGAATCTTCTCTTGATATTTGATTTCAAACAGTGATTTTCAAACAAGAATTTTCCAAGTGCAACAGCTCAACAGTGCCATCAGGCATCAGGCTTAGACAGAGAAATATGTTACCAAATATAAAACAAACTAGAGCATGCATTCCAAATCATGAATCAAAATATTTACACCCAAAACTTGCTCTCCATTAATTCAGTAAAGGGTATATACTAGATGCAAAAGATTGTAAAAAATCGGATTAAACCCGCCAAAAATGACAACTTTTTCCAACCCCAAAAAGCACAAATCAAAGGATCCACTCATTTTGGGGGAGGGGTTTAAAATTATAATTATATAGCAAAGCTAACAGTGAAAAAGTACATGGTTATAGAGAAAAATCATTTCTTTATTGTGGTCAGACAGCAAAGTAGAGAAAGAGTAAAAAAGAGCATGCATCCCAAATTATGAATCAAAATATTTATACCCAAAACTTGATCTCCATTAATTCAGTAAAGGGTCTATACTAAATGCAACAGATTGTAAAAATTGGGATTAAAACCCACCAAAAATGTCAACTTTTTCCAACCCCACAAAGCACAAATCAAAGGATTCACTCAGACAGCAAAGTAGAGAAAGAGTAAAAGGGGGAGGGGGCGTACGGAGACATTTATCGAGGTAAGAAACTTGAAGCATAGATGCCAAGCAGATTGGGCAAGAGTCCGATGATAAAGTTAAAGACTCGCTCTGCTCAATCGCTGCTTTCTCTTCCATTGTATCCTGCCTTCTCCTTCCACCTCCCCTCCCAAGTTATTTTCCTTATGCTGCAACATTACCCCCAATTATCCTTTTTTTTTCATTTATATTTTATGTTTTTTATATCAATTTGAGTTTAATTTTGATAAAAGCTTTTACATCATTAACCAATTACAAATCATGTTATATGTGACGACTTTTTGACGGTAAATAAAATATTTACACTGAAAATATATACCAATTAAATCCTATCAATTTTATGGGTATAGAGTCTTGGTGGGTATGGTTTAGAAGGACATAAATGATATTTTGACAACAAAATATGACAATAAGTATGAAAACCATATTTTGATTGATGTTTTGAAGTAAGGAATTAAAGGAAGAGTGAGAATAAAATAATAAACAAATGTTGCACCATATATTTATACGATGTTGACAACAATTTTGTGATCCAAATATCACAACTCTAGAAGAAAAAAAAAAATAAAAGAAAAGTTGTCTACATTGTATTCAAGGTGTTGACAACACTTTCTTTTAGCTTTAATTCATCCCCACTTGGATGCAACTTGATGAATTTCCATAAGGATACAAAGGAGACAGTTGAGTATGGTTTGCACTCCCGAAGCTCAAGTATAATTTGTCTTTATCTTTCGATCATATTATTTGTACACATAAATTTTGATAACGTTAATCACATTTTATACATTATTAACTACCATTCCAATAATATTAACCAACTTATCAAATACTCACATGACATCATTAACCACGATTTGATCATCCATTAATCATTTTGGCTGATGTCTAGATGTACAAATATTATATTTGTTATCTTTTATGTACTAAAAGATAAAGGCAAATGAATTTGTGTTCATCTTGAATGTTGTTAGAGGTTGCCTTTTATAGACACGTTAAGTTGTTTCATGAAGAGACATAACTTTACAATAATCAGACAACCTTTCAAGTATAAAAAGTTTCATGAAATAACATAATTATTCATCAATAGTTATTAAAAGGTTTAATTAATACCCTGAACTATTTGGAAATTTTCAAATAGGTTCTTATACTTTAAAAGTTTGTAATTGGGTCACTGAACACATGAAAAATTTATAATTGGATCCCCCATGTACTTTTCTATTAGGCCTTCGTTTAAAGTACAAGACCGATTTGAATTTTCCTAAGAAGTATAAAGATTTATTTGAATTTTTTCAAAAAGTTCGGGGACCCACAAATGATGAGTGGATAGATCACTTAACGGGTACTTAACGAAACAGTGTATGAAAGATCCAATTACAATTTTCTATGTGTTCAGAGACTCAATTATGAACTTTTAAAACATAGGGACCTATTTGAGAATTCTCAAATAGTTCAAGGACGTGTAGATTAATTTAACCTTACTAAAACTCCCATTTCATTCCATGTCTAATTATGTAGGATGTTGATAAACCAAGACAAGCTTTCACCAATAATATTTCATAAGATATAGATAACCATCTTTGATGACTTTTAGTGTTATATTCTTTAAAGATCATACATAACTACCTATATGACCTTAATTTACATGAACATGATCAAAAGATATAGCTCTTAGTTTTGGAAATACTCCCACAGAAACACTTTGGCCTTGGACAAAGGTCTGACTCAGGTATTAGGTCTTATTATTCCCCATAAATATTGGTTTCTTTCATGGGTGGGGTGGAATGGAACAAGTTGTTTTGCTGAAGGAGGGCAAGCTATATGAAACATTTTTATTTTAGACCATTCTGATTTAAGATGAGGTAAGTAACTATTGCGTTCAAAATTCTTATGTGCTACAATACAATAATGTTGGCTACCACAGAAAAAGGGAAGTCCTCGGACTGCTTTTACATAATAAACTCTCTCTTTCAACCCATGCATCTCTTCAGTTGCTTTTGGAGCTTTATTTTGCAGGTATTTAGCTCCAAGAGTTGCGTTTTGATAATTTCAACATCTTTTCTCATCATCTTTATCTCATGGCCATTTATCTGCCTTTTCTCGAAATCTTTGCTTATTCTGATGATTGTCTGAGTATTTGTCCTTCGGTAATTTGATTCATTACTTGTCATTGACCCTGCCATGTTCACTTGTTCTAGGAGGACAAATTGGGTTGTTAATTTCAAGGGCAACCTGTCATTCTTCATCACATGCTGGCGTGCTTCTTGTGACAATCTATGGTATTCCAAGACTCTACACACACCTGTTCGATCTTCTTCTGTCAAATCTGGATGTGCCTGCAAAATTGGATTAAGTCTCAGTTTTCAACCATCTAATCAAGTTAATTAAATAAATATCCAAAGTTCCACACAGATAGATCTATCTTGAGATAGTGAATTAGAAATGATATAATATCACTATACCTTAAGGTACATGTCAATTGCTCTATAGAGGTTGTCATCACAGTATCTGGCATTTTGTGGCAATGCTTCAACCAGTGATTTGAAACTTTCCACCGTGAGATTTTCATCCCTTGCAACATGCATGGGATACCCGTCCACCAACTTTCCAACATTACGGATTTTCACTGCAGGATTGCTTGACATGCCACAAACATAAGATTGTAACACCCTAAGGACAACAGATACATCATACATAGGATCATTATCTCCTTGATTCTTAACAAAGAGGTCTGGCACATGGCACTGCTCAAAGATTAAAGCTACTCTTCTTTCCAACACACACAACAATTCAGGATTTATTTTCAGCATAACCCCTACCTTTAGTAGGTGAAGCAAAAAATTGCAAGTGACTGAATTTTCTTCAGTAGGTAGCAGTCTAATTAAGCATTCAGTTGAAACTCTACGTAATTGGAGAGTCATGTGTTTGGGAGTGACCTTGTCCAGTCCAAGTATGACTTGGGAGAACCATTTTGTCCCCCAATGTGCTATACAAGAACCTAAAAGCTCTGATTTTATTCCTCTTCTTTTAATACATTGAATCACTTCAATAAAATGATCTATTCGTAGAAATGATACATCCTCAAACCACCAAGAATCAGATCTGTCTTCAAGTGCTGAGTTTTTCATTTTACTTGCTTGCAAATTGAAGTACTCAGCATATTCACAATTGAAACTAGATGCATTTTGATTTGCACATGCCTTCCAAGCTATTGCTTCTGAACAGCGTTTCACTATTTGTAACTCCTTGGCCCAAGGGGAAATGGATTCAGTGCTTTTAAGTACTCTAAATGTGTCTTTCCATGAAGATAAGATCAGAAAGCTCAGAAAAACTTCTGTCTTGGAAATGAGATTTCCTTCTTCAAGGTCTTCACTCATTTCCAAGAAATGTGCAGCACAATATAATGGGGCAACGTTGGTTGCAGTTATGTCAATTTTCCATCCGTAACAGAATTTGACTATTAATTCAAAAGCTTTTGTACCACCTGGAAGATTTTCAATTTGGATATTGAGGATATCACCTGAACTTTCTTTGTTGATTCTCCTCTGAAAGACAAGCCTATTCAAATATTTGCTTCTTGAGACCATGGCAAGCTGAAAATCAACGAAATCATATGCAGTTAAAATTTAAAGAATATTAAATGTAAACTAATTTTTAGTCTAGTAAAGTATAGCATGGTTTGCAATTAGGAACAAGAGTTCACCAATAATGCCCTTTCCTTTATTTTCAGCTACTTAGTCAGTTCATACCAAAACCAATAGGAAAAAAAGGGGCCAAAAGTCAGAGGAAAATTATTAACCAAGAGTTCACTTGTGATTCAGATTCCAAGCAGTGGTTGTAAGTTATTTTTCACATTATCTAAGATATTGTATTTGACCCCTTAATTATGGCAATAGAACTAATTAAAGGAGTAGTTTAGTCCACCTTGTGCAAGTGAAAGCTGGAATCACCAACTTGTATGATCAAATCAATAGATGAATTAGCCCGAGCAATCCTGCATCAAATAAATGGAATAAATCACATTCAGAAAAGCCTTTAGGGTCGAAGTTGTTATCCACAAGAAACACATGAATAAAACGGTGATGGCATAACTTATGAGCATATATATAGATATTTACCAGTTTTGGTTTCTTCTTTCTAAGGATTCAGCAACCATAGGAACATTGGGTGGTAAAATGACACATCGGTTACGCTTCCTAGCAGACACTCTCCCACCTAAGGGATTTTCACATTCCAAAATTTTCCTTCCCATGGTGGCCTTATCATGCCCTGGAAACTGAAGCCTGTTCTTCATATTTCCCTGAAAAGCTTCAGTAGTGGAGATTATTTAGACAGGAACTGAAGAGTTTCAGTATGAATTATGGAGGATACATAGATAGAAATTGTCATACTAGCTCCTTTAATATATATACTCATACTATATATGGGTTATCCTGATTGTGCATGTATAATTGCAGAATTTATGACATTCAAGAGGGTTTGTTGCCTTTTACCATCTCAACATTATAATCTCATCCACTTATTCAGAAATTCAAAACAACCCTTCTCCATCCGCGTCGCCTTCATCATTTAAGAAGATGCTTCCCATGTTGTATCAATTAAAGTAGCACGTCCCAACTACAAAGTGACCAAAACAAATTCTAGCCTCGTGATTGTATGGTCAGGAAACTTGTTCTTGCAACCTATATTCTTTTTTTAAAGCCATCATTTGCTAAATGTATTCTCGCTTTTAGGTGCTGTGGTGGAGATGAGGTATACATATTTATTTAATGGGCTTATATAAAAGTATAATAACAGAAAAGTTTCTCGGTATGAAACGGTTTTCGTCTGTGCTCACGTAGACTGATTTGTGCTAATCATTCTAATTCTATTCTTTAAAAAGAGTTAATTTTGTATCTATGGAATGAAATGTAACACACGAGTTCGTTAGATTTGGTACGAATTCTCTTCTTACCATATAGCAAAGCTCAGCATAATACTGTATTATTTTCTTACATGTGATTATGAAAACCTAAAAAAAGATGTATTTATAAAGTAAGATATATGTGATTATATTTTTATAGCTAAAATACGTTTTGTGTCTCTTAACTTATTTTTTAATTTAAATTTGATCCCTTACTTGTAAAAGTTTCAAATTGGCCCCTTAACTTGTCTCTATCAATACAAGTTAGTATTCTCCGTCAATGATATAAGCAAAAGTAAAAAATGTGATATATGTTAACAATTTAAAAGATCAATTTGAAACTCATTTAAAAGTTAAGAACCAATTTGAAACTTATTAATAATTTAAATGATCAATTTGAAACTCATTTGCTTATGTCATTAACAAAGAAGACTAACTTGTGTTAACAGAGACAAGTTAGACGATTAAATTGAAACTTAAAAATAAGTTAAGGGAAAGAAAGTATTTTAGCCTATTTTTATTTAAAAACAGCACTACAGTAGATAGAACAAGATGCTCCTCTTCTCTTTGGTTTCATCTCGATCTTTTAAGGGAACTAAAGTATTTCACTTTTTAATCTTATGAACTATTATATTTTATTTATAAAATACAGCTAACATAATATATATTTTGTCCATTATCATATATTTACCAAACATTAGCTAAAGAATTTTAACTAAATTTTATACTTAATAAAAAAAAGAAATAACTTGTAGAGTAGGAAATATATCCTCTCATATATGCTTTTTTATGTGATAATATAAAAGAAATAGCTAGAAACAAAAAAAGTTAGGATTTAATTAGCATGTTTGTGGGTATAAAGATTTTTTATATTTTTAATCAATTATAAATTAACACATCAATTATAAAAGAGTTTAATTATTATGCATTATCAGTGTAAAGTTTTTTACACTATCAATCAATCAGAAATCATGATATGAGTGACTTTTAAGATAATTAAGATAAAAGTCAAACATTTTAGTTTATGTGATAATTTTTAATTTGTTGTCAGTGTAAAAAAAATTTATATTAACAATAAAAACCAATTAAATTCATTATAAAATGTTAGACGAATATATTTTATGATTTATTTAAGGGATAAAAACCTTTAAACCCTACATAGAAAAACACAAATAGATGAGTGAAAAATGAAAATGGAATTCTGTGGTACCACTATAATACAATTCTATAGGTACATTAGGTGCTGTTTTTCAATGAGAATAAGACATATTTAACAACTATTACACATGTCATATTCTTATTGAAAAATAAAACCTAATTTACCTATGAAATTATACCTAAATTTTATTTTAACTTTTATCTTGTATAGATAGACCAATCATACATTGAAAACTTGATCTTATATAAGATTTATTGACTAATTTAATTACGATGATCCAATCTAATTAATTGGATAAATTATCGCGAACAGCAAAGGCACCGAATAAAATTTGGGGGGGGGGGGGGCGTGTAAGGTGCTCACCATACTAAGGTTATCTGAGTTTTAAAGAAGATGGAGTGGAGTGATTAGTAATGAAATAGTGAAGGAGTTGAGTGATAGAAATATACCACTTCATTATTTGAAAGTTTAATGAGAAATCCCAAACCCTCCAATTTGAAGGATATAAAAATTGGGGATTTGGATCCATTTCATTACTTATTAAACTCTCAAATAATAAGTTTCGTCCCACTCCATCCTCTCACTCATTAGTGTGAGATCCTTTCTAACGGTCACTCCCTCACTCACTCCTTCCTTTGGCCTCCATTGTGATTACAATGCTGAAACCCTACAATTTCAGCACCCAATCCCTCCTTTCAATTTCAATTCCAGATTCAAATTTACATCAATCTCTTCCATTCCAATTCCGATTCACCCCCATTTCACTTTCCAAAACCTTGCTGCCAGATTTTGTGTCGCGATGTCATCCATCTTGGATACAACAACCGATCGTGTGCGCCAGGTCCAGGAAGAACCACAGGCGAGGCTGGTCGAATCTTAAGATGCTCCAATTGGCTTCCACCATCGCACTCAATCTCAAAATCTTTCCCCAACCCTTCAATTCCCTCATCGCCGAGATCGCAGGCACAGATTGGAACCAAGTTCGTCCACAATATCTCATTCTTAACCGTCTCGCAGGGAGAGGGAAAAAACCTAGGAGGAGGAACCAAATGGTATGGTTCGTGTTCGTGTTGGTTTGTGTTGTTGGGGGTTTCTTGTCGTGGAAAATTTCGGAGTTGGACCTGTTTCTGAGACTGTTGTTGTTTTGTCTTGCTGGGATTTCTGTGTTTCGGTTGTGTTGGGGAAAGAAAGCCGTCAAGGAATGGTTTTTAGGGTTTATCTTTGGGATTGTTTTGATGACGAGTTCCAAATTAGGGAAAGAGGATATGAAATATTGGGTTCAGAGGCTTAGGACTTGTTCTCCGCTTCCGCAAATTACAATAGCGAATAGAAATAGAAATGGGAGAATATCAAAATGAAAGGATTGGGGCATCTTGTTCTTTCTTCATTCATTCTGTCTTGACAACCAAAATATTAGTTCTTTCTTCATTCAATCATTCTCTTGTATACCTTTAATTATTACATGATAATTGATAATGCAACAATGGTAGCTCTCAAAAACTGAACTGAACTGAACTAATTTTTTAGTGGAGCAGGCCAAGCTTGGTGGCTTCTAAGGTGAGGAAGCTATTAAGTCCCTTACCGGTGGTCCACTCATGTGAGTCGTTGGATATATTGTAAAATAATCGAACGGTCACGATCTGATGAAGTTAGTAGATATTACAAGTCAGTTTTTATTTTGTGAAATGATCCTTTTTTTTTTGTGTGCAAAATGATGCTTCCTAAAAATCTCACTCAACTCTTTCTTCGTGTTTCCCCTGTCCTTAGCAGCCAGAGATTCATCGACTGCCACCATCCGTTCTCCACCACTCACCACTGCTACCAACTTTTCCGTTGAACCTCCTAAAATGATGATGAAAATGAAACAGATAGACTAGAGCAAAACAAAACCATGTGGTGGTGATTCGCGTACTCTTTCAAGCCATTTCATTAGGGATGACGGTTGGCAACACTGAGCAAGGCATGGTGGTTCGAGGTTAAGATGCGACTCTGCGATTGGGTGGCACTGACGCGGTGGAGAGTAAAATCGCATGACTGATCTGGACATTTGCTACTGCAAAACGGGTCAACCTGCTAGAGGTTGAAGATGCTTTTTGCTTTAATGAACTTCAAAGTGAAATACGTGTAAAAAATTATCATCAATTCATTGGATGGTTCAATGGCTGGCCCTCTTTGATATAATCAAGAGGAGTCTCGTGACATAGGGGGTAATAGATTCAGGGGGTAATAGATTCACTAAGATTTTAGTAACAGATTCACTAACATATTAGTAATAGATTCACTAAGATGCTAGTAACCGATTCACTAACATGCTAGTAATAGATTCACTACCATGCTAGTAACCGATTCACTAACATGATGTAGGTAACTAATTCACCGGTGATGTGGGTAACAGATTCACTTCCAACCGATTCAATTAAATCGATATACAAAAAATCAACGAGCCATATCATCTCTAATCTTCAGCCGGGTTGACCCGTTTTGCAGAAAATATCTTCCTTCAAACGCAGAAACAAAACGCGGCAAAAATAAAATGAAGATATCACAAAACAAAAATGCAACAAACCATAGATCCAGTTGTCGCGCGTCGGACAAAGAGCAAGGACATTTTTGCAAAAACCATAAATTAATAGTCATCCCAAGTAAAAATCGTATTTCTATTGTTGCCTCTGAATTTACCAGCTACCTGCTAAAAATCGTGGATCATGGATGAGGGACCTATTCGTTGCTTCACCTTAGACGTCACCCTACAAGCTAACCTAGAAAAATTAAAACAACATTGCTTCTACCACAATATAGGTTAAGTGCAAAATTATCTCAACAACTGTAACCCAAAATCGATTGTGAAAAGCAATTCTCTATTATTATTATTGAATTCTTTTAAAAATATTGCCTTGGTGAAAGAAAAAAAAGACAAAACGTTGCCGTAACTTTTTGTGAAGAGTAAGTAATTCTTGTTCTGAGACTGCTCTAAGCATTTGAAAAGCTTCTTTGGCTGTCCATTTCTGCTTGGTTGAGCTTCTTTGGCTGCTAAGCTTCGTTACCTAGCTAGGTGAGTTTTCTTTCCTCTTTCGATGTACACCAAATTTCTCCCTTTCTTTCTTCCTCTGCCCTACCAAGTTGCTGATTGGAGTCACTATCCATATGTGCTTATTGGTTGTCTGCTATAGGTTGCCGAGGGAAAGATCTCACTTGCACTGATCATGTTATGTTGACAATAATGGTTAGAACATTCAAATAGACTGTTGTAATTAATTGTTTTGCAGAGAGGAGATATTCAAGTACAAGGAAATGTCAGACGCTCCTGTGCCTTGACCTCCATTAAAGGTAGATGGTGGAAGGATGCCTTGAACTTTAATATCATGTTGTTCTTTCTGTTGCTATGGTGCATTTAAAAGATTTCATTATCTTATCCTATAATTATACAAAATAAAAAAGCAGAGATATCAAAAAATTGAATACTTATATAGTGTTCTAATATAGTTTTCTGTTTAGCAAATATTAAAGTATGTTGTTTTTACTTATAGAAGGCCTAGATCATTTAGAAGAAATCTACAACACTAATTTTTTTTGTTTTTTGCTTGCATAACTTATTTAAACACTAAAAAATATCTGTGTAGGTAATTAAGTATCCTATAGTTAAAACTTATTTCTATCATTTTTTATATTTTTTTCTTAAATTTTCTTTTGGATTATCTAGGTTCTTCTCCTAACTCAGTTTAGACTATGAAAAAGATGTTATACTTTTCTAGATTTGTTCTCTTGGATGTATGGATGATTCTATCTGTTAGTAAAGTGCAAGTTCTTAAAAAAATATTTGCAATGATAATAGATAACTTAATATTTCTAAATTATTTGTTATTTGAGAAGTTTTTAATTGCAAATAATGCATTGAAGAACAGAGATGAAACTTGGTAGGCCAAAGGATTAGGGATGGCAAAAAAATCCGTACCCGCGGATATCCGCGAGTAAAATCCGTCGCGGATCGGATTTGGATAGTTTAGCGGATATCCGCGGGTAAGGCTTAACGGATTTTTTCACTATCCGTTAGTTAACGGGACGGGTACGGATTTAGTACTATCCGTACCCGCGGATACCCGCATATACTAAAATAAATATTTTCTCCCTAATAATATAACCCTAATTTCACTCTCACTCTCTCATTCACCGATTTTTGTAATTTGTTTAATGTAACTTTGAACTTGGATTGGAATTTGGATTTTTGTTGTAGTAATTAATTTTAGAATTTTACTGTGTTTCAATAGGAATATATGTTTTTTATTTTTTTTATTTTTTAGTAAATATCTATGGATATCCGCGCGGGTAGCGGGCAGGCACGGGGCAGATTTTCTTCTCGCGGGGCGGGTAGCGGGTAGCTATTATCCGTGCCCGCCCCGCCCCGTTGCCATCCCTACAAAGGATTAGCAAAACTAAATAGTTTACTGATGGAGGTGGGAAAGCATGATTCGTGTCTGGGTTTAGGTACCTGAAAAAAGCTATTTTTGGGTTTAAGTGGTAATTAGGAGGGATTAGATTTTATAAATAATCTTACTTAGAGGAGTTACATGTATTTTTATTTGAGTGTAAGCCTTGAAATTATCCTTCCTCTCAAGGAGATTTTCTACTTAGTTACCTATATATCCATTTTTATTTTTCATCTATTTGCTGCACGGCTTTTGAAGGAATAAAGTTGGACCAAACAGCTTAAATTGTTTGAACTCTATATATCACAACAGAAAAAGGGTTAAAGCTTAAATAAATTGTTACAGTTACAACGCTGGATTACTTGAATATAAAGCATGCATAAGCTGCTATTTATAGATTACATGGGTAATCATCCAAAATACATGTGCAACTGATGACATTGAAATTAACATTTGTGTTATTGATATTGTAGGGAATACTAGCTGCTGTTGTTTGGGATGCATTTTTTTCCGAGGACGAGATAAGATGGAGACCGAAGATTTTCAAAATTGAGTTATTGGTTGTTGAGAGGCCAATTAATGTCAAATCGGCTAGGAGAACCGGTATCAATTTTGCAAAGTGAACGAACCGCTCAGGGGACAAATAATTCAATTTTGAGCAAATTAGTCTAAAGAGCCATATTTGGTTAAAGTTATTGGTAATTAAACAACATTGTGCTAATTTTCATCTATAATTTTGTTATGTTCTAGGAATAGTAGTACCAGTTTGTTAACGTAAGTTATTGACTTTATCTACAAAGTTTGATGCTTTTGTAATACAATTTATATTTTGACAGGTTTGGGCATTTCTACTAATTAAACGTTGGTTCAACAATTTATTCATGTATTTGTTTATTGAATTTTTATATATTGTGTTCAAATTTATAGAAAAAATATATTTAATTGAGAGTTATGCCCACAACACACATAGGTTTTCAGTCTAACCATTGAGAATGAGCACTATATATTAAGGTATCTCATCTACTTCACTAAATGTAAAGACCGCCTCAGAAAAAGTCAAATCCTATTATCACTGAGAAATTGAATCTGAGACTACGTTTTTAAAAAATCCAATGACTTAATGAGTCTAAATATGATTACCAAACCTTTCAAGAAGTAAATCTATTTTAATAATTAGTTAGCCTTATAGTCCCGCTTCAGCAGTTCAGTGGTAAGGCTGCAGGGACATTTGGTGACTGATGAGTCGCAGGTTTGATCCCGTAATGACTTCAATTTCTCCCTTTCTCATAGAAGGCCTAAGTATCTATCCTAAGGATAACAAAAAAAAAAATAGCTAGCGTTATACACTGTAGTAATAGAGGTCTCCAACTTGGAGACGAGGGAAGAAAATAAACTCTACATTATGCTTATTCAGAAAATAACTTTTTGTTCATAATAATAATCTTTTGACTTGATTTTTTCATATATTTATTTATACCTGAAATTCATATGAAATTAAGACAAATATTAAAATAAAGCTAATCTTCCAACAAGCAATGATATTAAATAAAAAAATAACAACTAACTATTAAGGGCTCGGTTGGTGGCCAAGATAAGAGAAGTATGATAGGATAAGTTATCTTGTCCTGCTTTAATCTGTAGTTTGGTGAACCAGCAGGATAGGATAAGCTTATCCTGTTAGCTTATTATATCCTGTTACTTAGTTATAATTTTATCTTGAGGGTGGAGCTGGGTTAGAACCAACAGGATAAGATAAGAAAATATTTTCTCCTTTATCTCTTACCATTAATAATATTATTATTTAATTATGATTTCAAACCTAATTAGTCAACATTATTACTAATTAAAATATGTGGTTTAATTAGCAATTTTTATAAAAAGTGAAAAAAAAAAGTTAATTTTTATAATTTAAAAAATGGACTAATGTATAATTAAAAAGTCGAAAATATATATTATCAAATATTTTTTATTTTATATGTATAAAAAAACCACATAATATTAAATTTTATTTTTGAAAAAAAAATGTAATTTTGATATAAGGATAATTTTGTCATTTGTGAATATTTTATATCATGTCCTATCATTATCTGATGCGCATCAAATATCGGACAGGATAAGAATTTATCATGTTCATATTCTAGTATATCCTTATCCAGCTCTCATATCCTATCGGTCATTATCCTATCCCGACCACCAAACGAGTCGTAAGTGTTTCTCCATAGCAACACTTGGTCAAAGATGTGGGTAGGACCTAAGAATAAATTTTGACAATCAGCTTGAGGAGAGAAGAAAGAAGTGGAACATTTATTATCTCTTTGCTCTATAGTGTTGTTCTCAATGTCACTACGAGTGTGTGCAGCTCCATGTGTTCCACAAAAAGGTAATGACACATAAATTGTGGCTAAAATTCAAAAGGGTCCCAGTCCGGCTCCACTAATTTATGTGGATCCGACTTGAATTCTGTAAGACTCATATGATTTTCAATCAATAGAAAAAAATGTATTAGAAATAGAATATTTGAGAATGTGTTACTAACATTTCTCTATTAAACATTATCTTGTAGTTGTTAATTTACAAATTTGCCCCAATAATAAGTTATCAAATTACCCTCTCACTACCTTACTTTTATATATAAAGATGAGTGCAATATGATTAAAGTATCATATTATAAGTGTTCAAATAACAAAACTCCATGAAAAAAGACAATAAGTTATTTTTAAAATAACGCCTTAACCTACTTAAATTCATTACTTAAAAAATATACTATCATTTTATTTTACTTAAACCTTTTATATATTAGCAAAAAAAATTTGAAGGAAAAAAATTTAATGAAAATTTTTTTTATTGAAAAATAAATTAATTCAAACTTATAAATCTATGACGCAAGTTTAAAATTTATAAATTTAAATTTATAATTTTAACATATGTGAATGGTATTATCCTTTAAGTTGATGGCCAATATGAGTTTTACTATAATACTCTTTAAATAGATGCAATAATCCGAAGAGGTTGTGAAATATTTATTATGTACTAACTTTATAATAAACATTTCAAAGTCTACTATATATATATATATATCAGCGGCATATTCATTTCATCAGCAACAGAAGCGACCGCTCCTAGCCTTATTGAAAATCAATACCAAGAATCGAAATTGAGAAGGTAACTGATTTCAAGAACCACAGCATTCCCTTGGGCAGGATCAAGAAGCATGTGCATAATGTTGGTTTTGGTTGCATGTAAAGTGTAGGCATTGATAGAAGCATTGTTGGTTTTGGTTGCATGCATGTAAAGTGTAGGCATTGATTTGTTTGATTTCACAATATTGACCAGGATGGATCGTCAAGAAGGGTATAGTCAGCATCCATCTGGTAGCAGTAGTAGTAGTAGTAGTAGCAGTAGTGGTGGAGCACAACGGGCGTATGGTTCTCCTTCAAATCCATACCAGCCCAGCCAAATAACTGCACCACCTGGGATGTTTGTTACACCATCTGGGACCATTCAACCCACTGGTCAACCAGGTGGTGGAGCTGATCAGCTAGGACTACATCAACTCGCTTATCAGCAGCATATTCATCAGCAACAACTGCAACAACAGCAACTTCATCAGCAACAACAGCAGCAACTTCAGCAACAGCTCCAAGCTTTTTGGGCAGATCAACGCCAAGAAATTGAGCACGTAACTGATTTCAAGAAATCCAGCTTTCCGTTGGCAAGGATCAGGACGATTGTGAAGGCGGATGAAGATGTTAAAATGATAGCAGCTGAGGTACCAATCCTATTTGCAAAGGCATGTGAGATGTTCACATCTGAGTTAACCTTGCGTTCTTGGAATAACGCTGTAGAGGACAACAGGACAAAAATTCACAAGAATGACATTGTAAAAGCTGTCAACGCCGTTGACCTTGCGTTCTTGCTTGACCATCTTGATGCGCCTCAGGATCAAGTGCTCCCATCAATGCCTGCTGCAGGATCTCACTATGCATTCCAAGTTGGAACTGCTGCTGCTGCTGCTGGCACAATGAGAAACCCTGTGATGGCCCCAAATATATATGCTCACCAGTCTCATATGCTACCTCAACATGGCACTGATGGTGTCTGCAGCATAGGAAACCCCACAAATATGTATGCTCAGCAGTCTCATATGCTACCTCAACATACACCCCAAGTTAACAAGGGTGGTGTCAGAATAGGAAACCCCACAAATATATATGATCAGCAGTCTCATCCCTACAAGGCACAACAAATGTGCCCACAGCCACCAGAGCAACAACAATCATCTCCAACAACTGATATCCTTGATTTGTTGGATGGCATTGTGTCTCAGGACTTGATAGATGAAGTGCTTGCATCATTCCCTATTGTTGCAGAGCCAGCTGCTGGACCTCCTTATGGCTGCTATTTGCCACCTCAACATGGAGGACCCCAAGTTGGAACTGCTGGTGGCATAATGGGAAACCCGGTGAGGGATCCAAATATGTATGATCAGCATTCTCTTATTCCATCTCAACATGGAGGACCCCAAGTTGGAACTGATGGTGTTATACTGGGGAACCCTGTGATTGACCCAAAAATGTATGATATGCCATCTCAACATGCACCCCAAGTTGGAACTGATGGTGTCATACCGGGAAACCCTGTGATGGACCCAAATAAGAGGACAAAGCATTCTCATCCCAACATGTCAGAGCCACCAGAGAAACAACAATCATCTCCAGATCATTAGCTGATTATCAATGAAGTGCAATAGATACTAAGGCTTGTAAGTTTAGATTCAAGTTGGACTGCTCATTTGAGGACATTATAGTAAAATTTGATTCTGCAGCATTTGAATTTCAATTTCCTTCTGTTTCTTAATGGAATTTAATATTTTTTGCTATAGAGAAACTTCATGTATTGGAAATACACAAATAACCAATTAACGTTTCGATTTATCAGATATTAGCTCTACATGCATGATATATTGTTGCTGCTGGTGCAAATCATAGAAATGGCATTTTAGCTGTTCTGTTATTAACTTGTCTTGTGAGGCTTGAAACACCGAACATGACGAAGTTGGCGTTATGGTTGAAGGATTTGGATTTTAGCTGTTCTATTATTAACTTGTCTTGTGATAGCTTTTCCTGTACTGTTATTTATCATAGTTGCTTTTTCTTTTTGCCTACGTTTCGTGGCTTGCATATTATTGGTGCACTGTTATCAGTTGAGAGTTCAAACTGAATGATGGAGAAGGTCCATAGTAATTAAAACGTATAGCTGATAGCTTACATGCAATGCAGACCTTAACATATGTAGATTATGTGCTAGTGAAAACCTCCCTTTGATTAACCTGGATAATTAACATATGGTGTTTTTCTGGGTTTTATTTTGTCGTCTTCATATGGTAATACTTACTTAGAAGTGTACAGTGGCATTTTTACGGGAAACTTAGCTTCTTTATCAAGGGAACAAACAATTTATGCAGTCAGGATTTGCGCCGTCTTTTTATTCTCATCACGAGCTTCATTAAAATAACTGCAGTTCTATGATTCTCTTTTGTGGGAATAAAGTGAATCGTGCCGTATATAATTTGCATACGAAGTTCGACTTAGGCCAATTAATATCATCTTTATGGCCAATTAAATATTGGTAAACTGGGGGTGTCAAAATTCTATTTTGGGAACTATCTCATTGAAAACCTCAACCTTTTACCATTACCCAGTTCACCTTAGGAATCGTGCCTACCCAAAATGTTTGTGAGGAACATTGAATGATCACTGATGACCCAGCTAGATGGAGCATTGAAAGTGAAAATGTAAAATTTATATATTGGCATACTTCAACTTAAGCAAGCAGTGAAGAAGAAACTAATGATTAATTGCAGGTGATAGTATTGTGCAAGTATGTGGCGCTTGTTGAGAGTCCCACATTGGATAATGATATGGCTTGAATAGTGATTGTAAGTGGGGGGGGCAACCCTCACCCCATAAGCTAGCTTTTGGGACTGAGTTAGACCCAAACCCAAATTCTAAGAGTGCTCATCATAAGTCACCACAAAAGTTGGAAAAGAAGTTTATGTAGTTAGAAGTACCAAAATAAATGAAGAAAAGTTGTGCCTTGAAGTAGCTGGCTCAGTCGGCCTAAAAAGTTGATATCTATCAGTCTGCAGACTCCAAATTGGTCCTCTCAAAAGAATCCAATTATTGCATATGTCCATAAAAGGGATTAATCATGCCATGACCACTACCACTTCAACATGAAGGGAATGTCAGTCTCCTTGTTTATCATTAAATCTCAAAATAAAATATAAAATAAAGATGGAAACGAAGGATTTTGTCACTCAAAACCACATCCATTTGACATCTTGCATCAATTTACAGTAATCTTCACTGGTAGAAGAAAACGAAGGATTCTAATCAGACAAAAGTTTGCCATCATGTACGTTTGTTTCCCTTTCATAACAATTCCTTCAAGAATCCCATCAGTGCCAAAGTTAGCAGAAAATTGATGGGGATCAACAGGACCAGGCAGCTGAAATCTAATGGAGAAATGACCTGGTGGACAAAGGTTGTGAGTTTGCATTTCAAGCACCTGAGAGTACCTGGTTACTGTCTTATCCCCTGTTGTAGTTACTCCATGTATCGATACTTTACCTTTGGTGTCAACCTCACAGCTGAAATCCTCTGCAGTAATAAATTCAAGGCACATTAGTTATCTGTAGTGAGATCTGAGCAGCATGCCATAGAAATGATTAAAAGAGTTGCTAGGCCACCAAAATAACAGTAAGATTAGCAATGAATGATACAAATTTTATGGTCAAGTTAGCACATAAGCATCGGTTATCACAATTAGAGCCATTGCGAAAACTTCAAATTACAAATAATAGATAGATTAGGCTTCAATCTCTTTTTTCCTTTTTTCCTTTCTTTTATTTTTCTTTTTCTTCTTTCCTATTTTTTGTGGTGGAAGGGTGTGCCATGGGTAGAAAGATGAAGTTAAATACCTTAAACATCTTTAACAGAGTTCTCATTTCAAGTACTATGACCACAGCAATACACACACACACATTTTCCTTTTCAGCTGGCATGGAACTTCAAATAATTTTATTTTATTAATCATAATCTTTTAGCAGAAAAGTTTACAACATAAGCATTAAAGAGAAATTCCTGAAATTTGGGCATCCATCACATAGAATCTTAGAGCTAAATGAATGGTAATTATGTAAGAGATGAATCCTTGAGAGACAATAAGAAACTTACTTTCATCCCTTTTCACCCAGGGAGAGACACGCGAAATAAGTATGAGTCTTCACACTCTCCAATGTCCATAAGCCCTATGATTGGTCCTACCTACCCCATAGCTGCACTTCCAGTCAATGCAAATCCATTCTTGGTAGCAGCCACAATGTCAGACCATTCCTTATCAGGATCAGTCTCATCTTCCGGTGGCAATGGAGCCATGTAACTATACATCATATTTGTACCACTATATGGGACGCTACTGGTAGGTGCCAGAACATAGACACGTTGCAGAGGATCATGAGGCTCAGAAAAATCATCATTGCTTCTTGCTCTTGAAGAACTACTTCAAGACTGGAGGGTAGGCATATTTCCATTAGGCTCAGCCTGCTGCTCCACTGACATGTTGCACAGAACATTACCATCAAGAGAAGTATATAACATTGTAGCATCTTTGTCCACTTGGAAATCCTCCAGCCCACTTAGCCTCTTGAACCTTTCAACATGCTCTTGCTTGATGTACACGACTTCTTCGGGGTTGTTAATAAATACAACGTTCTCGATGATATTTTATCGATTCTAAACCAAGATTCAGGATGTAATTCAGGAGGAAACAAATCAGGAAACCCGGGGTAGTTGGTAGCACCATATTCTCCTTGGCCTTGAAATATTTGACGCAACAAGGGTAACTTGATGTAAGAGATTTATCAGCCTTCCTAAGCAGATAGTAGTATACACGCTCCAAGTGTTTTGGACCAGGTCAGTGTGTCACTTGTGACTCACCTCTTCATTCTTTCTTTCTTTTCTTTTTCTATTTTTTAAAAATGCTTGGGCACACATTTCTACCATAGAGCAATATTTGCAATATATTCTTTATAACACTTTCCCTAAGAATTCATATATCATTCATCCCTCATAACTCACAGACAAAGGATTAATTTGTTAATAAATTTTCAAGTCTCATGGGGAAGCATGAACTTTCCAAAGTTTGAAGAACTAACAAAGAAAATTGCTTTAATCCAATAAGCATTCATTTAGTTAAGGTCTGCATTGCATGTAAGCTATCAGCTAAACTTTCTAATCACTAAGGACCTTCCCCATCATTCAGTTTGAACTCTCAACTGATAACAGTGCACCAGTAATATGCAAGCCAGGAAACGTAGGCAATATCAGAGAGACAGACAAAAAGAAAAAGGAACTATGATCGATAACAGTACAGGAAAAGGTATCCAGATCACTTTAGCTTGCCAAATAAAACAAGTTTTGGGTTGAAACCCACTAAAGATCATTTATAAAAGAGCAGGGGAAAAATGGAGAGAGTGCAACTTAAGCATAAAATATATGGACTAGCAGATAAAAATCTCAATAGAATGTGATAAATTCATGTAAAAGAAAGGCCAAATTACACTAATTAGTGTATTTTACTGCATAACTAACTAGCCATCTCAATACAGAACTAAATAGATCCATCTGTTATCTACATCCCCACAAAAGGACACGGGGGGAAGGAAAGACTCAATCATAACACCGACTTCCTCATGGTTCAGTGTGTTTCAAGCCTCACAAGACAACCAAGTTAATAACAGAACAGCTAATATGCCATTTCTAATAACCCCAAATCAGGTCGAAATAACCATAACAAAATCATTATACACTATAAGATTGGCACTAGAAGCAACAATATATCATGCATCTAGAGCTAATATCTGATAAATCATACAGAATAATTGGTTATTAGTGTATTTCCAATACATGAAGTGTCTCTCTATAACAGAAATTATTAAATTCCATTAAGAAAAAGAAGGAAATATAAATTCAAAAGCTGCAGAATCAAATTTTATTGTAATGCCTGAAATGAGCAGTCCAACTTGAAATAAAAAGTACAAGCCTTATTCAAAAAATTGAAAAGAGAGAGATAGCGCCTAAAAGTTCACCTAAATATTTATTGCACTTCCATAATAAGCAGCTATTGATCTGGAGATGATTGTTCTTGCTCTGGTGGCTGTGGCCACATTTGTGGTGCCATGTAGGGATGAGACTGCTGAGCATATATATTTGGGTCCATTACCTGGTTTCCCATTATGACACCAGCAGTTCCAACTTGGGGTGCATGTTGAGGTGGCATATAGCTATAAGCAAGTCCATCAGCAGGCCCTGCAACAGGCATTGATGCGAGCACTTCATCTTTCAAGTCCTCCCGAGGCACAATGTCAACCAAGAAATCAAAGATATCAGTCCTTGTGATAGCTGCAGCAATGTCATTCTTTTGAAGTGTTCTCCTTTTGTTCTCTTCAGTGTGATTCCAAGAACGCAAGGTTAACTCTAATATGAACATCTCACATGCCTTTGCAAATATGACTGGTGCCTCGGCTGATATCATTCTAACATCCTCATCAGCCTTCATAATCTTCTTGATCCTTGCCAAGGGAAGGCTGTGGTTCTTGAAATCAGCTACCTTCTCAATTTCTTGGTATTGATTTGCCCAAAAGCTTTGGAGCTGTTGCTGAAGTTGCTGCTGCTGCTGTTGTTGCTGATGAATATGCTGATAAGCAAGTTGATGTTGCCCCAGCTGATCCGCTCCACCTGGTTGACCAGTGGATTGAATGGTCCCAGCTGATGTAACAAACATCCCAGGTGGTCCAGTTATTTGGCTGGGCTGGTATGGATTAGAACCATATGCCAGTTGTGCTCCATTACCAACAGCCTCCATAGATGGGTGCTGGCTATGCCCTTGATGATCCATCCTGGTCCATGTGAAATCAAACAAATCAATTCCTCAATTCTAGGCCAAGAGTGGAAGTTAAGTAAAACTCTCCCTAAAGTGACGACCCCAGAATTCAAACCCCGACATTGCAAGTAAAATTCGCCTAGGGTTGCAGTCACTCTAAGTCTCTAACCACCATTAGTTACAATAATATACAGATGCTGCCATCAATATACATGCGATAAAGGTGTCTTTCCATTCAAGAAGCTTCTTCATATCACTCCAAACTCCTAGGAGAACAACCTACCAATTCAATTACATATTTTGAACTAAATCTGTTCAGAAGTTTACGTTTTCACATAACATCCAACACAGGACAACAACTATATTTCATGGCCAGTCTTCATCCAAAATCCAGGGATCTGTATTCATCCACGAGTATGTGGATTGAAATTGAATGCCTACTATTAACAAGGCGAGATAAACAAAGGAGAAATTTTATTTCCTTTCCCTAACATATCAGTTTCACAGTAGAGAAAATTCACCACGGAAAAATTAATCAAAGGAGCACGGAAGGAGAAAAAAAGCAATCGCTAATGGAATTGTGGATAGTACCCAATAAAATTTAAACAAAAAAAATAAAGAAAATTGAGGTAAGTTATTGTAGATAAAATCATTAAGTGCACGTTGCACTATATATATCTAGACAAATGCGCATGCGTAAACAAAATTACATACATAGATATGTGTATTGTTAGAGCAAGAGTTGCTACCTTTTCTGACAGGTTATGCTTTGCTTTGCTTTGCTCTGCAAATATTAAGAATAAGATGAATGGTTTTTGCATTATTGAATCCGAGAGTTACACACAAATTTATAGAGATACAACAAGAGAGTTTGTTACCATAACTTATGGCTAGAGATGAGGGATTTGAATTTAAATGAGAGTAACAGAATGTGATATATGCAAATACAAGATTATAGGCTAGGTAGTTATGACTCCTATAAAAATGATCAGAAATTGTCTTTTATTTCAAAGATCGATCTATGAATGAGAACAGCAGAAGCACTTTTTGGAATGTTTTTTCCGTACAGTGGGAACAGCAGAAGCACTTTGGGGCAAAGTATCTTGTTCACAGTAATGTTGTTCCACTTTCAACGAAAAATAGCACTTATTCCATCCTATCTCCCTTTATATATATTTTTTTAAATTTATTTTGTTTTAAATTATGTCATTTAAAAATATCAAAATATTATTAATTATATTTTTGCCAACTTTTGTTTCAAAATATTATTAATTAATTTATCAAAATGTCATTCCACACTATCCGATGCAAATATTGTATTTAAGGTGTGGGCTGGGCCGGCCCAAGGGGGAGGCCACTGAAGTCCTTGTTTTAAGCCTCCATCCAAACAACTTATTTGTTATATAAATATTACGTCTACTTTTTTTCATTGCTTATATCCTAAAGGTTTTACGCCATTATTAAAAGGCTTATTTTTTTCACCGTTACAATCACAACGAATATGTTTGCTTAAGGCCTCATGTCACATTGGACCAGCCGTGGATGGAGGGAAAATAATTTCCTTTTCTTTAGTGGAAGCAGGTACAACAAAATGAACCGTTGAATGAGTCAGTAATGATATGAATTTGATTATGAGTAATGAGTAATGTTTTGCAACAACCAAAGGCCACGAAGACCAAATATATAGGAAGCCCTTACCACACAGCAATTAGCAAACAAGTAAGCTATGTAGCTAGTGGCGTAGAGGCTACATAGCCATATATAATATTTGTAATGTTCATGGAAATGTATTCTGCCCCCTTTTTGTTCTCTTCTACCCCATTGTGTGAATTTGTTTCACACTATTGATAAAGATGAGATGGACAAAGAGTAGACTGTAGTGTAGACCATCAAACCAGGCCGTTGATGATTTGCAGTTTGCTTGAGTGAAAAGGGCTTGGTAATTTATTTATTGGTAAACACAAGCAATGGTTAGTGTACCATTATCATTCTATTAACACTTCGGTGGAAAGCTTATGAGTTATATTCTATAGGAAAGGAGGACTAAAACTAAATGAGTAAGAAACCGGGTCAAGGGGACCTTTTAAATAATGGCTTAATACGAGCATTACATCTAGTTTATGACTTTATCCCATGAAGTCTCTCTTAAAAGCTCGCATTCTTATTTTAAAAAAAAACTCACATTCTTTGGTAAAAATATATGAATAACTTTTGTTATATTCTTAATGTTTCTTTAGTTAATAGTTTTGAGCTTGAAACGTTTTTTATCATGTGCTTATTATATTTATCTTTTGTTTAGAAGGACTGATTGTGCGGCAATAATCAAACCCATAATTATTTGGTTATAGAGGTTTTGATAAATTTCACAAATTCTCTCTCCAAAAGTTGAAGTTGTTAGGTGAAAGTAAGGGTGAGTGTGGGACAGGTTGAGCTGATCCCTCACTCGGTCCTAAACATTGACCAAGCCAATTCTTTGAGCCCTAACCTGTCCCTAAACCCGAAAGAGCTCGACCATATGCAAGTTGATTTAAGATCGGGTCTAGATGGGAAGAGACCGGGTTAACCCGAAGTTTAATAAATCATTTGTAAACTAAATGAATTAATTTTTTTAAGTGGAAAAAAATTGATACTTTATAAACTGATAGTCACTTTTATACTCTATACTGTACAAGGTGATAATTGTACAACTAGCATAATCTTTAGAGCAACAAATTACATAATTTTGCTTCATGGTCAGAGGATTAACATCCATACAATATCCACATATAATATATAAATCCAAAACTTGAGCAACTATTTTGTAAACTGATAATCCTATGAATTATCTATTTTTCTTATACCTTTTGATGAGGATTTAGCCATCTGTGTCCAACTTTTAACATTGTTTTGCCTTAATTAACTTGGATTTGATGGTTGTAGCATGCTTGGTTTCAATTGATATAATTTGCTTTTGTTTGGTTATAATTTTGAGTTTTCTTGGGATCTCATTCATAGTATTTTGTTTTGCAGTGATTAATGAAAATTGAGACCCGATAAGCTTGAGAATATAATCAATGGAAGAGCTAGCATAGCTGTTAGACTGTTAAAAGTTCAGAGAAGCATATAAATAAAGGAGAAGTTCCTGACCTCCTAACGCCAGACAGCCATATGACCGTTGGGCGGTGAGCCCCAGTTTTTCACCCTACTCTCTATCTTCATACTGCCAGGCGGCCAAACTACCGCTGAGCGATGATAGCCTGATCAATTTAAGCTGCTTACTGTCTTCCCCCCGCTGGGCGATGGTATTTGTCGCAGGCCCACTTGTCAGTTGGCCCATTTACACATCAGGGAACCCTTTCTAATCTAGTTTTGGGGAGTTTTGGACGTGCAGGAACGAGAGAGACACGAACAGAGAGAGAATAAGACCCTAATTTGGAAACCTTATGGTGGCTCTTAGAGTGGAGAAGAGTGGAAGCTTGGATCATCTTCGTAGTTCATCATGGAGTTTTCTCTTTTCTCTTTTGTTTTAGTTTCTCTCTTTAGTTCTATGTCTAGCTAAACTTCCCCCTGTTGGGGTTCAGTGGATTTTGATGGATTTTGCTTGTATTTGGGTGTTATGCATGACTTCTTCTATTTTGAGTTCATCATCTTCGTTCTTAAAGCTTTCTAGGGTTTGAACGTCCTTGGAATGATTTATATAGTTTATGCTTTGAATGAGAGTTTGATTCATGAATTTGTTTAAGATTATGAACCTTGAGATTCTTGAACTAGGAATAGTCTTTGAGTGTTTGTTATCTTTTGGATTCTTGATCTTCATGTTTTTTCCCTTTTTGAAATACCTAAGGAATTAGGGATTTTAATTAGGGATTAAAGTTCTTTGGCCTAATGAATTGAGTCTTGAAAAATTAAGAGAATCCGATAACAAAATATGTGAAGTATTTTGTATTAACCCCAATTAAATTGCAACAAATGAAATCAAATGAAAATTAATTCCAACTCTTTTATCTAATTGAGTTTCAACCCTTTGTGTGTTCTAAGTATTGGTTAATTTGTCAAGGCTAAAATCACAAAAATTTTGTTCTTGTGTTTATCTTAGGTGCTTTATGAATTTGCCTGAGCTCCCTTTGAACCAAAATATTCGTTTAAGTAGCAGTGACTTCGAGAATTGATATTTGGCATTCGATCCCTCATAACGATATCTGGTTTTACCGTTTTATTACTTGCAACGACTCGGTACACTTGCGATGATCTCATCATAAACCATATTGCAGATCACCCAGTTTGAGGTTCAAATAGAATCAGGTTAATTGCAACACATGCTGCAACTAAATTTTTTTTACTGATGCTGCATTAACTCTTTCTAAAATTTTGGCCTGCACAATTGGTTCTGCTATCTTACGCCAAAGTGCTCCATGAATGCAGAGTTTGGAAGCTTTTGGCAAGACCACTTTAGACCTTTCAAACTTATAGAAGAAATATAACATTATATTATAGCACCAGTTGTTAGTTGAGTGATTTGGCACTATCATTTAATAGTCAATAACAATGAAAGACATTTTTCTCCAAATTCAGTTTCACTATTTTACCAGCCATCAACACTACCCTAAGGTAAAAAGATCCCCCTGCAACTATAATACTAACAATCTGCATAATATAGCAGCAGTGAGGATTACAGTAGATTAAAATAAAATAAAATTCAGCCAGTCCAAACCATACATCCAACTCCAGATAACCCGCACCCTGTGATTGAGAACAAAAGCAACAGATCCCAAACAGCCATGCCAGAATTGAAATTATCCTCCATATTGAAGTTCATACGATATAACTTGAATATGTATAGTCCATAATAGTTTACACATGCTTCATGTTCTTTCAACAGTATTATGTAATTCTACTTCCAAAAAATTATAACTTCTTTCCCTTTTTAGTTGTGTCCATGAGATGAGTTCTTTCATAGAGACAAAAAATAGATCGGGAACAAGAACGACGTCGTTGTTGAGTAGCTTGAGCCTTGATGGGACGTGGGTTCGTGGTGGTGAGGCTCAGCGATGGTGATGGAGGGGGAACCAAATCCCTAATCCTAAGAGTGATACTGATGCTAGGGGTGGGGGTTACCAAATACGAACTGACCTGGCAGGATTATTAGAGAGTTTTGGCACTTTGGGTGAGGTATATTAATTTTTTTTAAAAAAAAAAAGAAACTAGTACTCGGGCTGAGCCGGGTGACCCTAAGGTCAACTCTAACTCGTACCAGACCCGGCTTCGGGTCACTTAAAGGGCGCGGGTGTGTCCCATCATCAACTCGGGTTTGGGGTTAGACCAGGCCCGACGCCCACGGGTTGGGACGGGTTGACGGGCCGGACCAGGTTATGCTCACTCCTAGGTGAAAGTGCATCAACAATATTTTCTGATAGGAGTAAAGGACCCTGAAGGCTTTTTGACCAAACTAGTATTATTTTAGAAACTATTTACCAAAATGGGATTGTTTTATAACAATTTACCAAAATAGGGTTGTTTTAGACAGCGTGGAATTTTTTATTATTTTTTTGCTGACGTGGAAGGAGCCAGTTGGACTGGCGCCTCTAAAGGCCAACTGGCGCCTCTAAAGGCGCCACTTGGACTGGTGCCTTCTATAAAAATGCCACATGTCACACACTCATTGGTCACTCGTCTGCTGTGACCCGTCTGCTGTTTCACTTGTCCGCTGAGACTCGTCTGACAGTAATCACCCGTCTGATAGTCGGACAGGTGAAGATCCAGCTTCAGACGGATGACACCTCTAGCATCGGCCTTTAGCGTGGGCCTTGACCGACGTTAAACGTAAAGTTTTTATATTTTTTTATAGGGAACCAATGAGTGTGTAACATGTGGCGCCTTTAAAGACGCCAGTCCAAGTGACGCCTTCCACGTCAGTAAAAAAATAATAAAAAATTTCACGCTGTCTAAAACAACCCTATTTTGATAAATTGTTATAAAACAACCCCATTTTGATAAATAATTTCTAAAATAACACTAGTTTGATCAAAATACCAGACCTGAATGGCTCAGCAAAGATTAGGAAGCTGATTGCCATACTGACTAATGCACGAAGAACTGAGAAGTATATTATCACGCATCTAGTCTGTCAACATATGTGCAATTTTCAAACAAGATTTTGTAAAAGGAAAGAGTGAAGGCCATGCCATCCTCCACTCCACTCCAATCAAATCGACAAGTACTTTATAGGCTAGAAACTAACATAACTAATAGCAAATAGCAAATCATTTACATTTAAGAAAATCATTTAAGATTTCGATTAATCATGCTCTGATATACAATGCTCTTTTTTTTTTTTCCAAATTACCGTACCAAACGCTTATAATGATCAGGAATGAAAAGTTGACAACCTAATCAATCTAAGAAATTCGTGAGCTTCTTCACTTCCATCGTGTCTACTCGGGAAATTTCCCCCAAAAACTTGGCTATACACCTTCATCTAGTTCTATTGACAAAACTATCTATACAGTATCTTACCTTTATAGGGGTTTCTGCATATGTTAACAATCAAATTGGTGTTACTGGTGAAGCTTTTTAAACAACCACCTTCTTCTTGCTGCTGCATCCATTGCCACAAACATCCGAGCCTTCCTTTCGACTTCTAGAAGTAAACAAGCCTCTAAGAAGAGCTCATCATCCAAGTCTGGTATAGTTTGAAGTGCAGCAACAATGCGTTCTATTGAGTTGTCTTTTCTCTCGTAAATCTTCTTGCATCTCACCTAGTAAGGTTTTTTGAACTTTTCTAGCATTTGGGGAAGTCGACACAGCTTGAAATATTCTCCTTTTTCTCCCATCTGGTATTTTAAATCCCCCGGCTGAAGATTGCAGGTCTCCCATGATTTTGTCAGTTTCCATACTAAAATTATTATTACTGGTCTTCAATTTTATTCTCACACGGTCTGGTCTTCTATTCTGGTTTACATTCCCAATAAGTAAACACAAATTGTTATAGTTGTTTCGGATAGTCTCTCCAAAGGCAACATCTGGATACTCCTGCAGAACGTCATTTAGCAGAGCTCCTTACAACTATTAAAACATATCTCTTAGGTCATTCGAAAGTTGGCCTGTTAAAACACCCATCACAGAGTATTCATGTTGCAATAAAGAGTTACCCTCTCAGGGACTTGCTTAAGAATAAGAAAGAGGAATCTTATATAAATACCATGGAATAAGGTTTAGTCCTATTCATGGGGATTCTGTAAATATTCCATTCCAAAAAGAGAAAATTCGATATCATGCATGACTGCCATTTCTATCATTACTATAACTCTAAGATGCATCTGTTGAGCATTGCAATATAGTTCATGCCAGGCTATATGAAGTAATATGGGAAGCAGTTATTTGTGTCATGTGAGGGTAATGAGTCAATGAAGTCACTTCCTGAAATTATGTATATGCTGCCATTAGTAACCAAAGGAAATACCCAATATATAACCAATGAAAAGGTAATGCACCTCAACATAAGCCTCCCAAACATCATTTGCTCTTGACATGTGCTCAATTTCATCCCAGTCAATGCCATTCTGATTAAGAAGATTCGTGACATCCTTGTAGACTCTCATCAGAGCATAATACCTATTTTCTAGTATATCTCGCTCACAAAGTAGTCCAAACACTTTATTGAATGATTCGGTTATCCAGGACCAAGCTTTTTTATTGAATGTACCACCAATCTTATTCCCTCTATTCAACTGCTCCAGTAAAAGGCCAATCAGATAATGGTCCATTTTCACTGTCCAAGCTATCCTCACAGGTTCATCATTAGCAGGCGATTGGTTGTACTCCCCAACATCTATATATTGAAGCAGTAATTACAATTATTACATAAGGCAGTCTACATTTTAACACCCTCATAATAATAAAATAGTAATAGTAGTAGTAGTAGTAGTAGTAGTAGTAGTAATGATGATGATGATGATGATGATATGACTCACTCCCCAGGAATAAATCAACAGCTAGCTTAAAAATGTGCTCCCGGAAAAACCAAGTTTTTCCATCAAACATAATCTACTAGGACTTAGCACTAATTTCGAATATATAAATACAGAACAGAGAAGACAACTATACAAGAAACTACACATGGAAAGATGAAGAAAATACCGCTACTCAGGTCATTATCCTTGGCATCCCTAGAGCAGTCAGAACAGTTTTGGTTTCTGCCACAGCAGGCATTTCCATATATCAAGAACAAATCATTGAAATTAGGAAGAGCTCTATAGCGGTATGCTTTCACATCAGGGTACTCCTGCAAAATTAAAGGACATTTGATATCGGCATTAAAATATCCAACTCAAAACAAAATCACTAGGAAGAAGCACCTTCACATAAGCATGCCACAATCTTTCATCAGCTGTTATCATCTGCTGCATTTCATCCCAGGCAAACCCACTCTTGTTAAGCAGAATCTTCATATCATTGAATATCTTTCTCAAAATCATAAAACGATTTTTTAAGACATCTATGTTATATTGGGATCCAAATTCTGCACTAAATTTTGCCACCATATCTCTCCAGGTTAATTCATCAAACTTGTGACTAACCATGCTTCCATTGCGCACTTCGTCTAACATCAAGTCCATAAAATACCGATCCATCGGTGGTGTCCAGTCACTTCTTGAGTGAGAATTTTGAAATTTGATGCCTTCAAAACATATATAAACAGCATAAACATAAAGGGAAAGTGCATTATCAATACCCTTATAAATACTATATAAATTTACGTATTTAGTGAGAGACTCTGTTAACAACAAATAAATTAAGGGAGAAATGGCACTGCATAATCTCTCCCCCCCCCCCCCCCCAATCAAGTCCATAAAATACCAATCCATTGGCAGTGTCCAGTCATTTCGCCAGTCAGAATTCCCTCTCTCTACCCTTATAAATACTTCAAAACTACTTATTTAGTGAAAGACTCCGTCAATCACAAATAAATTAAGGGAGAATGGTCTAAGTAATCTCTCTCTCTCTCCCCCTCTCTATTAGTGAAGCATAACCACTAAATAAACAGTACGTATATGGGGAAGACATCAAAAACACAATAAATTGACAAAATAGAAACTTACAGTCATATCCAGCATTTTGAGTAGCTAGGTTACATGCCAACTCAGCATCTGAATTTCCATAAATCAAGCATAGATCATTATAATTTGGCTGACGATGATTTCTATAAGACTTTCCGTCAGGGTGCTCCTGCATATTCCCAGGTCAGCCACCAAGAATTGAAACTCAAAAGTCGGCAAATAAAGCAGTGTTAAACACCTTAATATAAGCATCCCAGTCACCATCATATGCAGTGATCATTTGCTTTGTTTCATCCCATGAAAACCCTCTCTGTTCAAGAATATATCTCAAGTCATGGTATAGCTTTTCCAAACCTTTACAACAACTCTTCAGGTAATCTTTGTCAAATTGTATACCAAATCTTTCCTTGAACAATATAAGTATATCTATCCATGCAGGACTGTTAAGAACATGATTAATGTTGTTCCCCCTCCGAACTTCCTCTAGCATAATGTCAATGAGACAACGGTCCATGGAAGGTGTCCAATCTGTCCTTGAGCAATCACCTATGGAACAGTCTTGAATGTCCTCATCGCCTCCTTCAAACCAGAAATAAAAGTGAATTACTCCCATCAATTGATGATGATTCAGAGTGCCCACCGCTAATAATTTAGGGGAAAAGAAGAGACATACCCACTGTTGAAATTGGACCATTATTAATATGATATACGCTTCCGTCAGAAATTTCTTGGCCATATATCAAACATAATTTGTAATAGATTGGAACAAATTTATTTCTATATGACAAAGCATCAGGATGCACCTGCATTTATCTCCAATAAATTATTAACAATACATGAAAAAAAGCATCACAGACAAAACCAAATGTATAGATTGAAGTTCACCTTGATGTAAGAGTTCCATAATTCATCTTTAGCTGTTACCACTTCTTGCTTCCCATCCCAAGCAAAGCCAGGCTGCTTGATATGAACTTTTAAGTCATTGTATTGGCTTTTCAAATATTTGTATCGATCCTTTAGAGCATCTTTAGTGTAATGAGATCCAAATTTTGCACAGAACAATGTGAAAATCTCACACAAAGCTTCATAAGTGAAATCGTGATTGATTTTATTCCCTTTAAGTGCCTGATTTAGTAGCAAGTCAGCAAGATAACAGTTCATATGTGAGGTCCAACTTTGTCCCACATATACATCACCATCAGAGGAATGATACTCATTTTCTCTGGCTAAAGACAAAAAAGAAACCTAATTAGAGGAATTCACCCATCAAAACATTTTTCTGGTTTCCGAAATTGCATGATTTAAATTTTCATGGGTTTCAATATATAGGCACCTACCTACAGATATACAAAAGGAAAAGCAAAACCAGGAAATACAATTTCTAGTGTTTGATAAAGAATTGAGATCTAAACAACTGTTGTTACTTTTCACACATTACCTATTCTAGGGTCAAATATGTGCTTGAAAGTGATCAACATTGGATCTAATAATCGACATTAATTAAACAATTCATAACATAATTATAAGCTATAAATGGTTGATACCTAAGAATTGAAATGATGAAGTTGACTGATTCAGAATTGTAAGAAGTAATCCTTATGGTTTTTACCTTCCAGCACGTGACTGCGCTGCCAATTGCACCTAGCATTTCCATATATTAACCCCAAGTCTTGATAGTTAACTAAGGTCTTGTTCCTATAGGAACTCATGTGTAGGTGTGCCTACATAAACACTTAAATGTAAAATCTGAAACAATGTATTCCATTCTCATAGTGGACATAATAGTATACCTTGATGTAATTGTCCCAAACATAATCATCAGCTACAATCCTTTGTTGCTTTTCATCCCATGAAAATTCTTTTAATTCAATTAGATCTTTTACATCAGTATAATACTTCTCAAATTTATTGTAATAGTGCTTTAAGAAGCTTTTATCATACTGGGCATCAAATTTTTTGTTAAACGACTTAAGCATATGGTTCCATGCTTTTCTGCTGAATGTATTATGGATCCTAGTGCCATTTTTAAGTTGGCCCAACATAAGCTTCACAAAATAACAGTCCAATCTATATCCGGCCATTTTCTGGTAACTGGGGCTGGAGTTCTGGCTGCAATTCCTACAATTTGACATCCTAATCATTCATTACCTAATCAAAGTGGAGAACACTTTCTCAAGTTATAAATTTAAACAACCAAAAAGTCACACTTGGTCTTGCTTTATTTCCTCAAAAGTCAAGCCAATATCCAAAGTAATAGTACTCAATGCCTTATGTGAAATGGAATGACTTAATACCTAATTCCCTAACCCTTCAAGGAAGGAGGAGAGGGGGCGGGGGGTGGAATCAGCATATTATCAAATCTGGTTCATCTTACTATAACTATGAGCAATTTAAGCAGGACTATGCTAGTAATTAGAGTTCCACATAATCCAAAATCAGTATACATGTGAGCTACTTGATGCTTCTTCAACGATCCAACAAGAAAAACAAATTAGGGGAAATCTTAAAAAAGTAAATAAAAAGCCCTTAAGACCAAGAAAATGTAATAAATAACAGCTGCAAATGAGGACTCTCGTTATGTCAAAAGGTTGCAAATTAGGAAGCAGGAAAAGTATGGAGTAAGGATAAACAAGACTCAGCACTGAACAGTTAGTGAAGGTCCTAGATAACATATATTTGTTTCTCTTTTTAGTTCCTTCTGATCTTTTCTCAAATATTGATGGTTAGCTTCTTATAGATCCATGGTTATGATTATGCTATTTAAACAAGATAAAAAATAACATGCATCTCCAATGTTCAATGCTTATGACAAATAATCAACACCACATCAGTTCAGGAGTGGATATAAACTTACCATTACCAGTATTCACCACCTGCACATCATCATCAAAGTCTAAATCATGACTCGCCAAGCTATATCTTCCATCCACACCTTTATGTGCATGTATTAAACACCAATCTTTAATATTCGCCAGTGGTTTACTTCTGTAGGCCTGTGCATCCGGGTGTGCCTGCATGCCTGCCAATCAGTTTATCTAGCAACATGGGCAGGAGAATTAAAGAAGCAAACACAAGGGTGCACCTTGATATAGGCATCCCACACATGATTATTGGCAACCACCATTTGTCTAGTTTCATCCCAAGAAAATCCATCTTGGTCAAGAAGATTCTTTATGTTGTTGAATTGCATCCACAAAGCCGTGTAACGACATTTGAGGAAATGTATATCATAGAGATATCCAAAATTAGCATTAAACAAGGACAGCATTTCATTCCAAGCTTGTATATTGAAAGTATAGCCCATCCTGTTGCCCCTATGCACCTGATCCAGCAATAGATCAATGAAATAGGTTTCCATTGCAGGTGTCCAATTTGTTCCTGATGGGTCACTACTACTACCTCTACGTATCTGGCTGCCCATTTCTCTTTTCTCTTACAACATAATAAATGGTCAAAGCTTACAAATGTGTTTTGCCTGTAAAGAATGAAAGAGAAAAACCTAGTCACACACGGCATAAGCAATTTTGCTTCGGGTGTTGTTAAATAATAATAAAACTGAAAATGATAGTATAACAGTCAACATGCACAGCAATCGTGGAATTCAGCTCGAATTTCTATGCATTTTCTGAATGACCAAACAGAAAATAGGGATCAGTGAGTACCTTTTAATTTCGGAGAAGAAAGAGTGCCTTGAGTTCGAGCATGGCCCCAAATTAATTAACGTATCAAAATTGAAACCTTTTGAGAAAAATATTTCTCAAGTGCTTCGAGGTTCGAACAAGATACAACTAACGCTCATCAACTTCTTCTTATATTGATCTAACGGCCCGAACAAATAAGGATATGGATCCTCTGGCGGGAAAATTACCATCATTTTGTATCTATAAAAAAAAAAAGAGGGATAATTAAAAAAAGGAAATAAGAACCAGAGATAAAATAAATAAATAAAGAGATAAAGAGAACAGCACCAAAGTTAGGGGGATGTATGGAAAGTTTATTACAGATTATGAAAAAATAATTTTTATATAAAATAATTTAGAGATTAAATAAAAATTATTTTTTCATAATCTGTAACAAAATTAGATTTTAGTGAGAAACTAAATGAAATAATTTCTCATTTTAACACTAAAAATAAATTTTCTTAAAAATAATTTTTTAAAAAATCTTAAATAATTATATGTTAAATCGAATGAATAATCATTTTTTTTGAATGATTTTTAATTTAAAAAAATATTTTTTATGATCAAATAATATAAAACAAATGCACTTTAAATCGAACGGATAACCATTTTCTCTCGTACGATCACAGATTTTGAAGGGACCTACTAACATTATATTTTATTGTTAAAAAAACCTAAAATTATTTTTAATTTTTTGTGTACGTCTCTCAATAACATGAGGGGTGTATCTCATGTATGATAAGCTTTGTTATTTGGGCTTATGATATGATAAGAACATAGCGCCCACTTAATGTTAAGCCCACTTACTCCATCCAACAAAGGGGATTGCTAAGGGTACCCCCAATATAATAAGGGCACCCCCCGCTTGAACAGTGAAATTCCTAAAATATCCTTAACAAAAAAAACTTTAAAAGTCAATTTTTTTTCATACCATTGTTACCCTCGTAGATTACCAAATTCAAACAGTTGTAAATTTTATCTGGAATCTCGCAAATAACATTTGCGTTTTCGCAAATAGCTTCTTCACTAGCAAATTAGGTAATTACAATTTTTTTTTATTTCCTTCACTCGCAAATGCCTTATTTGCGAGTGAAGGAAGATTTTCCTCACTCGCAAATACCTTATTTGCAAGTGAGGAAAATTTCCTTCACTCGCAGGATTATCTTAAAAATATTGATTTTAATTTGTTATTTATTTCAGTGATGCCGTGTAGCAGGGGAGCGGGTTGGTTAGCCGGTAGAGAGGCTGAGGCTGAGGCCACTAGGATGGCGGTTGAGGCTGCGAGAGCAAAGGCTCAGCGACAGCGGCGAGAGCAGCGGGATGCTATGACTGCTTCGCACCGTCGGAGATTGGTTGATAGTAGAGCTGGCCCGAGCAGAGGGGGACGTCGTAGACTTCAACCTCAGTACGACGTCCCCCTCTGCTCGGGCCACCTCAGTATGAGGACGACGAGCCATCTCAGTACGAGTCACCTCAGGACGAGGGACATGAGTACGAGGGACAACAGGACGAGATGCATATTGATGCACGGGCAAAGGAGGGACCATTTCCTGGAGGACCTTCCGATACATCGCTGCTGACTTCCTTCAGGGACCACATAGCTTACAGCTTGTGGAACGGAGAGGTAATTATTGTTTACTGTTTTTAAAACATTTAAGGTTTTTTTTTTTTTACTTTTGTATAATTCATGACAAGACATTTATTTTTATGTGTGCAGGACCGGGAGGAATCGCTTAGGGTTTTTGCGCACGGGAAAAAGTGGCAGAAGTGGTTTGGCAAGCGTCAGCCACTACCACCTGCAGTACAGGCTCATGTCGATCGAGCTGGTCTGTCTCCTCTTATGTATTGCAGCTACCCGATGGTAGATAACTCGCTGCTGACAGCGTTTTCCGAGAGGTGGCACCGGGAGACCAGCTCGTTCCACCTTCCGTTCGAAGAGATGACCATCATGCTGGATGATGTGTCATGCATTTTGGGCATCCCGATCAGAGGTGCATTGTTTATACCCCCCGAGATGGACATAGATATTGCTATATCAGTTCTACAGTCGTTGTTGGGGGTATCATATGAGGAGGCTCGGGCAGAGGTGACAGGCACTGGGTAAGCATCTGTCAGTTTATCTTGGCTGCAGAACCTTTATGATGCACGGAGTATTGAGGGTCCGATGGATGAGACAGTAAGGGCATTCATACTAGTGCTACTCGGGATGACTCTGCTAACGGATAAGACTAGCACTCGTAAGCAGGTGGGACAGTGGTCATGGGGAGCTTTAGCCCTATGCCACTTGTACGGTTATCTTGGCGACACCACCAGGTTGGCGTGTCGTAGGTTAGCGGGCTACATGACACTCTTTCAAGTACCAATGTGTTATTAAATTAGAAAATTAAATTTATAATTGTTTTAACGCTGATGTGTTTTCGTAACTGATTCGTTATTTGTGACAGGCTTGGATCTACGTGTATTTTCCTACTTCGGTGGTAGATCGGAGGCTTGTTGAGGGTTACGAGGGTGCGCGTGTACGCGCTAACCGCTGGAGAAGCAAGAGGGGTCATGGGAGGGTGCTTCCATACAGGCAGGCATTGGATGCGCTGACCGCTGATGACTTGTGCTGGACACCATGGGCCGCATATAGGCAGTATTGCCCATTCGATCCGATGGCATACTTTTCGGGGTACCTTCGGTGTGGGAACACTATATTGCCGTACCTTCCTGAGAGAGTACTGCGACAGTTCGAGTTCAGGCAGGAGATTCTTCGGCAGCCACCACGACGTCCCTCGGCTGAGGCCATTAGTATTAACTGGATGTCCCCTCACCTGTACTCTATTAGATACCTATTTCGGTTGAGGTCAGCCAGTTATCCAGCTAAGTGTGCCCCGGATGATAAAGAGACTAGGACCAACCTATATTTGGTTGCTATCACATGACCCATCTCTGGTAGCGTCATCCACTTGTTTTGGTGACATGCACTGTGCACGTCCCGTAAAGAAGACTTCAGTTTTTGTAATTGAACACCGAAAAGAGGGCCATATAAATCAACATTTTCTGTAAGCTCATTATGCAACTCCTGACGGATTAAAGGCCAACTATCCTCAGTTCTACCAAGCAATGCTGTAATGCAACGATACCCACAGTTTCCATCACTGTCCACGTTAACTATGTTAGCAATGTATGGCTGAAACTGCACAAGAAATTGATTCAAGAAAGGCAAACGTCCCTTCTTTGCTTGGGCAGTTGATTTCACCGAGGAACGCGCATAACTATTCTTATGTGCAGAGTATATTGCATCGACATGCTCAAAATAAGATTGGTCATGTTTACAATCAAATCCATCCGTGTTGGTCTTTTTGGATTTGGGTGCCCCCTTAGTCTTCACCATTCCAGGCGGTGGGCACATTGAAGTTGTCTCAGGACAACATAGTTCTCGCACTTTGCGATATAGTGTCCTTTTACCAACAATGTCAAGTGTGCGGAAATGGGTAATCAATATCTCCCACTGAAGTGCAAGTTCTTCTTTTGACACTGTTTTATCTGTTTGTTGTTGATTTTCTTGTTGGCCAAAATGTAATCTCCTCCAGTGCACATCAATTACCTCCAATGGAATTGGAGTACCCATCATACTGTAATGAGCCAGCTTCCAAGCACAGGGTAAACCGTGTGTAGTTTTAAGAGTACAACCACATGCAGATTTATCAATACCTACATTCATCGCTCTGGTCCACTCATGAACAATATGTTGTAATGCACTCCGAGACACGAATCCAATCAATCTGATAAGCATACGAATGTTATGTGTGTGTTCAATTACGATTATGCTCCTCTCAAATGATGCCTTTATCTCGTTGTGTTGCAGCGTAAGCATGTTATTCATCGTCTCCCAACACATACACATGTCACCATTGCTGTTTTGCAACAAATTCTTCAATCTCCAATGTTGAGACTCAACCCTATTAACAAACATTCAAAACAACTTCAGCTATAGCATAACATAATTCATTACCAATTTTGACACTAGTTTGATCATACCTGTTTGTGATTGTATTCCCCAAATGCATCACTTGGTCAGTCAATGCCGTAACAAATTTGTCTTTGTGTGGATCCAACTAAGTCTTTTGCACATAATCAATTAATATAGGCCACTCTGCACATACTTCATGAAAACTCATCAGGCATTGCTCATACTCAGTCTCGTCAGCAGAATAAACAACATTGTTCCATGCATCCTTGACTACCTCCAGCTTTTTGTTATCAGATACCAATTTTTTGCATTTTGTATAGACATTTTTTCCTATGTGAAATTGGCACAAAAGATTACGAGTTGTTGGGAACAAAACTGCAACCGCATTCATCAAAGCAAGATCTCTCTCTATCACAATAACTTGGGGAATTGACTCATCTAGCACGAACAATTCTCTTAACTTCTCTAGTGTCCAGACATAGTTTTCAGCCCCTTCAGAATTCATATAGGCAAATCCCACAGTAAATGTCACCTCTGTTGAAGTAACACCAACAATTTCAAGTACTGGCAGCCTATATTTATTGGTTTTGTAGATACTGTCAAGGATGAGGACCATGTTAAATGTATTCAACAAATGGACGGAATCTACATGTGCCCAAAATATATCTTTAACAACGTCCAAACCATCACGTCTTCTATACCAAGAAACATATCGATCTCGATGTATTAAGTTCAGCAAATGTTGCATTTCTGTTCTAGGGTCTTTCTCAGATGATCGGTACTTTTGACATTCGTTGTAAATGTGTTTAATTGTAGATAGGTTCTCTATATCGCGACCTTTAACCGTCAACAGAACATTTTTTGGCTTGAAATTGTTTTTGGTCATTTCATGAACAAGTTTCTTCTCCTCTTCGCTTAAACGACGAACATAAGAATGAGCACCAATGTTTCAGCTAACCGATGGTTGTGTAATCCACATCTTACTTTCAGCATCCATCCTTCAATCTTTCCTTCAGTCGTCGATAAATGTATTCCTTTAATTCTGAACATGCACTCACACTTTCGAGTACCAGTTGCTTTAGAAGATGCATGCTTTTTAGGCTTATACTTCCCACTCCTTTCACAACCTAGAATTAATTTTGTACGTCTGCTTTTTTGTCTTGTCTCTGATCTCACAATGACAACAACAAATCCATTTTTTTTCCAACCTCTCGAGTCCAACATAATAAATCATCTCGTGTAGGAAATATCTCCATAATAGTGAATGCTCCTGTACAGTCCACAACTATCGTTTGGTTAATCTCATTAGAATCAAATATATTGCTGTCTTCCATCTCCAATAACACTACAATGAAAAAAATAAAATAAAATAAATACCTAATATATGTAAAACGTAAAAAAAAAATTCCATTACACTCACAAATTAAGTATTTGCGAGTGTACAAATTTTTTGTTCACTCGCAAATTAGCTATTTGCGAGTGTACAAAAAAATTGTACACTCGCAAATACCTAATTTGAAGGTGTAAATAAAAGAACAACTCGTAAATTAGATATTTGCGAGTGTGCAAAAATTTACACTTTCACAAATAACTAATTTGGGAAAATATACCTTCTATTGCGAATATCTAATTTGTGAGCGTCACGTATCATTTGGGAGAAAACTATGAGTACTTGTAAAAAATGGAACAGCCTTCACACATTTATCAAAAAATGGATCCGCGTATTAATAAATTATTCTGTCTTAAACTCATTGTTCTTTTTCCCTTTTTTTCCTTCTAGATGTCCAAAACATATTAGCATCAATAGGTTTTAACGAGTGTGTTATTTTTTTAATTTCTCACTCGCAAATATGATATTTGCGAGCATTTGCTTCACTCGCAAATATGATATTTGAGAGTGAGCAATTAAAAAAATAACATACTGACAAATATGATATTTGCGAGAGAGCAAACAATTTGTCTACTCGCAAATATCATATTTGTAAGTGAGCCAAATTAAAAAAAAAAAATTTTAAGAGGGTATTTTGGAAATTATACTATTCATAGGAGATACTCTTAGCAAATTAGGAGATGTCCTTAAGAAAACCCTCCAACAAAACTAGTATGAAAGCCTCAAACTCAAACTCACGTATCCAAATTCATATGAAGTTTGGATTTAAAAAAAAAAAATGTAAACAAATAAGCGACACAGTAAAAATATCTGTGTAAGAAAAGGCAAAAGCAAAATATTTATTTAATTTTTTCAGCTATGGATCCTTAAATTAATTGTAGTGTGTGTATACTTATATAAAGCACTTGCAGTTCATGATCATTAAACTATTATAATTGATCGAAGTTGATTGATAGAAGTTTTTTGCAAAAAAGTAAACTGAATGGTGTGTGTTTGTTCCATCTGAAACCGAGACTGTGTGTATACTCTTTCGGTCCTTCTTGTCTTATTATTATTATTTCCTTCTTTTCCTTTCATCCTTCTTTTTTTTTTTCTTTCTTTTTTCTTTACTCTTTTCTTTTCTTTTTCTTTTTCTTTTCCTTTGTTCCCGTGGTTTAACGAGAAAGCCAATACTTTAAATATATCATTGATATTCCACACTAGTAGATCTGTATAGGGCTGGACAGAATCTCTCGACCCGACCCGCACCCGAGTTATCCGAGAGAAACATTAGCTGAGCGGACGGGTCAGGTCAGCTTTTCGGATCATCGATTTTCTGGTTCAATTTCACACGATTAAAGTCGGGCGGGTTCAGATGTGATAAAAAAAATTTATTGGTATCCAAACCCGACCAACCACTAATTCATTAATTTATTTCATTACCTGCACCATCATCTGTAGATGCTTTGCTATCAATCATATCATAAATCATTGGTGCTATACATTATATCCTAAACAAAACTGATTGAAAGTTAATGGTACGAGCCATCAAATAGAGAGCATCCAACATTACAATTGTTAATTGGTTGGCTTGAAGTAGCTCACGGCTAAAATAGAATTGATAAAAATGTTTTATGGATTTACTTATCATTAACTTAACCCATACAATGCATAGCTTTTGAAGTTATTTACCGGAAAATCATTTCCAGTAAATGCAGGGGAAGGGGAAACACAAACTTAATTTTGGGATGAAGTATAGTACTTGTTTAACTTACTTATCGATTTTTTGTTAACACTCTTTTTCTCCATATACAGTTTCGTACTGGCTTTAAGAGAAATGTTACTTTTCCATTTAAATCAAATGGAAGATAACATATAAACACTTAAGACTAAATTCAAGCCGACTAACTGATAAAAAGACAAATTTTAGGGGGTTAAATAATAAAGATAAACTTTATTCTTGCAGTAACAAGGTTACATCATGTGCAAGTACTTTAGGTTTCTGGGAATTAACCTTCCTATGTTAAAATTTCACATGATCTTATTATGTAAAAGAAAGATAGATACGCAGACTTCAAATAAGTCCTTTTAAAATGTCCAAGACTGTGTTAATTTTTTTGTGTTTATCTCCTTATTATGTGAAAATTTAACATGAGAAAATTTATTCTCATATTTCGTTTGATTTAAATAAAAAAAAATAAAGCTTTTACCTAAAATTAAATATTAAAAGAGTTGAAGTGATAAAAAAAAGTATAGAAGTAAATTGAGAAAAGGACTGTATTTTAAGAAAGTAAAATGTTTTACCCTAACCAATATCTATATCTATTGGTCTAAGTGTGAGGAGCTTGATTTCCCCATAAGTGACATATTGTGTTCGAATCTTATAAATGAAAAAAAAAATCGACATTATAATAGTCTTGTATCCTTAGATGAGTTTTTCTGACTCGAATCAGTTAAAGTCCAAAGTGATTTCTCAACCGATAGTCAAAGACTAATCCCTTTCGAGACGTAGAGAACTGAATTGAGATTTCCCTCTCAAGTGTCGTTGAAGGGTAAGGATGTAAGTAAAGGATGAGCATGATACTAATTTTTAAGGTCAGGCAAGACTTATAAATTATCAGCAAGTGGAGTACTTTTTTTTCTCGAGATTTCGAACTTCAAGTATACCTTATGTCTTAAAGGAATGTGTATGACTATTAGTTGTCTCAATTTAGAAAAAATTATTTTACAACTAATAACCTGAATAGAGGTACTCAAAAAATATTTAAAACATTGAATTATACTACATTAAGAAGTGACCAAAAAAATGTTATTTACATGACACGCCATTTAATTTAAACTAAACTGCTGAATATTGCCACCAATATGTCGTGTGAAAAGCACATATTCGGCCAGTAGAGAATTGAATTTTACATCTCTCCATTTAATTTTCAGGAAGCCCACATGAGAGTCTTTGGTTGCCTTGCAGTGGCAGCATGTCCTACTCATAATGTTGTTTTCACGCAGGACATGGTGCAAAATAAAAACAAACAGCATATCAAATAATCCTAAAACCTTGCACATTTTCTAATACTAGAACAAAATTTAATGAGACCCCAAAACGACTACAAATGATAAAACTTGATAACAAACTTGTCATCACTACTAATTTACATGATGCTGCAACTCTCAGTGTTTTCATCACTGAAAACATGCGTGATAGGATCCGCCATGGGGTGTGAAGGCATTGGAGGCGGTGGCATGTAGTTCATGGACGGATATGGCCTCCCATACATCATATGTGGTGGTGGGTACATGTTCATATTTGCTTGCTGCTGCTGTTGCTGCTGCTGCTGTTGTTGTTGTTGGTTCATCATCATAGCCATGTATTGCTGTTGCTGCAGCTGTAGGTTATTATAAGGGTTAGGCTGCATCTGCATCTGCATCCCTTGATAATAACCACCGTTCATGGCGGCGGCCGGAGCCGGTAATCCTTGCACTGCCGGAATATTCCTCATATGTTCCATTGGACCTCTCTGACCCATTGGACCCATCTGGCCCAAATTACCATTATTACCACCATGAGGTCCATTACCATTACTATTAACCTTGACCTTTCCACTACCCTTACCATTTTTACCTTGAGGTTGGATATCAAAATCTTGGAAGTCAAAATCAATTTTATCCAATTTCCCTCCTCCTCCTCCTCCTCCTCCTCCACCACTACCTTTCTTACCTTCCTTACCTTTGTTGTTTCCACTCCCATTATTGTTTTTATTCTTGTTTGTTGTGTCGGCTGCTCCTCCCTTCTTGCTCTTTTTTCCAAAGCCTAGTAACCGAACTAGAAAACCACCACCACCACCACTTTTGTCTTTTCCATTCTTTTTGTTCTTGTTATTATTATTATTATTATCTCCACAACTTCCACCACCCTTTTGCTTTCCCCCCTTGTTTTTCTGACCTCCATTATTGCCATTTTTAACCTCATTGTAGTTTCCACCTTTGCCCTTCATTTGAATAGGTAGATCAATGACATCACCTTTCTTGGCACTCCCATAATTGCCATTCCCTTTATGGTTGTTCATGGCAGGCCCATTCATCATCATACCAGCAGGCCCTTGTGGCCCACGCCCATTCCCCATCATAGGCATCATCTTGTTATGCATACCATGACCATGACCATGACCATGACCATGACCATACTCTTCCTCTTCATCCTCATCACCATAATCATCAAAGTCTTCATCAAACTCATTGTAGTCGTCAAAGTCATCATCACTCCCATCAAATTCATCCTCTGATAAGTTGAACTTGACAGATTTCTGATCTTTGGAAGGTACCTTAAGATCTTTTGCCCCTTTGATATTTTGGAAGTGTGCTAGTTGACCACCCCCTCCACCTTTTTGACCCTTGTGATTCTGAGACTTACTGTCCTTCCCTCCTTTGCTATTATCATTTTGCAAGTTCTTGAACTGAGGGTTAGAGGGATAGTTTTGATTGTACATCATACCTCTCTGCCCACCCCATAGTTCAGCGTGCTTCCCTGATCCCTTCAGTTTTTTTATGAGTTTAGCTGGATCTACATGCCCTGACACCACCACCTTCCCTTGCTCCGCATCTATACTCACAGAATACACCCCTGAACAACAAAAAGCTCACTACGTTTAGCTACAAAAAACAAAAGTAAACTATTAAATCTAAGTGATAACAAACAATAAAAGTTGGAACTTGGAATATATGATAATATATGAAGCAAATGAAACATATAATTAAGGATAGTTTGAAAACATGTGACATGGTAAAGTTGAGAAATGAAGCAAATTAACATCTAATTCAGGAGAGTTTGCAAAACATGTGACATGGTAAAGTTGAAATATGAAGCAAAATAACTTCAAATGAGAATTTGAAAAGAGGCATATATGCTAAGACTGTTACCATCAATTTTCTGCAGCAGTTTCTGCACTTTTTGCTCACAGCCATCGCAGTGGATATTGACCTTGAGCATACAACTCTACATGGAAAATGAACCCACCATAAATCAGTTAGCACAAGTTCAGAACTCCACTCTAGGAACCCAAAAACACAAAAAAGGAAACAGATTTGTGTTAACTAGTTTAATTAACTAATGAACATGAGACTAAAAACTGGTAAGAAGTGTGCACCTGAATTTTCATCATGTCTTGTTTACTCATCCTTGCAGGTTCACACTTCACAGATCAGAGAGATGTGAGTGGAAAAGTAGAGATTACAGAACAAACAGTAGGAGTAGTGTTTTGAGACTTTTTCTCTTCAGAGGGCGCAATGGGTGTTGTTTTTGGTACACACTGGCCACTTATCACTTCTATCTTTGTTCCCTTGCTCAAATATCCGTACTGTATAGACACAGTCACAGTACATAGTTAGTCACATGTTATAGAGAGAGAGAGAGAGTTGCCGAAGCTGCAAGTTAATGAACAACTACCAACTAGGAATAGCTTCTTTATCACTATGATTTGGCTATATTATGTTTAAGAACTTGAAGCTTTGAAAGTGGTTTCATTGACAGCTTAATATAGCTTGTTGCGTCTAAATAATTAGCAGCATGTTTCTTTTTATATCTTTTTTAATATATTTTTCTGACAGCACTCCATGACTGACTAATTTTAGATTAATTAAACGACTAGGGCTGAATCTATTCAGCACATAACTTTCTGGGCCCGGCCCTCTTGGATTGGGCCTACGAACAAATTCACATATTTTATTTATTTTTAATTTTAATAAAATGAAGTACTTGCGTGAAGGCAGAACAGAACCCTCTTAGTCAACTTCATTGGTCAAGGGACTACTTGAGAAATTTAATTCTTCAAAGAGATAACTTGGGCTGCGTTACGCTAACAATCCTTCTAATCACGTTACAATGAGTTAATAATGGAATCCAATTATTCATAAGCTGATATTTTTTATTCAATTGTCATGTAACACTTGGTTTGTGTCATTAGCTGTGGCATATTTCATTAATGTTTTGATACTTTTTTGAACTTGTTTTGCATGATCATAAAAGGCTAACCTATGATGTACATTAAATGCATGTTTGGTTTTTTCAAACGTACGTTTGAATCAAAATATTTATATAATTCTTTTAAAATAAACGTATTTTTGGACACAAATATATGTTAATAACGATAAATCAAACGTATCGTAAGTTATTGCTTTTTACTGAACAGAAAATATTATTATTATAAATTAGTGTTTGTGTATGAATGTCCCGTTATAAAACTGTGCAAGAAGAACATGTTTTGGACTTTCACAAAGGAAGCAAGACAACAGCAGATGACTAGTCAGTCAAGGTAAAATAGTTAATATTCTGAAGTCTAAAGATGAGATTTGGGTTTGTGTGTAAAAGCATCAAACACAGGGACCTCTCAAAACCCATCCCGATGGAACTGACATATATAATAGAGCCAATCGCTAGAGTCTTAAATAATGCACAATGTTTTTAAAGCAGGTGAGGTGAACACTGAACAATGATCTTCTGCGAGTTTGGACCCTGCTTTTGCAAACAAAATCATTGTTTGTCTTCATTAAAAGTCCAACCTGGTGGAAATTTGCTGTCCCCATATCATCTTTTTTTATCCTTTCAAAATTTAAAAAAAATTGCCGTAAAAGTGTCTAATCTACAAAAGAAAAACCCCACCACCACTTCATAAAAATCCAAAGTTTATCAAAATGCTTTTGTTTTTGTAAGATGTAGGATTGGTTTCATATACTTTCTACAACTTTCCATTTTATTTTTCTTGTAGCATTTGCTAATCAATATGCGTTTTTGTTGTGCTATATAAATATAGTATATATATGGATTGCACTTTGTGTTCTTTTGATGGCCGAAAGACAGCTAATAGGCAACTTCTTTCCATTGTTTGAACATTTTGTGAGCAACTCCTATGAAACGAATAGAAGATTCACACCTTGAGCAACTCCACTGGGGTGATTTGCCCCTTGATCCTTTATTAGTGGCGCTGCCACTCACCTCACACGCCCAAACTCTTTATCCAAGTTATAGATGTTACTCTTATCTTACATAACACCCATTATTGTTGAATTTAATATATATTTTCATGTGTGATTTTTTTTAGATTTTAAAATATACTAAAAACTCTTTGTGATAAAGAAGATTTTTTTTTTGGTTAAATGAAATAAAAAAGAATTGTTGGATTAAATTTAGAATGAGAAAAAAGAAAGGTTCTTGAAAATAATATTATTTTATATGATTAAATGAAATAATATTTTCAAGATTTAATTGATATGTATGGTCAATGTAAAGATTTTTTTACTGTCAATCAATTATAACTTGTCACATCATCTAAAATGTTTGACTCGTATCCTAACTATCTTAAAAATCATTCATACCATGATTTTTTATTAATTGATGGTATAAAAAATCTTTAACTTCATAGCAATTAAACTCATATTTTCAAACTACTACTATTATTTTTATTTTGGTTTGCCTTTTATTTGGATCATGTGGTTTGTCTTAAAATATATCATGTGGTTTGTTTTAAGTGAAATGATTTTTAAACATCCAAACAGGGACAACATACTTGTCCCTATATATTTTTGAAACAAAATAATTAGACTGTTCACTCTTCGAAACAAAATAATTCGTGGGATTGAAGCTTCTGTGTAAAGCTTTTTTTTTCTATTAATCTTTTCTGTCCAGAAAGTGATCTGATTAAGCTTTATTGTCGGTGTTGAATTGATGTTTCAACTCCTCGATTGATCTATAATTAGACATGCATTTGTGACATAATGAAACCTTGGAATCCAATACAATGGATTTAGAATGACACTTAAGCACATGAAAGTTACTGATGTCTCAAAGGATGCCAAAAAAGGCTACCAAACAAAAAAGGGATGCCAAAAAAATCGCAACTAAAATCTAATTAAAAGCCAATGTGGGTTTGATTTCTTCAGAATTCTTAGTAGATATTTCTTAGGTTGGTGGCCAATGGCGATAGAGTAGACAGTTCATGTGATAGCATAAGTGTAACTAACAAATACTGGAGTTTGAAAATAGTACAGAGCCAAATCTGACTTCTGTTGGACACCAAACCCGGAAGTGTAGTGTAGCTAAATAATTCACGCAACATGTAATAAAGTTCAATAGATGGTATCTTTGCAAAGACCAAGTACTCTCATCATTATTAGCTTATTACCCACACGTCAGGCTATATTTTACATGATTCAAATACACGCAAGTACAAAACAAGATAGTTTTTCTTAGAGGGGTAAAAAAGAACAAATATATAGATGGGATGGTAAATTTAAAGATAATAATACTATTGAGTATTGACACTCTAAATTGTTTATTTAATTACCTATTAATTAATTATTTTTATTTTATATAATTATCACCGATTAACAGAAAGTGTGAATAAGTAATTGAAAGTTCCAATAACCTTATCCAAACTTTAAAAAAAATTATATATTTTTTAAAAAATAAAATACATGTAATATGTCATTTTCATGAAATTTTGGGTATAAACTACATAGCCCACTCAAGCTTAACTATTCTCCGCCCTTGAATGCAAGATTACCAAACTTTGAGAGTTGAAATGAATATCGTGCAAGTAACACTCGATCGTGACTCAAAAAGTAAGCTTTGCTACAACAGATTATAGCAAGATGGATTGCCACTTCTTTGATATCGATTTTATAGTAATAGGGAGGAATATTGAGGGGGCAAGCGCGTCTCATTCTTATATATATTTTGTAAAATTAATTATATATATATATATATATATATATATATATATATGTTTTTAATTAAAAAAATATCTTAATATAAATATTTATACATATATACATATATTGTTATATATTTGATTTCTCCATCTAATACTTTTTGATCTGCCTTTAATAGTAATCACTTCGTATTAGTGTATTCATTTCAAGGTCTGGTATAGACTAATACTTAAGATAACACCACTTGCAAGGTTTTAATTTAGTCCAAAAATAAAGGATAGTGACAGCTGTTGGGTGGTGGGCATGGAGAACTGAAGTGAGGTCCTTATCACAAAGAATTAGCTACCTTTAATAGAGAGACATGTGCCCCCGGGAGGCAGATATCTACTAATTTATGAACTTGACCATCTAAGTTGAGGGGTTGGGACCCCATAACAGAAAGGCCAGGTTGTACAGTGGAGTTGTTGGGTAAGTAATCACTTCAGGGTCACAAGTGCTTTTATGAGATTGGGAGGAAGCTTCAGTGGCGGGCCAAAGTCGCAGCGGAATTGAATTATTGGCCCTGCTACTTGCTAAGGTCATGACAATGATACCATGTGTGGCTGTGGAAGTGGAACCCAGATACTAACAATCGAATTTGGATCCTTTAATGGAAAAATCATATACCTTTGTTTTTTATCTCTCTCTTGATTCACTTTTTTTTTTTTATCTCCATAATTTAATCATCATTCTTTCTCCTTTATAGAGATAAAATTATTATAACATTCCCGTCATAAAGTTAGAGGATCGATATCCTAAACAATTTAGTATATGTTTGGTTTACCGTTGAGAAATTTCAAACATGCGTTTGGGACAAAATATCTATAGTATTCCTTTGGGACAAACGTACGTTTGGACCCAAACACATGTTTGCAACAATAAACCAAACATACCCCTCACCTTATTATGGTTCCATTGGGGTCTCATGGATCGATCCGGATCCGTGCCGGACCCGTGGGACAACATGCATGCTCAACTTGAGAGTGGAATCGTTAAAATTGATTTAAACTCATGCAACAATCCCATATCGGGGATGAAGATCTTCCGTCCTATTTTGGTAATAACATATTATATACCAATCAATAATATTTTGTCATGTAAGTTAAAATTTTATTTAATATTGAAAAAGCAGAATACATGTCAAAATATTATTGATTGATACATAATATGGTATATCAAAATAAGACAGAAGATCTTTATCCCCTTACAAGATTCAAATGCATGAGGAGAAGGATAGAAACAGGATAGTTACTGATTACTATGTCTCACTGATTCTTGTTGCTTTAAGACACCCATTGAAATTGAATGAATATTTCTTGCTTCATTTTGTTGTCACACATCTCACTCCTTAGTATTATTATACTACAAGTATGCTTACTAACATTAGGGGTCGGCTCAACACTTATTTAGGTTTAAAGTGAACTCCGAGATTGTAACGACCTAGACTACTTTTAGGATTGTCGACTATCCCCACAAATCAACACGGATCTTTTCAGCGTGCTTTGTCCTCACTCACACGCTTTCTGGAAAACTTTCCAGAAGGTCACTAATCCCACAAGTGCTCCAAGTCAAGCACGCTTAACTATGAAGTTCTTATGTTCTAGGCTCCCGAAAAGAAGATTCATCTTGTTGGTATAGATAGTATAAATCAATTCCTTTAAGTATTCCTTAACTGTACAGTCTTATACCTGTACAATCTCAGGATTCCTTTCATTTCGTTGTGAATCGGTTCATTCATGTGTCCCTCCACCTAGAAGCTTGCCAGAGAGTCGCTCCTTGTCCGTACCTCATGCACCGGCGATCACTCTCCGCCCTCGTCAGTCCCGGATGTTACAGAGACGAGATCTTCTTAAAGCTAATAAAAATATTTTATTTAAAGTTTATTAAGTTGTTATAATCTTTGTTGAGACTTTATTGATTTTAGATGAGATTTTATTAATTCTAGTTTTGAAAAATTTCTTTGTATCAAAGCAATAATTAGAGGAATCGTTAATATTATTCAATAAGCAATACATGTATTTAAAAAAGAATCAAGTCTTCTTATATAAGTAAGTAAATATATAATAGGTACATTTTTTTAAGGCCTAACTATATAGTAATTATTAGTAAGTAAAAAAAATTGAAGGTCCAAAGCCCTTGTCTTACTAGCTTGGTCTTTGGACCGAGCAAATATTACATAAAATTTTTAATTGATATGACCAAATAATCAAAATAAACTTCCTAGGGATATAAGACTAGAAACTTGACTGTGTTTTCGGCACCTTTTTTACCTCAATATTGGAAACTGACGGGGTTTTGGATCCAAACCCAACTTTAACGTATATATGAACATCCCGAAGATACTGTCCTTCAACAGTCAACACTAGCTTGTCGCAGCTGATATTCTCTATATCCCACTTCCACTTTTGTTTTCGCTTTTTATTCTTTTGTGTGGGGAGCAGGGCCAGAGACACCGGCACAGAGTTTACTTCATGGAACACCGTTTCATATTAATTATTAATCCTACATTTATATAATTTCTATCATTTACTTATCATTAATAATTATTGTTTTCTTAATTTTTTTCCACATTTTTTATGTATTTGCTAACTTCGTAGTTCGTACTAGTGTAAATAACGTGCAGCAATGTATTGTAGACCAAACATTTTTCTACTTTACGTAAGATTAATGTACAAGCAAGACACAAAGAAAAGCAGAAAAAATCATATTAATGCAATGCTCCCTCACAGACCGTTTTGACTGATGTTTTTACCTAGCTTTCTCGAACAACGATGCAACATAACATGATTGATGGGTTTGAAAATATCCTGTTATGTAACATATCTCGTATTTCAAGCTCTATTCCTTGGCACGCTGTTCTTTAGTCACTGACTCACTGATACAAAATTTCTTTTTCCAAAAAAGGTGAGAGAAAAAAAGTATGTCTCAGTTTTCGCTATGGAAGCAATATTTGAACTTGCCAACACGATACAAATTTTAACTGAAAAAATTAGGGTGTTTATTTATATCAATCAACTGGATCAACCCGAAAAATAGAACCAATAAAATTAGTTCTGGTTTTTTTGCATATTCGAGTACCCGACACAAACGAGTTAATACCAAATCTTAATTTATTTGATTCTCCGGTTCATAATTTCTAAAATGATCAATTGTATATATATAATATTAATTTCATTATCTTTTTAATTATCAAAACTGAATCGAATGATTGGGTTGGTTTGATTCCAATTTTTTAACAAAATTTTGTAAAATTGAATCAAATCAAACCACTTGATTTGAATTTTTTTATGTGAAATGGAATCGTACGAACTCGTGATCAGCATAGCAAAAATAGCTGCAGGCCTGCAGCGGAATCCTAAGTTTCATCCTTACACATCGGACACAATTTGAGAATATGAAACTAATGCTGCACGAAAGGAAAGGATATTCCTGTTGGTATTTGTTAGAGTGAGGAGGGTTAGCAACAAATTTTTTAATATTTTTTTATTAATATATTATTTTTAATTAATTGAAATGTATGTGAGTCTCACTAGTTCATGTGATTCCCACTTAAATTTTATATGATTTATATAAATTTTAATCAATAAAAAAATAAGAAAAGTGTGTGTTAAAAAAAATGTTGAATGTGTTAGTAACGTTGTTGCACCTGCACGAAACCAACGCGCAAACCGAGCTCCTTTTTTCAGGTACGCCAACACCGAGCCAGACGTTGCTCCTCTGCGTCCCAGCCGTGCCGCTGTCACCCCTGTAGGCCTTTGTGCACAACCTCCATAAATTGTGAAGTGTCATCGCAATTTCTAATTCTAATTGATTATTTTTTTATATTGATTCTGATGGTTTATTTATTTTAATCAATACCTAATTCATGATTGAGATTTATTGCATTTCTTTAGGAACTCTGTCCTCCCATATTGGATTGGAGTTTTAAAGTTGTTACTTCTTACCTAATATCATTTTATTTTATTTCGCTCTATTCTATTCATTTTTATTAAAACAATAGGCTCAAGGGAAGTTGATATTGGAACCACCCAAACAGACATGTTTACTACAATAACATTTTTATATTTTCTTCATCTTGTACCAGAAACCAGTACGGATGAATGAAGCATTTTCACGTATCTAAAATTTGATTGAGTGATATCATTTTAAGTTTTTAACGATTGCATGTTCACAAACACCCTTGTCATTTTCCCATGAAACAATAAGTAGCATGGAGTCAATTATAAAATTCAAAGTTATGAGTGGTGGTTTTATATTTGGCTATATCTCAAAGAAATTTAGTATACTTGGTTCCTTCACATGGCTGTCAAACAATTGTCTGATTTTTGTTCCAAGTACTGTTGGGCTGGAGGGGAATGAAGGACAAGGAAGAGATTTTAAAAATATCATGTTTCATTCAAAAATTTGGAAGGGAGTGAAGGGAAAATGAGAGAGCCTAGATCCATCCCCTTCATTTTTTGTCTCCTCTCCAAAATTTGGAGGTTTAATTTGTCCCTTCCTCCCTCTCCCTTTTTAATCAACCAAATAAGGGAAAAATATTATTCCTCCTCTCACCTCTTTTAAGGAGACAACAAATAATTTCAAATTTTTTTCAATGAAATTGTTAAGTGCAGCTAGAATAACTAAGGCATTAACATATCAATTAATAACGAAGCCTAACATAAGGAACATACCTCTCTCAGCATTATCTACAAGATATCGTTCAATACACAACTGGGCAGCCTTCAATTGCCAAACTACAATTGTCCAAAATCAAGAGACAGGCGTAGTTTAGTGAAGAGTGACAAAATGATCGAAAGACAGGAGTATCTGCATGCATCTATGTACCATGCATGGTTCAATTAGCTAGCCATGTATCACACATTCACCGCCCATCCCATCAAAATCAGACATTCTCATCGTAGTGAACTCCTCTCGGACCATATATTTGTTCTCCTCTAAGAGAGGTAATTAAAGTTATCTGAGAAGGTGACCACGTTGTTAGCATAGGCAGATAGGCTGATTAGATTCTTAGCAACTGAGAGGAGATCAGCATCTTACTAATACTGATGATAGATATAGGATAAAAATCAAATGAAACATAATGTTACAGTGAACTAAAGTCTAAACTTCGACTCATATCAGCCACATAATTGATCCTATTTCCTAAGCCAAAGGAGGCTATAACCAGTAAATATATAAAAGGAGTAGTGTCTTCAATGACTAAGAGTCTATTTGTTTTTTATTCTGAAAAGATAAAATCACGTTTGAAAATCACGTTGGGGGAAGACTTCTCTTACATACCTTTCAAAATAATTGTCTCAGGAAATATTATTTTTACGTTTACGTTAAAAATAATCTAAACCAAATAAGCACTAACTAACTAGCCAATACATAAAGCATCAGCCAACAAAGGAAAAGAAAAAAAAAAAGAAAAAAGGAGAAGGAACAAGCGACTAATTTGTTCCCCCACACTTACCGTTGTCGTTCAAACTTCATTTTAATTGTCAACATCCTAATGAAGTGCACAATTCAAAATTCCGTAACACTTCTTATCTCATGCTTTACAAGACAAAAATTAACTCAATTGTTATAATGCTAAGTCCAGGTCAAATTGTTAAAATCATTCACTTAATGAAACTGGATACAATTTAAAGTTAAACTATGTCCAACTAAGATTATGCCTGGTGAGATTTGCTTTGCTATCACCATTATACTACAGGAGAACAACAATCCCCCAGATATATACATTAAGATTATATTCAACTAAGGCAATCAAAATTTGTGTAAAAACCACATTAGATTGCATCATGAATACGCCCCTATCAAATTTCAAACGTAGAAAAGTCATATGTTGGTCTTATTCAAAGTCAGAGATATCCAAAAGGCCCTGATACCTTTCATTTGCGGGCCGGTTCATAGGGCAGAACATGCCCTTCTAAAAATCTACAGCATATGTTTGTATAGTATCTGAGCACCATGTGGTATGAGTTAACTCAGAGATCTGGCACGTGATTTGGAGTTGCAAGCTATTGTTAGAAAACATGGCCGAGGGAAGGAGAAAATAATTGAGACAAAACTGAATATTATGAAATTGATTGAACAAGAAAGCTTTCTTACAATGAGTGTAAAATACATCTTTTATACTTTAACAATCTAACTAACCTCTAACTAATTGGAAATAACTCATCAATACTCAACTAACTGTAACAGCTATCTTAACATTTTGGTCACATTTGATGTTATTAGGGTATCCTAGTTTCTTCTTCTTATTAATTTTTAAGTGCATGTGCACATTTGGCAACAGAGCCTGATGGCCGCAATTAATATTATAAATCCCTAAGATGTTACTTAGTCCGATAATTGAATTGGTTCTCATAAAGGTTAATTGCCGAGTCTAAAATGACAATATATCTTCAAGCTCAGTGGCAATTAGACAACAAGAGTAGCTTTTGATGCTCTTGTGAGAACAGTGATTTCCAATTCAAATGGATCGTGGGTCCTGTGTTCCCACAAAGGTGGATACAAACATCTTTGTCTTTCACTTCCGTTTCATTAGTTCCTTTTCCAGTAGGTCATTTGGGTGAATACAATTTATAAACCATATGGTGTTTCATGAAAATGGAATCGAGAGATTGAAGTGCTTCCAGTTGCGGTTCGTTAGCATTCGTACTTCAAATGTTAGTTAGAAATCTGTGCTACATTGTATCTGTAACAATGCACAATGCCATATATCACCTATGGTTTATGAAGTAGGAGAGCACTTCCCACAATTTGATGTTACACACCCTTTCTTACCTAATAATTTTCTGAATGAAGCTGGAGACAAAGAAACATATTCAGATAAATTATGAAAAACAAATTCTTGCATCAAGAGCTTTCTAAACTTAGTCGTATATGCAGAAAGTTAAAGATAAACTTATCTAAATTGAAACTATTTTAAAAAATATAGAATTAACAATTTTATTACTTCAACAATCTTTCTGCTGACAATGCCAAAAGGTTTCAATCACATTAATTAGCAGATACTTCGTTTTACTCAAGGATAATATTATTTGGTATGAATTGATTTTCATACCACTTACATGGTAGAATGGTGAATAGTGCTATTCAGTATTTGTTTTTTCATTCCATTCCTCAACTTCCCGTGATTTCCGTGAAATGTGTTTTTTTTATTGGTTAAAGGTTGTTTCATCAACGTCGGTGCAATTGCTATATTTGTACTGAATGACAGTACTCTGTATTCAATTTCTTATTCTTATCAGTAACTATTTATTATAGGCTGAAGGGGATGGTTCATTGGCTGTCCATACTTCATTGTAGACCATCTTCGTTCAGCTTTGATCAGTTGTCATCAATCACGCTAATAAGGTCTGCTCTTCACATCTTGTTTTTTGCATGTTTAATTTATCTGCAATGTGGTCTCAATGGCCTATATTAGTATACTGCTATGTGCTATCCCATCCATGAGGGAGTGTTAGCTGTCATGCCAATGATCTTTGATAATATTTTATGTCCTTATGCATGATTTTCCATTGGTGCAACGTAGCTTGGTGCATGTGTTTGCCTCAGCAGTGTAAATGAGAAAATGAGTTGAGACTGTCATCACATGCTGCCAACTTGGTGAAAGCGATGAGTTGATCAGGAAGATGCTCACGTGAGAATATGATAATATTTTCTGCTACAAAATTCTCCAGAAATATTGGAACGTTTAATGAATAAAACGAGGCAATAAATATTTGTAAGAGTTGAGTACAATTTAATGATTCCCAATGGTTCAAGAATCTACGTAGAACCCCCCCCGCCCCCCCCGCTTTTTGGCTTCTTCCCCTGCTCCCCCCGAATGAAAGGAAATGGTTTCCGAGTTATTCATAATATTGTGATTAGAAATAAAATTGTGATGTCCTAAAAAAATGATGTTTCGATATTTCTCATCAATCAAAGGTTAAGGATATACATATATATTAATAAATTATGATTTTATTTTATTAAGTGACAAATTATCATTTATAGGAGATAGAGAATGTGAATGAAAGATGTGACAAAAGATTTTGATGGTGTGATTAGATGAGTTCCTATTCCTAAAAATGCTGCCCCTAGGCTTTTCTGCATTAATTTAAGTCTTATGTATTAAAACCTACATACTATTGCCTTTCATCATGATTTGACCACACACTGTTACCTTTCCACTAAGCCTATATGATAACACATGTGAACATGTTATCCAATTCCTTCAATTATTAATACAGTACTAGTATTCGGTATCATCTTAATTTGTTTAATTAGTTACGAGCATCATGGAGCACAACATGAATTTCAGAAAAAGAAACGAGAGAAAAGCAAAATTCAAGAACACTTTATTCTTTTTTTTTTTCTAAGGCAAATTTATGAGATATTAGTGACTGATTTTTTTTTTTTTTTAAATTTGGGATAGAGAATATCCCCTAAAGATATTATAATTGCTTGAGGAACGTAATTGTAAGCATTTTGAGTAAGATTTTAACTTGTAGTCACGGTTACACGCATGATTTATGGATCGTCAATAGGGATATTCAGATCCAAATCGAAACGCTACAAAATCGTAAACCGATCCAAATTAATCGAAAAATTGATAAAAATCGACTCGGTTTGGATTTTTTTGGATGATATTTGATGAGAACCGATCGGTTCGGTTCGGTTTGCGGTTTGCTTTCCTGAAACCGAACCGAACCGCAACCGAACCGATTCATGTAATATAACGTTACGCTTTACGTTTACTATCCACACACACGGCACATCACTGGTCACTCACTGTAGTCTAAAACTTTCTTTTTGGACCATCTTTACTCTTTAGGTGTAACTTAGTAACTTTTCAATTTCAAAAGAATCAAATATATAGAATTCAGTTTTTCTGAAATACTTAGTGCTTGATATAGAACGTGTTTGTATGTACAAATATTTGTCTAAGTAGTAAGATTATTGTCTTCAACAAAAGACGCACTGTTTGCTTGATTTATGGCTTTGTGCCCTTGTAATATGAAATAAATTAAAAGAGTGGAAAGAGGGCAAATCACATTTAATTGACCATGTTTATTTTTACCAAACCGAACTAACTGAACCGATCCAAACCGCATTTAATTGGATCGGATCGGATCAGATTTTTTTAAAGAAGCAAACCGAACCGAACCGCATGATATTTTACTTTTTGGATCGGATAATTTTGATACTCAAAATCGAACCGAATCGATCCGCGAACATCCCTAATTGCCAATGCAGACTGATGTGGTGCGCAACTGTAGTGTGACGTAGTTGCCAAGGCCGCTACAACTGCTACTGATCATAGGTTGCAGCATTATAAGGGGCTGATCAAGTATTAAAAGTTTTTCACAAAGTGCAGTTGCATGCGTATACAAAGGAGTGAAAAAACAAAAGTTGATTTTTTAATTCAATGATGGCACGTAGAACCTGATCACCATTCCTAATGGTTTGGATGTTCCAGATATGCGAAGAGTCATGTTGCTGGATATCATGTTCAATTCAAAGGCAAGGCAAATATATGAGTTATGCATTTGAGTAGGACAAAAAAATATTCAGAATTTTGATAGAATATAAGAGCATTTGTTGGATGAAATATAATGGTGTAGGGATCACTCCCATCGATCTAAGAGTCGTCAACCATGCCACATCATTCTCGATAAACAAAATTTTGACTCTCACTTTTCTATGTATTTAGTGTGTATTTTGAAAAAATTAAAAAAAAAATAGATTATGTTGATAATCAATTATAAGTGTTTGTTTGGGATCACTGGATTTTTTTGATTGAAGCTGTTTTGTGACCAAAAAGTTGTTTATAAATAATCTTGCATGTTTGGCATTTTGATTAAATGTATGAAATTTTTTTTTTTTAAAAAAACATCCATTTTTCCCATCAATAAAGTAGGACTGTTAGATTGTTTTGAATTAGATTATTTTCTAATCTAAAAATGTTTTTCACTTTTATCCCTCCCCCAAAGAAATATTATAAAAAACATCAATTATTATTAATATAAACAAATAACTGCATATCATTTTTCGTAAATTACTATGTAAAAGTGATTTTTTTGTATCATTCAAATGAAATAGATTATCTTAAAATCAATTTCCAGCAAACATACCCAAACAAAATTAGATTCTAATTATAATCAATTATCACAATTCAATAATCGATTATCAGCATAATCTATTTTTTTCAGCTTTCTCAAACACACTCTAAGTATAATCGATTATTGTGATAATCGATTATAATCGGTATCTGTTTTTATTTGGGTATGTTTAAAGAAAAGCGATTTTAAGATAATTTATTTTGTTTGGGTGGTATAAAAAAATCACTTTTATATAGTAAATTATGAAAACGGTATGATATTTGTTTATATTAATAATTAATAATATTTGATATTTTTATAACATTACAACTTGTTTATTTTTTGATATTTTGTGATCATTTTTTTCTATTTATAAAAAATTGAATATGTAAGATAAGATGAATGTGAACATTTGACAGCAAATATTAAATAAGTGAAAAGCAAGATGCAGTAACACTGAACACGGTCATGTCTATATATCAGCAAATACACCATAATAAGGGGGAAGAAGCGTTGGGGACTGGGGGTATAGGGGGAAGAGGCTTTTGTTAGTAAGAGATAATCAGGATAAAAACAATCATACTGTCCTTATCTTTAGATGCTGTTAAAACAATTTTTTTTTTAAAAAAAAAAAACTTTTTGAAGAAAACAATCTACTTACCAAGCATAAAAGATTATTTAAAAAATAGATGAAAACACCAAATAACAGCTAAAAGGCAAATAATCTATCATTCCCAAACACTAGTGAAATTGGATTAATATTTGATACAAGAGGCAATACTGCAGCAGCACATGGTTAGAAATGCATCCAGGTTTGATTCATGTTGCTTGATTAGTGCATCATAAATCACTAATCAGTTATTGGATGTGCAAGGTATTGATGCAAAATGGCGCGGTCATTGCTTGGTAGGTTAAGGAAAGGACTGCAAATGCACATGTTATAGAATAATATGACATGCATTTGAGATTTTACATTTATAATTGAAAGTGAAACTTCAACTCTTTTTTTGTCAGAAGGGAATGCTAGTAAGAGGCCTAAATGTTTAATGGGTAAGGAACGAAATGCATTGCGAAATTTAAATCTGTGCACTCAGATGGCTCGCAACTTAAACAATTGAATTTAACATAAGGAACAAAGTGAAATTTTAGCTTGGATGAGAACATTAGCATTCCGTTGACCTGGTCCTGCCACAAGTTTTAATACCACAAAATCTTAAAAAAAAAAAAAAAAAAACACCGACCCAAGAGAGAGCACAAACCAGGTCAGAGTGGGCCTTAGTGGCTGTCCAAAGTCCAAACCAGGTCAGAGCTATTACGGGACCATTGGTCTGGGCTTCTACCACACTCAAGATTCAAGAGCTTGAACGGTGATCTAAATTTTTTCTTTACGGGGTATAAAACTATAAATAGAGCTTAACCTACGCTTGGCTTGTGAAATAACTTATTTATTACTTTTGGAATCACAGTAGATGTTAGTGTTGCCAAAAGTATTTGGTTTGTGAAAACTACTTTTAACACCCAAACTCCAAACTCAACCACAGAGGACTAGCGATACATAAAAATATAAAAGAAGATGTTCAACCAAAAAAAGAAACATAAATGAGAAAAATGGCCCACTTGCTATCGCCTCTAACCAGGGTATAGTCCAACTCATTTGGTCTTCTTCTCGTTGAAGTTTCTTGGATTAAATTAGGACCACGCTTTTCATGCAAACCTAACAGTTGACCAGGATTAAGTTTTACCCACCCCAAAATCTTAGATAAAGCAGTAAATATATGCATCCGAGTAGTATCGATTTTATATTCTTTTGGGTGAGGTAAAGTACTAAAGATAAGTAAACAAAACTACAAAAGACATCTAATATCATTAAACAGTATCATGTTGAAAAGTTGCAGGATATTTTATTATATAGTGAGACAACTATAATTGGATGATGAAGATTCGACTACTCCTTTACCTTCGCCAAATATGTAAGAAAAAATTGAATACTATAGCAATAGTTTTATGTTTAAAATTATAGCACAAATATAGTGCTCTAAAAAATATTATTGATTATATAGAGGGTCATAAGTGAATCACTCTCCAACTCCAAGTACCCTTGCAAAATCATATCGGCGTTCAAGGACTAGTCCCTAATAGCACACAACTCTACTTGAATATTTGCAAAGCGAAGGGTAAGGTTTGTGATGCAAAAGTAAGATGGGTAGTTTTACGTAGTATTGCTATTTATTTTATTGACATACTTGTCTGTAGGTGACCGAATATAGGGGCAACCTTGAGATATGACAAAAATATATGAGATGAAAATATTTATTTGAAGTGGAGTGGTAGGTGAGGAAGACCGAATTGGATACTTGCCCTTGTAGCGAATAATATTGAGACGTCTTTTATAAATACTTGTATCAATTCAGTACAATGACATAATTGACCTAATGCACCTACTTTGTGTGCATTAGATTTATAAAATTATTTCTTTTTTTTATTATGAAATTCTTTGTTTGACATAATGGTGAGGCATAACTTGTGCCAGCGAGTCTTAGTTCGTAACTCACGGGGTGAATCAATATCCAATTGTTATTCATATAATAGCAACATTAGCAATGGTTTGCCTTTTGAGCTTTGAAAGAGAATGTTTCCTTTTGCTGGTCTTCTGACGACTTGACTTTTTTTTGACGATGGAAAGGAAAGCATGTGATTTCGGGCCATATGATTGGCAAACTTCCATGACAGACAGTTATATGTGACTTCTTCTTGTTGCCAGTATATATGTAATTCCCTCTTTTGCACGCAGTTAATTAGCAGTAATAATGTTGTTTCAGAATGCTAATCAGAGACGGATTAAGAAATAAAAAGATAAGTTTTTATACAAAAAAATAATGTTATTATATTTAATATATTAAAAAATAATATATTTAAGTTTTTGATATAATTTTTTTATTGATTTTTTAATCGGTGTCCCAAGCAAAACTCATATTTTTTTGTTTTAATTGACAATAATGTTAGACACATGTATTATTTTATACTTACATAATTTATATTGTTTAATTTTAATTAATTTTATATAATTACATGAATATTTTTTACTTACATAATTATTATGCATTGATAATATAAAGAATTTTTATATTTACAATCAATAATATAAAATATTTTATATTGACAGTATATCAAAATTAAAATACTTATAATTTACCATTATTGACCCATTATGGACAATAAGTTTAACTTAAACTAAACCTATTCCACTCTAAGGGATACTCAATATGAGATAAATTGTGCTTTGGATAACACAATCTCCTCTATTGAATATTTATTCAACTTTAAAGAGATGGACGATAATTGTGGATGCAAAATTTTATATTTCTTGTTTGTGAATCATTCATATGAAAACTATCATAGAGTGTCACCCGTGTTGTCTTATTTTTCTTCTAGGAGATACTAATATTAGCGCAATCCAATCAAATGATGATGAAATAAAAACGAGCAAGGAAAAAGAGTTAGTTAAAATGGTTTCTTTTGGTGGTGTTTGTTTGCTTTTCTACTTCCATTCAGTTGATGCTTTTAATTAGTAATAATTACAAAATATTTCTTCAATTTTTTTTAAGGACCCTTTACAAAATACAAAATGTTGTTTTTTTTCAACTAGTTCAGAACCAAATTAATAAATAATAAACAGTCGAAGTAGAAAGATACATAATTACATATAATGGAAAATGATTGACTAGATCAGAAAGCATGCACGCATTTAAGGGTTGAATTCTCTCATTTTGATTTATGCAGGTGGCCATGAGGTATTATTATTATTGGCCGTGACTGGTGAAAATGCCAACTTGCTATATGGCACGGTTGCTTAGCTTGTTATCCCCTTATTACTTTACTCTCACGGGTGGTGGAAGGGCACCCATTCCAGCAACAATAGCATATAATATATACACTTACTCATCAGCCAAAAGCACACATTTTACCTTTTTGTTTTCTTTTACCAAATAAGAATGAGAAAAAGACATGCTATGCATGTATGCAATCTGATTTCAGCAAAGCAGAATGCAGATGGTCTACAATTAGGGAATTATTATTAGAAGGAAAGCATGATCCAAAGATAATGCAAAAGCTTCCAAGATTTTCTAATACAAAGAAAGAGACAATTCCTTAGAAAAATAACAAAACAAGAGACGAATGAAGTACACCAAAACCACTTGATTATTTATTCACGAGAGAGAGAGAGGGGATGACCTGCCCTCCTAGGGAAGGAAGCTCAAAACTATCAAATAGTTTACTATAAACAAAACCCCTTTCCCTCACCCTCTCTTACTTCTCTGCCTTCTCATCCCAACCTTCTTTTCCTTCTCATCACTCATGGAAGTTAATACTACTACCACTGTACCTGCAGGGCCACCCTTTGTTGCTACGAAGAACCATACTTACACACAGCACCACTTGCATTCAGAACACCATAACCATCACCATGGCCATTTCCCCTCCAAACTCATTCTCATAACTATCACAGCAGTCACCATAGTTACAGCCCTATTTACCATTTCTCTGGTCGTCTTCTTGCTCCGTCGGCAAAAATCTTCTAGCAAGAATGGAACTTGCAAAGATAACAGTAGAGTGGTTCATGACAGAAGCAGCAGGCTCATTGCTTCAGCAACTTTGAACTTTAATTCTAGCCCAGGTAACTAGTAGCACATGCATGTAAGAATGTAACAGTTTCTTAATTGTTCTAAGTGTCTAACAGCTACTATATATATATATATGCAGTCTTATATTATATGGTTTTTTAGCTATGAATTAACCCCTTATGCAGATCATCACATGAATTAATTAGTCACTACTCACTAGTATATCATAGAACAGTTTTCAATATTATATCAAACATGTCCTTAAATGTATCATCAGTCTTTTCAGGAGTAATTAAGGACTGAGGCTTGATAATTCAGAATCTAATCTATAAATGCTTGGACATATTAATTGCAGATGTGAAGGGAGGGTGTCTTCATGGGGGGAATTTGAGCAGGACACCAGCACCTAAATTTCGGGGAGTCCAAGTGTTCACATATAGAGAACTCGAAGTGGCAACGGATGGATTCAGCGAAGCAAATGTGATTGGTAATGGAGGGTTTGGTTTGATGTATAGAGGAGTCCTAAGTGATGCCACTTTGGCAGCAATTAAGTTGCTGAGCAGGGAAGGTAAGCAAGGGGAGCGTGCCTTCAGAATAGAGGTGAGTGATCAGTGAGCTTCATTTAATGATACAATATCTCTTTTTGTTTTCCTTGTGTTAGATGCAGTTTGTTCAGAGACACTGTTTTTGTCTTTTTATTGGGTTGAAACTTCTATTGAGAAAGTTAAGAACAAAAAGAAAGACATAAGGAACAAGGTATTTTAATGAGAAAAACGACTTTTACAACCTATCACGTGACAACCTTAATATACTCTCTGGCTCCCATACTATATAGTTCAATGGTATTTGTTAGGGACATATAAATTACTCTTAATTAGCTCTTCGAACCTAAGATTCTTTTTACGGGTGAAAGAATGTTAAAGACTAAAAAGATAATTCTTCATAAAAACTAAACAACTCAAGTTATCAAATAGTTGAATTCTAGACCCTACCATTTAATCAAAAACTTACATTAACATATTCCTAGGTCTTCAAAATACTGGCAATAAGACATTTCCAGATAACTTGAATTCAAAAAAAATTCTTTGGCGTTCTGCGATCAAATTTGGGACCATGAAAAATGGAATACAAACCCCTTATCTTTCTATCAGTCCATCCCACTTGCCAACTCACATTATGAGCTTTATTCAAATCCAGCACATGGGTGTGAAGACTAGATGACATTGTATCCATTTTTTTTATTGGTATTTGTTGCAGGTCGATCTCCTAAGCCGCTTACACTCTCCTTATTTGGTGGAGTTACTTGGCTATTGTGCTGACCAACACCACAGGGTATTGATATTCGAATACATGCCCAATGGAACACTCCATCACTATCTTCACTCCCCCAACAATCAAACTCAACCGTTGGATTGGTGGGCCCGGATGAGGATAGCCCTTGACTGTGCCAGGGCCTTGGAGTTCCTGCATGAACACGCTGTCTCACCAGTGATCCACCGAGACTTCAAGAGTAAAAACGTCCTACTGGATCAAAATTTCCGTGCCAAGGTGTCAGATTTTGGATTGGCAAAGATGGGATCAGAGAAGATAAACGGTCAGGTCTCCACCCGTGTGTTGGGGACCACTGGATATCTGGCACCAGAGTGAGTAACTACATCAGTACCCCATCACATTTCTTGCATTGTGAAACTCCTTGCCTTGCCTTGCCTTCACCCACTCACACTAAATAACTTGCAATGTTAATAAAAGAAGCATGCACATGGTCATAGTCAAGTCGCTATCAAGCAGCAGGCTGTAAATTCTGACAGATATTAATTTCATATTGCAGGCCATTCATGATTTTTTTCTTTTCTCATTTACTTCATAAAATTTGTAGCATATATTTAATTTGTCCCTTGAATTTATTTGGTCATGATATAGGTATGCCTCCACAGGCAAGCTTACTACAAAGTCAGATGTTTACAGCTATGGTGTGGTTCTTCTTGAACTGCTAACAGGACGTGTTCCAGTTGATATTAAGCGAGCCCCGGGAGAACACGTCCTTGTCTCTTGGGTTAGTAAATAGCACTCAGCAATTTCCCTTTCAAAACGATTTTGTTTAAATTATGACTAAAGATCCAATCACGATGACATTTTGATTCCGAAAAAATGAAAAATATCAATTTGATCCTCAAAAATATAAAATGCAGGTCAAAGTAGTTCCTGATAGGAATTAAAATGTCCCTAAAAATGATCAATTTGACCCGCATTTTATATTCTTGATGACCAAATTGATATTTTCATTTCTCAGAGACCAAAATATTACCCTCTTTTTTTTGTTAAGGACTGATTAGAACGTTTACTCTAAAATTAAAGAAGATAAAAATGTGGTGTGTTTCCACCAGAATATTAGTGAGGAACCTAAGCTGTAACAACTAACAACCACCATATCAGATTATGGATTCTGGGAATTCAGCTTGTAATACTGTCATGTTTTTATTTTGTAATATTTGATCTTTGTTATTCATCAGGCTCTTCCAAGGTTAACAAACAGAGAAAAGGTTGTAGAAATGGTTGACCCAGCTCTACACGGACAGTACTCTAAGAAGGATTTAATTCAGGTCAAACTTGGTTTGATTTAGTCATTGTTATTTACTTATTCTCATTATTATCACTTGATGATTTAGACTACTTATATTATTCCCATTAGCTAACCATTGCTACTATGGGGTTTCAGATAGCTGCCATTGCAGCAATGTGCATACAACCAGAAGCTGATTACAGGCCGCTCATGACAGATGTTGTTCAATCACTGATACCACTTGTTAGGAACCTATCTTCTCTTGGTTCAAGTTCCCTAAGATTTCAGAAACAAACACCAAGTCCAAGTCATTAGGTGTGCATTATAGTTCTTCAATGTTCTGTGTTTAAGAAGAGCAGAAGCAGCTGCCCTAGAAGCAAGTGCTTTTCGTTCTTAGACTGAAATAGTAATTGGACTGACATAAAGGGGGGATGCAAATTCATACTTGATGGGGCATCATCAAATTGGCAACTTTGAACAGCGGAATTCCGTTACCCCTGCTGCCTTCAACAACGGAGAAAAGAGGAGAGAAATGCAAAACAAAAAGAGAGAATCTAAATCTGCCTAAAGGGCCAATAAAACCAATTGCATTTTATAGGCACATGTTTTAATATATTTTCCTTATCTATAAATATGCAACATTAACTCTCTTAAGATTGGCTTTGTTATGATAAACCTACTAACTACATTGTACAAAATGACGAGGAAAGTGCACTTATTAAAAATTAGATGGCTAATACGAGTAGAACATTTTTTTCTAAATATGATGAAACTTACGATCCATTCATGTAGGAGAGTTTAGTATCCTGCAAAACTATTAAATCCCGCAACTCACTGTATGAAAGCAAACTTAGCAACATAATGATTTCAAATCAAACAGAATCACTTTAGGCCAACTTAAAATGACCTATAGTATTAAGTTTTCACTTAGTGTCTATTTGGTTTAGATTATTTTCAACGCAAACGTGAAAATAACGCTTCTCGAGACAATTATTTTGGAAGCTATGTGAGAGAAACTTTCTCCCAACATGATTTTCAAACGTGATTTTACCTTTGCGGAATCTAAAACAAACGGACCCACGTGTAGGAGGAGGGCAATTTAGTCAAGCTTCTTTCTATCTGGCAAAGAGCTGAATTTTAGATATTAGCACATAAGAGGCAATTGGACAACTATATTGAAAGCTAGTTCACTTTTTCTATAAAGAGAAATACTAACATACAGATAATAATGCTGACCTGTTTGGGCTCACTATTTAACTGGCTGAATGCGAGGGATTCCCCAAAAAGCATGTAAGAACAACAGGAACCGCTTCAGGTCATTATTTCAAAGGATATTTTCAGGATAAAAACATGCAGCAAAATGATCATGGCAACCAACCCTCAGAATCAAAATAAATGAATGTTACCAAGCAGAGCGAACAAAGGAACGGGTCAAAACTCCGAATGACATGAAATTATTAACTGAAGAGTATTTGTATTTGTAACGCAGAAGACCAGGATCTTAGGAAATTAAATGTCTTTTACGACGTTCTTTGGATATTTCTTCATGAAATGGAAAAATTACTTTTCTAGTGCCATCGCGGTAACGTGGAGATATGCAATACCCAAAATGTGAGCAGAAAATGCCTAGGAGATAGATCATAAGTGCCTCGGCCTGGTCATAATACCTTTTTTTCTTAAATGTCTTCTGCTAACAAAGTTAATTATTATACTGTAACCAGTAGTTAAATTTAAACCTTCAGAACTAAAATCCGTGTCTTGATCAGCATAAACCTGTACAACCCCAAAACTACCCTAAAATATATGCGGGGCAGGGGAAGTTCAACAATCAATAAAAAATAAAAAAAGGAGCCTAGACTGCTTCTAAACCAGAGAGGAGTTTCACGTTGGCTTTAGATCCATAGAGATTATAAATCAAGCATTAAGCCTCAAAATCTCATGAGATTATCTTGCTCAAGGGAAAAGTATTAACCAAACAGCAAAACACTTCATGGTAATTTTATGTTTCGGCTTCTGATTCTCCCTTTTCCTCCACTGGTGAAGTGCTGTTCCTCTTTCCAACTCTGTCAGAATATTTGGCAAAAGCTACAGAAAGGGCAGATTTGACAGAAAGGTCAGGTTCTTTTTTCCTACGCTTGCTCACATCTTCTACATCTTTCTGCTTGTCTTCATTCAAGGAAGAAGGTTCAGCATTGTTCCTTATTGATGTATCTGGACTACCAGGCTTGTTCTGGACAGAAGTCTCTGGAATGAATTGCTGGCTGGATTCGACACGCTTAAAAGGTTCGTGGAAAGTGTCAAACAAGCGCTTGACCTGACAACAGGAAGTGTACAGAATATTCAGAGTTCTTATGGTTACTATCACTGTGGGCAGTGGCAAATCATGCAACCACAGCCACAAGAAAATAAGTGCAAAACCATTGCCCTGTCTCACTTTCAGCACTGGCAATATACCTTTCGCTCTCCTATACCAGGGCAACGAGCTAGATCTTCCATAGATCCACCCATAATGTGAGATAGAGACTGAACGGAGTAAAAGAAAAGAAATCAGCTTGATGGAAGTGTTTTGTAAATAAAATAAGTCAATATGCGTGTGTACATACATACCCCAAATGTAGTACCAAGGGTGACTACATCAGTCTTGTTTACATGGCGAACCATTGTAAGAGCATGTGTTAGCTACAGTTGAAAGTAAAATAGCTTCAGCACATTTGATGACCATGCATAGAATTTAATCAACTTAAGAACTGCATCCGTAATATTCTTTTTTAAAGTATTAAAACTGAAAATAAATTTATAGACCAAAAGTTATAAGCATACACGTGATAGATAATCTGTATCCATTTGGCCTTGAATAATGTCTGCAGGCTTGTTTTCATAGACTTTTATGGTCTCCAAATAACGGCCACATTCCTCCAAGCTATAACAACAGTAGAATGGAATGATATAAATGAATAAGACAGGTAAGAGGAATCTTGCCAGATGCGACCACAGATACTGAAATTCAGATGCATGCAACAGTAATCCCAAGCTCCTATAAATGGTACAAATTCTGCTAAAACAAAAGTTCCAATAGAAACAACAAGCTTCTCTCCTTTCAAGATGTACATTCTATAACTTAAGTCACTTAAAGCATGAAAAAGAAGAAGCTAGAAAGTAGCTAATTACATAAACATTGTTCATTAAGTTTCAACCACAAACTTTTATCCTTAATAAAAGGTTTGATAGCCACATGATATTTTCTAACCGAAATTTAACAACAAGTTCATATGAATGTAGTAGATAATAGCAGCATCCTCACACTCCTAAGAGTTCAGAAAATATATCTTCAGTATGTACTTCAAAAGCAATTAAGAGGAGTGTCAACTTCACCTCCATCCACATAGGAGGGTACAGTCATGAAGCAGAGCTGTTTTGGTAACTTCGAGTAGAGGCTTCATTACATCCTCCTGCAATCAATAAGAAAATAAAAAGGAAAACGTCACTTAGTTCATGTAAACAATGGAACAGCTATAATTAAATTTGCAGATAGATCAAACCAATATAGGTGCTACTAGATGTTTGAATCGAAGACGTATATAGCAGGGGGGCTGACCACATCGACATGGCATAAGATTACACGAAGCTTGAAATTCTTCTGTAACTCCCTTATTCTGAAATATAAGTAGTCTGGATGCAGCAGATGATACCGAAGGCTGCATCAAACCATCCCACATCAGTCAGGTTGATGCATAAATATATCTATACAATTCAGGTAACCAAATAACCACTCCACAAGGAATCAAGAAAACAACAAGTTCAACAGCATGATGATAAACCAGAAGGTTCCATGTAAGCGTAACATAGTTGATTCAGTTAATTGAGCCACATGGTATGAAATATGATTATGAATATTTTTGCCAACCACATTTTAACGAATGAAACTTAAATAAATAATAAAAGCACACTGCAAGGAATGTGACTAGGCATTTCAAGTGTTTATTTATCTCATGAAACTAATGAATGTAACAAACAAACTGAACATCTAAGTTGAGCAGAAAAAAAGAAAAAGCAAGTTCAAAGCCCAACCTGATATAGAGAGCACAGGAGCTTTGGCCGAGCAAGAAGTCACAAACAACATCAGCAAATGTCCATCTAACGTTCCTAATATGTTTGAGCAACGGGTTTCCCTTCTGCAAAACGGAAAACGATAATTGAGTTTCAAATAATATTACGAATAATAATATAAGAAAGAAATTAAATTATATTGATTATTACACCTGTCTGTTGCTGACAAGGATTGCATTGCGATTTTGAGAGGATGAAGCTGCAGGAACAGCAGTAGCAGATGATGTCGACGGAGCACTTTCCCTAATCACACAAATTAATTAATAATCATTCATCATCAATCATTTAGAAGCATAAATTACAAGTGGTGCGTGTGTGTCTGTTACCTTGAGAATGAAGAAGAAGTGGTGGTGGTGGCAGTCGGAGGAGGAGGAGAGTAGAACTCGGAGGATTTGAGGAACGAAAAGGCTTCAGAGAATGTTTGAGATTGAGAGGGAACGAAGAGAGAAGGAGGAGTGGATTTGGCCAGTGAACCTTCAACCACTTCTTGATACGAAGGTATTTTAATCACTTTCTTGTTGTTTCTATCATTCTTTTCCTCTTCTTCCCCCTTCTCCATCTTCCTTCCTCTGTCATTCTATTCTATGCCTCTTCAATTCAATGCTGTTACTCACACTGAATCGCTTCTGTTTCAAATGGGCTCGTCAGGGAATTTGGGCCTCGCGGCGACTTCGTAGGCCCGATCTTGGAGCTTACGTTTTTTCACTACAAAAATCTTTAATATATCACATATATTTTTTTAAAATTTTTTATTTCCTAAATACCCTTTTCTTATTTAATATTTTTTTCTTAAACCCTCTTCATAACTCCATGCCACCATTCATCCCAAGAAACCCTTTTCTTTCTGCTCCTTCTTATTATTTCTCTCTTCTCCTTCATTCACTTATTCAATTCAATTGAATTATAGTCATTCAATTCATATTTGATTCAATTCATTGGAAATACATCTTCAGATAGGGGTGACAAAGTGAGTTGTGACCCGCGGGTCAACCCGCCAACCCACCAAAATTTGGCAGGTGAGTTTGAGTCCTCAACCCACTAACCCACTTTGACCCGTCCCGCTTAACCCTCCCGAAAATGAGTCAGTGGTGAGTTGATCCAGATTAAAAAAAATTTATTATTAATTTATTAATTATTTAACATTATTTAATTAAATTTAATTGTTACTAGGAATTATTTCATAATAAAAAAATAGTGTCTTTACTTTTGTAACACGAATTGTATGACATAAGATAAGATTATTCCAATTTTTTAATAACAATAATAATTTAAGAAAGGTTATGAAGATTGTTCAGAAAAAAAAAAAGAAATGTTATATGATTTTTTTTATTTTTTTATTTTTATAACGGGCCAATCTACCAACGCGTTGGCCCTCCTCGCCCCGTTTTGGGTGGGTTGATGGCGGAGCGGGACGGGTTGGCCCACTTCATCTTTTTTCCCCATCGCTCATCAGGTTCATAACTTTCATGTTACGCAATTTTTTAATCATACCAAAAATAAGTTTCCAAAACACAATTGCTTCACCAACCAAAAATAAGTTTCTGGAACACAGTGACTCACTTCTATTTCAAATGGGCTCGTCAGGAAATTTGGGCCTCTCGGCGACTTCGTGGGCCCGCTCTTTGTTATATTAATCTCAAGATATGGGCCATATGGACTCGGCTCTTACACCAAGTGGTAATGTTCCTTACAAGAATAGAATTGAATCTATAGAGTAGATGGGGTAAATTAGACTGAAAAGTCAAATGTGGCTATTTAACAACTGAATGAAATTTATGTAGATAAGATAACGTTGTTCAATCTTTTGGGAACAGCTAGTGCGGGTTTCTTTTTATCAAAGTGGATGCTATGCTAGTTCAATCTTATGCTTGACGTTCTTGTGATTCTCCTTGGATCACCGCCGATGGTGGATGCTTTTCTTTGTGCAAAAGAAAAAAAAGAAGGGAAAAGAAACCTCGCGTGCAAACACTACACTCCCCTGTAGTTGAATTATCTCTGATGGGGTCTGAAGTCTGAAATAACTCAACAAAGAGAGCATCTTCAGAATAACCCAGATTAGCTAGGAGACGCGGTCAGACGTGAAGCTTCATTTCATTCCCATAGGGCCCCGGCAAATATTCTCTTTGGCAAAACTAACTATGAGGGCTCGTTTAGTGGTCAGGATAGGATAAGGATGGATAGGATATGAGAGCTGGATAAGGATAGGATAGGATATGAGCATGATAAGCTCTTATCCTGTCCAATGTTTGATGTGCATCAGATAATGACAGGATATGATATAAAATATCCACAAATGATAAAATTATCCTTATATCAAAATTACATTTTTTTTAAAAAATAAATTTTAATATTACGTGGTTGTTTTATACATTTAAATTAAAAAATATTTAATAATATCTATTTTTGGCTTTTTAATTATAAATTAGTCCATTTTTTTAAATTATAAAAAATTAACTTTTTTTTTCACTTTTTATAAAAATTGTTAATTAAACCACATATTTTAATTAGTATTAAGGTTGACTAATTAGGTTTGAAACCGTAATTAAATAATAACAATATTAAAGGTAAGAGATAAAAGAAAGCATTTTCTTATCCTATCCTGTTGGTTCTAACCCAGCTCCACCCTCAGGATAGAATTATAACTAAGTAACAGGATAGGATAAGCTAACAGGATAAACTTATCCTATCCTGCTGGTTCACCAAACAACAGATTAAAACAGGACATGATAGCTTATCCTATCCTGCCTCCCTTATCCTGACCACCAAACGGGCCCTTAGTGGATAAGCTAGTTGATAGCGGATAGCGATTGAGGTAGCTGATAATCGATAGTGGATAAGCTAGATTATTTTGTGTGGAAGTATTCGGTAAAACTCGCGCTTTAACTAGCTGAAAAATATAAAATGACATAAAAAAATATCTTCATTAATGATTTTACCTAAAAGAGAAAAAATAGGATAAAGATAGAATTAAATTAAGATAATCAGAATAAAAGTAAAAAAAATGAAACGCTATAAGCTATAAGCTCAAACTCTACTTCAAGTACCGTTTGGAAAAAACGATATAAGCTCGTGACAGAGATGCTTGCCAAATCGGATTATTTTTTCATCCGCTATAAGCCGCAAAAGGGACGTGACAAACAGACTCATAAGATCATAATGTCCTCCAATACAAGGATCTTATTTTGGTGAATGCTATCAACACATTATTTAACATATTCACTTCAACACACCTTTTTTTATTATAGGGTTTCAAGTAAAATTCGCCAAAAATAGATTATATGTTTTGATTATTAAATAAATGATATGTTTAAAAGAATGTGTGTTGTTTATATTTTTTTTATGTTTTTTAGAATGCTAACGAATGTTATAAAGATATTGGTTAAGGAACTAAGAAAAGAAATTATTTATTGGTAATTGATTTAATTAATAGTTAAAGAAATAAAATACTTAATTTTGAATAAATACATTTTTTTGTGAATTCCTTGACCATACTCCCTTACGATACTAGTTAGATGAATTTTTTTCTTTACAATAGTTACAAAATTGATAATGACGGACTGTGTTCACTACATTTGCCCACCGTCATTTTGTTGTCAAAGTTCTCTAAAACTAATAACTATTGCTATTGGGGCACTCTGGCTACATTACCTCCAAACATAATCTAGAATTCATCATCACTCGAGACGTATCCATACGGGTGATGTAATCCAAGAAAGCAACTCTATTAAATATTATGTGTATATAAGTTTACTATTGACAAATTTCATTTAATTATGTTTTAGAATTATTGATAAAATATTCAAACACTAGAATTCCAATTCCATTCTGATCTTTACCTTAATTCTTTATTTGTTACAAACATAAAAACAAGATTCTTAATTCAGAATTAAAACTAGAGTTTTGAACTGTAATTTCAATTTTATCATCCAAATGGACCTTAAATGTTAATGAATTAAGAATAGTTTTTCTTTTATATATATACATTTTTTTATGAATAAATTTTATATATATAAATGAATCATCACCGCTTATATTTCATAAAAATTTAATCTTGATTTTTATTTGCAATAATTAATTTTATATGATTGACTGATGCTTTGCACAAACCTTTCTTTTTTTTTCATCCCAGTTTCAGTCTGTCATGACAAAGAAGATATATATATATATATATATATATATATATATATATATATATATATATATATCATGATGCTCACAGGATAATTGTCACAACTCTTGAAAAAGAAAAAGAAACAACTTTTCATTATTATTCGCCTGATGAAATGGTTGGTTCTATTCGTCTCTTAATGTAAGAGCAAATGTTTGCTAATTGCTAAATCAAGTAATAGATATCCACGTCTGAAAAAAATAACTTTATTTATCAAAGTTACATCTAGATGTTCAAATTATTCCTATTATTTATTTATTTATTTATACAGAGCATATTCGTGGGTTGGTGGCAATTTAAAGCCATAAATAGTTGAGTGGCTGGGCGGGTGCAATCTGAAATTGAAATTGGGATTCTCTGTGCTGTGTACATCAATGGATGTGCTAAATTTATGTTATCCAATAATACCAGTGAAAAGGGCCGAAAGTGGGCCGAAAGTAGTTGGAAACTTTGAATTAAGAGCGTGTTCAATGGAGTTGCTTATAGCATTTACCATGGTAGCTGTTTAAGAATCCTTCCTATTAAAAATCCACCATTGAAGTGAGATTTTTATCAAACATCTAATTTTGTGAGGTGCTTGTATAAAACACCTGGTGCTTAAAAATAAAGTGAGCTATTCTTGTACTTTAAAAACATATTGGTATAGGATCATTTAGTAAAATTGTGAATAAATATAATGATGTGAGATTATTTGTGAAACTCATTTAGTAAAATTTTAAATGGTGTTGGATTGGAGAGATGAGATGCTTAAGTTGTAAAAAGTAAAATGGAGTGATGTGTAAATTAGGGACCCACTTAAGAACCCCAAAAGTAAAAACATGGGATGCTGAGTAGTGGATACTCTTATGGAGTTCTTAAATCTATTTGTCAAATAAGGAATCATTGTTTTTTTTTTGTCATTGGAGTTTATCTATGTGACAATGTAAGTTACTTAAAATAAGGCATGATTACTTATATAATAAACCCAAAAATGAGTTACTTATGAATAAAAAATTAATTTTTACTCAAATTTCAAGGATGAATTGCTATTTTAAATTAAAACAAAATTAAGCGCAAATAAAAAAAATATAAAAGATGTGGGTTGCTTAAAAGTTGCTTAAATAGGTACCATTGATGTAAAAATATGATGGATGCTTCAATATAATGTAACATAATGTTACTCATTTAATGAAAGATAAGCAACTCAAGTGGGTTGATTAAATATGAGGACTCCTTCATGTCTCGCTTATGTTCGGAAGACAAATTGATTATTTGAGTTAATGCAAGAAACTAATTAAGCATCAGGAACAAAGACACTCATTAACAATTAATCAAATATTTCTAGTTCTTCAGTAGCTGTGCCAATTAGTGATGTAATTCCTAATTAAAGTTGACAATGAAAGCAGGCCAATGAGGACTTAGGCGGAGGGAACCATCAGCATTCATCAACTCAGTGATGTAATATGATCTATCCCCCCCCAATTAAATAATGTTCTTTAAGCACTATAATACACATAATTATACAACTGCTTCCGTTAGATTTGGCCTCCCTCTTAATATCTACCAAGCAGTTGACGAGGTTTTAAAGTCTGTTTTGCAGTGCAGTGTCTCACTTGGCAGCTTAGTTGCCTTAGTAGTTAGAACTTATAACCACATTTGTTGAACTTGAAAGTTTTAGGAACCTGGGGTAGGTGGGGCCCTAAATATTTCGGAGGCTTCAAACGTTTTGGCAACCTGTATATGTAAATATATAGATAAAAAAAAGTAGGTATTTTCATCCTCTATTTTTATTGTTTTTTTTTTTCAATTTCGTCTTCTACCTTTTATTTTTTCTTTCCTATCAATTTTTTAGATATTCAAAGTTACATAAATTGGTTCTTTTATGATAATTCCGTCATTCATGTGTTTTTTATTGTTTTTATCATCACCCTGACGGATTCCATTTACGGTGAAGCATAGATGAACTTACTCCTATAAGGATATGGAAATCAAACCAAAAGAACCATACACATGGTATCAAATTCAATAAATAATAAAATTACACCACGGAGGAAACTTCAAGTAATTTAGTGTTTATAACGGCCAAATCTTTAATCCTCCCTCCTTGGAGTTGAGTTTTGATACTCCAGGATTATATATGGTAAAATGAAAAAGCAAAAAACAAAAAAATAAAATAAAAAACAAAAACAACAATTAAAGAGAAGAAGCAATGCAGTATAAGCAGAGCTTCTCAACAGCCACCACTGCTACCATCACAGAAAAAAGAGAAGAAAAGGAAGCAACAACCAAACGAAGCAACAACTCAAAGTGGAAACAATTCAAATCATATGCATCATCAAGAAAGCAATCTTACTCCATCCACGACAACGTAGCTGGCAGAAGAGAACGAAGATTCAAATCACTAATGAAGAGGTCGGAGCCATTGCCGGAGAAGAAGATTCAGGGATCTGGTCCCTTTGCGAATAAAAATTTTCTAATTTTTAGAAACAAAGCAAAGTGAAAAGGTGAGCTTGGAAGATTGCAAAGTAGAAAAAGAAATTGGGAAATGAAATGAAACGGTGAAAAAAGAAAACGTGGGGAATTGATTCGCTGTATTAAAGTGCCCCCAAAACACAATCAAAACCAAGAAGACCAGCTAAGAATTATCAATATTCCCATTGTGATTTTTCTTGGATTCATGTAGATCATCTTATTTCCTATATCATCGTTTTTCTATTTAACACACTACCAATCTGCTTAGATTCACAATCGTTGCCAATAGCAATAAATTCATCTCATATGTTCACCTTAGTTTGAACTCTCTGTCTTATTGCTTTGTGACTGAACTGAGATTGACCATTAGCCATGAAACTAAACTGAGTCTGTGGAGATCGAGAACCAAAACCTTGCAATTGAGGTTGTGCACAGGGAACAAAAAATGGGAGAGAGAAAGAGAAAAATGAGTGATTTCCTATCTTACCCTTCTCTAATCTTAACCATTCAATTTTTTATTATTATATCAATGGTCTAAAAGTGATTTGTTTCCATCCTCCCCAATAATGAGTGAGGATTGAAGACAGCCGTTTATAACAGCCAAGTTCATGAACTTTAAATTCCTAAAGTCTTTGTTATTGATTCATATAGAATTAAGGAAAACATGCATGGATTCCGCCATTTACCCTTCTCACCCCACCAGTACGCCCACCACCACCTATCGTCTTCCTCAATCCACCACTGTCATGGATTCCGCCCACCATCATCACCGACGAGCACAGATGCGCACACCACCATCATCACCAAGTCGCCCTTTTGTTTTTGTGGATGAAAATCTGTAGATTTTTTACGATCGAACCTCAATCAAATGCAATCATTCCACCTTCAAAATGTGTACCTCAGTCAAACGCGACATCCTCTCTCGTTGGTCACAACTCCCACCATCACAAACCAGCCCCTTTCCGAAAACACCCCTTCCTCTTCCGATGGCGGGATTGGACCAGAGATCTGGTGGGACTGGCCACGCACTGGTGACTGGGATTACACGAAACGGAAGTGCGTTTGGAGCGGGTGGGGACGGTGGCATGGAGGAGTAATGTGCGTCTTGTTTTCGGCTTCAGATATGGGTTGGATAGATTTTGACCTGACCCATGGCAGAAGAAGTACCTGGCAGAAACCTTAATTCGGTCAAAGGGCTCTTCGTCTTCTTCGTCCTTCTGTTGTGGATGTTGTTCGTCCACGAGGCGTCGATGGTGTCCTCGTCGGTGGTGGCATCGTCGTTGACGGAATCGGAGAGAAGGGAGTCGTAGTTGAAATCGTGCAAGTGTTGGGTGTTCCAAGCCATATGCGCGCCTTTTTCCACGAATCTCTAATCTCCATCGCAAAACGCCTCCATGGTCGCTTCCTCACGCCTTGAAATCGCGTTTCTTTGACAGTGTTTGTGGATTCGTTAGGGATGGTTGGTGTTGATGGCTCTGCGTTTGGTGGTGTTGGATCTGCATTTCTGACTCGACTTTGTGAGACTTGCTAGAGGGAGGCGAGGCTGGCTTTCAGTAGCTAGTAGATCTGGGTTGCAAAGGTTACAGTAGTGGCGACAGAATCCTCCGACCGAAAACGGTGTCGGAGAGGCAATGGACGGCACCGGCCGACAGTTGAGTGATGGTGGTGAAGGGTTGGGTAAAAAATGAAATTTCAAAATAAAAGAATTTAAAAATAAAAATAAAAACTGAAAACTTACTATTAAAGGTCAAAAAAGTGGTACACAGGTGTACCATTTTATTTGCTACTTCATGCTAGATGTCACCAGTTTTAATAGGAAAATGATGAATTATTATATTAAAAAATATTACATTTAATTTCTTAATAAATTTTTTTTCTTTTATTGATTCCTTAATGGATGCCCTAGAAGCTATGCATCGATTAACAAGCCCCATATTTTATATTGAGTAGTAGAATACGACCCTCAACCAAATATGCTCTAAAATTCTAGCATTTTGGGCAAGGTATGAGGTGATAACATAAGGAAGTTAAATCAGAATTAAATTCTATGGATTGCAATCTTAAAATAGAATATCACAATGCATTAACTAGTTTAACCAGTGGTCTCTGTAACATCCCGTTTTATCAACATGTGTTTAAAGCATGAGTTAAGTATGTTTAAATGTTTGGATGTGATTTATATCATATGATAAAGCTGTGGTCCAAATTTGAAGAAATTTGGCCTTGGAACCAGTTCAGAAAGAGCGAAAACATGAAAGAACAGGTCAAATCAGTGTCCAACGTTTGGATGTTGAGTGACCCAACGCTCAAACATTGACCGTGGACGCTCGAGCGTGGGTAAAGCCCACGTCAAAGCATGGAGAGTACGTGCGTGGAGAGACACGTGTTGGTACGCATGCGCGCGCGTCAAAGTGGGCGGTGCCTTAGCGGCGAGGAAACGTTGCACGCTCAAGCGTGGGAAACTGGAACGCTCAAGCGTGGAGTATCCCAACGTCAAAACGTTCTTAGGCTGACAGCCTAGTATAAAAGGACCCGAAACTTCATTTTTCAAGAGTTTTCCACAAAATTTCTTCTCTCTTCTTCAGAAAAACCGCAGGGGACCTGAAGGCAACCATTTTTAAGCTTCTTGGAACTTGATTTGAGGTGATTCAAGTATTGAAACTCAAGTTCGATCATACCTTCGTGCTCGTATCTTCGTTGTCATCGAATCCGACCGATCGGTTTCTCGAATTGCTGAAGGTATGTCGTAGTTTGTATTTAGCGACATCATCGACATCGGCATGCTTCGAGTGTTCTTCGTGTTCTTCATATATTCCTTAATTTCGATCCTCGTTTCGATTCGTTTTAGGGCTAACCATGATGTATACGTGTTGTTTTCGCGAGTAGGGCAAAGCTGAGATCGTGACGATGCTCGTGGGAGCAAGACGGCCGCAGCTGCTAGAGGTGGTGGTAAGGCTTGGCTCCATGGTGGTGGTCGTGTAGGTGGTGGTGTTGAGTTCGTGGTTGTGTTCGTGGTTACAATTGTACAATCCTTCAAGTGGGGAGAAAGAATCACATATTCGTCGGGAGGCAAGAGTAGAATAGTATATATTGACACGGGGAACCCTAAACCCTACTAGAGGTTTAGCCCTGACAAAGTACCTAAACCCTAGGTATAGGTATCTTTGGGCAATCACCGCTAAGAATATACCCTAGGCTAGAAGACTATTGTTGGATGGATAATTGATATGTTTGGTATGATTGTGAATATGTGCTCTATATGATTTATGTGTTTATAAGTTTATAAGCTTAGAATGGTATGATTGATAGTGTGAATTTTATGGTCTTATATGCTTAAGGTGGTACATTGAGATATTGATTATTATATCTGCATGCTTTATGAGTAATGATGATGTTGATAGTAAATGAAAGTGCCACAATGCATGTGTGAGGAAAGTGGTGGATACTGGAGTGTCGGGAATAAAGCGATATAAGGATTGAGATGAGATGAGTATTGAGATATTGGTGGCACAAGTGATGGTTGACATGCATAGCATAATCATGTGCCAAGTGGCGAGCCGTGTGGTATGGGACAAACGAGGTTAGTGTACCTGAGTGCGGGTACGGATTATGGAAGGGACGATCTTTGTGATCTTGAGGATGTAATCGTGCTCGGGACTTATCATAAGTGACGGATGGGGTTGCTCCTATCATGTCATGATGCTCGTTGGAGCCTGGTTATCCCAACTGGACCCTAAGTATTCCATATCGTAGGTGGACATTCCGAGGCGGCCAAGATACCCCTCCCGAGAGCTGGAGTGGGGATGCACCTTTATTGGTCACGGCGAGCGGAAACATTACCTGGACAGCTAACTAAGGTTCTCTGAGACCGAGAACGAGCATTGAGATATCGGCCGACATGCATGTAGATTTGAGATACATATAGCATAGGCGATGAGTATGAGTGATATAAGTGGGAGATGTTTGTGTACATGCTTATGTGATGTGTGTGATGTTAATATATGTTATTCTATGATTTCTTTCCCGCATATGATGCTTGTTGTAGATCCTTATCTCCCTATTTTCTATATGTATGTTTTCTGTCTTGGTATGTGGAGAAGATGTTGCAATTGAGGAACCGATTCCAGAGGAGGATGGCACTCCCTATGAACCCGATGCCGACAGGAGAGCTGTAGACACCAGCAGTGAGAGACCTGGGATAGAGGGTAGTTCACGACCACCATATCATCCTTATTGATATGAGTGTCTGGCCAGTGCGTCTCAGTAGACATGAAAGTCTTGAGTGCTATATTTTGATGTAATTTTGGTAAGGTGGGCTGGGACGAGAGATATATAGCATGTTTTATTAGTTCTTTTGGTATGACTTTTTATGTATTTCAGTTTAGCAGATGTTGTGTAGGCAGTAGGCCATTACGCTGTGTTTTTAGACGAAGGTACTTTATGGATGCATGTACTTAACTCTATTAGTGTGTTGTATGTATTTACTATATTTACTATATTTTTAAAGTTTTAAATTTTCCGCATGTTTTAGGATTAGATAATTAGGTTACTTAATGAGGCGGGACATCTCAGTCTCAAATTCGAGATTTGGAAATGCAGCAGCATTAAAACTCTTGAGGAAAAACTTCGCTATCCTTGTGGTCAGTGGTGGCCTTGAGCATGCGCAGGGGAGCGACCGCACATGGCCCCATTTTACCGGGGGCACCAATTTTTTTTTATATACTTAGTATATATAAATTTGATAATATTAAAATTAAAATTTTATATAATTTATATAATTAATTTGTTTTCCAAGTTAAGGGGCACCATATATATATATATATATATATATATATATATATATATATATATATATATATATATATATTTATTTAATTTACTTATTAGCAATAAAAAATAATTATTCCTTAAAACGTATCCATGATTATTGAAATATATTTTAGTTTTAAATTAATGCACCTAAATAGCTGCACTCCTAATTGATTTCAACATATTTTATTTCCCTCTTTTTTTTTTCTCGGTGACTCTTTGTCTCTCAATGACTCAATTCCTAATTCTTTTTTCCAACTACATCGTAGTTCAGTAGTTACTCCCTCTTTGGCTCTTTCCACTTCGACATTGTCAGTATTTTGTCCGCCATTGTTGATTGCTCTTTCTCTTTTCGTTGGCCTTAAGGACATCATATCATTATTTCTTCAATTGTATGTGCTTTGAGAAACATATTTATTTTAATCACGTAGTGAGTCCAAATTGATCACTTCCTTTTATTGCAATATTTTATTGTCTTTGATTATTTATCTTATGACTTATAGAGTTATGGTTCATGTAATTATGCAGATAAATTGATTATTTAATTTGGCGAAACAGAATAGAAGACATGCGGTGAAAATTCTCACGTTCAATCAGGTGTTATCGTTTTCATCTCATTGCTATTTGCTTAATTAGAGACTCCTTGTTTACTTTATAGATTGTAATTTTGTGCTTTTGTCGATACTTGTTCTCTAATTGTCTAAACATGGTGCCTAGAAAACAACCTTCTAATCATTTAAAACGGAAAAGAAAAAGACAAATTGAAATTGATATTGAATCTCAAAAGGGTACTATGTCACAAGGTAGATCTCAAAAGGATACTATATCACAAGGTAGATTAAATAACCTTGCTTTAATTTCTATCGAAAATGATTTTTTAAAGAAACTTGATTAAGAACGGTTTATTAATGATTTTGCAGCAAAAAATGCATGTAGGACAGTGTTCAAATGATTATAAGGACATCAATTTCTCAGTTAACACGGAACATCCAAAATCTCAGGACCGACCCTACTTATGATCCTACCCAATTCGAATAATTATTCTCGACAGTTGTGTACGAAGAATATCCATAAAAATCAAAAGAATAAATTAACTTAGTTTTAAACAAGGACCGTACGTGGGACAAAGGCCCATCATTCAAGATCCCCGAACTTTTTTTTTGAAGACAGATCCCCTAACTTTTTAGAAGAAAACCACTCGAATGAATGGCTCGCCGCTCGCACATCTTAAAAATATTTCATAATTGAGTATTTTTTGACTAAATTTCATAATTGATTATTGGAAAAGGATAAAAGATGCCAAGTGACCAGCCCAGTAGCTATTCCCCCAGGAAATAACGAGCAATCACGGGGTGAGTTCAAGGGATCTCTTAACAAAATGCAATTCACGTACAGCTCCATTCAGGGGACCAAACAAGTACGAATAATGAAAAATGAAAGAGCTGAAGAGCTTCCATGAACTAGGAAGTAGGACCAAACAGAATGAAAAATGAAAGATAAGAGGACCAAACCGTTAGGAAAGAAAGTGGAATAGCATAGTTCCTTTTTTTTTTTTTTTTTGGTGAATAGAATAGTATAGTTCAATTATACAAATTAAAGCATGAGACAAGTGGTACTTGTGCTTCCAGGAAGTGAATACTGAATATTACACGTATGTGGTGAATTATAGAAGAAGGCATTTTGCTAAGGAGAAACGCCAAAGCCACCAATGCCGCGCTTCTGTTCTGTCGAAGGCCTTGTTGTCCCCTTCGCAGTCTCGTTATCGCTCCAAGCACCTGATTCTCTTCCAGTTTTATATCATTATTATATCAACACGCCAACCTCGCCCCACATATACATGGGGACACAGAAAAAAACCCTAGGACCAACACAGACACGTAGAGAAATTCTTGCGGATGTCGAGGAAAAAAAAAACAAAACAGAATCAGAGAAGATTCAAGGTTTTGTTGAGTTGTAAAACTTTTTGTAGAGCCAATAATTTCGCATAAAATAAAATTGGTAATTTTATTTGGGAGAATATTAATTCATGGTCCATTACTTGGAAAGTTGTTGGTGTGAGACATAAAATTTGTGATTGCTAATCAATGTAAGAAATTTTACTCCTATCAAAATTAAACTCAAAATATATTGTATCTTGAATATTTAAACTAGGGTAAAAGTGAAAACGTATAGCGATCATATATAATTGGATATTCAAGTGCAAACATATGTATGAGTTTATGGCTAAATTCAAGTCTACCGGAGACCAAGTCAAATAAACCATTGTTTGATCAAAAGTAGCTTCCACGTCCATTCCTGACTGTAAGCCACCATACTCTCATGCCAATTTCCCAGTCAATGTTTCTAGAAAAATGTTGAAAAAATGATTTCTTCTAAAGATTTGCTGGATTAAATTATGTGAAGTGTAACATCAATAATTTGCTGATATCAATAATTTGTTGACCTGTTGTGTAAAAAGAAAATTGTGCGTAAAAGAGCACCAAAAAAATTTTTGTGTGTACAAAAACATTTAACAATTATATTTTTATAATATTTTTTAACTCAGTGTTTTTGTTATTTAATTTAATACTAGATATTTTCCCATTATCTACATTAACATTTTTTTCCACATGCTCATTGCGGATCATCTCCCAGAAACAGGCAAGAACACAGCCCTACGTTGTGATGTCCAAATGGAGAGAACATGTTTCAATTCAAAGGTTTTGTTTACACAAAAAGTTACAAGAGAATGACTAATGAGGTAGTAAAACCCTAATGAAAAAAATTCTACCCAGGTGACAAAATTTTATTTTTTTCAAACAAGAAAAAACTTATGAAAAATGTTATACACTAACAATATAAAGTATATTACACTATCAATCAATCAATCAGAAATTATGGTATGGATGACTTTCAAAATAATTAGAATAAAAGTCAAACATTTTTATCCAGGTGACAATTTATGATTGATTGACAGTATAAAAAATATTTATATGAACTATGCATAATAATTAAATCCAATATTATATGAGTTTAATTACTATGCACTGTCTTTATACTGACAATCAATCAAAAATCATAGTGTGTGTGACTTTTAAGATATTTAGGACAAGAGTCAACTACTTTACCTTATGTGATAATTTCTAATTAATTGTTTATATAAAAAATCTTTACACTAATAATATATAATAATTAAATCCAATATTATAAATGAAAAAAAAACTTGAAGAAAATGTTAAATGAAGAAGCCGATGAAACCTAACCACGGAGAACTTATAAAAAACTTACTTCAACTTATGAAAATAAGTTTAAAAAAATTTTAGAACCATTTTATAACTTTTTTTTTAACTTATTTTAATAAAATTATTTGATAAATTTATGAAAATAGCTTTTTTTTTAACTTGTTTAAAAAAGTTGTTAAATAAATACTTAATAAGCTGTATCAATCAGTTGGCTGCTTATAATGTTTTCTACGCAGCCCAGTATTATTTTCAAATCTGAAATGAACAAAATGATAATGATTATGAGATTATCAATTTATCAAGAATCAGAAATTATTAATCTTCAACTGAAATTTAATCTGCTACACTATACAAATCTTACAATGTTTAAGTGGGAAAATAAAATCGTCGCCAAAAAAGAAATTAAAAAATACATCTAAATTTTGAAGTGGGGAATGGTAGAATTAGAGAAGGTAATTAAACCGGTAGGCTGGCCGAGTCCACGGCCGGCGGCGTAACTGTGGGAGCGGAGGTGGCTGCAGCAGCGTTATTAGCCACTCTAGGGGACCTTATAGAGGACGCCCTCACTAGGAACGGCGGCGCCATCGTGAAAACCCAACGGTCTGATTTAAAACCCCGGTCCAACCGCCTCGTTGACCTCCCTCTGCTACTTCCATCACCGCCGGTTCGAAAACCTTGCCTTGAGCTACCTTCTCTGGGCAATATAACCATACTTCTGGCCCGATGCAGTTCCGGGTTTTGTAGTATCAGCTTCCTCACTTCCACCGGCAGCCTCAAAGTGAACCGCTCGGTGTCTTCACCCGGTTGGACCAACGAGTGTCCGGTCGAATGAGACCGCGGGAACCTGCGGGTATGGCTCGACCGCGACCTTCTCGTGCGGTTTCGGTTCAGCGTCTGGTTCAACAACACCACTTCCGGTTCCTTCGTTTCCGCGACTTGCTGTTCGGGTGACGTTTCAACGGCGTCGTTCTGCGCCTCGATGTCTTGCGGCTCGGCGAACAGAACCGGAACTCCGCGAACCGACTCGTCGGGTTGGGGGACGAGGTTGGCTCGACAGACGGGGCAGGTTGTGTGAGAGGCGAGCCACTCATCGATGCATTCAGGGTGGAACACGTGATCACACTTGGGGATCAAACGCAGCTTTTCAGTTTCCTCGAACTCGTTGAGGCAAACTGCGCATTCGAGCGCGCCTTTTCCAATCTTGTGAATCTTGACGGTGGAATATTCAAGAGTAGGGAACGTTTCGATGACGGCCGGATCGAGGCCACGTGTCGCTCTACGGGAACGTCCTGCGCCGGCGAGTTGGCGGTCGCTTTGAGAAGGAGAGTCAGCGCAGTGGCGAACGTAGATGGAGAAGAAGCCCATAAGGAAAAGAGCAGCTACTAGGATCACGATTATGATAGCCAAGGAGGGGCTGAAAGATCGGTTATAATAGGGGTCGTTGTTGTCGTTTTGGGACTGTGCTGCAACGAGAGGGGTGAGAAAAAGGAAGAGGAAGCATAAGGGGATGATTCTGCTGCCGTTTTCATAACTTGGGGTGGGGTGATTGAATTTCATTGCGTGAAATGGAGGAAAAGCGGTTCAGGCTCACTACTTAGTTGTGAGGGAGGAAGGAAGGGTGAGCCAGTGGGTGGTGGAAGGCGATGAAGGAGAAGAATGGGAGTGAGGAAGGGCCTTATAAATGATGCGGTGTGACAAAGGCGCTGTTTGGTTTGGGGTGAGAAAGAGAGAGGATGTTGAATGGGAAAGTGGGGTGCAGTGTCGTGTCTTTCAAGGCTAGTAGGGGGGTCCACTCTTAAGTTCTTCTTGCTCTTGATTTGCATATGTCAATGTGAGAGATTGGTCAGAGACGGTGTACCACGTGGACCAATTTTATATTGCGAAGCTTCCTACACCTATTTCGTTGCGGATGACGGCTGTATACTTTGCGCCATTATTCAATTCGCATATTTTCTGGGTACAATATTTAATTCGCATTTACTCATGCCTATTTTTGACTCCACCAAAATTTCACTCCATGGTGCTAGCTCAACATAAATACAAGAGAAGACAAAACTATCCAAAACTATTTGTTTCCTTCATTCTATTTAGTATTGTTTACATTCTTTATTATTCTATCGTTTTCAAACAGTAAAAGAATTAAGAAAAAAATAGTATTAATATTTATTTTAAATTTCATTCATTTTATTATATTACAAAAAAAAAACTATATTTTATCTTTTTTATTTTATTCTTTCCATTATTCATTCCTTTTGTCAAAAAAAATTCTTCATTTTTCTCAATTTTTTAGTAGCCAACCACAAAACAGTAATCACCCCATCGTACCCTTACCCACTTATGGTACACTACGTTTAATCAATTGTCAACCAAAGTTACTAGCACTTAAATTTGACCACAACTGAAATAATATAATAATTTACAAATTGTCAATGATATCACATTTTATTCTTTTAAAATTACAAAAAAAAAATCAATTTATGTGATAAAATATTATTAATGGGAACAGAATATGATATATCAAAATGGATCAACAGATATTCATCCTTTTAAAACACCGTTTTGACAACCATTCATCTATCTCTTTTGTATATTTCAATATCACCGTTTCACCAATTCGGATTCATGTCAATGAGCATTTTCCTTAATTTAAACACCACTAATCACGTCAGTTCATGTTAAGCATATTTCCTATGGACCTACTCCGTTTGTAATAAAATATAAACAAATTTAATCACTTTCACATTTATTAAAATAATTAATTATTCATATTTAATGTTGTAGGGGGATTCGCAAACCTAAACCCCTATAAAACGAGTAAAGAACGCCCACTAGAATGGGGGAAACGAAAACGCAAAGGAAAATATAGGAGAGACATTGAGAGAAAGAACGGTGCGGTGAAACACTAAGGACTAACAAGCTAAGGGAGAACGGCGAAAGGGCGAATGAAGGGCTGAGTAGCGGAAAGATCATGGAATGACGCCGGTGATACTTGAGATTAGGGTTTTGATTCAAAACTTTTGATGTTTCTAATGAGCCTTTGTTTTTAATTCTTTCAGAACTTTTGAAACTAATGGGCCTTTTGTTATTGTGACTAAGATTAGCGTGTTGTGCAGCCCGATCATTTTGATTATTTTCAATTTTTTTAGTTTAATATTGGACATGATGACCCGATCCAACCTGAATGTGATTTGGTTGTTATTGGTTCGAGTTACACTTTTTTTTTTTTGAAAATCGATCCAACCTAACCCGATCAAATTTGGTTGGGTTGTGTTCAAGTTCCCCCAAACCTGACCTGACTCGTCACTTGCCCATTCCTACTTTTTCCATGTGTTTTGAGGGAATTGTTTTCCAAACACCAATTTAATAAATAGCTTTGGGCCGAAATAAATTAGTAAAATGAGTCTATTCTTAAACAACCTACCCTATTGTACATTTTAGAGGGTGCTTGGGTAAGATTTATGTTTTGTGTGAGATCATGACGGATGCCCAAAGTCACATCTGCTTTTCCTCCACCGCAGAAGCTACTACTTTGCAGCTTCTGCTTATCGTGTAAAATAATTACACAAATGTCATGCCAACGGGTTTTCAGATCCATCGTGGTTTTCCATCTCGATACCAAACAAGCCATTAATCTTACCCAAATAACTTTCATTGCATAATCTAACAGGCCATTAATATATGTTTGGGTAATTTGATTAATTTGCAAAACAATTATTTTTACGAGAAAAAAGTTATTTTTTAAATAAGTTAGAAGTTTGAGGCTTATTTAAAAAGCTGTTAGATTATGTTGATACTAATAATATTCTTCCGATTTCACCTCTACAAAACTAATTACCAAACAAATATTATTAAATTTTATAAATATTTTTATACCTTTTTTAGGAATTTACTATATATAAGTAATTTTTTTACACAATCCAAACAAAATAGATTATTTAATAATCGCTTTTTAACAAATACATCAAAACATAAAGCTGAATCAATTATAATCGATTATGCATATAATCAATTGTTGAAATAATCAAATTTTCACACTTTATCCAAACACACACCGAGTCTTTTATAATACTACTGGATCCACTGGGTACCCACAAAATTTACCCACTATGGATAGGGTAATTACCCACTAATTGGGTATGGGTATGGATACGGGTAATTACCCGCAAAAATTAATGGCGATGGGTGCGGGTACGGGTACTCCAGTATCCACCTCGTCCTATACCCGCACTATATATATGATGTGATTATGCGAGTCTAGGACCCTTATCCCTTGGCCTACATGACCGCATCCTCCAAAATAAATCTTGATAACCTATTTCATTTTCAAATTTCACTTTTCTCAAAAAAACTTGGGAGTCTCACTTTCCTAATGGCAGCAGCTCAGGAGCAACAAGTTTGTGAATTATAGTTCTTAAAAATTTATTGTAATATTTACTTGATGTTTTGAAGATTGATTGCTGAATATTTTGTATTAAAATATATGCATTTCATATCCACAAATTGATTATTAGATCCACAGATTGCATTTTAGTTTGAAATGTAAGAGTTTAGACATTTTATTGTTTAATTAAAATTTCTTATATTAAAGTACGGATAACGGAGGCAGCTACGAATACTTAGGTACCCAGAGGATAAGGATACAGATATTGAAGTTATTATCCATGAGAATATGGGTCCGAATACGAATATTTTTTTCAAACATAAATATGAAAACGGATATTATAATACCATATCTATTATCCTCCCTACACGTTGGCTTCGTCTCTATGTCTATCTATAATTTTGGGAGGGATTTTCAAATACTTCGGAATCTCCGTTGTTAAACGTCAACAACAAGAACCGTCTTGTTGACTTAGTCCATTGTTCTTCAATTATTGTAACGAGGGGTGATATTTGAATATTAATTTTGAATAGCATATTTAATATTATATATTTTTATTTTTAAGTTTTTTTATATATACATAGTTTAATAATATATAAAAAACAAAGAAACAATGGATGTTATATTCATTTAGATTTAATTAGTATGTATTGATTGTATAAATTTTTTTACATTATCAATCAATCATATATTTTTACATCAAATAAAATATTTGACTCTTATCCAAATTATTTTAAAATTCACTCATATCATGATTTCTAATTTAATGAGGGTATAAAAACTTTAAATTAATAATACATAATAATTAAACTCATATTTTTTTTTTTTATGTTAGGGAAAACATTTCCTTATTATAATATCTATATTTTATCATTTATGTCTATAAAAAAATATTTATATTTTATAAACATGGCATCTTAATCAAACAGCATATCCAACAGCAAATCAAACAATGTTTAGTAATTTTACTTGCATATCAAACAGCAAATCCCGAAGAGTGTATGGATGTTATCAGATTGGCATTATTCACCTTATATATTATATATTATTACAATATAAAAGCAATAATAATAATACATTGTTTTTAGTAATTTTTTAATGCACTTTTATTAGTGAACTTGTATGATTTAGGTTCCGTTTGAGTAAATAACTTATTTAAGCTTTTATTTGTTTTTTGAGTTGAATAATCTTTTTTTTTAGTTAAGGCGATCCTATGTCACCATAAGTTTTTGATAAAAAGAAGAAAAAGAAAATAAAATCATGGGAAACATAAAACAAAACTCATGCAAAGGAAACAAGAGTTATTTACATCTAACATTACGTTTTCTATTCTTCCTCAGATTATACTTTTGAAACTTAGACATAACCACCGTGAAATCAGAATCAACTTCAACAACATTATCATTATTCAACTGCTCTGCTGAGAGAAAGTCATTCTCTAAGTTATCCTTATCCCTATTTCCCAAAAACTTAGCAAGTCTCTTCATATCATGAGCAACATTAGGATGCATAGGGGTTGAATTAGTCCTAGGAGTCTCAAGATTCTTTCCACTAACTGTTAAATCACAGGTAGCCCTGAAATGCACAGGCATTGGAGTCAGAGTATTCTTGGCTGTAGAGTCAGGATTAGTTGCAACAAAAGTTGAGATCTGTGGAATGGAATTTGAGACATGATCAGGAGACTCATCATAAATGGTCTCAACTGAATCGTTGTCATTCAAATTTTCACCCGGTGATGTATCAATCTGTTCATTGTCTTCATCTGGTTTTTGCTGCTCTCTTTGCCAAATTTATAAGTCGAAGCCAAGTGCCCAATTAATTAAAATCAGAACAAAAAGAAGGAAGCTTCTCATATTCGATACCGACAGAAAATACAAAACCTTCACGTTCAGCCATAATCTCCTTGAGGAATTTCCCTCTTAGATCAACATCCACTAAAACTAGAGCATAATGACCGTATGCCCTAATACGGGTAGCTTCATCCAAACTTATTGGAATACCTAAACCGCCTGCAATTTCAAATAACAATTTCGAGCGCCAATATTCCCGCGGCAACTCATGAATTCTAATCCTTCATTAAGCATAAGATTGTTTATGCTTATTAGGAATAAAATCTAGAGACCATTGAAAAAGACGCAAAAGCCCTGGTTGAAAGTTCCAAGCCCCAATAGCCAAGACACTATGTAAATCCTTTTGAGTAGCATATCTGAAATCATAGAATCCTCTTCCAAACGAAATTATTCTCCATTTGACTCAAAGGCTTCCATACTTTTGAAAGTTTGTCACGTAGGTGGAAATCTTTACAGGGATATCACCCTTCAACAACAACAAGCGGCCAGGAAGCTAACTAACCGGGATGTCAAACAAACCATTCAGAGCCTGTGCAAGAGATTTTCGCTATGGAAAAGGCGAGGCTTTCGAAGGAGAATCCGGATTTAGAAACGTCCAAGGACAAGCCATAGATCCAGGGACGCAGATCCAAAACCAGAAATGTTGCAAACCAGAGACACACAGTCCAGAATCAGAGAGTCCAACGGCGACCTGCCTTTGTGACAGAAACACAGAAGATTCTGGCTAGGTCGCGTGCGAAACAGGGTCGAGATCCGCAGGAGAGACGCACAAAATAGGGACGACGAGATCCCTGATCTGCAGATGAGAAGGCCTCCGCAGTGACAGTCGGATCCGCGCCAGAGTGGTGGCGGCAACGCTATGGTTTCAAGTCAGTCAGAAACCTGATGGTGGCGGTGCTAGGTCATTCAAGTCAGTCGAAGAAGTGCTTTTAAAATCTATAAACTAGAAAATGAAAGATAGAAAAGTGGGTTTTTCTCCCTCTCAAACCCTCTCTTACGTCCTCTCTTTTCGATCTTTGGTTCGATTCTTAAAATATTGATTATATCTGAAGGTCTGATCTTAATAATTGTGCTTTGGAGAGTGAATTATAGGCTCCAATGATAATCCATTTACCTATAATGTGAATGGTTAAACAAGTTGTGAAACGTATTAGAAATTTATCTTAATATTCATGTTTTAATTAAAATTTAAATAGTCAGTGAAGGATGTACAACCGTAATTTAAATTAAATAGTCAGTGAAGGATATACATCTTTAATTGTTGAAAACATCGATTGTCCTATTGACAAATCAATATGATCGAACCTCCTAATTGCTATTCAAAATCAAACCACTTGAGTCCTTGGTCACTCGTATATAAAATGACGATACATAGTTGAAAAGGTCTATGTTTCACCTTGACCGTCATTATTTCTTCTATGTCAGCGCTTTTCCTTCCAGAAGCAACGACAATTACAGGTGAAGTCAGCACTTACGGTTAAAGTGATTAGTTTTCTGTAAATATTAAATCTCTCCCCTAAAATTATAGAATTATATCAATTTAATTTTTTTTAATTTTAAAATAATTCTTAAAATTATACAAAATTAAGTAGATTTATCTCTTCCTTGGTATTTGATAATGTCATGGATTATAATGAAATTAAGTTGATAATATCAGAGATGCATTTGAAATTAAGTGGATAATAACAAAGATGCATTTGCTATATTTTATAATTTCAATGATCATTTTTACAATATTAATAATATAAAAGATTAAATTAATACAACTCTATAATTTCAATGTCGAAATTGAATATTTCTTCGATTAGTTTTTGTGAGTAGGTAAGGATGTAATGCAATAAATATATTTAGATTTAATCTAAGAATCAATACTTCAGGACAATCATTAATATTTTATTTGCTACCTTTTAAAGGAGAACTTTTCCAAAAAAAAAAAAATTAAGGAGAATCCTAACTCGTATTTTAAGGATACTAGTTAAGGATTAAAAGAAGAAGGTTAAAGTAATAATTTGGTCCCTATACGTGATACAGATTCTTTATTTAGTCCCTATATGTAAAAAATTTGAAAATAAGTCCCTACATGTATAAACGTTAGTAAATTTGATCCCTATATATATAAATGTTAGCAAATTCGTCCCTGCCGTCAGCATATTGGTCCCTATACGCGACACAAATTTTTGATTTGATCCCTAAATCTGAAAGAAAAAAAATCGATCCTTATATGTGAAATCGATAATAATTTTGTCCCTGTCGTCTATCCAGAAGCTCGGACCTAACTAAATGTTCTTTTCGTATTGAATATTTTCTTTATATTATATCAATCTATTTTTTCTATTGAGAGTAAAAGTTGTGTAATTTGATCCGTAAATGATTTTATATTCTAAAATTATTCAAGTTGGTTGTCAATAGAAGAAATAGATTGATATAATATATGAAAAATAGTCAATATGAAAAGAATTTTTAGTTGGGTCCGAGCTCCCTGACAGACGATAGAGACAAAATTATTATCAATTGCACATACATGGACCATTTTAATTTATTTTTTTCAGGTTTAGGGACCAAATAAAAAATTGTGTCATATATAAGGACTAATTTGCTGACGGCAGGGACGAATTTACTAACGTTTGCACATTTAGGGATCAAATTTTGCTAACGTTTACACATGTAGGGACTCATTTCCAATTTTTTTACGTATAGGAACTAAATGAAGAATATGTGTCACATATAGGGACCAAATTATTCCTTTAACCAAAGAAGAAATTATGACATATTTAGTATTTTGAGAAATTAGATACTTAACTTTTGAATAAAAACATGTTTTTTTATAGGTTCCTTCATCAATGCTTTTAGCACACTCATTAGCAAGACCCTAAGGATAAATATAATTTAAAAGAGGTATATTCTCATTTATGACACTCACCTCAATTAAGACAATAATTTCAAATAAAAAGGAAAAAAACTACTCTAAAAAGAGAAAAGTGGAAAGTGAGAAAGTAAGGGTGTATTCATCCTTGATTAATTAAAGTTTATTGAGATCTCAATCCACATTAACTAATCAAGGGTGGATACGCTCGTACTTTTCATTTTATAGTTTTGATCACTTTAAAGGGAAATAAAAAGATGGAAATACTAACCAATGCTCTTAGAACACTGGTTAAGAAATTAAAATGATAAAGTTTCATGAGAAAATGATGCAATGAATGCATAGAGAAGTGAAATTTGTAGTTTTTCCATAAAACATTAGTACCTTTTTAAACTTCTTAACGATGTCCTAGACTTATTGCTTAACAAGACCCATTTAAAAACCTTTAAATTACAGTCAGCTTAAGAATTATTCATATGAAAGTTCTCACACTACAATAAATTTGTCATATACCTATGGATACTTTTAGTGATAGACGTTAAAATTGTAGGTGTAAGTATTAGTGTCAGTCAAACTGTAGGTAAAGGTAGATGGACCGTAGGTAAAGCTTAATAAAACTGTAGGTAAATGTATGGGGATCGTAGGTAAAACCTATAGTGACAATCATTTTTCGTTGTTATTCGTCGCTCATAATGGACGGTTGAATCGACCGTAGGTAAATATAACTTTTACATATACCTATGAATTTTAAACATATAATGACAGATTTTGTCTATCACTAAAAGACAAATTTCTTGTAGTGTCATTTGAATAAATTTGTCCGATTATCGTAAACTTTGAATGCTTGGACTCAAATTGTCGGGTAGTTGCATTCACTACGAGATATGTGTAATTTAGATCTATTCTTAAAGAGCTTAATTTTGATATATTATTTATTTATATTATCAACTAATCATAAATTATTATATGTGTGCATTTTAACTAGTTACGATAAAGTCAAATATTTTTAATGATATCATAATTTATAATTAATTAATAACATTTTTTTAAATTGATAATGCATGTCAATTAAATTCTTAAAAAATCATGAATAAGTTTGAAATTAATTATTAGCAATATTAAGACTTTGAGAGTTCGTACCTCGAAAAAAATACTTGTAGAGATGATTAGTTTCACGCTTAGATAAGAAATTTAAATAGGATGGTTTTAGCTTTATGAAAAATAAAATAATTATTAAACTGATAATTAAAAAAAGTTTAATTTTCATGTGAAACATCTTATTTTACTTTTCGTTAACAAGTATATATTCTTCGAAGTGTTAGCAAAAATCATAATTATAATATGACAATTGAAATGGGTTGTGACCAGGGTCTAGCCCCAATAATGCCAACCCCATACATTGGTATGGGCAGAGGCCCAATACATGAAGATCGTCAACAGACCGAGTGAGGCCCATTACCAGGAGCCTTCAAGACAACCCACAAAGCATCGCGCTGCTTACGATGTCTACCATCTAACCCACGTAGGCAAGTCATCCGAGTCTCGACAGGCCCGAATACCAACTCACACACTAGCCACGGAATACGATTTAAGTGATAGAAAAATTGCTCTAATCAATGTGCTACACGCCACTACGTAAGGTAGCATGAGAAGTTCAGCCACTTTACTTGCAAGTGGTGGGAAGTGACTAATGTTCAATCATCAATCACTCCCAATGAGCCAATCAGGTTCAAAGGTCGATTCAACAGGAAAGCCTGTAAATACAAGAAGTACTCCCTCATTCATTCATACTTTCACTCTCACTCTATACTTTAACACTTTGATATCTAATACCTTTTTGCTAACTTAGGTATCAGAGTGTGTTTGCAGGTACACCCCCTCATGTAGTGCTCCGAATCAGTCGACCAGGAAGATTAAGTGTGAAGGACGACCCTAATACTGATCAAAGTAGGAGCAAAGACACCACATCCCCCTAGCTATTGGAGATTGATAGGCCTAGTAGTCTACGAAAGAACAAAATCGAGAATAAACCTTAGAGACAAAAGGATGCTAGAAAACCTTGTGCATATGTACAAATGCATCATTCTACATTGAACTAACGGTATTTTTATTGATAAATTATTTATAAATTTGCTATAAGGTAAGAGGAAAAAATCAAGTACGATATGTTTCCTATTCCCCTTCCTAGTAGTCGAGGGAGGAGAGGGCTATTTAGGCCATGGACTCCCCACATTTTCATTTTTTTTTTTTAATATTTGTATAGAATTTTTTTTAAAGTTGATTGGATGCGTCTTATTTGTCTGGATTTTATTGATGATATGATTTGACTTATTTTTTTATTTGAACGAAGCATTTATTTGAATAATATATTAATAATCTTTTTTTGTATGCTTATATGAATAATCTTTTTAGTTTCATTAAAATAGTTTTTTTTACATCAATGCTTTTTAAAATAAATTGGGTTGATTGGTTGAGCGATCTCTAAGAAAAAAAAAACTATCAAGTCCTTTTTTAAGCGAAAATATAGAACAAATGATGAAACACAATCTAATTCGCCAATTTTAAATTCAGAGAGTAATGTTGAAAATGTTGTAGAGCAATCTATTGAGCCTCCTCCTTCTAAAGCTATAAGAATTGAACAAGGAAAAATTAATTTTGATACTTTGATATGTGATCATGAAAAGAGTTTACAAATTAATTAGTTTGTTTCTATATGTTAGCTTAGTTTTTTTTGTTGGTATTTCATTTTATGTATATTTGATTTTATCTCCCTCATATGACATTTCTGACTCGGCCCCTACCCCTTCCATTGCTTCTTAAAATTTGGTGTTGCCTTCAATAATGAATTTTATACATTAGATTATATTCTTTATTTTTTAAGGTGAATCGTTGTTCGTAATCTCTTTTATTCTCAATGGGCTATATTTCATCTTCTAAATACATTCAAAATCAGTTTAATTATTTCTTGTAGTTAGTTCTTTTCATTTTCGAGATAAATGTTTCTAATTACAATAGACAATAACTACTATGATTTTATTAATTAGTTGTTATAATTATCAAATTTAGCTTCCTTGTTTGTTCATTTAATTATTTTTTTTTTCAGAATAAATATTTCTAATTATAACAATGATAACAATAAATATTTTTATTTAATCAATTGTTAACAACGTGATATTAATTTGGGTTACTCAATTTAGAATTGAGTCATTCTCCACGTTTTTGTCCTCCTTAATGAGTAACACGATATCATCTATATCAAACAATTTTTATAATCTACCCAGCAATAATTATTATACGATTAAATTTGTGTATCATTTAAATATTTCCTATTTCATTACTTTTATTTGTAGGATTTATTTTAAAATCCTCGAATTAATAGTTATTGCTACCAAATCCACTTATCATTAACTTATTTCTATTTAATTTTTTCCATTTTAGGTCAAATATTTCTAAAATAAAAATATACATACTTATATATTAAATTAGATCATATTCTTTTAAGAGTGGTTAAATCTCTTTGGCTACTCTTATTTATAAAATGATATGTATCATTCTCAATTTCTCCTTTTTAGTATTTATATTTAAATTTTTAAATCAATTATGATGTCCTTTTTAAAATTTAAGTCTTTTCTCTTTCAATTTTTAGTTTTTAGTTTCTACTTAAATTAATTATGCATACGTTATATGTAATTATAAATATTTTTAAATGTTAAATATTAATTGTTATAGTTACCAAATTCTTACTTATTTTTTTATTTAATTCTTTTACTTTTTAGGACAAATATTTAGAATTACTAATACAAAATTCTGGATTGTCTATATTTTTTGCAATCATAACTTATTTAAATTGTTATATTTTTTCAAAAAAGGTAAATACTGATTATTTGTTATCATATTTTATTCAAATTATTCCTTTTTTTAGGAATCAAATTATTGCCTTTTTAATTTTAATTGAAATACTAATTATTTTCTATCATATTTTTATTCAAATTGCTATCATATGAAGTAAATACTAAAAATAAAGAAAACCGTGCATTAAATATGTTATATGAAAATCAACTAAGTAGAGAAACAAGCCGACCGCCATATAGCTTAGTTTGGCTAGAGTCGTTTAGAGAGAATTACATTTAAAATTTTATTATTTAAATTTTCAGAGTATGAAATTCAAATTATATTAAACTTATTTTTATATAATATATCTATTTTAGTATAATGTATAATATATAATAATATTTAACTACACTTGTAACTTATATGGTATAAGTGATCGAATTTAATTGTTATATACTGATATTATAAGGGGGTGTATTGGATTAGGATTTCAAAAGACAATTTTAGCATAAAAAATCTTGTGGATTTTAATCAATTATGTAGGAATGTAATGACTTATAAGATTTTTTTTAAAGACTTTTATAATTAAAATTTTATTGTTTGGATTTAATGTATTTATATCATAAGAATTTATAAGATTTGAAAGGATTATATGGATTTATAAAACTTGAAACTTGAAAGGAACACATAGTAGAGAATAAAATCATAATTTATAAATCAGATTCTATTTCTGCAGTGGAGAATAAACACATAAACTATAATTACCACATTGCATAGCAAATTTAATTTTATAGTGGAGACATATTCACATGCTTTTATTCACATGTTACTGAATTTATATAATGAAAAAGGAAATTATGAATTTAAAAAAATAAAATACTTTTTTTCATAATGTCATAAATACTATATTCTATACTTTTATTGCTTGTTGTTACTGATATATGTTAGTCATCAAGAGTATATAAATTTGATGTGTTATTACTTAGAAATCAATTATACTTTATACTTAGGTAGCATTATAGCCAACTTTTTTTGGGGCTTAAAAGCTACTTTAAAGTTAAAGTTAAAAATAAGTGTTTTAAGAATATGTTTGGAACAATTTATTTATCTTGGAAAAATATTTTTTTTCCTTAAAAAAAAGTTGTTTTGAAATTATTCTAAGAGCCTGTTTGTTTTAGATTCTGCAAAGGCAAAATCATGTTTGAAAATCACGTTGGGAGAAAGCTCTGTTCACATAGATTTCAAATTAATTGCTTCGGGAAGTGTTATTTTCACGTTTGAGTTGAAAATAATCTAAACCAAAAAGACGCTAATTTGTTTGACAAATTAGCTTGAAATAAAAAAGTTTTTTCATAGAAAGAAGTAGTTTTTTCAAGAAAGCTAAAAATTTTAAGCTTATTTGAAAAAAAAAACTTGAGATTATTTTGAAACCAATCATATTTTTCCATTTTACTCTAGATAACCAACTATCAAACAAATATTATTATTCTATACAAACAACTTCATATTTTTTTTTTTTTGTAATTTACTATATAAAAATATTTTTTTATACCATCCAAATAAAATAGATTATCTTAAAATCGATTTTTACTAAGTATACCCAAAAAAAAATTGATTCTCATTATAATCGATTATTACAATAAATATATAATCGATTATTGAAGTAAATATCTTAAAATTTTTTTGTTTGGTAATTTATGTTGGGTTGAACGACAACCATGGAGGAAAGAGAGGGGGGAGGGAGGGTGGAGGGAGGAAGGGAGAGGGGGAAAGGAGAGAGAGAGAAGGAGGGAGGAGAATGAAATGCGAAGGCATAGGGGGAAGAGAAATATGGATTGAGAATCCTGAGAAATCTCATATGTTAGGATGAGACTTTTTATTAATAAAAAATAACTAAAAATCACACAAAATCCCACAAAATCCACCTTAGAAAATAATCCATCAAAATCAGGAAGTTTTTGAATACCACGACTTTTTATTACTTGTAAAAAGTCTTGATTGAATACTATTAGATTTGGATTCTCTCTTTAAAAAATCCTAATAGTCTTGATTGAATACCACAAGACTTATTTAGATTACTTAAGAGTTTTGATTGAATACCACAAGACTTTTTTTATCATAAAAAAGTCTTTTAAAATTCTTTAAAATCTCAATCCAATACACCCCCCTAAAACTATTTTACACATACATTAGATCATAAATTATCATATTACTAAATTTTTTTAACCCTTATCTTAACTACCTCAAAAATCACTTATATCATGATTGGTAGTGTAAGTATAACAATTAAACTCGAAGATATCAATGATCTTTGACGGGCTTGACAACACTCGTATGTATGTCTGGCGTTCAAAACATTTTTGTTTTGTTATATATCTATGCATGCTAGGTGTGTTCATTGGTTCAGATCGATCTGATCAATCCAAAAATTTGAGTCGAACTAATTAAATTGGTTCGAATTTTTTGTGTGTTTGGATCTAAACCAAACCAAACCAAATCCGATGGTAATTAGTTCATTTCTCAGGTTCAATGATTTTGAAATCGAACCGAACCGAATCAATTATTATATTTTAATATTTATATATATCTTAATGTTTTAATAGTTTAATATTTTAATATTCATTGCATTTTTTTTACGTATATAATTTAATATTTTATATATATTAATATTAAATATTTTTTATATTCGAGCTGAACTAATCCGTTTTTGAATGATTTGATGTGATTTACTTTCTTTTTTTTGATAAATGATCGCAAATTCTAGCCGAACGAAATTAATTGACCCCTGAACCTCCCATGGAATCCCAAGTAGTGTATTGGGGTTTCAACTTGCCCTGTTCGCGTATGTAGTCCCCCGATTAGAACTGGGCTTAGCGCTATGGGGTCTCTAGCTTGGATGTCATGAAGTGTTCAACTGCTGGACTAACAAGCTGAGTCCATGACCTTTAGTGGTTTGGTGAAGCCCAAAAATACTACTAGGTAGACTCTGATTTAGATTGGGCCAATATATCATCACATGCCTCATGAGACACACGAACATGTGGTGCTGTTTGAATTCCCTGGCAAGCAGGCCTGTACAAATAAAGGTCATGAATGGTAATGAACTGACAGGACCAGGCCTAGGCCCATGCCCAAACCCATAACATCGAATTTGTTTCTTTCATTTTTTTTATTGGTATTTAACACTTACCAGAGAAGGTTGAGTTCTAAATGGTACATGAAAAGAATCCAAGTTATGCTTACTGAGTGCTGATAATTTGCGATCTTATAAAGGTCATAAAAAATTATGCTCCAATTAAGTCTTGATCGCTATTCCCATATACACCTACCTTTTCACTTAATGAACGATATCGTGCTGGATGTAAGGAGGGCAAAATTATCCGTATCTATGAATATTCACATGAATTATCCATAATGGATAGTAAATGAATACCTATTAGATGGGGATGAGGATCATAGTTTCCGTCCCACAGATACCCGCATATTCATAATAAATATTTTTTTATTAAATATATAATATATATTTTGACAATTTTTATTACTTTCAGATGAAATAAATTTTTTTTTTTTTATTATTTCATACATTTTAGTGGTTAAACTCATAATTATAATTTTTTTTAAATACATATGGTACATTATATAATGATAATATAATATTGCTATATTATATTGTATAAATTTATTTTCTTTTTTTTTATTTTAGACTTTTAAATACCCATGAATATTCATATATACACACTATCCGTACAAATATTCATGGATATTGACGGGAATGAATGCGGGGAAACATTGCCCACACCCGTCCCGTCCATTGCCATCCCGACCACGTAGAGTTTTAGCAGAAGGAAAAAAAAAATGATAATTTGCAATGTCGACTTCATTATGGCCCCCCCAAAAACGAACATGCAACATGAAGGAATGGAGATGAGTATTCCAAAATGCTTCCCCTAGGCCTCTCTTTATTATGCCCTACGTATGTGGTTTGGAATTTTGTTTAGGTTCAAAGCAACAATTATTATCACCATAATCATGATCAGAAATTAAGAACGACATTGTTATTGAATACGAAATACTTTAATATGAATTCTGACTAATTTAAACTTGACAAATGATGAAATTTACTAGCAACATTCGAGGCGGGTAGGAAAATACATCAACTACGAGAAATTTGATAAATGATTATATCGTGGTGTTTAGCATTTTTTAATTAAGAAATAGCAGTTAGTGAATCCAATCCGTTTCATTCTAGGACCTTGAAGCGCGAAATAGACAAATGCACGCATAGCCTTCAAAGTACACAAATGGCAAAAGAGTATATATATATTTTAAAAATAATGTTATTAACATATTCTTTATCACATTCATTTTAACACATTCTTTATTATTGGGTAGATTTCATGTGAAACCCACTAAATCACATAGGTCCACTCTCTATGCAGTGGGTCCCACATAAAATTTATCCAATAATAGAGAGTGTTTTGAACAATAAACGTTAAATAGTGTGTTGCTAGCATTTCTGATATTTTAATCAAAATGAATTCAAAATCTAACATTACAACTTGCATTCATTTTTGACATATTGCTTTTTAACGTAGTTAGAATCCACTATGCAAATATAAATTCAAGGTTTATTAACTCATTATAGGTGATAGCGTGATTTGATTTAGTGTAGTAGTGTTTACTTCCCTCATGCATATAGCTAGTTAACATAGTCGGTTGCAACACATTTGGTCGTCAAACCGATTGCTAAATGGTACGTGACGAAGTTAATTTTATTGACCATTTTAATTACCATTTTTTTATCCGACGGCTATTTTTCCATTTAGCAATCGAATATGAATCGGTCGCTAAAATCTTGTCACAAGTGGTTGCATTACTATCAAAATTGCGACCATTTTACTTTTAATTGTATATCGACGGAAGTAGTGTCCAATACCGTTCGGTTGCTAAACCCAAAACCACTAATTCAGCACGCAGGCTCCTTCCCCCAATCCCTAAACTTTTAGAATCTCTCATCTCTCATCTCTCATCTCTCAGTAACTCTTCTAACATTCCCAAATCTCTTCTCTATCAGCAACTCATCCACACTCCCAAAACTTTTTTCCCAAATCTCTGTTCAGACCAACTCTTAGCACAAGGTGAAGCCTTAAATTTTTCCTTTCCCAAATCTCTCCCAAATCCCTAACACTTTGTTTGGATTAGGAAAGAAGTAGGGAGGAAAGAAATATGATAGAAAGAAGTAGGAGATAAGAGAAAATAAGTAGAAAATGAGTAGCTTTTTAGGTTGTTTGGATTGAAAGAAGTATGAGAGAAGTAGAAGAGAAAGAAAAGTTGAGTTTTCCCTCCACTCGTTTGGTTGGATAGAAAAATGAAAAAAAAGAAAATGAATTTTTCATGTAAAAACATATATATACACACATATATAATATTATATAATATAATATAACATACATGCAATATTATAGAATATAATATAAAAAATAAAATAAAAAATATAGAGCTCTTCAATATCAGTTTGCTTACTAAGTGGAGGTGGAGGCTCTTATTGGATAGAGGGGGCATGTGGTGTGATTTGGCGTTGTTTAAGTAGGACAAACAGTTTTAGTGTTTTTTGTCCCATTCAATCGATTCCACAGAATTCATCTTGGTGGAGGAAAGGTTTGTTCTCCATTGAGTATGCTATGGTGGACAAAAGAATTGGTGATGACACTCAAGTTAGGTTTTGGTATGACAAATAGGCGGGTTCGTCCAGCCTTAAGGACCGTTATCCTCGCTTATTTCAGGTGCCTGTTTTCAAGGAGGCTATGGTTGCAAATATGGGGTCATGGGAGGGTGAAATGTGGTCTTGGAAGTGGAGGTGGAGAAGACCTTTTTTTGTTTGGGAAGAGGACATATGTTCACTGAGTTTCAGCACTCGCTTGTGCAAATTTCTTTGACAAAGAATGCTCCAGATTCTTGGGTTTGGAAATCGGACGCATCTCGATTTGTTATTGTTAAATCTGCTTAAAATTTACTTCTGGATTTGAAAGTTAACTCTGTTGTTGATCAGGTGGTACATAGAGTGTACAATTTGCTTTGGAAGACCGATGTTCCCCACAAGATTTCAGTGTTCGCTTGGAGGATGTTCAAAAACAGGCTACCAATCAGGGAGGTGTTAATCTATAGAGGCATTATTGATGGCAGTTTTGGTGACTCTTGTGTTTTTTGCTTTTGCTCTTGCGAAATTTGCACCCATTTGTTCTTCACATGCAATTTTTCCTATCAGGTGTGGCTAGTGGTTTTGGCGTTGCTTGGTGCTTCGGGTGTTCTATCTAATGTGGGCGTTCATCACTTCATTCAATTTGCAGAACCGGTGCGTGGGAAGAAAACCCGCTAGGTAAAGAACATTACTTGGTTGACTGTAACTTGGGCTTTGTGGCTTATGCACAACAGGATTATTTTTCAAGGATCTGTGGTTGATTTTAGTTTTGTTCTTTCTCACATAAAGATGTTGTCTTGGAGTTGATTTATTAATAGGGCGGGTAAAAATTCAGGGGTCTTGTATTCAGATTGGTGTGTAAATCCTTTGGGTTGTTTGAATGTGGGTAAGACTTGAATGGCTTGGTGGTTAGTAATGAGTTGCTGTTGATTTTTGTGCTGGAAGTTGTTAGTGTTATCGCATTTTTTTGCTGCTGTAAAACCTCTAATTGTGGATGGCAGTTGATGTTTTGGTCTTGTGAGGTATGGTGGTGCTCTAGCAATGTTGATGTTATCTTTGCAAGGATGATATGAGTAGGGTTATATTGTTTTTAGTAGTCTTTGCATCCTTATTTTCCTTTTGGTTCGATGCTGCTGGACTCTGCAAAGATATGGCCTGATTGGTTGGTGTGTGGTTATGTTTGCCTTTCTCTGATCAATGATGGAGCTTCTATTATTTTTGACTTAAGGTTTAGTGTCCAACTATACTTTGGTGATCCATTTACTGTTGCTGGAAACTTATTACATACAGGGGGTGTAAATCTATTTGTTTCTTTGGGAAGAGTATTTGTTGGAGTTCGTACTATATTTAGTGGTGTGCTGTAGATGATAGTTGGGGTTTGTGATGCAAACATAGTTGCGATGACTCTCCCCATCGTGATGTTTTTGCATGCTACTTGTTTTTAGTGTTTTGTTGGACCAACATTGGTATTTGGGTTAGAGTAGTCCTTGTACTCTCGTTAATATTTTTTGCTTATAAAAAAATATATAATATAAAAAATAAAAATACGTATTTTTTAATCTATTATAGAGCCACATGCTGATGATGCATGATGTCTCTATTCGGCAAACGTGAAGCACAATGAAGCCTAAGTCTCAGTCTCTTCGTCATCGGAAGTCTTGTTCCTATTCCATTGCACACGGTAAGCCACTGTGAGTTTTTTCCTACCAATTTCATGGCTTAGAAGGGTCTCTATTTTTAATAATTTCTGTTTCTGCTCAGAAGGGTCCATCTCTTGGTCATCTCTCTCTTGTCCATCTCTCTCGCGTCCATCTGCAAATATTCTCCAATTTCAGAAGGCTAAGAAGTGTATGTTTCTTCTCCATTTTTAGAAACTCTATTTCACTCTTGCCTTGAGTTACAATTTCACTCAGAAGCTATAATTAAGTTGGGTACTTAGGGAAATTTGGTGAGTATATTTTTTTATTGACTTTTATTTGTGATTTACATGAAATTTGATTTGATTTTCGTTGGGTTTTTCTGAAATTGAGTTTATTGAACTCTGTTGGGTTTTTCTGAGATTGAGTATATATTTTTGTAAGGATTCTTTGAAACTGATTAGCTTCTGATTAGATTTTAAGTTGCTACCGAGTATATTCATTTGTGATTAGCTTTGAAGTTGCTACTGAAATTGTCTCAGGAAATTAAAAAAAAGATGTCTTGCACTCAGATTCATCTCGTGTGTATTTTGGTTGTGGAAATTGACTTATTGATACACTAAGTTCTCCCTTATGTCTTTAATTATTGGCTCATAAGCAAGTTATGTTAACTTTTTAAATCATCCTTGTTAAGTGGTGAAGAATAAATATCTTAAGGGTAATTTATATGATGAAATACTTAAATCAAAGTTGTTTGGTTGTTGGTTTGTGGTTGCTGATTTTTTTTATCTATATCCCCTGTTACTCGATTTTGGTTCTATCCACATGAATGTGCTGACATGGTAAATATGTTTCGAAACCAATTTGGTTGGTGACCTATTTTGATTCTCACGTGGTTAATTTAGAAAGTTTTTTTTTATCTTTGTGTGTGTTGCTCCCATGGAATTATGTCTTTGTTCCTGGTTCTATTTTGAACACATAAGCAAAGTGCCATGACCCTATACTTTGTATAGCCTATCGAACCTTTTACCCATTTATTTTTTACCATTAGGTTTGTTTATTTTTTATTTTGATTTTGATGTTTAAATTTTTTTTTTTTAATGATTTAGGTTTAGGTGGTGGTTCTGGAACATTAGTGAAGCCGAACCAAAGCCTTTCTCTGTGTTGGATTATGTGGGCAACCAAGGTTCATATTTTTCTATTTTTGTTTCCTCATTGCTCGTTTGGTTCTCTGATGTAGTCATAATGAAATGCATGGACTCAATTTTTGTATTCATGGCTATAAAAACTTTTTAATATTTTCTAGTTGGTTCGTGCATGGATGCTAAGAACTGTACTTGCTTTCATCTGTACCAATTTATTCTATTTATAAGGAGTTAAAAATTTCATTTTAGTGTTCTGAGTTGCGAGAACAATGTTTGAAACATGACTTTTATATTACACAATGTGTGTTTGATAAAAGTTGCTAAACTTGATGATGCATAATCAAGGCAACCTATTTGAAATTCATTTCACTCATTTGAAAGTCGTAAGCATGTCAGGCTCATCCTATTTGAGCTTGGATGATGATACTCATATGATTGAATTGAATCCCTTTTTTTGGATAGATGATTCTGGAGTTTTGTGTAGTTGTTTGTGATGTGTTGATAATATGTCCAACACGATTACCTTATATACATCTTGTTGGCATAAAGCTTGGACATCATTTAATAAGATCCAGGAAGACAAAGATAATGGGGATTGGCTCCGCCTTAATGTGCTGCAAGGCTTGCAGGATTTTTGGGTCAGGGATGTGGATTTTCAAAAGAGGAGTGTGATTGGCAAGCAAAACTGATATGCGGATGCTGGAGCTCTTCTGTACACCGATGGCTCCATCTCTATTCTATCTCATTTTGATATGATGGTAAGTAAAATTCTATTTAATTTTATGTTAAAGTTTATTGCGCTCTTTTTTATTATTAAAAATTTTAAGTGTTACTTTTATATATACAGGAGACATAGAGGATGAGACCCCCCACGACATTTGAGGTCGTGGAGAGGACCGAGAAGACCAAGCATGGGGTGTGGGTCAGCAAGAAGGCCAAAGACCTTGTTGTAAGTTGCTTTAATTGTGTTTTATTAATAAAAAAAATTATTATGTCTTATTATTTTTAATAATTACAAATGCTAATGTTTGAGATAGATATAATACAGGAAGAGTTTCATCGCCTTCGAGATAAGGCGTCTAGTTAAAGGTAGAGAGCACTCTGCTGCCTTTGATAATACCATCTTCTTGGAGGTGATTGGAAGAAAGAACAAGGGCCATGTCTATGTGTTGGGCAGATGGGGGATGAGTTCGTGGCCTTATCAACGTCACGTACTCATTCCGACCCCTTGCCTACCATGGAGTGTCGAGAGGTCATCTTCAACTTCAATGTTGAGCTAGCAGCGAAGGACGTGATCAAGTACTCGATGCAGACTCTTATGGACGAGTAGGAGGCTCGAATCCAATAACTTTTCCTTCACTTAAGAATGTTGGCGCACTACAATAAATTTTTCATATACCTACGGACATTTTTAGTGACAGTCGTTAAAACTGTAGGTATAGGTATTAGTGTCAGTCAAACCGTAGGTAAATATAGATGGACCGTAGGTATTGCCTATTGACAGTCAAATATAATTGTAGGTAAATTTATGCGGATCGTAGGTAAAACATATAGTGACAGTCATTTTCAGTTGTTATTCGTCGTTCATAATGGACGGTTGGACCGACCGCAGGTGAATGTAAGTTTTACATATACCTATGAATTTTAAACATATAGTGATATATTTTGTCTGTCAATGAAAGACACAAATTTTTTGTAGTGACGAGTGGTCGGGATCTGGCATCTAGGACGATGTAGATGGCATCGTTTGTTCTAGCCAGGATGGCGCTGTGCTGCTAATTAGGACAATGATGCTAGCTCATTTCGCTACACTTGTGCTAATGATTAAGAGGTACATTTTATTGTATCATACTTATATTTTTGTATTTCTCGGATTAAATGATAGATTCATTTCTTGGATTATATATATTCATTTCATTTTATCGTCTATTATTTTATTTTATGATATTTCTAATTTTTATATGATTTCATTTTAATTGTAATTAAAAATACAAAATGCAAATTATAAATAAATAAATTAATCAATTAATAAATAAAATAATTTAGTGACCGAATATTTTGGGTCGCTAATTAATGATTGTTACTGATTAGCAATGGAATGTATTCGGTCGCTAAAATTTATCGTTGCTAATTAACAATCGAATAGATTCGGTCGCTAATTAGTTACTGTTAGTAATTAGCGACTGAATAAGTTCGGTCCCTGATCTGGTCACCTGATCACGTGGTCGAGACCCAATCAACGACCAAATTACTATCACTTAGCGACCAATACAACGGTTGCTAAATATCGACCACACCAAAGATCAGCCGTGAAACGTGTTTGTGACCAATGTTTTAGCAACCGTTTTTTGGCGGTCGCTAATATCATATATTTTTTTGTAGTGGACGCATAATCAAATTGCCAACCCAACTTTTCGAGAACATTTTTCATTACATGTCATAAACACCATCGATGACGAGCTTTTGGGAAGACAATCCCAATTCTATTTTTCATTGCCTTGTCTTGATCAATAATTATGGCAATTGGAGCACATCTAAACATAGATTATAACCATGTCGTGAACAAACAAGTAAAGATTTTAGTATTCTCATCCGACAGTAGAACACAACCCACTAGCATGGTCTGTCCATGATTATTTACTCCAACAAAAGATGCAAAAGACATATCATACTTTTTGTTAAGTAGGTCATTTTAAATGTTATGACTTCTTCAAAATATTCATATGTACTTCTCGCATCGGCCCAAAATAAAATTCGTAAACAACTTTTATCATCCAAATCCATTACATTAAAAAACTAACTATTTTGCTTTAGGTTTCTATCAAAATAGTTTTGAATTGCTTCAACATTTCTTGTCTCATGTGGTAGCTGCCTTACTTTACTTCTATATATATAACTGCATGTTTAATTATTTTAAGATCTAAGATTTAAGAAATATATCATGGAAGCCATGTAGCCATAAGCACTCGACTGAGGGCCTATTGCTAATTTGCTATTGTTGCCTTTGGCATTTGTAATAGCTAATTCTCTAGTTTCTGTAAATTCCGCTATATATATCTAAATAAACATCCTTGTCAATCTCAATGTCAAACTCAAAGGGAAGGTGGTGAACGTGTTTGCTGTATTGTTTGTTCCAGATCCAAAGTAGTAGAAACCGCTTTCTACTTTTGCAAAGTGGTTTTTTCTCCGCAGCCGTTGTTTTGATGGTTGTCTTGTCTTGCAATGCCGTCTGCTCGATCAATGAGGGAACTGTATAGCATTTTGTAGTAGGGTGCGTATATGTATCTCAAGGGGGAAAGTGTATGGTCTAGATGGATCCATCAGGTGCTATTTCAATTCATGATGACAAAGTCTTTTTTGTCCAATCTAATTAAGGCTAGAACAATAGCAAATCAGATTCAGATCATATATGTTTGTAATTCTGCATAAAGGCCAAACACTACATATATAAGAGCTTGCATGCTTTCTAGGTTTTTTGGTCTTGATTGGTTTGGCTCATCTATATTTGTATATATACCGGAAAGCTCTACTTCTCCTAGAAATCAATGCTGCGTGGCACATAAATATGGAAGATAGGGCTATATATGTATTTGTTCCTCCAAATAAGGATCAGAGAACATCTCCCTAGCTTAGTGTGAGGGTTCATTAATAAAGAATCATCTTTTTTTTTTTTTTTTTTTTTATAAACAAACAAATTTCATTCAAAAAGAGCACAAGGGATATACTTTAACTCATATACCAACTGACTAAATTAAAGATAGCCCTTTTGGAGGAAATTTGTGTTTATGTTTTTAATAAAGAATCATCTTAATTTGTTCCCTTCTATATTCTGTTCACTTCACACTCATTTTTGTTCAACTTTTAAGCACATAGTTCCCTAGTTATATAGAATGATTTATAATGTTAGGTGTGGACCGTGTGGTGAGTGAAAACCCAAAAACATACCAACCGTGTTTTTGTTTTGTGGCAACGCGTGCTCACATGTGACCGGTGTGCATAATGAAAGACGTTAACTACATAGCATAACTGATCTCTAGTGTTTTTAGTATTAGTATGGTAGTTATATAAGCTCTTTCTTTTTTGTTCTATATGTCCACGGGTTAGAATATCCTTATATTTTTTTCTTTAATATATTTTACCTTATAAAAAAAACTACATACCATAACACAAATTGAGAATTCCACTACGTATAATTACGTTTTAGAAAACTCGAGAAAGCTTCCATTAATTATAACCTGGAGACACCAAAAGCCTCGAGAAGAATTTGATTGGATGTGAATGAACTTTTCACTACAAGAATCATAATAATTTTATTCAAAAATATTTTGGATGGTGACGTAAAGAAGGTAGGTAACGATTGTGGGCGGTCCAAAAATTTGATTATAAATGACGAAATTGAAATTGATTTTGCCTGCATATTAGGATATTTATTTGTGGAAGGAGGTGTACCTTTGCGATTGATTTTCCTGCTGAATTGACTTCTAAAAATGACTAATATTGTGTGTCTGGAGCAGAATTCATGAATTTCTTTTTGGGTGAATATCAGTCGGTAATGAGCTCATTTTGATATATATATATATATATATATATATATATATATATATATATATATATATATATATATAACTTGCTAACGTACTTCTTTTAAAAAATAAGTGAGTGTATATTAGTAATCTCATATAGGATTTGTTAATGTACACCCACTCATTTTTTAAAAGGAATATATTAATAAGTTATAACTAAAAATTTGTTAAATACATTCGAAGGTGTAACTTACTAACATATTCCTTCTACAAATAATGAGTAGATTAACACCCGAAGGTTTAGAGTTGGACAAGAGAGAATATATAAAGCATTGATTATGAGGACCCACAACAATTTGTGCTCTCACATGATGAAAGGATTAAAGCGATAATAATATTTTGTCCCGGATCAACCCTATCAATGCTTTTCTGCTTCTACAGTTCACTCATATACAGTAGCTAGATAGTGAAGTGAGAATTAAGCAATGACTTTGGTCTCATGCAATAACTTGTTAATTATTTTGAAGGCACTTTACTCTATTGTATGCATTAATATTGACAGCCACCTAAAGGGGAATTCGTTTCAATATCATCCGGTGCTGAATTAATTTCTGCTGCGAAACCTTACAGACAAGAAAATGGGTGATTCAAATTTTTTCAGCTATTACTTCATCTTGAGTAAAAAAAAAACAGCTATTACTTCATCTCATATGTTCAATTTATTTAATTTATTCATTCACTTCTATATACATTCTGTGTACACAATTCCATGTCTAAATATTTTATTTGATAACTATAGAACGCCTGTACTTAATTTGTATGTGCATTGATTCTCTTTTTAATCCACAATTTTTTTTCGAAAGTAAATTGAATCCTTTTTAATCAGTTATGTGGCCCAAATTATATCATTTCCAGCTCACTTATATTCTAATGAGGTCGATTTTATTTTCTTGGCAGCATATATAATATATATTGATTACAGTTGCAGAATGTTTATTCATGGTTTGGCTTTCAAACTGTCTTGCGTCTTGATACTAAAGTGCATTTGTTGCAGCATGTTGGATATGTCAAAGGGAGAAAGGTCCAGCCGTGCCCGTGGCAGGTTTTATGGTAATTGTGTTTAGCAGTGGTTTTCTTGACTTGGGTGGTTTACAAGATCTTATTAAATTTAGATCTTGGTCTTCGATTGTAGCCAAGGTGCTGCAGGTTGATTTTTCATGCTTAGATTGGTCTTATAATCCAATGTATTGTATCAAAATACTATCTTAATAGGGTTATATATATATATATATATATATATATATATATATATATATATAACGTTTATGGGTTGGGATCCCTTGTACCTGATTTAATTAATAATACTTTGTTTATAAAAAAAAATTGATTAATTGCATGCAACATTCACTTTTAAGGGGTGATTGGTCTTCTTTTTGGCGGTCTCGATCTGATCTGCCTTATCTGCTCTCGCTGGCTGCTAATTAATCTACAAGTGGTACATTTTAATTATTTCACACACACACTTATACATAAATAGAAACTAATCATGTATTAGAGCTAGAATGATGGTCACTAAATTGCTATTGACTAGATCTTAAAATCATGGAACACTTCATAAGTTTGTTGCAAGTAATTGATTAAAAAAACAAACGAGACAATAGATCTCAAATGTGAGATAGCTTAATTAGTTATGGGTTTAATTAACTCTACATATGCTTTTTTTTTTTTGTATATATATACTGAATATTTACTTTCTTATTGGATACAGCGATTAAAACGTTAATTAATATGATTATCTCATAAGCCATGACATAATGATGAGCTGTTATTCATTAGGATAAATAGGATCAGTGATATATGATGATTAAATATGTGATTAATTAGTTAATTCATAGATGACCATGTGCATGTAAATTTAATTAATATATATATATATAGGATATATAGGATGTCACTCATAAGGGACAAAGCTCAGAGTAGACCAGCAAGCGTGTGTGTTTCGTCGTTCTTCGGCAACAACAAAATCTGAATCCTTGAAATTAAACTTCAGTTTGTTTCCGTCTATGCATCTATATCCAGATACAAACAAAATTTCCGGTATGTTTAGCAATGTACAACAACCAATGAACCAATTCCAGATTTTTCATTAGACCGGCATGCATGCATTTGAGCTCGAAATTAATCCATCATCATATATATGTATCCTAATTGAACCCTAGCTAGTTAACCAAACCCAAGACTTGAGCATCAGGGCATATGGGTATCCGCCCCCACATGCATGAAAAACATGTATATCTGCATATATATTTAAAACCTAGTTGATTACCTTGCCGATGTAATTACAGTTTTGTCTCCAAGAAATTATAGATTAAATTAAATAAGTTAATGCATCCAATGAAGTTTATGAGTGTATAAACCATGCATTATATTTCTAAGTAATTGACTTGTGTAAAGTCTTTGGCTGTGGCCGGGGATCAACCGGCCTAATACCTAAATGATCTTTCATAGCTCTAACCACATCCACTTTTAATTAATAATGATTGTAATTTAGTGTGGATTTACCTAATCAATATCTCATTTCTTTTTTTTCTTTTTTCTTTTTTTTACAATAATCAATATCTCATTTCTATACAATCCTTGGGCTGAATTTCCATAACATATGCTCGCTCACGACACCATTAGGTCATATTTACCACTACTAAGGATTTAGTGCAATAATATGACAGTCACATTTTTGAAGAAATAACCAAAATTTAAATTTCAGAAAAAAATAAGTGCTGGGGAGGACCTTTAAATTGCGTTAATGCTTGAAGAATTATTCACACAATAATGCAAGTAAAGATATTATAATCAATAACAAAAAATTGTAAACTAGTTTCTTTTGGCTCATGCTGGCTAGCATGGTTACGTTTGAATTAAATGTGAAAAATTAATTGATTATATTTTAATAATTGATTATATGCATAATGAATTATTGTTATAATCGATTATATCCATACTTGATAATTGTTATTATCCATATGTTATAGTTGATTATAATAGAATTAATTTTATGTTTGATTAATGTGTTTGTTGAAAAACGATTTTAAGATAATCTATTTCGTTTGAGTTGTGTAAAAAAATCACTTTTATACCATAAATTAAAAAAAAGAATAGGACGTTATTTGAATAATTTAAAATATTTGTTTGGTAGTTTGTTTTACAAGGTGAAACGGGAAGAATATATTGATTTCAAAATAATCTAACAACTTTTTAAATAAGTTAAACCTTCTAGATTCTCTAAAAATCGTCTTTTGTCATAAAAAATAGTTGTTTTGTAATTTAATCAGATTTGTCAAACATATCAAATTAAATCGAAAACAACTTTTTTTTTTTCAAAATAAAAGTTGTTTCCTTGTATTATAATCTTATCCAAAAACTCTCCACATGGGATGGCATTTACTCTTACAAGCATTGGATATGTGCTTCGGAATCAAACTTCATGCATAACATTAAGTGAGTGTAATTTGGGTTAGATGTGAAAAATTAATTATTTCAATAATCAATTTATACATAATCGATTATTATTATAACCAATTATATATAATAGAATCATCAATTTTATGTTTTGATGCATTTGTTGAAAGACGATTTTAAGATAATGTATTTCGTTTGAATTGTGTAAAAAAAACTTTTTTACAATAAATTAAAAAAAGATATAAAATTCTTTGTATAATTTAATAATATTTGATTGCTAGTTAGGTTTGCACTTAAAATTCATAATTCATCATGCATAACTTTATCACCAAATATGTAAAGTGAGTAAAACATCCAACATGTGAAATCCTAACTATTGCTTGCTCATTTTGGAATGGTGCAATGCACGCAAGAGAGATCATGAAGCTTGAAGTAGATGCGTGGAACAAAAGAAACATAGTTATAGTGAGCTAATTATGTTGAGTTGGAAATAATGTCCCTTTTGATAGAGTTGTTTACCTATTTGAATTTTTTAAAATCAACAGGATCTCATAATCATGTTCCCCAAAATAAAGAGTTGTCAATTTAATTTGGTTGGCCTAACCCGTAATAGGTCAACATATTTACGAGTAAGGTTGGATCTGGCCAAATTAATTGCGCGTCAAGATTTTTTTAGCCCAACTCATTCCTCTACAGGTTAAACTGGTTGAACTAGCTACGGATGGCAATTAGGACCCTACCCGTTGAGTACTCACAAAAAATACCCATGATAGGTAGGATAAAAACCCGCTTTGTGGGTACGGGTATGAGTCTGGGTAATTACCCTCAAATAAGAGAGGGTATCGGTGTAGGTACGGGTACTCTAGTACCCACCCCGCCCCGCACCTGCATATATAAATATACATATTTATATTAATATATATAATTATAATTATATATCAAATTTTAAAAATAAAATTAATGTAACCTAGGGTTTTTTAACTATTTTTTCATTTCAGACTTAATCATCCACTGACCTAAGCACTAATAGTAGCCGCCAATGTTCTTTGTGTTATTTTTTTTCTTTTTTCTTAGTTAAAGTGTGGGTAATGGGTGGGGGTATGGATACTTAGGTACACAGAGGGTACGGATAAGGGTACTTAAGTTGCTACCCACACGAGTATCGGGACAGGGATGAGTACTATAGTACCCTACCCAGACCCTACCCATTGCCATCCCTAGGCTGAACCATGAACCCTTATTTTAAAAAAAATCATTTCTTAACAATATAATGAAAGACTAAAATACATTTTGTTTGCTTTTTTAGTTCTTAGCAATACACACAAAATTAATGTCACCTTGGATTCTAAAATAAATTAAATATTCCTAAATCTTCAAATCCAATAATGCATGGCTAGCACCATTCACTTTTAATATAAATCATCTTTTCAAGCATTTAATACAAATCTTTTTTTAATTACTTTTCTTGCACATTCTATTATTTAAATAATAACATTATTTATGCAACATAAATAAATTTATTTTAAATTATAGTTTTAAAATATTGTTCAGGCTAGCGAGTTGGCCTAGCCTACCACAGCTCAGCCCATGTCGGGCTAACGAATCTTCGGGTTGGGCAAGGTTGGGGTAAAAATATTTTGGGTTTAAATCTTGTTAACCCAGTCCACGTTTTATATTAGGCTAATCGGGCTAGCCCATCAGGTTCGGTCCATTTTGATATCCCTAGTATCAAGTGAGAGAGATGTTTTTACATGATAGTGAGAAGAGAAAATTTAGGTCATTAAATCATACAATGATAGTCAAGATTAGAAGTTAATTAGGGATCTTACGATCATTTAAAAATGTCACATTACTTTATATTATAATTATCTTGATCATTTATGTCTTGATCCAAAAGGTGCAGATTTGCTACTCTTATTGTCATATAAAAATGCCCCTCTTTCTTGATACATCTGTTTTTTTTTTGGTGAGCTGATACATCTCTTATACATAGATATTAGATTCCAAAAATGATTTAATTGTGCCGTTTTATATATGTTTAAAAATGAACTTAATTTCACATATATAAAATAATTTATTTTATAGGTGGTATATAATTTGTTTATTAAAGAAGATATACAATATGAACTAATTTAACTTTTCCTATTAAATAAATTTTATTTCATATTTATTTTGCGGCCAGAGTAAGCTGCAAAAATAATTAATTAGTTCTGTTCTCTGTATCTATCCACTACTAGCTCAAAGCTAAAGTAAATTTCGACGTGGCAGCTTTATATATTTATTTATTTTTCAGATTTTTGTGAATATACGTCTTCACAGTTCACATGCAGTCGCACTTATATTGTATGTACATTACATATGCTCCTATATATACTGTTGTTTTTAGGCATTAAAACAACCAGAACAGGCCCCAACGTAGTGTACAGTCTACTAATAGTTATTAATTATATGGACTATTTTTTTTTTATCAGTTAATAAATGTATACTAAATTTAGACAAGCCCCCACTAAAATGACAAAGATGGGCAGGGACAGGGTTACGAAATTTCTTGATTGCTACAGTACCCTTTGTTAGAAGCATCTTAACCACATGATGAATGTATATATTGGCATGACAACTGACAAGATGCTTAAATATTATATGTAATATATTATTGTAATAGTAGTTTTATGAGACAAAATAAACAAAGAAGGGTTAATTCAATGGAACTAATCGTTAATTAGCAGACTTCATTTTCAATGTTTCTATTGTGTAACAATACTTTTGAATCATTCAATCGGGTGCCAGTTGGGTCTAACACTACTTTTAATGGATCTATAGGTTAGCCAATATTAATAATGCTAATTAATGAGTAAGGCCTTACATTAATTAACTGGGTGCGAGGTGGCTTTTTTTTTTCCATCTTCGAAATATACTAATTACTTAAAAACTCGTGTCAACAAGTTAGCTACCTGAGAAAGTTCTGCAGTTAAGCCAGGCATGCACTTTCAGTTGGAGCTTTGAGTTTTGAACCTTGAACTGAAAGAAAATGAGTGATAATTTTGGCTCCAAAAGCTTAATTAGGCAAACAGCATAATCACTGTCTATAAATGATGTTTACATGTTGTGGAATTCAACTTGAATAATTTGTCTAGCCTCGTAGTAGTAGATTAAAGGTTGTATTTAACAAATAATAAAAGCGCTTATAATGTTTGTTTCTGAAGCACATGGTTTCTCTGCAAATTTCTGACAATGGAAGTGTACACTGCTCTCTCCTTGTGGACAACGTTCTTAAGCTTTTCTCTCCGTGTCAGCTTTGCAAGAATCTCTAAATGTGTCATCCTTCATTTCCTTCAAATCTTTTGTTTTTTGTTTTTTCCTATCTGTATTGATCTTATATCCGACCGTGTTATATCCATTCATAACAGTCAAGATGAGGTGCGATGGTCACTTATTTTCTCAGAATTTTGGTGAGGAAATCCAAGATGTTTGGGGTCAGAGTCAGAGGACTATCGAGCAAGTGCCCACATCATGAAATTCCACAGTGGATGATCATGCATATTTTCTATAATGGGTTGAATGAAACCATAAGAACTTTACTAGACGCACTCTCGGGTGGATTTTTATGAACAAAACTGATGAAGAAATGATCAATTTAATTACTTGATGACTTGGCTCAAAATTATCATTAGTGGCATCCAATCAAGAGGGCTTGTGGACTGCGATATCAACAAATTGGACAGATTGGAAAAACAGATAAGTATGGTGACAATTAGTGCTAATGCGGTGCAATCAGCTCCTACTTGTGAGTTATGCCAAGGGAAGCATGGGATTTCTGCGTACCCGATCATGAATGATATTCCACCATCTTATGGGCAAGCTTACTTTGGAGGGAATCAGAATAAGCCGGTTAATCCATATGAAAACACATACAACCTCGGGTGGAAAAGTCACCCAAATTTTTCATGGAAAATTCTCAGAATCTGACGACACCACCGAGGTATCGACAGGTTGTTCCTCAACCACCTCCTCAGCAGAAGCCTTCCATAGAAGACGTTCTTGCGCAATTCATGACAAGGACTGGCACCTGGTTCCAGAATCAAGCGACATCTATCAAGAACCTTGTGGTTCATGTTGGTCAATTATCTAGTATGATACAATCGAAGCCAAAAGGTACTTTGCCTAGCACCACAAAGACTAATCCTAAGAAGCAAGTTATGGCCATTGGATTATGAAGTGGTAAGGTATTAGAAGAGTCTAAGCAGAAGGTGAAGGAGAGAGAAAAATCAGAGCATTCGAATGATTCATTTATTGAAAGGCCCAAGAGTAAGTTGTTTGAGAACAACCCACCTCCATACAAGCCTAAACCTCCCTTTCGACTAGCTATTCACAAGCAAAAGATGGAGCAACAATTTTCTAAATTCCTTGACATATTCAAGAAGCTCCAGATCAACATACCTTTTGCTGAAGCACTTCAGACGATGCCCTCTTATACTCATTTGTTGAAAGAGATATTGTCTAAAAAGAGGAAGTTTAGACCTGATGAGACCATAATACTCAACGAGAAGTACTGTATAGTGCCATGCTACAGAAGAAACTTTCTCTTAAACTGAAGGACCTATACACATTCTCCATTCCATGCACTATTGGGGATATGACATTCCATAATATCCTATGTGATCTTAGAGTTGTTGTGAGTCTCGTGTCATTTTCTGTATTTGACCAATTGGGAATTGGGCAAGTGAAGCCCACCATGATGACACTTCAACATGCGGATCACTCTCTTAAGCGTCCCTATGGTATTATTGAAGACATGCTAATCAAGGTGGATAAATTTATATTCCCAGTTGACTTTATTGTGTTTGACATGGAAGAAGATGCTAGATATTTGGACGACCATTTTTAGCTACTGCTTGCGTCGTGATTGATGTTCCAAAGAAGAGAGTTAATTTTGCAGGGTTGATGGGGACAAAGTGGTGTTGAAAGTGTTTGAGCAGCCCTTAGACATATCCGACTTATATGCTCCGATCAACTGTGTTGCAACGTAATATGGTAAGGCGATGGCCCCACCATGGCCTCACAAGATGCATACTGAGCAAAGAAGCATCATAAAGACTAAGCCACATGGCACCGCCAAAGCATCAAAGACTTCATCCTCTTACCATAGTGGGAAGCCACCTTGAGGAATCTGGACCGCCAGACTCGTGATGTTAAACAAACGCTATATAGAATTAAACCTAAAAGGTACTATATTGTTCACCCCTTGAAGAGTCTGTGCATTTTTCGGTTTTCCAATTTTGCAGAATTCCCACCAACATCTGATATTTATAAAAAAAACTACCAATACAAAATCATAAGTATATAGAATTTGAATCCTATCCTTAATACCTGCATTTTTTAGTGTACAAGGGAAATGAACTCATTATGTTTTTCGATATATCATTTTTCATACAAATGTAGACATGACTAAAGTGTCATAAAAGTGTGAGCATGTTGTTTTATTACAAGTTCAATTCATATGAACCTACTACACCACGTTTTTGTGAGGGGATTTTCAAAATGAAGAAGTCTCGTAATGGTCAAAACTGGAAAGACAAAGGGGTTTGTGTACAAGCAAACGACGCCCAATGCAAAGGAAGTAGCACTCGAAGTAGGCCCACTGAGAGCAACCTTGGAGCGTGCGCTCGACGCAACGGGAGGGCGCAGGGCAAAGGGCACCCGACGTCGGCCGACCCGAGACAACAGTCCTCAGGAGCGCTCAGCACTATGAGATCGGCGCCGACAACACCATAATTCTGCAAGCGCAGGTTTTTATATTTTTTTTTTATGCAACAAACTTTTCCAAGGGTTGTGTCTTTACAGACAATCATGTCTTTTCAAATAAGTGTGTTCTTCCATGGATGATTATATCTCTTCATCAAAGGTTTCATTCACGAAGTATTTTTTTTCTCTTTCACCAAAGGGAAAGTCTAATATAGGACCATTCCCATTCAGATTTTCATATGTTTTTCCAAGTCTCGAAATCACTTCCTTGTTTCCTTTGTGCGCAAGGATTTAGGAATCTATCGTTCTATAAACTACAATTGATGTTTTGGCTTGATTGCGAGTGTGTAAACCGAGTCAAGTGTTTTAATTAATTATAACCTGCAAAAAATTCATTTGTACATATCATTTTGCATCTATTGATAAAAATCTAATGGGCGAATTAAACTTAAAAGCCAATGTAGTATACACGCCTTGAAGAGCGTGTGCATTTTTAGGTTTTCTAATTTTGCAAGTTTCCCACCAACATCAGATATTTATTAAACCTACCAATAAAAAATCACAAGTATATATAATTTGAACCTTATCCTCAATACCTACATTTTTGCGTGTACAGGGAAATGAACTCATTATGTTTTTCGATATATCATTTTCATACAAATGTAGACATGACTGCAAGTGTCGTAAAAGTGTGAGTATGTTGTTTTATTACAAGTTCAATTCATATGCACCTACTACACCACGTTCCCACCCCAATATTCCCTTCCTCTCTCTTTTCTTTTTATCCCTCTCTTTTTCTTATGTTTAATTCTCTTCTTTCTTTTCTTTTTCTTAATATGATACAACTTATGCAAATTATTTAAACTCAAAACAAAGCGGTATGATTAAATTCGATTTAAATCTAGATTATTTGAATTCTCTCCAAGCTTGAATAATATGAAATGGTTTATTAGAGAGATAAAAGACATAAATAATTTTAAATATATTTATCTAGTGAACTTTATAATTCCATCAAAGTATCATTACAATAAAACTTATATTGTTTATCTCTTTAGAGCCGGATAATCTTGTAGAGATAGAGTGTGCTACATCGAAATAAGACATCAAATCTTCATCCTTTTGTAGGGGATACCTATCCATTTGAGTTAAAAGATCAAGCAATCCTTCTTCTTATGATTTTGTCTACCTAAATTAAACCTAATATTTACATCCAATTCTATTTCACGTGCAAAGCACTGTCCATTTTTGTATCCTCAAGGCCTTTATAAGCCCAAAAAACTCTTCCCAAAGAGGAACCAACCCATATTTTTCCTTCTTCATCTCTTTCTTGTTGAAGGCCTGACTGTCAAAATTGTATGTATGTGTTTGCCTGAGGGAGAGAGAGACATGGCACTAGAAGCAGTGGTACACCCACAAACTCAAGACCCATTTGTTTATGGAGTCAAAGACATGTACCACCACAACTTGCTGGCTGGTGCAGCCAACTGGGGCTATGAAGACCTCAATCAGCTTGTAAAAGAACAAGATCAGCAAAGATCAGGGTCTCTAAGTTTTGTTGAGAACCAAACAACAGAAAACTATCACTTGGATGAACTTCGTCATCTCTCCAATGATCCATCCTCAGATCAGGCCACTGATCATTTCAACAACACTCAGAACCTAGATAGCTGCTCAAACTATCGTCCCAAGAGGCGAAGAGCCAAAAGCAGAAAGAACAAGGAAGAGATTGAGAACCAGAGAATGACTCATATTGCAGTTGAGCGCAATAGAAGGAAGCAAATGAACGAGTATCTCTCTGTTCTTAAGTTTCTAATGCCAGACTCTTATGTCCAAAGGGTACTTAATTACTTCATTACTTATATTAACAAATTCTTGCTCTAAACTCTAGCTTGTCCATTGTTTATTTTTAACTCCATGATTATTTTTGTACACTATTTGGTTTGTTTTGTTGATGACTACAGGGTGATCAAGCTTCTATAATTGGAGGTGCTATTAACTTTGTTAAAGAGCTTGAGCACAGGCTGCAATTTCTTGGTGCTCAGAAAGAAACAGAAGGGAAATCTGATGCCGTTGGTGCAAATATGCCATTTTCTGAGTTCTTCACCTTTCCCCAGTATTCAACAAGTGTCAGTGGCTGTGATAATTCTGTGGCCATAGGTGAGCAGCAAGTTGGTAAGGTTCAGTGTGGCATTGCTGATATAGAAGTGACAATGGTGGAAAGCCATGCAAATCTCAAGATAAGATCCAAGAAGCAGCCAAAGCAGCTCTTGAAGATGGTATCTGGTTTGCATAGCATGCGCCTCACAATCTTGCACCTAAATGTTACTACCACCGGTGAAATTGTCCTCTACTCTCTCAGTGTTAAGGTTTGTCTTTGTTGTTGTTACCTTAGATTTCATTTCAGGGATTTTTAGCATTCTGATCTGCCTCTGGAGACTAGAGTTATTTTTCTTTTCCATGTCTTTGTAAAGTGAAATTGTATTGAAAAATTTACTTGCTGCAGGTAGAAGATGATTGCAAGTTGGGATCAGTGGATGATATAGCTGCAGCTGTATACCAGATGCTGGATAGGATTCAACAAGAGGCAATGTTGAATTAAGATCTGACCATCATGACCTAGTTTAATTTTCCCATTTAGTTTTTTAACCTCATGAGTCATGACCTTATTCATGCTGGATATTCTCTCTCTCTCTCTTTCTCTTTCAAGGTGTGCCTAATTATTGCAATGGCTGTTCATCCTTTGTTAATCTACTGTGGTGCCATTCTGTGGGCTCCTTGGAGGAAGTTTTTGGTTTATTCCTTCTTACATGTCTTTTTAGCTCTTTTGATCTCTCTCTCTCTTTCCTCTTTTTTCTCTGGGGTCAGGGTGGAGAAGGTTGTGGTATATTTTGTGCTTGAGACATAGTATTTAAGTGCTTGGTCAATTCTGCCTAACTTGCTTTGATATTGGTAAGTCATGTCTACCTCAACCATAAGCCAAATTGTCGAGCCCAAATTGATAATTTCTCAAAACAACATTGAATGAAAATTAGAGCCAAAGATTTTTGGCGTTTGTCAGTATTAATTCCACATTGTTTTCTTTTATTGGTTGTCATAATTTAATAAATTTATGCCTATGAACAAGTAAATAAAAAAGCCCCCAAATTGGTCTTATTCTTGTCTCTTGACAATGTTAGAAATAAATTAAACAACCACAACATCATGCAAGGAATGGAAGAGGTTTGAAACTCCATGACTTTTAATTGATTATGTGTTTTCCAAGATTAATATATATATATATATATATATATATATATATATATATATATATATATATATATATATATATATATGATTCAAACATTACAATAGAAGATGTGTTTTCCAATTTTTTGTATTATATTCTGCTATAGCTAGAGTTTTAACCAAATGTCTTCCTATCAATTTCAAAGGAGACACATATATATACTCTGCTCTACGTTGCATTGCATAGCAAGGGAAGGCTGCGGAGCTCAACTTTAAAAGAGTTAGCCTTTCTCTGCATGCATCTTTTGTGTTTCACACAGAACAAAGAAAAATTGGTCTATCCTTATCATCGTCATCATTATCAAAATTATTACTAAACTGATTCCAGGAACCTAAAGATGCACGTGTCTAAGTCTACGTGTACGTATTATATCATGGAGTTCTTACTCCACTCTGTGCCTCTAGAATTATTTTATAACCACTAAAAAAAAGCAAATGATTAGCACATTGAAGGTAAAACAATGCAATGGTCCCATGAAGTTGTACTATGTTCAAGTCGAATCCCTAGGTAAAATGAAAAATAACAATAATAAAAGAAAGTTAGTTTGTGGTGGTGGGGTTATTCGATTATCTCCAATAGCAGAATGAAAATAATAAAGTTAAAGATGTTAATTAAACTATTGCTAAAAGCAAAGTCCTTTTTGTGGTTAACTTGTTCATTGGAGAGTGTTATTGAGTGATTTGAGTCAGCAAATAGAGTAACTTGTCTAGGTAAAAATGGTTTCCCCTTCATTGATCTACTTTATTCTGTATTCAAACTTTTTGTATGCATTGGAGAATTGAATTAGCATGATGATTGCTCGAGTAATGAACTGTATGACTTCTTAAGTAGTGGTCACTCAACAACCATGGTCTCATTCTGTCATGTTTTCTCAAATTTAAAACATTATTCTATTTCATAATTCTTCCATGGGTCAAATCCAAAACAGTAATAACATAGATTCATAGAATACTTTCTAATTTTATAAGGATCTTCAATATTTCAAACATTTATTAGTAAGCATTTGAATATGTTTCTTTTTACACTAGCAGTACCATCAAGTAACAAAGGTAGCCAAAAGTTGCCAATTTTGCAGAGAAAGCTGCAGAGAAGTGACTTCTGCAACTCCTAAATTTTGGCAAAATGAAAAGCCTATAAAACCCTCACCACAATGTTGTGTTAGTCGACTAATTTTTATACACCCTTTCTACATGGAATTATTATTACAAGAAAAACATATTAAAATACTAAACAAATCCTATTTTGCCCCACAGTATCCACAGCAAATTGTAGTTGTTGGTACCAGAATAGCTATTCTAGCTAGTGAAATGGATTTTTATGTGTAATTTTAGAATAATGCATTGAATAAAAAATGTAATGTGACATTTTTTTTGACTAAAAATGTAATGTGACATAAAAATTAAATTTGTGATGTTTATATAATTAACTACAAAAAAATTTAAACAGTTAAATGTATCATTTTCGATGTATAAGAATTTTGGCAACGCATTGAATTTAACCTTGCGGTTGAGTGTGTGGTCCATTGAAATGACAGTCCTCTAAAATAATTCAACATCTACACATCTTGCCAATCACTTTATTACTTTTTAAAGTGAAACCATTGCTTTAAATGAGTCAAATTCTAAAAAATGTGAATTTTTTGGGTAGATAAAAGCCTAATAAAATGAACCAAGCAAATTAATTATTAATCACCAGTAACAAGCAAATGCAAATCCTAAAAGGCGAGTCCTGAAGAGTTAGAAGCATCATAATTTATACGCGATTTATATATATCAATCAGCAATTGAAGCTTCCTCTTAGTAAGCATGGTGAAATAGAACAATCCAGGTATACCTCCAATGAAGCTATTTTTTTGACACGTAATTGAGCTGTTTTTGTAGAAAATATAGTTTTTTTTGTACAAGAAAATACAGTTGTTTATTACCCTTCTAATGTTTGTAACTTCTCATACCCTCGTGAGACCTAATGCCTTCGCATTTGAACTTCAAAAATAAGAATACCGACAGATGATTTAAACTTATTAGACCACTTTAGGGAACTTCTCATGACTTGAAGTTCAAAATTATTGATTACAAGTCTATTGTTGATTACTATTTGTTATTTAATGCCTTACCATGAACGTCGATATGAATTCGTAATAAAATAACTTTTTCAGATTTTTTAAAGACTAGTGGTGGGATAGCAGGGTAATATATATATATATATATCTCGAGGAATGCTAACAACACACTGTCTAACACTCTTCTTTTAACACACTTTCTCTTATTGATTGAAATTAATGTGGGTCCTACAAAATTATGTGGGTCTTACTTGAATTTAGTAGGACTCATGAATTTCAATCAATAGAAAAGAGTGTATTAGACAAAGAATGTTAGAGAATGTATTAATAACATTTCTCAATATATAGGATCATGATTGTGGGATTTATGTCCTTTTACGGATACAGTTGTCCTTTGAAATACATATGAGGCCCTTTCACCCTTTTGTTTTAGGTTCTCCCCCCACCCCTCCCCCCTACATTTTTTAATGTCAGATTTCACATGAATCACTACAACACTACAAGGGCCATAGCGTCCGTTTGTGCAGCTGGGCAAAATAAAATAATAATTGTAATAATTCATTGGTTGTTGAATAAGCTCCAGGATTGTATTTTAGAAGATTCCAACTCTCAACACCTGTTTGTTTTTATATTCTTGTTCTCTTGTGGGGAACACGACGTTAATAGATTCCAACCCTCTCTCTCTTGTATTATTTCAAGCTTTGCTTGTTAAAAAGGAATAGGTTGAACCAAAAGGGTTCATAAGTGCTACTTGTAGCAAGACATAAAGATGTATTAGGCTTGGGTTGCACCTAAGGGAAATAGATAACGTACAAAAAGAGAAGCGAGAATAGTCCTCGCAGCATATACATACAGTTGAAGGGAATAGTACCAATACTGGAGACAGTGACTTCCCTTCTTTGATCAAATCAAATAGTATAAAGCAAAAGGAGATAGAGTTGCTTATATAACAATGAAAATCGCCCTAAAATAGGAAACGATATAAAAAAAATAAGAAGCTAATAATTGAAGGAAAGGAACTGAAGTAATTGATTTGAGAATATACCATATGTTGGTCCGCATGCATGAGACACTGCCAAATGGGTTTTGAAATTGTCACACAATTAATTGATTGATATCATCATACCCTTCTCAACGAAAGAAAATAAGAGCATCCTTTGTCTATGGATTTAATATAACTTGAAGAATCATGCATACTATTTAATATAAAATAAAATAGGGCAAGGACAAGGGCAAAGCCACAGCAGATTGAGTCAAAGAGCCGATTGATTGCTTTGGTCAGTTAGTGTTGTGGGGATGTCAATTGTAAACAAAATTCTGTGGTCCCAAAAAATTGTATCTTGGTGTCTCTTACCAATTAAAAGTCGGGGATGTGCATAAATGTTAGTGAGTTATGAATTTTATTTTGGCAACCATGACATAGGTATGAAGTATTCACCACTGTTAACAGTGACTAATCTCCGTCGGGGAACTTGTTGGGCACACAAGGTGGGTTCTCCCCTCTCAACCAGGTTTTCTCCATACATAAGAGTCAGGATTCGAATCCATGACCACTTGCTTAAGGTGTTTAAGTCCCTTACCACTCGAACCAACCACATGTAACATGTTGGTAATTATGATTTTATTTTATTAAGTGATAAATTATCATTAATGAGAAATAAAAAATATGATAAAAAATGAGACAGAAGATCTTCATCGGTCAATTGCAATACTCAATGTAACTTTACATGTTTATGGCGAGGCTGGCCCAAGCACATTCTTTCTCACAGCGCATTCCGAGAATTTTCAGAAACCAAAAAAAGGTTATATAACTTTAGCCCAAAACCAACTGAACCCAAAAGTCAGAAATTTTCTGACTAACAACATTATGAAACGGATGTAGAAAAATTATTGAAAAATGACCCAAACGATAGCTCCCCAAAATAATTTCGTTTTAGTTCATATTCTCTTGACCGCATGTTTTAATTAAAAACGTAATTAATCAGAGAAAGTTTTTCACTTCAATTCATATATTGATTAAGCAAATAACAAGCTAATTTAATCATCGCAATGGTGGATGGCTGGCATGCTATACATGTTTGTGTCAGGCCATGGCAATGGATTCTGAGTTACCTCTAGGGACAAGTGGCGTCTTTGATCGATAGAGAGAAAATTAAAAAGATTGAAAACATTTATTTGATAGGAAAAAAAAAAAATTAAAGAGGCTGCGATGAAAATCAATCTATTCTTATTTATTTTCAAATCTATAATTGAAAAGAGAGATGAAGATTGAATTTGGAGATAAACATACACAGCATGTTAGTAAGATCGGGTTCCTTCTATATGTTGCCAAAAATATTAGAGCGTAAGTACAGGGTGCATGATTTAAGTTTTTTTTTTTTTTTTTTTTCAAGTTACAAAATGTGAGAAGATGATGGAAGTTATATTCCAAATTACATTTATGAGCTAATAATTATAACGATTTATTTGGAACCCAAAAAATATAAAAATTAAATACATTTTATTCTTGATGAGAGAAAAATGCTTAGATAGATAGTTTTCAGTAATGACACCAGCAACTTTCACTCACTTCCAAGTTCCAACTGCAGACTGAAAGAAATTAAAAGAAAATCCGGATTATGGAAATGAGTTTAATTTTTATGTATTGACAGTGTAAAATTTTTTACACCATCAACCAATCAGAAATCATGATATGAGTGACTTTTAAGATAGTTAGGATAAAAGCCAAATATTTTTACTTATATGATAATTTCTGATTGATCGATAATATAAAAAATCTTTACATTTGATTATGCAAAAAGTGTGGTTGGTGTGGCAAAGTCTAATAGTAGTTGTTTGCATAGGCTAAGAGCACAAGAAAAAGATTCTGCACCTTTCAAGTCTCGAGGTAGTTCTTTATATATACACTACACCAGACTGCTCTGTCAACTTTTTATTCTAGCCACCGGCCACTTCTCCATTGCCAATTGTGCGTCCATCAACCATCACTACCTGGAGGGGGAGGGTTTTTTTAAGAGTTTATGCACATCATATATGTGAGTTTAATAAGTAATGACTACCAACTACTTGGGTTGCTAAGCCATGTAATTAGTTGAATATAAAATTTCTTCTGCGCCTGGTGCTAATAGCATTAGTAAGAATTCAAAGCAGTCTGATGGATTACCATTGGGCATGCTAATTGTCAAGTTCCAAAGGGATATAGGGATTGGTTCTATAGGGAGCAAATGGATTAAAAGCCAAGGACTTTTGCTGAGCATTTCATCAATAAGATGCTGAGTTGTTCAGGTTAAGTCAAGCACTTACATTTCGATTAAACCTCAATTTCATTAATAAAGGAAAATCTCCTCTAAAGTGAACTAAACTTGTTTTTAAAGTGAATAGAGGCTTACGTATTTACTTACTTACTCACTTTAGAAGAGTCTTATAACACTAATAAGAGCTCATGAGTAGTGCTTGAGCTCTCTACCTTTCATTTTAACCAGCCGTATTTAATTATTCCTTATGTTATCCAGGCTAGTTAATTTGCTGGGCTTGCCAGTAACAGAATATTATTCAGAATAACAGGATATTAGCACGACAAGATGTAAAAAACACCGGTTTCTATCATGGTTGCACCATTTAATCAAAGTATCATGTACTATAATTCCTCCTGTAGCAATAAATCATCAATGTGTGTCTCTCTGCCATATAATAAATCATAAAAAAACCCTCCCAAATTGAGAGCATATCAACATGCGTGAGAAAAATAAACTGCATTTTTTTCTTGTAACATTATCCACAATACTCTACATTGATAGTGCTCTAAGGATTAACCTATCTAAATTCATGATTAGCTCAAGAAATCATTGTCTTGTATGACTCCACAAACAACTGAGGTGTGCTTTCTGAGCCACCATGCTTCCTCATTAAATAGGTTTAAAAGCCTAAATTATTGCTCTCATTAGCATGCCAAGTCTATCAAAGGTTACCTTAATCACCATATATAATAAGATAAATCCCTAAAAAAAGGCACGACTCCTAACCTGAATCACCGTATAAGAATTTAACTAGATAATCCATTATGTCAAGTCACGTGAAAAAGTGTGGCTGAAAAGATAATTGTTTTGGTACAAAATATTTGACTTAAGTAATTTTTTGACTTAATTAATTTCTCAGAATTTCCCAAGATCGAAGGCATTATCAATTAAGTACAGCAGTTGGACTGTTTCTTCAGAGATATCATTGTGTACCAAGTTCCATGAAATAAAAAGGAAACTATAAAACAGATATACAGATATTCTTTCAGGAATATAAATATTTTGGTACCAACATCATTGTTATTTGGTGCAGGGATAGGAAGTTACCAATTAGAGTGCATCCATATGGATTGAATGCTGGGCTCATCATGGAAGTAACCTAGAGAAGAAAAGAATATTTCACAATTCACACCAGTTAAAAGATATGTTGTTCCATAATTTCATATGATTGATGGTTTCATACCTCTGGTTGCAAATGGTATAAAATACAGTCACCAATTTGTGAAACATAGGCTATCATGCAGCTTATTGCATATTTTACATTGGGTTTCTTGATAAACCATACGAGCACAGTAAGGTTATTTTAAAGTTTCATCAGTCTTATCAGTCAATTTCACCAAGATTGTAATCTACGGGGCAAATTTCTCATTTAATTGGTTTCGGAGGTACCCATTTGTATCATTTTATGATTATTTAATATAATGCACTGTAACAAAATAAGAAATCTGTTGAGTAGTTTTTTGAGTGCATATAGTCTATACATAAAATTCTGCAGCCTCTACCATATCCATATGATTCTGGCCATTTCCATGTGAATGATAAATAAAATTGAATCTTAGAATTATTATCAATGAAGATTTTATATAACTGAAACGATGAGAGAGGAAGTACTAGAGAATAAAACCTTCTTTCCTTGTGTTAGAGAAAGCGGGATGTGGGAATTGTCGAACATCCCATTCCTAACTAGAGTTTTGAAAATAGCTTCCTTATTACAACTACATTCATCACTATGAAGAACTAAACAACAACAAAGACAATGGAATTTAGCTCTTTGTTTTTCAGTAAGACCCAGATACATGATAGATCAGCAGAAGGCATCTTCAGACTCACCTCATCTCAAGTTGGAACATTTTCAAAAGCCAAAGCTTTTGATGAATCAAACATCCTGTTGAGATATGAGAAGCAAGAAATGTCAGAGACCAACAACACTGATGGTGACCAGATGTTTTTACAAATAAAATCTTAGTGTTTGGTTTTTTTCATGCTTACATTTTTAGTTGTTATGTTTTCACTGATAATTACAAAAAAGGCACCTTTTTTTCACTTTTCTGGTTCTTTCAAACTTTTGTGAAAGAAACATGAATAAATCATTTACTTCATACGAGTTTGAAAGTATGAAACAAAGTAAAAAGGTAGGAATTTTGTAACTATTAGTGAAAACATAACAATTGAAAAAGTAAAAAGGAAACAAACCAAATACTGCCTTATATTGGGGTACCAAATCTATGGCGAACAAGTTTAGTTTAACCGATAAGAAATGAAACCAAAATACAGTATTAACGGGGGAATGAAATAGAGTGGTTAATAATAGAGTGGAAAGGTAAATGTATATCACTCCATTGTTTGGAAGTCTTAATGGGTGAATGGAGGGAGATCTCATTCCATTGTTTGGAAGTCATCACGATAATAATTAATGGAATGAAGTGAATTATAAAGTGTAAGAAGTGGTTCATAGTTACAATCTACTATATCCCAAACCCCCAAATTAGAAGGTATGAAATTTGAGGATTTGAACGATATTGAGTAGTTTGGGTTCCCATCATTAAGTGTTCCACTCCATTACTTAAAAACTCTCAATCAATGGGGCCAATGGCTTTTTATCATTCCACTCCATTACTTCACTCGATCCTTCCAAACATAAGTCAAATAAAATGATAGCATCAAATTCAAGCGTGGACTTTAAATTTCGCAAGGTTGTAACACTACCTGTTTTGATGTTCCTAGAGCTTAAATATCTTTCCATTATACACTTGAAGACTCCTCGAAGGTTACAATTACAACTTAAAACTTGATAGATCACACAGTTACAGTTATAACTTAAAACAATGAAAATATGTGAGATCGATGTAACTTCTGAAACAAGATGAGTATCAACTGTAATTAAATCAAAGGTCAAGGAAGATTAATGCAATTTTCTCATAAATATACTATATAGACATGTGAATAAAGTATTGGCCAAGTGTCATATTCTAATGTTCAAATAATAAAGAGTAAAACATCATTTTAGTTATTGAAATTGTTACCATGGGTCATATTAGTCTATGAATTTACAAAAAGGAAAAATTAGTCCCCAACTTTAGGATTTAAAAAGAACAAAATTTCCTGCCTCTGAAGGTCGTAAATTTCAAAGTAAAAGGGTGAGTTTTGATGAATAATGATAAACGACATTGTTTTACACCATTTTTTTATAGATAAAATATTAATGACGTCATTTCAAGTATGGTTTGGTACGTAATCGCCAAATTGGCACACTTCAGACTCTCTATTAAGTATAAACGATGTACACTAACATCATTGATCAAATTAACTGACAGGTTGCAAAAGTTAGGAGCTGAATTTTCCTTTTTTTGTAAATTCAAGGACTAACATGACTTATCGTGACAATTTCAGGAGCTAAATTGATGTTACAAATGATGTCTTTTCCAACGTTGTTTGCCAAGTAGACGCCAAGATAACACTTAGGGCTCGTTTGGTGGTCAGGATAGGATAAGGATGGATAAAATATGAGAGTTGGATAAGGATAGGATAGGATATGAGCATGATAAGCTCTTATCCTGTCCAATGTTTGCTGTGCATCAGATAATGACAGGATATGATATAAAATATTCACAAATGATAAAATTACCCTTATATCAAAATTATATTTTTTTTCAAAAATAAATTTGAATATTATGTGTTTGTTTTATACATTTAAATTAAAAAATATTTAATAATATCTATTTTCGGCTTTTTAAGTATACATTAATCCATTTTTTAAATTATAAAAAATTAACTTTTTTTTCACTTTTTATAAAAATTGTTAATTAAACCACATATTTTAATTAGTAGTAAGGTTGATTAATTAAGTTTGAAATCATAATTAAATAATAACAATATTAAGGGTAAGAGATAAAGAGAAAACATTTTCTTATCCTATCCTGTTGGTTCTAACCCAGCTCCACCCTCAGGATAGAATTATAACTAAGTAACAGGATATGATAAGCTAACAGGATAAGCTTATCCTATCCTGCTGGTTCACCAAACTACAGATTAAAGCAGGACATGATAGCTTATCCTATCCTGCCTCCCTTATCCTGACCACCAAACGGGCCCTTAAAGTGACATGTGTGGTATTCTATTAAGTGTAACTCGCACGCACTAACCTCATAAACCAAATCATTGATGATTGTAAATGTTAGAGGCTAATTTTTCTTTTTTCGTAAAGTCAAGAAATAATTTGATTTGCCAATTTAAAGATTAAATTGATAATTTACTTGATAATAAAACTATATCTTATAACCATTAGACATACCTGAGAAAAGTAACACAAAAAGTGGCTAATCCAAAATCATCTCAAAGTGTGAACTTAACATTTTTTTTTTGAAAAGCAATTTAAACCATTATTAATTTATGATAATATTTGTTGCACGATTTGTATTGGATATTATATATACACCGTGTTTGTATGTATCAATTATTTAAATTATTTATTTAATAAAATAGTTAGCGATGAATGTAAACTCATATATTATTAAACTATTTTTTTTACATATTTTTTTATACCTAGTTAATGATGTATAATTTGGTGATTAGTCATATATATTAAATGATTAAAGTGTTATTTAATATATATAGTTATCTTTACCATGACTTTGTGATTGTTTAACAATTTATTAAATTAACCTCGACCAATTAAAATTAAGGTTTAATTATTCCGTTCATCCCTGAACTATTTGAAATTTTTTAAATAAGTCCCTGAATTCTAAAAATTTGTAATTGATTCCCTAAACTTATAAAAAATTGTAATTGAGTATCTTATATCCATTTTCGTCAGGAATCCGTTAAGTCACTGTTAAGTAATCCATCCATTCGTGTATTTTTGGACCTCTGTACTTTTTAAGAAGATTCAAATAGGTTCCTATATTATTTGAAAATTTTTAAAATGGGACACTTTTTGGGAACTCTAACGGAACCTTATATGAAGGACTTAATTACAAATTCTTATAAATTTATAGATCCAATTACAAATTTTTAAAATTCAGAAACTTATTTAAAAGTTTTCAAATAATTCACCCACCAACAAAATAATTAAGCCTAAAATTAACTACGGATTTAACTCTTAAAAATGGATAACTTTTGGGGGGAATATATTCTATTTTGGATTCTCCCCAATCAAAATCTCTCTTTATTCTCCTTCGATCCGAATATAAGCCCTTAGATTCTAAAATATTTCTCTTTCACCATTCGACTAATCCAAAGGCGATTGAGAGATATATTGGACAGAGATAATTAGGGACTCCGGTAGCTAGATTTATGCGTGCTACTTGGCAAAGCCCTCCGTTTAGAATATTTTGCTGCACTGTTACTCTCTCACACTGCAAAGTCCTCTCTGTCCCTCTCGCCAAGCGAAGTGCACAAGGTGTTTGATAAATTAACTTAACGGGTTTTGTTGCTAAAGCCCAAGTTGCAAATAGACACCACACCACAGTGCCTCAAGTCAAGTCAAGTCAAGTCAAGAGTGCTTCCTACTGTGACACCTTAGGAATAGGAACATTATATTATACTTTTTTCTTCTTCTAAAAGTGGTAGTAGAATGTATTGCGCCACCTTCAATGTCGGACCTTGTTTGAATCTTGATGGAGTTTCTGAGCCATATGGGTTCAGACACCACAAATCTTGTTCTCTCTTTCTCGATACCTTGAATTTGAGGTTTACTGCTCGTAGTTTTGGTAGGGATACGCACTCACGCTCAGTCCGCAGTGTTTTCAAATGCGCTGCTCCTAATTCAGAGCCTTCAGCATCTGTTGCAGTTAACACAAGCAACAATTCTCGTAAGCACCGCACCTACTCAATCTTTGTATAATTATATATTATATAATTTCATCTACCTGCCACAACCTTTTTTTGTGTGGAGATTTTATCCTCTGAAATCATTATTGGTATGTCACTGTGGGTCTGGAAATCATTAAGGAGATATAGTAGTATGAAGTAAATTTCAATTGATAAGCTGTTGACAATAGGAACTTCTGTTTCTACTGAATGGATCAATGAGTGACAAAGCTTACATTACTTTCACCTGGATTGCAATGATATTACTGTTATACCCTTTTTATTTTATAGGTAAAAAAGTGCACACATCTTGCTCATAGTTTCTTCACAATTACAACCAATTTAATTTTCTGTTTTTGTTAGGATTGTATGATTTTGGAGTCAGGAAGAGAAGATTAAATGTCTTCTATGTCAACTGTTTACTCACTTTATTTCATTTGCTGTTTTTTTTCTTTGGGCCTAAGAAGAAAGGGTGTCTGTTCTGGTTATTGGTGGAGGGGGACGTGAACACGCACTTTGCTATGCCTTACAACGATCACCATCCTGTGATGCTGTATTTTGTGCGCCAGGCAATGCAGGAATTTCCAGCTCAGGAATTGCCACTTGCATTTCAGACCTTCATATCTATGATGGAGCAGCAGTAGCCTCGTTTTGCCGTAAATGGGGGGTGGGACTAGTTGTTGTGGGTCCCGAAGCTCCACTTGTTGCAGGACTTGCCAATGATTTAATTAAGGCTGGAATCCCAACTTTTGGCCCATCTGCAGAGGCTGCTGCTTTGGAAGGCTCTAAGAATTTCATGAAGAATTTGTGTGATAAGTATGATATTCCAACTGCAAAGGTCTGTCTTCTTGTTCTGAATTTCATCAACCAGATCAATGATTAATCCTTATTCTATAGGAACGATGCTGCTTATTTTTTCCTTCATGTATTGTATCTTATAAGTCGTTTATATGTTTTTTCTCCCTGTGTTTTGTAAAATACTAATTACTAAGAGGACTAGTTAAAACCATATGACTTTGGTTTCTGGGTATGTAATTTTCGTTCGGCTGACAGGGTTTCCTTGATAGTTGATGTTAATGTGAGAGTTTTCTACTTGTCCCTCGATTGTTCTATTAATCAAGTTGGAATATATTTAAGAATTGATGCTTATATATGATAATTAGTGGAGTAATCATGTTTGTGCCCTTATTTTTCTATCTCAATTCCATGAATATGGTGTTCTGCCCCTGCCCTCCTTGAATATATAAGTGTGTGTCTTCAGCTTCTTTTGGCCTTGTTTATGTCATTTTTGCTGCCGGAAATTTCTTACTTAGTTCTTACTAATCTTGGATTAATTAGTGCAGTACAAAACGTTTACAGACCCATCTGCTGCAAAGCAATATATTCAAGAACAAGGAGCACCAATTGTTATCAAAGCAGATGGACTGGCTGCTGGAAAAGGAGTTACTGTTGCCATGACACTGGAAGAGGCATCAGAAGCTGTTGATTCAATGCTGGTGAAGGGTGAATTTGGTTCTGCAGGTTGTCGCGTCATTGTTGAGGAATTTCTAGAAGGAGAAGAAGTGTCATTTTTTGCATTGGTGGATGGTGAGAATGCAATTCCACTAGAATCTGCTCAGGACCATAAGCGAGTTGGTGATGGTGATACAGGGCCAAATACTGGTGGCATGGGTGCATACTCCCCAGCTCCTATATTAACCAAGGAACTTCAGTCTATAGTAATGGATTCTATTATCATCCCAACAGTGAAAGGAATGTCAGCAGAAGGTTGCAAGTTTGTCGGGGTTTTGTATGCTGGGCTTATGATTGAGAAGAAGTCTGGCATGCCTAAGTTAATTGAGTATAATGTGCGATTTGGTGATCCAGAATGCCAGGTCAGTTAAGTCATAAGATGCTTGTTTGGAACGAATCCACTTTCTAATATAAGTACTTAACTACGACAGGCTAGAGCTCATAAAGGCATTAGTGAAAAAAAACTGCTTTAGGAATCTCATAATTCTCTTTTATGCACAAAGCACAGTTGATAGTGTAGATGTGTCCATTGTCATTGAGCTCATGTCATAATGTGATATGCAGTTTTTAATTCGAAAGATTTGCAATTTTTTTATAGTTCTTTTTCCCTTTGTTCATTTGAAAAATGTATAGAGGGGGGGGGGTCATTATCATTTGGTTTCGACTTTAGATCACAAGTTGATGTCTATTGATATTTCTGCCGATAGACAAATTGATATACAACCCTTTCAAACCTTTCTTTCAGTCATCTTGCCAGTTCAATGATATCTTAGTTCTAATCTGAGTTGACAAACAGACGCACACACAATTACTCCTCATTTTATTTACAAAACACAAGGGGTACAACATGTGATAACAGATAATCACATTAACACTATGTTATGTTACTAATATTGAAGCCATGTTGTTAACTGATGAGTATATCATTTTTCCTTTCGGAATTTTAAACAGGTATTGATGGTTCGGTTGGAGTCTGATTTGGCACAAGTTCTGCTCGCAGCTTGCAGAGGAGAGCTGAAGGGGGTATCACTGAACTGGTCTCCCGGGTCTGCCATGGTTGTGGTGATGGCAAGTAAGGGATACCCCGGATCATACGAGAAGGGAACTTTGATTAAAAACCTTGAAGAAGCTGAACTTGTTGCTCCTGGTATCAAGATATTCCACGCTGGAACTGCTTTTGACTCTGAAGGAAGATTTGTTGCAACTGGGGGGCGTGTTCTTGGGGTTACTGCCAAGGGAAATGATCTTGAAGAGGCACGTGATCTAGCTTATCGAGCTGTTGAGGTTATTAACTGGCCAGGAGGCTTCTTTCGTCGGGATATCGGTTGGAGAGCCCTCCCTCAGAAACAATTTGCCAGAAAGGGATGAAGTTCTACTGTGACAACGTCAGTAATAGACATTGGTCAATGGTCGATAGTGGTAAATCGGCTTACAAACACATCTCCAACTTAAGTGGGGCTTTCCTTAGTTGATGAATCTTGTTATTTTTTTTTGGTGTTACAGGAATAGGTAATGTGGTTACAAAATAGGAACATAAGCATTTATATGAACTGAAATTAGATATTGGGTGATGGGGTGTGGACGATAAAGCACTACGCCACTACCTACTAGCTCCACCATGATTCCTTTACAACTATGATAAAGAATCTAATGCATTCTCCAATAATTCTTAAATCATTATGTTACAAGAATGACTTGTTTTTTCTGTATGATTATGACCTTATATATTGTCAACATTTAAAGATGCAATGATTTTGTTTACATAATACAAAAGATATCTATTGTTTACAAACACCAATGTCATTTCAATTAAGAAATTATCACCCCAAACTATAAAATGATAACCTATAAATCTCGGCCATCATCCTCAAATTTAAACTTCCGGCACTGTAGAGAGATGTTTCAAATCTATTACAACAACAAAAATCTTATTCGAGTCAACCGTTGTAGGAAATCCACTTGCCCCATTGTTACTTTGTTTTCTTTGAGGTCCGAATAGTGCAGGCCAAGGAGAGGAGGCCCTTTTGTCTTTTAGATAGAATTTTTTGAATGTATACTTTACTCCGTTAAAGTTAACTAGAGACTCGATGGAAAGGAAAAAATATAAATAATATACCTAATTTAATATATGAAGGATAGAAGATGCAACTCGGATAATAAAATAAGGAGATGAAGTACAACAATAAATAGCAGCAGGTTCACAGGGAAAAATTGAAAATTGAAAATTACTTGTGCTGAAAAAGTCTAAAAGAGCCACATGGCTAATAGACGTTATCCTCTTTCAAACACAGTCAATCAATCCAGACCACCCAAAATCTGAACCAGAGAATGATGTGGAAGAGAAGAAAAGCAATTCTGCATTTGAATCTTTTCTTCTCCGTTTATCCCAAACTCGTGTCTTGCTAACCTCCCTCATCCCATCATGGGAACCATTTTTCCTCCTCACTCTCTCTCTCAACTCTTCGACATCAAAGCTTCATCCTCAGGAGTCCTTTTGTCTCCCTCTCTCCAACGCAAGTCAAGTTCTCTTTTTAGCTCTAAACCCATTATTTCCAGTCTCAGAAAGAACCAAACTTTATCTCATAAACCATCCTCACCTGCATGCACAAGCTGGTTGACTCATGCTCAACATGGCCTAGCAGCTTTGGCTATTTCCTTGGCTCTCAACTTTAGCCCACTCTTGCACACTGGCAATGCACTGGCATCTGAATTTGATGTACTTAATGAGGGTCCACCCAAAGAATCTTATGTCGTTGACGATGCAGGAGTGCTTAGTAGGGTGACAAGATCTGATTTGAAGCAGTTATTGTCGGATTTGGAATCCAGGAAGAACTTCCACATCAATTTTATTACAGTTAGAAAACTCACGGTTAGTTACATAACTATGTGCTTAAATTAACTGTTTTTAATTGCAAATCTCTTGCTTTCATATGCTTTTGTTTGAAGTTACAAGAATGTGAAAGAGTAGACAAATTCCTATCATAGTGTGCTGTGTTTCCATGTTCCCCAAAATGCAACTAATGGAGCATGAAATGGAAAAATGAAATGCTAAACAACAATCTACACACATGTATTACCTCACATCTGCATAGTTTTTACCGTCTAATTACAACTGGCCCAACTTGTTTTCTACACACCTAGACACCTATATTGTCATTCTGCTGCCATGTAAGTAAATGTGAGAGTTGAGTGTGAATTTGATGTGTACTTGGCATTTTTCAATGCTAAAGATTTTGGTTTTATAATGTGATTGCAGAGCAAAGCTGATGCTTTTGAGTATGCTGACCAAGTTTTGGAGCGTTGGTATCCTTCTGTAGAAGAGGGAAACAACAAGGGTATTGTGGTTCTTGTCACAAGTCAGAAAGAAGGAGCAGTCAGCGGTGGCCCGGCTTTTGTCCAAGCCGTTGGAGAAAATATCCTTGATGCCACTGTCTCAGAGAACCTTCCAGGTGCTTCCTACTTCCTACCATTTCACCTAAAGTTTACAAAGGAGTTCCAAGACTGGCTTGGAGTTTTTCCACTAACAAATATTGCAAACGTGAATTGCTGATTGTCATCTGTTGATAGACTTTAAAGCAATTATCTTTGATATGAAGATGGTCATAACATGTCAGCATAATTTCTTTTCCTTTTTTTTTTGGGGATGGGGGTGGAGAAAATTTTAGGGGGAGGGAAAGTATATCCATTCCAAGGTGAAGGCATGGCACAAGCAATAGCAAGGGCTTATATAGTGATACTTAGACCTTTGGCTTTGACTCCATCTAGTCGAGTCCTACCAGTTGAGTCAACCTTCATTGGCATTGTTAACATTATTTCTATGTTGCCTTTAATAGAAGCTAGCTATGTGTGACTCCCCTCCTCTGATTTCACTGTCTTTGCAACGGCAAAGTGGATTGATATGTTTTCAAACTTCAAATTTTTGGAAATCAACATATAATAATCTCGTTTTGGCTATCACAGAAAGCATCTGGCCCGTCAGTTTAGTTGATGGCTTGATGCTCATGCTGGTAAGGCCTATCTGCCCACAGTTTGCAAGAGATATTGATATATTTCTGTTTAAACTAGACAACAAGTTTCGGAATTAGTATTCTTCTTGATATACAACCTTGCTAAATTTAAACTCCCAATAGACGGAGAAGCTCATGTTCCCAATTATGCCCCCACCAAGTTCTAACATCTCTTTATGTATGAGACTTCTTTTTTAAAGACTTGAGTCCTGAAGTTAACTATGGGGGATGTTTCCAAATATAGAAACGTTCACACATATTACGAGAACTTTGGATAGTCTAGATTTTGGCATTAAGCTACCATCCACTTACATATACTTTTACTCGTTTGAATGCACACATTATTGATATTCTGCAAGTTTGTATTATTTATGAAACTTGTCAATCTTCTGAAGTCTTCATCAATAAGGAGCAGCTGTAATTTAATTTTTTTAAGGGGTACAAAACTAACAATATCTGGTTTTCATATGTAGTATTGGCTACGGATGAGAAGTACAATGAAGCTATTTTTAGCACTGCTAAACGGCTAGTTGCTGCCATTGATGGCCTTCCAGATCCCGGTGGGCCCCAATTTAAAGAGAACAAACGCGAGTCTAACTTCAAATCCAGGGAAGAGACAGACGAGAAGCGTGGACAATTCTCTCTAGTAGTTGGAGGTTTGTTGGTCATTGCTTTCGTTGTTCCTATGGCACAGTACTATGCTTATGTATCCAAAAAGTAAGAAACAGTTATTTAATTAGATCTACCTTCCAAATTCTCACTCTTTAAATTCCGATGTATAACGTGCAGTTGTAACCATGCTCATGTTAAAATTGAGCTTGTGAATGTTGGAGAATAAGGTCAGAGTTTTGGCTTGTAAATACAATTAAAAAGTATTGAACTATTATATGACAGTTTTTTATGTATTCTCGCTGCACACATTTATTTTAATTGTCATAACAAGGGTTATGTTGTCACCAAATCAAGCATACAAAACGGAGTGGAAGAAAATAAAAGCAACTATGCAAATGGAAAAAGAGATGTTAGACCAAATGCAGTGCTTAAACAGTTTCCAAATGAATTCCCAAACATCTACACACTTTACAGGTTGGTAAATGTTGTTCAAAACTAGCTTACAAAACTTAATAATTCTTATTATATCACACATTTATCCTTTTGGGGTGAGTTAAGGTTCTTAAAGGCAGGTAGAATGAGTTCTAGTTCCCTGCCTCTCAACTGGTCTTCAGTCTTCTATTTGTCAACGAGTGTTCATTTTCAATAAATCTAATAGTAGGTGTGTGAGTGAGTGAGTGTGTGTGTGTGTGTGTGTGTGGGGGGGGGGGGGGGGGGTCCTAGCTTTGTACATTGCATTGATGTATATATAACTAGAAGCCCTCTTGTAACATTGTTACTTCGACGTCGTGTACTCTATGCGGTGAAGCATGTGTCACCAATGGGATTTAGGGTAAAATACACATTGCCTCCCTATCTATATAGATCATCTTACTTCCTTCATTTTCTTTGTGTGGCTAAGCCCCTCTTAAGTATGGTTCACATTGAAAACTAACGTTCTGTTTAAACAAACACGCAGATACTGTGCACATGTCTTTCTCACTCTTTCTTTAATCTATTGCTCCTCTTCCACAGGGTTAAAGTGGGGCAGAAAATCGTGTGCACAACATGTGTATGTTGATTTGTTAGTTTTCAATGCTGACCATACTTAGGGGGGTGGTCTAGTGAAAACAGTTCAGAGAGGTTGGCTGATACAACCCTAGAATTAAGGGGGATAATGTGTATTTTTATCCAATTTTTTATTGTGAAAGAAGTCTAACTAACTAATGGTAAAGCATCCTGGCCGTGTATTAAATTACAAAACCCTGAACATAATTACACTTCCCATGTGACAAAGTAAATTGATGCAATCTTAAATCATGGGTTTAATTACTCGGTAAGTCTCCGAACTATTTAGGAATTTTTAAATAGGTCCTTAAACTAAAAAAATTTATAATTGGGTCCCTGAACTTTTAAATATTTTGTAATTGGGTCCCTGTACTTTAATCGTTTGTAATTGGGTCCCTGAACTTGTAAATGATTTGTAATTAGGTCCCTGGGGTAGGAGAAGAACCTTGTAATTAGAGCACCGTATAAATCTCTTTCGAGATTTCTTGTCGATCTTGGAGGTTAATTGAACCATTGGATCACCACAATAGCAAATGTTTTAAAAATGCCTCACATCCCAGGGACCTAATTACAAACTATTAACAAGTTCAGGGACTTGATTACAAACGTTTAAAATGTAGGGACCTAATTACAAAGTATATCAAAGTTCAGGGACTCAATTACAAATTTTTTTAGTTCAGGGGCTTATTTAAAAATTCCCAAATAGTTCAGGGACCTGCAGAGTAATTAAACCTCTCATATTCATTTGTAAGAGCTTGACTTTCATTCAAGTTTACAATCAGCTATTGCTTTCACTACACCAGTACAGAAAGAATTAAGTTATTATAACAGTAAACACATTGAGAATTTTGGATTTCGAACTTGAGCTAGAGAAGGAAGGGCATTTTGTTTGAGAAAGGTGGCTCAGAGTAATTTCCTGCGAGAATTTGTGATGTGACATATTGATTTGCGGCCTCAGTGTAATGAATCCCATCCCAGTTTACATACTCAGTGCTGTCATTGCAACCTTTTGCTGTAATTATGGTCCCATTCAAGTTCTTTGTTTGTCCACAAGAAACTCGACTGTCATAGTTCAGTGGTGGACCTCCATATCCTCAACAAGCTATAATAGGTTGTTCAAACCCTGGAAACAAATAATCACACAAATTTAACTGTTTCCCCCACAAATACTGATATGTTAGAGAAGAAATTAACTTCATTATGGCTGATCCTGAGCCATGCATTCACGGACGTGGATACAATTCTAGCATTTTAATGATTGTAAACGTATAAGATAACTGGAAAATTTTGCTGCAATCACAATGGTTTGATTAAAGGGTAAAAAGGGAAGGAGGCTCCAGACAAAACAAAGCTAGAAATATGATGAATTTCCATAAAGTATTATGAAATGTACAATGAAGTATATTCTTCCATTGTCAAATCATTCAAGGTGATAACTAATGAATGAATTGTAGCTAGAGGTATGAATAAAACATAAGTTACTGCTGCATAACCTGCGGGATACATGCCAAAGGAAAAAAAAAAAAGGCAAAATCAATAACATAAGTGGAATTGAGATGAGGCAATAATATAAATTTTAGCAAGTTGCACTTACCATATTTAGAATAGTTTGCAATGAGGTTTGATTTTATGGTAAAGATATCAACATATGTAACATTTGCATCTGGATACTGGCCCTGCAGTTTACTACAGAAAGCTTGAAGCTGTAGATTAAAGGTCTTAGCCGCTTGGCTGTGTGAACTAACACATCTCAGTTCATCAAGCCTTAATGGATCCGTGCCAAATTTGGCAACAACGTGAGCCAAGCATCCAAGAGGACCCGTATTGTGTATCCAGAAATACCTAGCCCCGTGATTATACAGTTTCTAGCACACAAATAACAGATTTAATGTTAATTTCAGTAAAACTGTTTTTATACTCTAGAATTCAAGAAATTTTTAGGATAAAATATTTTGAATTAAAAAATGTGCCAGTTCATTGTTATTTTTTTTAGACAGCATGACACAAACCTTTATTCCAGTTTCAAATTCCAATAGAGTTGTTGGAATTGAGGCAAGTATTTGGTCCAATGTTTTTGAATAAAATGTACCAGCAAGATCATTCTGGCCTATGTCAAACATGTATAACCCCTTCTCAAAATAATCTTCAGCTGGGAGATATTTATCAAATTTCTTGCCTGAAACATTATTGTGATATTTTTTCTTCACACGAGTGAATGAGATAAACAGCAAACTTCAGTTTTGACACTGAAGGAATGAGAAGATATTTGATCAATTTATCATATACCTGCAAGCAATTCAAGAACTCGAGCTTTGAACAGGAGAAACTGAGCTACCTGGATCCCGAAGCTGAATGGGCTGATGGATGCTGCAGTGGCAGGAAGGATAGTTGAACCTGCTGCAACCCTTTCTGAAAATTTGGCAAACCCACTGAATCCATGTAGGCATTTAAGAATGGCAAGTCCATTGCACCCACTGTAATAATCAAAAGTATTGGCAGAAGTCTATCTCTTTTCCCTTATAATGAAACAAAGAATAAAAAAAAACATGTGGTTGGTCTGAGTGGTAAAGGGTTCGAACACCTTAAACAAGTGATCAGGGATTCGAATCCTGACTCTTGTGTATGGAGAAAACCTGATTGGGAAGGGAGAACTCACATTGTGTGCCCAACAGGTTCCCTGTTAGGAACCCAGAAATTAAAGAAAGAAAACTGAGAGTATTTTGTATTAATTGAAGAAAACAGATCTGTTATCAAAGGGATAACAAAAGCTGCATTACAATGGTAGACAGAAAAAATGGAAAACAAAGATATTGGGCAATTAGAGAGTACCCTGCTCTCCCAAGTCCCAAGTCCTAATTCCAGCCTCCTCTCCCCCCTCCCATTCCTTCCCTATATACCCATTTTCAACTGACTCCCACACTCTCCTTACCCTCTCTGCTGCCAGCTCAGCAGTTAGTTGCATTGGGTCATAATCCCCTACATTGCACCTCTCTCTCTCCTCACGTACACCTTATTTATTCTAGGTCCCTATCAACACTCCCCTCCTCAAGATTCACCTTGTCCTCAAGGTGAAGGCCTTGTGAATGATCTTGTAATTGCTGCCATAATCCACCAGGATCCCATTGCTTGAGGCATAATGGCCCAGTTCCCAAATCTTTGGCAGCCCCTCTTGCACTACTAGTTGCGGTAGGTCATGAACTGTCCCTCACATGAGCATGTTCGGCTCTAGCAATAATTGTTTCCATATCCTCCTCCTTTAACATAACTTGGCAGATTTTGTCAGCCAAGATGTTTGCATTTTTGTTGAAATAATTAGAATTATCACTTTGCCAAAGAAACACACCACATGGTGCAGAATATTGTTGAAAAGAGTAACACTCATCTAAATGCAATTCAGTCCCAGTGATAAGGACTTCTAGTGCCCAAGGTGATTGTATTACCTCAACAGTTTTAGGATTGAAGAACCAGTGATAACCCATCGCTGCAAATGATTTCTCAAAAGCACTTAGAGTGTTGCCCTCTTCCTGACCAAATTTCACTTTAGCACCATCCTCTGATTTAGTGGTTCCCTCCCAAGTTTCCTCATCACTAACCCCTTCTAGCTTTGGAGTCTCCTGATTAACTTTCACTTTATTAATATCTTCAGGCATAGAAGTTTCATCATGTTGAGTCAGTGCCTGGCCTTCGATGCTTTCCCTAACCTTATTCTCAATAACTTCCAATGCATTTTTGTGTTGTAGAAGGGGAATCCAGGAATTTTACGGGCAGCTGCAACCATTGTCCTAGAGCACAATCAATATCTGTACCCACTGTGTCTGCCTCCTTAGATGGCTTTGCACTCTCCTTAACAAGGCACTGGGCAATAGGCGCTTTTTGCTCCTTTAGTATTGCTAGAGCCTTGTGAAGTAACTCTGCTCTTTTCCACAGTAGAGTCTTGGCCCATAAATTTTTTGTTTTTGCTGATTCTATGGCCCTGTTAACCTCTTCCTGGGTACAAGCTGTTTGGGTTTGGAACCATTTATCACTATGGGCCGGACCAATTAGGGTAGCAATTTGGCCCAATGACCGAATCTGCACCCATGACCCACTTCTTTTATCCCTCTCACAGTTAGAATTAGAATGGCTGGTGTGGGGCAATTTGACCGCCATTCTTGTCCTTGTCTTGGCTGTAGTGGTCCTCTCAGCCACCACCCAACGAACTGTATCCGACGGCTCCGGTGGAGGAAGCTCGGTTAGAACTTCCAAGACCCATAGTTTCATCAATGTTGACTGCATCTCTCTCTCAGTGAGTGCGTCGTTGCCTAGTTTGCTCCCCATTGTTGTAACCTCCATGGATGAGCTTGGGTCTGGAGGTTCAGGCGGCGGCAGTGGGTCTTTTGGAGTTTCTTCTGCTGGAGCTTTCGGATTGAAATCAACCCTAATGGGCCGTGTAGCAGTGAGGCTGGGCCCAAACCCTAATTTAGCCTCTTCTGAGTCATTCCTTCTAATTCTTAGTTGAGAGACAAACTTCAGAACTCTAGTCCCCTCTTTTCCGTGTTGGGCCTGGCCCACTAGGTTAAATGAGTGACCCAATATCTGAATTGCAAACCCTACCTTGACTCCAGCTGGTCCCCCAAGAGCGTTGCCATCCTCTTTAGCCGCAAAGGTTCCTTCGACCACCCAACCAGTATCACGGCCTGGCAGCTCCGGCGGCGGCGGTAAGCGAAAGGACGGCGACTCTGGTCCCTCTTTTGACTTCTTCTTCTCTTCGACTTCGTCACCTACGCGGCGGTTGTCGATGCTCCTATTGGCCCCCAGAGAAACAACCATCTCCGATTCGCTATTCTCCACCATCAGACAACCCCTGGTAGTGCGATGCAAGTTGTCCAGCGGTAGCTTCATCTCTTTGTCTCCCCTTTCCTCAATCTTTTCAAACACGACCACAGGGAGCCGCTTGCAACATACCTGGTCCGAAGTGCTGATTTCTTCTTCATATTGCCGTTTCAACTCTGCCCTCCTTCTATCAGTGCTGATTTCACTGTTGTCGAGTGAATGAGACTGATTTACCTTATATGCGGCTGACTCCACTCTTCCTCCACTTCTTCTGGGGCGACTTGGAGCATGATCACGTCGAGATCGACGTTTGAAGTATTCTCTATTCCTCCTCTGTAGAAGCTGCTTGATCTCATCAAAAACTTGCTTCAGATTCTCAATTTTGGAATCCATTGTGGTGCGTGTTAACCAAGCTCCGGGATCGAGAGCTTTGATACCAATGTTAGGAACCCAGAAATTAAAGAAAGAAAACTGAGAGTATTTTGTATTAATTGAAGAAAACAGATCTGTTATCAAAGGGATAACAAAAGCTGCATTACAATGGTAGACAGAAAAAATGGAAAACAAAGATATTGGGCAATTAGAGAGTACCCTGCTCTCCCAAGTCCCAAGTCCTAATTCCAGCCTCCTCTCCCCCCTCCCATTCCTTCCCTATATACCCATTTTCAACTGACTCCCACACTCTCCTTACCCTCTCTGCTGCCAGCTCAGCAGTTAGTTGCATTGGGTCATAATCCCCTACATTGCACCTCTCTCTCTCCTCACGTACACCTTATTTATTCTAGGTCCCTATCATTCCCCGACGGAGATTAGTCACTGTTAACGGCGATGGATACTTCGTACCTATGTCATGATTACCAAAAAATAAAAAAAGTTACACGGTGCATGGCTGTAATTATAGATAGAACTCGTATTTTTATTCTACTCCTTTTTAGTGCTATCCTATCCTATTAGAGAAAGAAAGAGAGTAGAAGCAAATATTTTTCAGGATGTTTATCTCATCTTCTGTCTCTAGTCTTCTTCCTTTTTGTTGCAAGGATTTCCAAATCTTATTACTAGTGTTTCAAGAATTAGTCGAGTTGCTTCCAAATTGACTCCAACACCACCTTATGGCAATATAAAAAAAAAGAAGGTGAATTCTCTAGTATCTCAAGTGTCACTTATCTTGCCTAGGTGGTCCAATCAAATGGTGATAGTCATTTGATTTAACCCATTAACATGACTCATTTATTGAGATGGCGCATTCTGGTTGAGCAAGGTAATTTTTATCCCAAAATTATTAGGGTTATCAGAGAAAGCACCTAAAAAAAATCATATGAATGCATGATTTAAAAACTTCATCAAGAAGGCCTAACACACATGATAGATAGCTGAGTTCTTTAACATATTATGAGGAGTTCGATTTCTGTCGTGTGTGCAGAAAAAAGACTTTGTTGGAAAAGATAAAATTCACTTTAATGATCTATACGTCTCAAAATAGATTAATCTCCGGCAATCAGGAGTGGGATACCCTTGTGGCCACAAAAAAAATTAAGAGATAAAAATATATCAAGGAAAACAGAGAGCAATCAAGAATTTGAACCTTGTTATGTTTTGCAGGTCGGGTCTAAATTTTAACATCACAATTCACAACCTTTTGTCGCAAATTCAATTGTCATGCCAGGCTGGACAGGCCCATCCTGAGGCCCAATCAGGTCTGTTACTCCCTCCTCCCTTGAAGTTGAAGTTGAAGGCTTAAACCCTTCGAAAGCAGAAACCTCTCTCTGTGACTGTGTGTTTGTTTTGGATCATCATCGTGATCTGAGACCTCTAACCGAATGTTTGTCCATTGATATCGAAGTTGAAGTCGATGATGCCTTTCAAACGATTACAGTCAGAGTTAGTTCGCACACTCTATCGTGCTTCTCAGATTCGACAGGAATCTTCATCCTATCTGTGAGTAACGCTTTGCTTTCTCGGCAAAATGTATCAACAAACTTCTTCACGCCGTTTATTAAGATTCAATTGTGTTTGAAATTTCAGGCTCAGGAGTTATTCCATTGCCCTATCAAACGGTAATCTGTTTCACCACAACCATAGATTTTTTTTTAAGAATTCAGAATTGGCCTTTTCAAACTTCAATTTCAATTTGTTAACAATTCAAGTGATTTCTACTTGATCAGGTTCTGATTATAGTTTCAAGAGCCTTCATCCTCATTTGTATAAGGGTAACAATGGCTTTCCCTTGGTTAGTGTAAAAACTTTGACACTCCGGTCTACAATGGTAATATTCTTCAACATGATGATCTCTTATCAAGACCATGATGATTTTTAGATATGTTTGCTATTTGACTTCTTAACCTTCTTATTGTGTCTTTATTAGGCTTCTGATTTGTCCATTTTCATAAACCATAAGAGGATGGTAACTACTGAAGCCAAAGCCCCTCCTGCACAAGCCAAAGGCCCTCCTCCACAAGCACGGCTACGGGTGGGCTCTCTTAAATTTCCTCTCTTCATTTTATGATGATCTGAGTATTTTCTGTTATTCTTCATAATACATGGTATATACATATTATCCAATGTATATTTATTGTATTGGATTGATCAAATTTATGGGAGGAGTTTTTTGTTATATGGAGGGTGGAACCCGTTTCACTTCGGAGCTATGCTCATCTGTCTAGTTATGGAGCTATTTGTTCTATGATGTTTTCAATTTTTTTATATGCTCTATCATTTTTGTATTCATGCTATGGTGTTTTCAATTGATTGGTTAGTGTCTCTCTTCTCTATGCTTTCTTGTATGCCAGATTATATAGCCACTTATTTTACTAATTGAATTGAATTACTGGATTTATTGTCTCTATATTTCCTTTTCATGGAAAAATTACCAATTTAAGTGAAAGGTTTCTTCAAACAGCATCCTACTCTTCAACCAGAGGGAGAGTGGAACCTAAGACATGCAGTTTATGGCTAAAATTAGCACAATAAAAAGATTTTTGTTCATTCATATATTATGTACCTTTTTAACATTAATAGCATATTATTATATTAGCATTTCAATTGCAAATCCCATGAGAAACTTCCATCATCTAAGTTTCTAACAACTTTAAAGTGGATATGCCAGATGTAGGTATATGCACTATATATGTGTGTTGTGCTCTAAAACAGTCACCTGAAGAGTTGATAATTAGATGGATTTTAGGCAATTCTCTTACAGGAATTTGGGCATTTATCTACTGCTTAACAGTTGCTTTGTCATTATACACTCTTAAAGGATAACACAAATGAAATTGATCTATTGCAGCTATATTTGATCTTTTAATTTTCAGAATAGGCAATAATTTTGATGCTTTGCGAACATACAATTGATGCAGGGAACACAAATATCCGTATCAAGTCCTGGATTTATTTATGAACCTTACAAACCCCGTGAGAAAATCCCATTTTGGAAGAGGTTAGATCTCAATGGTTTTATACTTGACTTTTCTCTAATATAATTTCCTTTTATAAAGAAAAAAATATAGCAGGAACTTGTGGTTGAGTTGCTAGTTGCTACTGCCATACGTATGATTTTTTTTCTTCTAAAATTTAAATTTGCTTCGCAGTTTCTGGGTTTAATTTAACTCGGAAGAGTATCCATAATGCTGCATCTGCTTAGCATTATTTACATCTTTTTCTAGATATTTTCTTTCACCAAATTAACATGCCTTCAACACTTGTATAGCATTACATTATCTTGTAAACTATTATAATTATGTGTCATGATTTTTTCTTTAGTTTCTCAGATGTTTGATGTTTGATGTATCAGATGGTTCACTAAAAGTGGTTGGAAAAGAACCAAAGACGACATAATGGTGGAGGTGATGATGCATGCCACTTACGCTAATTTCTGTTTGCATATTCCCCCTCATTTTATCCTAAGCATTTTTATGTAATAATTTCTGTTGATCCAAATTTTTCTTTCCCATCCCCTCTTTTCTTTTACCACAATCTTGGAGAATAACATCAGATTGTTACTTTCTTTTAAGGATGATTTGCTCTCCTCTTCCTGATGGCCTTTCTTCCCTTTCTTTCTGCTATGTATTAGTCTTTTATCAGAGAAAAGAAAATTAAAGTCACAGAAAGTATTGAATCCTGGACATTGGACATTAACTCTTTGTATTAATGGATGTTATCAATCACCTTAATACCTTTTGTTTTTCGCTCTGCTTCAGATAAAAAATGCCTATGCCATAGCACGGTTAAGAAAAAAAGGATATTCGAAAACTCAGTTTTACAATGAGGCTGTCAACATGTACAAGGAGGTATGCACCTGTTATGTTCTGTAGCCTTTACTGAGCTTTGCAATTTTTAACAACTCATTCTGCCATTTGATTATATAATCTTTTACTGGTTTCCTTTTAGTAGTTGAAGGCTATACAGTAGGACTAAAAGAAATTATGTAGATAAAAAGTATATTGCAATAATTACACTTTCGGTCTCTCTAGCTTCAAACAAGTTCTATGTTGGTCATCAACAGTTGTTGCCCTCATGTTCAAAATTCAAATTGACATAAATAAGTGAAGTTAGTTTTCTATGTGTCTCATCATTTCTACATCAGCAAAGATAGTGGCACATCCTAAAAATGTCTGGCATGGCGACATCTTTGCTTTTGTGGCTCTCGTTTCTGGTGTATCACTCACTATCTTTGCTGACATGGAGATGGTCTGGCACAGTTCCAAATCAGCAACAAGAGTGCCATACAGGTCCACTTTGCACCAATTTGAAAACCAATGACGACAACATTGATATCAGAACTAGGGGATCAAAATCAAACTTGATTAAAACTAGAGGGATCAGAATTTAATCAAATTTAAATTTTATACAAATGAAGAACAATTAGTAAAAATAATGAATGATAAATATTTTTTCTCAAAAGATGCAGTCTTTAAACTTGAAATCTCTGATATTTGATTTGCTGTTGTATTATGTTAGAGTATAGTTACGTTAGAGTGCTGTGCACGTTGGCTAACAGTTAGGCTAAGTAGCTCATTTGCTGAATAAACTAGGCGGTTAGATTCTGTTAGAGTTTGTTAGAAGTGACAGCTGTTAGTAACAGCCTCACTCGTGGTATAATTACTACAGGCCTGTCAGAAAGCATCATTTTTATAAGTAACAAACAGTTCTCTCTTTTCTCTCTCATATTCTCTCTTCTTCTCTAAGTGTAATATATTGTGATGATTTGAAATCCTTAGGTTCTTGATTTACTGTTATATTTTGATTATTCAAATCCCTAGGTACTTACTTTCACATCTGTCATCCGTCAGTGTAATGGAACAAATTATCAGACTGGGGAAGCAGATATAAATGGCATTTGATTAGCCTTTTTAACAAACAAATTTACTTTGTCTGTTTTGTGGCTCTGCCACACCTTGTGGGTTCTAGGATATGCTGCATGCAGTTTTTTTGACAGAATATAGCAGCAAGATTGATATCATTTAGTAGATTAGGAGGAGAGCGTATTGTTGGAAAGAAGATATTAAAGGGAGGTTCAAGCGTCGAGCATAATAAATTTGAACAAACTGCCTCGATGAAATTAAGGATAAAAGACTTTGATGTCTGGCCTTTGGTTGGGTTGTGAATTTTTACCAGCTAGGACAATTTATCATCACTAGTTCTTGGTAATATCCTTCTTTTGCCTTGAAGCATGCGTTTTATTCTATCTTGGTCTTGGCTTTCTTTTGCTCCATGATTTCACTTGGAATATCATCTTTTGGCTCAGTGCTGAAGTTTCTTTTTCCTTTTCTCCAGATAAACACACTAATAGCTAATGGTGACAAAAGAACATTAAGGAAAGCAGTTACTGAGAAGATGTTTTCTGTACGCTTCAGTTCCTTTTTGTGTTTTTATCTACTTCATTATTGTAAGAACTGTGTTGCAGCTCTGTACAATTTTGTATCAATAATTTCTGAAGAGAATATAGTTCGACTTCTGAGGTGTTGTATTTCATTTTCTTGTCCATAGGAACTTAAGAATGAAATTAAGCAAAGAGAAGCTGCATTAAGCAAGGTTTATTGGGAACTGGTTGAGCCTGTTGTTAAGATACGAACTTTGCGTGCTCGTCTGGTTAGTATTCCTTTTTACTGCATGTTATATATATTAAATTAAGATGATTTAGCGACTCAAAATGTAGCATGAATATGAAATAAGAGAAAGAATATCTGCCTTTCCCGGCATTGGATCACGTCAAGGAGCTGACATCGTTAACTTGCTAAAAAATGGTGAAGCATCATTGATTACAACCTGGTTCAATTGGATCAAGTAGTACTATTTGCTTTGGTAGGATGTATTTTTGGAGGTGTTCTGATCATTTTACGTGTGAAAACTTATCATCCATAAAACTAAGGTATTTTTCTTTCTAGATGCCATTTCAATTATATTTTTGAAGTTAATCCCATTGGTTTCTTGGCATCTTTCTAATTTATTCTCTGGGCATTTTCCTATGGTTATGTCTCCTAGGCACCATGAGCAAAAACTTAATTTTGAAGATTTTTCGTAGTTTCTGCTGCATAGAACTTTGCTAACGATAAAATATGTTTATAAAATTGTGAATCTGTATGTTTGCTTTAATCATGACGAGGATTCCAGAAGTATAAATTGACCAGGTCCTGTTTGTATGCATGTCCTTTTTAACCTACTAGTGCTATGCAGAAGAGCAGATTATATATGATGATGAATTGTACTTCTCTGTCCCTTTGTCTCTCTCTCTCTGACACACACTGTAGTGTTGTGCTTCTCTATATAATGATTTTATGTTATGAAGATTTCTTTACCAATTACAGATTGCCGTTGATAAAAGCCTAAATAAAGTATTTATTCAGCTTACTCTTGAGATTTTGGCTAAGCAGGTATTATTTTCACACAATAAAATTAGCGCTATCCCAGAAAATCTGTACCCATGGTTTCATGAGTGATAGGAATTTCAAGAACTTAGAACAGTGAATTAATGTTATATTGCAGAAATTTGAAGCGTATGACTCAAAAGGTGCTGTTGTATCTGGAGATAAAAACAAGGAGGTAATAATAAATTTCTTTGTTTCCGTCCTACTGATGTTCCTGATATTTATTCCCTTTTTCTTTCTGCCAATTAGCATAATGCATTAAACCATCAAAGCAAAGATAGTCAGTTCTTTCTTCATTGGCTTTTATTTTTTTGCCCATTGCTCGGATAGAAGGGGACAGTCTTTATTTATTTTTCCATGGTATGAATTTTATAGAAGCTGGGTACTCATTTTCTTTGAAATGGCAACCTACTATAGCAAAGGGAACTTCATGTAGTTTTAAGGATGCATCCCTTTGCATTCCTGACCGCCAAAATCAGTTGTTTACTCAAGTTCAGTGCCTTGTTCTTTATTTTAATAAAGGCCCCCCTTCCCCTTCTCTTCGGACTGATTGCTGGTTTGGTATGTTTTCCAGGTTCTTGTCCGTGATATATGGGTTTTTGAGAAGTCTCTGTTTCACTCAGGAGCATACTGGCGTCTGTGTGGACGGATATCACCAAAAGTATCATAGCTGATTTTGGCGTCTCCTTGAAATTTGAGACAAAGTTTGTTGGATAAGTTCTAGCTGTTCCTATGTTGTGACCTTCTAACTTTTGGCTCGAGCTTAATTCTTATATTGATTTGTCACTGAAACTATGAGGAATAAAATCAAATATAGGTGTAAACCTATCCAAATTTTGTTTTTTGGATTAAATCCATTTGGAGCCAACCCCGCCTAACGTGAAATCTATTTTGTCTCTTTCCTTGTTGCGAAGTAGTATCCGTCAAAAGAAACCAGAGTGGGAAAGGAATTGGGATTAGCTAACGTTGGCATAATAAAAAAGTAGACGTGGAAAAATGGACAAAGCAATCCGATCTCCCCAAACCGAAGATGCATCGTCACAAATAGATCAACAATTCCATAGTAATCTGACCCCGCTAATAATTTGGAACGACGCTAAAGCAAGCATATAGATTTTTTATATTGTATCAGTGGTGATTAATTGCGTCATCAAGTGTGCTCTTGTGACGCAATAAGAATAATCAGAGTATCCAAGATGCAGGCAATCTTAAAGCAATGCCCTATATTCTTGCTTTCCACTTTCATATTGAATATCACTTTACGAAGGCTGTAAACTTTATGGTTAACATCCCTTGTAAGAAAAGCAAAGAATATTTTGTCTTCCAAATAGTTTCAATATTTACTTCGAAGTTTAAACTATGTTCTTAGCACGCGGTGGGTTTATTCGATCTCTTCTTCCACCCTACCCATTTACACACACCATAACACCCTTTTCACATCTTTATCTCTGGATAAAAATTTAGCAGATGGACCAAAGAGAATTCCATCTTCAACCTCTGGGCATCTGCTACAAACTCTACCATTTTATCATGAAAACTCTTGCTTCACAAGCGGTGAAGACTGTAACTTTAGGGCATCCTACACATTACAGATCAAGCTCAACTGCAATAAGAGGTTCTGGCTCTAAAGCAGGTAAAGAAATACGGATAGAGACACCAAGTGAAGATGGTGGTGACAAGGAACTCCCACCAACTCATGGCAACTCTATTTCTTCTCTTGCAGGGCAGGCTGAAGAGAAGAACAATCCATGCATGAGCATTGATGAGTTGGCGGGAGAGAATATGACATTGCCATTGGCAACAACAAGTTTACCACATGCCAAACCTCCAAAGAAAATGGTAAGCATTAATGACAACGTGGAAGAGATTGTCCCAAGTAAGAAGAAGAAGAACAGGAGGAGCAAGTCCTTCCAAAAATCAAGTTCCCTGGATCCAAACGAAGAAGAAGAAGAAGAAGAACCAAAGCCTCTGCGATCAATTCTTAAAGTGGGTTTTGATCTCAATGACAAGCCAAATTCAATTTGTTAATTTCTGTAGTAGTAGTAGTAGTAGTAGCAGTGTTGATAATAGTCAGTGTTGATAATATACATTATGAAACTGGCCAGTGTGAATGTCAATCCGGATCCTTTGTAGCAGTGCAACACTCCCCGGGGTTCAAAAAACACACAGGATACTGCATGCAATAGGTATTAAATTTCGTCAGTAAATATGGGTGGAGATAGCTGCAGGGGATCATGACTAGTGTTAATGTGGTGGCATTATAATACAATCTTTTTATGCATTGAAAATTCTACAAATTAGCTTCTTTTCTGTTATGGAGTCTTGAACAAAAGAAACTTAAATTCTAAAGCAAGTTGTATTTTATTAAATGCTATGTTTTTCACCTGACGATGTGATATGATTCATATGAATAGATGCATGGATATAAAAAGTAAAAACTAAACATTGGACTCCTCAAATGGATTAGGATCCTCTCGTGTACTGAGAAAACATGATTAAATCTTAACCTTACATTTGTATGAAACATGTCTATTTTGAAAGAAGATATATAAGTTATTGTCAAAAAAAAGAAAAAAGATATATAAGCTTTAACTTAAATAATATAAAATTGAGATTTGTTCAATATGACCCTCCTGTTTTCCTACAATAGAAGAAGATCCTCATCCAATAACAAAGATCCAAATTTGTGGGAGAGAAGAAGTACCCCATGTTTATCACAACTTCAATCAATTAAGTTATTATTATCTTTAAAAATTCTAGATGTTATGTTTGAAAATATCATGTTAAATGGCCAAGTGGAATTCTTCTTGTCGGCACTCAATAAAAATTTCACAAAAATAAGCACAAAAAATTGTTTATCACAACTTGAATCAATTACGTTATCTTTAATAATTCTAGATGTTATGTTTGAAAATATCATGTTAAATGGCCAAGTACAATTCTTCTTGTCGGCACTCAATAAAAATTTTCCCAATAATAAGCTGACACTTAAACCACAAAAAATTGTTCAACCGGTCCACTTCACTTGATAAGGAAAATACGTGATGTGAGCCCATGAGACAATTACAAGATTGGAAGGATAATGACGAAGAAACCTGCAAACTATTATCACTCTCTTCTTCCGGATAAGTTGATTGGAAAAAACAATAATGGAGACGCGGGGAATCGAACCCCGTGCCTCTCGCATGCGAAGCGAGCGCTCTACCATATGAGCTACGTCCCCATCACTTGTTGTATTTGATGTTTTAATTCTTATCAACACTATATAGCCGCTTTATTCGGTTGAGGTTCTATTTATCCCTTACTCACGAGGCCAATCACATAACCAAGGAAGAGTTCATCGAGTAATTTCATTAATGGTATTTTGGATGTATGTTATTGGTTTTGAAAATTCAAGACTCAACCTGCTTTAGCCCAAGTTAATGAATGGGATTGGATGATGAGAAGTAGATCTTATATATTTCATGTCAGGTTCAAACTCTATTTTAGTTAGACTTAACCCAACCAAATACATAATATTATATAATTTATAATTTATTTTTAGAAAAATCAGAATAAATTACAAAACTTCTTTATTTAAATTAATGCTTAAGAAGCACAAACATAAAATACAATCTCGGTAAAATATGACATCAATACAGCAAATAACAAAAATTAAAAATCAATAAGTTAAAGAACAAAATCATCTTAATTGATAATACACAAATGATTTGCCCCAAACATAATGAGCAAAAAACAAAAAGATTTGGATAACCCACCATTTCATGATAAAGTCGAATTCAGGCCCAAATACTATGGGAATTATGAACTATCATTCTTCCAATTTATAAGCTTGTAATGAAAAGTGATTATATAAATTCATGAAAAGAAACAGTGCAGCCAAGTTACCAAATTGTGCATTTTTTTACCATTTAATAGAAGCCAATAATACTGCCCAAAAAAGTACTAACACCACTCAGTCTGAATGCACTATGAACAGGCCTTCGTTTAAGGAAACCTAATACATCTTTGTTCTTACTTTGGTGAGTTTCAATCTTCAGTTCTTCCTTACCGCTAAGAGAAAGAAACTACGTTGATCGTTGGGGTTTAGCGACGAAAGCGGCGGCGGAAACGACTTCACCTCACTCCAGTTTCATCTTCCTTTTGCCACCCTCCTCCTCCTCCAATTGCAACAACCATTCTCATCATCATTATTGTCATTGTTATCATGAATCTTATCATCATCTATGTGATCACCACCGACTCGCCTCTCATCAATGCTCTAGAACAACCCAAGGCTCTTGGTGCAACACATGAACCTGTCGATATCATCAGCGAATCCAAGCGGTGATAGCGGATACACGTTAACATGTGTGGTGGCATTTGAGATAGACGTCGGTTGCATTATTAGTAGTGGTGGCGATAGGCATGAAAGAATGAATGTATTTCTTGAAGGAGATGATGATGGTATGGAGAAGGATGTGGCGTCTATCTTACACCAACACTAAAAGGAGTGCAAACCTTGCACCTCTTCTTATTGACCAATATCAATATACCAATTTGACACATGTGCAAACTGACATTTTGTGTTGAATATTTGACCGATCAAATTAAAGTTTTGTATTCTGCCTTCATTTGTTGAATAACCATTTTAGGGGCTTACTTTGTTGAATATTTATTTTAGGGCCTTACTTTTCACACCCGTTTTTTTACTCCACACAACCTATTTCCATTTTTTAATTTATCTTTTTTCCCTTATTACCCTCTTCTCCCTCCTTCTCTCTTCATTTCCTCCCACCCTTCGCTTATCCGAAACCCACCCCTCATTTCCACACCCCACCTTATCTGAAAAAATATCCAAACCCATCTGCACCTCCACCGCCCTTGTCCTTGTCCCTGCGCAGTCCCATCTTCGGCAACAAGGACCTTCCCTTTTTGTTTTTGTTCAGACTAACATCACTTTAATGTTAGCAATGGATCTACTATATTTATTCCCTAATTAACGATCGTACTGTACTGAATCGGAGAAGATGCGAAAGGGGAAGGAGGAAGTTAGGGATTTCGTCTTTGTTGAAATGAATTTCGCAGAAATCATAACATTTGCAACGTTAAATTATTTTAATAAAATACCTTTCAAAAAAATTTATTATATTATATTATAATTTGAAATACAATATTTTCAACAGCTAATCTACAAATACATATAAAGTTTAGATATGTTTGACTACATATGACTTCAACTTGGACTTCAACCAAAAAAAGCTGATGCCATGTGACACTTTGATTGGTCAAGAATGATCTACTTTAAGGAGCAACCTTGCACTACTTTTAGTGCTGATGCAAGATAGAAGGCATCGGAGAAGGAAAGAAAAAAGTGAAAGAAGAAGAAGAAAATATAAAGAGAAAATCGTCATATCACAATATATAATAATCCAACAGGTGCTGACATCTGGATGGAGGGGGTTTTGAATTGAAGAATCCAAATTGGTTTTTGAAAGGGAGAAGGGAAGAGATGAAGGTGAGGGTAATAATAAATAATATGCTCACCCCCAAAGATAGAGATAAAAGAAGAGGGATATGGTAATGGTAGGTATGATGAGGTGAAGAGAGTGGATGAGGAAAATTAACAACAACATGTGAAACTGAATAAGATTATCAATAGAGTTTAATTTTCATGCACTGTCAGTGTAAATGTTTTTACACTGTCAAGCAATCAGAAATAATGGTATATGTGATTTTTTTGGTAGTTAGGATAAGAGTCAAATATTTCAACTTATGTGTCAACTACTGATTGGTTGACTATGTAAAAAATATTTACTCTGACAGTATATATCAATTAAATCCTTATCAATAACAATGCGGGGCAACAAATTTTTTATCATACTTCATTTATGTCATTAATTTTGATTTTATGTAGAATTAACTAAATCACATAAATTCATTCGTTATTTAGTGGTCTCACATAATATCCAGCTTATAATAAAGAATGTATTAGTAGCATTTCACTATCTTATTGTCATATGAGCGAGGTATGGGCTAGGAGTGTTCATCAACCGATCCAAACCAATTCAAACCGCAAAAACCGAATCGAACAAACTGAAAACCGAAAACCGTAAAACCCATTTTTTTTCATTGGATTGGATCGGATTTCAGATCCCCTAGTGAAAATCGATTCAATCCAATCCAATCCAAACCGATCTACTATATACATATACTATTATTTTTTAAATTATAGTACTATTCATACTTCAACATTGTTTTTCATATTTTTATGAACGAACACTTTCATTCTCTTTAATATTTTTGTTGGAATTGTCAAATACTAGATGTATTGGAATTTGTATAGTTATTCATATACCAAGGAATCAATAGTTATTCATGTACTAGAAGATTTCATGCATGTACTTAGGAACTAAAACTACATTAATTCTAGTATATATAGGTTTAATGTTAGTTTTCGACTTAATATAACTATGTAATGATGTATCGGTAAAAACCGAATTATCCAATCCAATCCAAACCGCATTTGATTGGATTGGATTGAATCGGATTTTTTTAAAGAAAGCAAACCGATCCAATCCAAACCACCAGTTATTTTCATCTTTGAATCGGATAGTTTTTTGACTCAAAATCGATTTAATCCATTCCGCAAACACCCCTATTATGTGTTGTGTTTAGTGAAAGAGCCAAGTAAGAAATTACCAAATGGTGCCGGGTCCCGCGTGAAATGGACTATGATTCCGCCCAAAACGGCACATCGCCATTTTTCTTCCGCATTTCCAAAGCATATATCCTCATCCTCACTTTAAAAAAATTAAGGTATAAATAGGGGATGAATATCTTCTGTCTCAATTTTTTTATCTCATATTCTGTTTTTCATTAATAATAATTTGACATTTAAAAAATTTAAATCATAATTTATTAATATTTATGCTCATTCCCAATATATTTAATTGGTGAAAAACATTGAGATATCATTTTTTGGGACATCAAATTTTTATTAAGTGTCCTATTTTTTTTTTTGTTGACCGCTTTCAATTATTTATCTAGTTACTAATTGTTTTAGCAAAGTTTGCGCGCAAAACATCTGTTTCTTTTGTTTCCAAAGAGATAACATAAAGATTGGGATTTCGAATATTATCCAACTCTATGATCATCCTATCCAAAATAAAATATACAAATTTCATTATTTAAACATTCTAGATTTGATAATTCTAATTAACACATCTATTACATTTTACTTTACCTTAAAATACGTTCTACATTGATATTAATATTCTGTGTCTATAGTAGTTATCAAAAGCAGTTGTTAAAAAAACATTTTCCATGATTATGATGCCAATTAGTCAAGAATCTGTTCACAGATATATCTTACTTATATACCCACGTGAAAAGGCTAACACTGCATGCATGGTTTTAATAGCGCAATTTGGATCGCACTTTTTAAAACGCGATCGCAATTATGATTGCATCATAACATTTCTCTGTAATTGTCTGCAACGTAACGCAACTGCAATCCCGACCACGACACAATTTAAAACCTTGACTTCATGTAATTATATAAGCTTTGAGGCATGTCTGCGTATCCAATCCCTCTACGCGTGGTTGGGAAGACCGTGAATAAGAAGCTTGATAAAAACCCCGCAACTACTAATGGCAAGTTCATGATCAATGCACTTTCATTAGGTCCCTGATTGGAAATTAAACAACTCTGCACATTGGAGTGGCTGATGGCAAACATCAAGAATACAAAAAGGCATGGACAAAGTCTATCACACGGATTCTAAACTTGCACAATTCTGTGGTCTCTTCGCCAGTACTGTAGTAGTTGAAGATGTAAAGACCTTTGAATGTAGCGATACCATGGTAGTCTGGTAGAGCTTTCCATCTCTACTCATGAAGCTATCAGTAAAGGAGGACAAGAAGCAAATAATAGCACAAATTGCAATGATTGACGAAGTGAGGAACTTGTTGGAAAGTTGGCAACTCCCATTGTTGCAGAAGGGAGGGATGAGAGCATTAAATGCTAGGACAGTGCCGGTGGGAAGAAGGTTAGCGAGGTTGGCTGCACTTGCAAGGGTACTGTTGTGGAAAGGATGGTATATATGAACCATGCATGGTCTTGCAGTGACTGGTGTTGTATGAAAGATGAGTTAGCAGACATTTTGTTTTCAAGGAGAAAACTACCATGGATATATATAGGAGATAGTAGCTTTATTCTGTTGGTTATATTTATATATATGATTTCGGGTTTATCATTTATATGAAACTATTAATTATAGGGGAGGTGCATGGTTTAAGAAAGTACGTGGAGAAGCTAGCTCAGGACATGTTAATCACGTGGATAATTATGGAAGCACTACCGTCCTGGGCTCATACAATGAATGGCTTAATTACCTATTGTCATAAGTAACATACATAACAAAATGTTGTTTTGTTTCTTGTTTCTACTAGCTAGCTACGGTGAAGACACCAGAAGTGCAATGGCTTAAAAAGATGGCTAAACCTTTGGCTTTGTTTATGTTTAACCATCTTGAACTCTCTCAGTCACAATTTATGTCCTGTTTTAATTAACTAGATCACTGATTGATTCGAGGGGATTGCTTCCTATTTCTTTTATAGCAAAATTAAACCTTATTTAATTTGTTTTCTAAAGTATAAACTTATATTTATTAATTTAGTCTCTCTCGGGTAAAATTTATCACTGAATTTAAAACTTGATATTCTTAATTTTTTAATACCTCCATTCACGTGAGTTTTTTACCCTTAAGTGTGTATAATTAGGCATTGAAGCATACATTATTTTTAATAGTATTTTTTTTTTCCATACATATGAACTACAAGATAAAATCTATGCCTAGAAGTTTTAAAAGATGGGCCTTACACTTATATCATGATCCATCCATTTGAGTTTAAAAATTAATATGCAACATTGAAAAATGACTTGACATATGAAATATAGCTTATTCAATTAAACAAAAATGGTGTTGTTTGGCGAAAATAAGTTTAAAACAATTATATATATAGATATTATTTGAGTTTAATTTTGATAGAGGGATAAATAATAAAATATATAAAAAAATAAGAGTCAATGAGGAAAGGAAACCTCGTAAGTCGAAAGTCGTTCTGGTTCTCCCATCCATGCTGTTGGTTGAGAGCACAAGTCGCTTTGCTGCTTAGCTTCGACAAATGGACAGGTCAACGTGTGAATGAATGAGATTTCTATTCTCACTTTCTTTCTGGATTTTCTTTTTTTCTTTTCCGACTATCAATTACGTCATGACTTCACTTTCAAACTCATAATACAAACAAAATTATTAAATAACAACGCACCCGCTCTATTTTCTCTCTTCTTCTTCTTCTTCTCTTCCACCGCTACATTGCCATCACCACTGAGCTTTCATGGCGAATGACGCTGACTCTGACCAAATATTTTATTGTTTATGGTATGCATTAGCGTTTTCCTTCCTAAATGTTCTTTTTGTGTTTTCTGGATTTTTCTCTTTTCTTTTAGACCTGCCATATAGAATCTCAAATATGTAACATGCTACTTATGCTTCTCAGTTTTCAATTATTCCGTACGTTTAAACCATTCTCTGTGTAAAAAATTTGGAACTTTCCAAATGTTAGCTTCTGGGTTGCCAATATGCAATTTCCTTTTTCTCTTGGGGGTTCATTTCCGAACACAATTTTGCCCCTCACCAACATAATTTGGCTTTGTTTATGTTTAACCATCTTTTCCAATTGCGATATTGATCATGTGTTAATAACAGACCAGGGGTGTTTCTATTTCTCATAATTTGATATTATATATATAGATATATGTTATATGTTATGTGTGTGCTATGCAGGGTCAATAAGAAAAGCTCTGCTAATAAATCAAAGAAGGTCCCAATGGCCGATTCTTTTAATCTTAAACCCAAGAGAAGCGCATCTCTGTTTTCTTCCTATGCTTCTGCCCAAGGTTCTTCTCTCTAATTGCTTACTTTACATCCTAATTGAATAGACTTCCCTCATGCTTATAAGCTATAACTTTCATTTTTGTAGATTTGAGAAAGTTTGACTTGGAGAAAGAGAAAGAAGATGAGGCATCTCCAAGAGGTGTCTTAGAAGCCTGCTTTAGAGACTTTGACTCCCAGCAGCAACCACCTGAATCGGAGACCAGTTGTTCAAGTTCGAGGGCACGGTCTCATTGGGGCAAATTTTTCAAACTGTGGAAAAAAAAATCATTTAACCGCCTGCAATCCTTGCCACCTATTGGTGTGCCAAAGATACCAAAGTGGAAAAGCAAAAGCACTAGAGAAAATCATGCTCTAAATAATCTATACAACTTCAGGTCTTCATGGGTGACTTTTAGCCTCTCTGAACTGAGAAATGCAACCAACAATTTTAGCAATGGTTGGTATTCTGGCACTGGATTATAGGCCAATACTTTTCCATAACTTTAGTCTTTTATTACATAGTTCGATGTAATACCCTTTTGAATTTCTTTTGACCTCCTGTGTATGGATGCTTTTAGGGAAAACATTATAGCTTTCTTAAAATTGGCATCAATTTTTTACCATGTAGGTTTTGTTGTTCCTTTTACTTGTAGAAAATCTAATTGGAAGAGGTGGTTTTGCTGAGGTTTACAAGGGTCGTCTCCAAGATGGGCAACTAATAGCTGTGAAGAAACTGACTAAAGGGACTACAGAAGAAAAGATATCAGGCTTTCTATCTGAGCTAGGCATTATTGCTCATGTTGACCATCCTAATACAGCCAAGCTTATTGGATGTGGTGTAGAAGGAGATATGCACATTGTCTTTGAACTATCTACGCTGGGAAGTCTAGGATCTCTTCTTCATGGTTTGTTCTTAGTTGCAGTCTCCTCATATGTGGAAACTTGCTGTTTAACCTTTAAATTCTTTTACTGCTTATTCTCTCATGATGGATTCCAGGTTCAGATAAAAACAAATTAGATTGGAATAAAAGGTATAAAATCGCCCTGGGAATAGCTGATGGTCTCCTCTATCTGCATGAGAGTTGTCACCGGCGAATCATTCATAGAGATATTAAGGCAGAGAATATTCTGCTCACTGAGAATTTCGAGCCACAGGTTTTTTATTGATCTTCATTAGAGAGAATAATAAAAGAATTTTTTAGCGCATTACTTTGCTAGATGAAACTTGAGCTCCATGAATGTATTCTGTGGTTGTGTGCCATATATAGACCCGGACCTATTGAAGTTGCTGCTTAGCATTTTTGTGCACATTTCTGCTCATTTTCTTCTACCTGTGTGCATGGCTATCTTTGGGATGATTGCCTCCTGAAAAACAATATACAAGAATGTTTTATGTGGTGGTTATCTTGAACCATGCAATGAGTTGTGGGACTAGTGTCTCTTTTGATGGCCATGCTTAGAGTCTCTCACACAGAAACACCATCAAGCTTGTGTTTTTGAATGATGCTATCTGTGTCGGGTTTAGCTTTTTTAACATAATTCTTATTCCATGAAAATCTTTCAACTTTTGCCAAGAGATAATACATAAACTGAGCTTTGTCATTGTTTGTGCTAGACGTTTTCTTTCATGCCTTGTTAATTCATGTGCTGCTTGTAAATTAGATTTGCTGCTGACAATGTCCCTATGGGATTTTAAGGCTCTTCTGTATCCCTTGTTATTAGGGTATAAGTTTGACGTTATCTTTCTTCTGATTTATCACTCCCTGATTAATAATTGAGATTTCTTCAGATTTGTGATTTTGGGCTAGCAAAGTGGTTACCTGAACAATGGACTCACCATAATGTATCAAAATTTGAAGGCACATTTGGGTATGCTATGCTAATAAAAAGCTACTTATACTAGAGTTTGTGAGGTTCACATGATTTGATATTTCCCCCTATTTACTTGATTGGCAGGTATTTTGCTCCTGAATATTGCATGCATGGCATAGTAGACGAGAAAACTGATGTTTATTCTTTTGGGGTCCTACTTTTGGAGATCATAACTGGGCATCCAGCTTTAGATCATTTGCAGAAGAGTGTTGTGATATGGGTAAATCATTTACCCAAAAAGTGGTGTTTTATATTATCTTACTGTCACTACATGAGAGGCCTCAGCACATTGTGGATTCTTATGTATTGTAGGCAAAACCTTTGCTTGATGCTAATAACATCAACGAACTTGTTGATCCTTCTCTTGGCGATGATTATGACCGAGAACAGATGGGTCATGTTGTTTTGACTGCATCACTGTGTGTTGAGCAGTCTCCTATTCTACGCCCCCGCATGAGTCAGGCAAGTGCACAATAACCTTGAAAGTTGCACTTTCTTCAATTGGTTCTTTCAAATTGAAACTTTGTACAATGGCATTACCATCACCTTAATGGGGAAACTGAGATATTTTCAGTTACGGAACTGTGTATCTTCCCTGATAGTAGCTAATGTGACTCCACCATTTTGGTTAGGCTAACTGACAAGTGACAAGATAGTAGTCTGAAAAGAATTATGAATGGAGCTAACTGAGAAATATGAAGCCATATCTGTATTGTTCACCATTAGGGTCATATTCTTTCATTAGAAATGTATGTGATGCTTGAATCTTTCATAACCTGTACTGTATATTTGATGAACTAACTCCTTGCATCGATGAGTTATCTAATATGCTGTTCACATGAAATAAAAATTTACTATTTAATAATCAATCCATGTCACAAGTTTCGAGAAAATTATGGGAAATCATGATTTACTTAGACAAGTATCTGTTTATATTACTTTTTTTTTTTGTTTTAAATTGCATTCTTGAAAGGTGTAGATGGTAAAAAGAATAGGTTGGATATTCAGGAGATTTCGCTGCGATGAAAATGAGCTAAGCAGGCATTACCGTGAGGCCTAACAATCAAAAAGAGAAAAAACATGGAAATGATAGTAGAGTGATAATAACAATTGAAAGAAAAGAGTGAGAGTGAGAGAGAAAAGAACATAATGAAAAGATAATTAAAGATAATAAGGTTGCAGAAACTGTGTAATTTCACAAAAGATTGATCATGTTTTCTTTGATGGCTGCAGGTTGTAACACTGCTAAGAGGAGATGAGTGTGTCCTGGAATCTAAAAAAGCAAACAGAAGGAGGCCTTTCCTAAGAACATACTCAGAAGAGCTACTGGATGTGCAAGAATACAACTCAACAAAATATCTGAGAGATCTTAATCGACATAAGCAGGTTGCCTTGGGTTCTTGAGAGCTAAGGACATCATATTTAAAACCTATGACTAGGTTATTAGTTTTTGGTACTAAAAAGATGTATAAAACTCTTGAGCAGATTTCCTAAAGTATCAGGAATTCCATGGAAATGAACTCTTAAGACAGATTTTTCAAGTGTTTGCACAATTAGATCCATTCGATTTTAAAGTGTAAACTGTAAAGCATTACAGGCTACCTAAATTTACATGGAGCAACTTCATTCGAAAGGGCTATTGTTCATTCTTCTATATTTATCAAATGCATCCAATTTGCAGTTCTTCACTGCCCATTTGTTTGTACTTTGTATTGATTCTATCTATTGATTAGTAACAAAGGGTAAATGCCTTTTTTACACTTTGATGCCATTGTTTTTGGTGCTTTAAGTTTGAAATTTTAATTTCATTATTTTAGGAATATAGACTTTTTCTAATTCTAGACGAGAGAATTGAAATTTCTAGGGTATTTAAAATTCTAGAAAATTCAATTGCTTGAAATTTTTTTATTTGGATTATTGGATAGAATAATTAAATTTTTTCATTTTGGATAGAATAGTTAAATAAAGGTTATGTGTTATGTATAAACATAAAAAGTATAAAAAAATATTATTTTTTATCCTATTAAAAAAATATGGTGGCGGCGGTCCGACGACTGGCGGCGGGGGCCAGCGACGGTCCGACGACCGGTTGCGAGGGGCCAGCGGCGGCAGACCGATGACCGGCAACAGATAATTTGTAATCGACTGATAATGTAAAAACTTTACATTAACAATCAATCAAAATTAAACTCTTAAATTAATTAATTTAGAAAGCTAAAGAAAGTTGCAATTGAGATATAATACCAACTTGAGAAACACTACATAATAAAGTATCATTGGGAGCAATAGCTGCAGAATCGATATCTTTGCCGTAACATTTTAATTATGAAAAGATGTTTTTCTATACATAAATTATAGATTTTAAAGTTATAGACGTATACCTTGATTAGTATTACTGAAATTTACTTTTAAGGCTAATCCTTCAAACATCGATTACTAAATAGGAGATTCTAATTCTAATTCTATCAATAATTATCCTAATTAATATTATTCAAGTTAAATTTAAGTTCAGTCCAACTAAATTTAACAAATTTGATTGTGACCAATTGATAATATACTCTATGGAAATCAACCAGTGAATAACTTCTTTGTAATTAGATGTAGTAGTACCTAGCTAGCTAGCTAGCTTACATGAATCCCTCTTACAGCATCTCTAATGGAGCACTCCACGTTTTTACTTTTAGGGTCTGTTTGGTGGTCGGGATAAGGGATGCAGAATAGGATAAGTTATCATGTCCTGCTTTAATCTGTAGTTTGGTGAACCAGCAGAATAGGATAAGCTTATTCTGTTAGCTTATCATATCTTGTTGCTTAGTTATATTTCTATCCTGAGGATGGAGCTGGATTAGAACCAACATGATGGATAAGAAAATATTTTCTCTTTTATCTCTTACCATTAATATTGTTATTATTTAATTATGATTTCAAACTTAATTAGTCAACCTTATTACTAATTAAAATATGTGGTTTAATTAGCAATTTTTATAAAAAGTAAAAAAGGTTAATTTTTAATAATTTTAAAAATGAACTAATGTATAATTAAAAAGCCGAAAATATATATTATAAAATGTTTTTTTAATTTAAATGTATTAAAACCCACATAATATTAAATTTTATTTTTGAAAAAAATATGTAATTTTAATATAAGGATAATCTTATCATTTGTGGATATTTTATATCATATCTTATCATTATCTTATGCTCATCAAATATCGGACATGATAAAAGCTTATCATGCTCATATCCTATCCTATCCTTATCTGGCTCTCATATCCTATACATCTTTATCATATCCTGACCACCAAATGGGCCCTTAGGGAATTTTAAATGAGTCTCACCCTTACACATAACTCATTTTTACTTTTTACAACTTAAAGCACATTTTCTCTCCAACTCAGGACTTACAAAAAATTTACTAGATAGGGTCCACTAGTAACCCTACATTCTTACATTTCGTCAACAACCACCACTCCTTATTACTCAATAGGGCCCACCCACAACTTTTTTCCTTTAAGCATGAGTGCTTGTATAAGCACCTCCCAAAATTCAATGCTTGTTAAAAATCTCACTCCAATGGTTGCTTCTTAATAAGAAATGAGTGATTTTAAGGTAGTAAGATAAGAGTAAAACATTTTAAATGATGTGACAATTTATGATTAGTTGGTGTAAAAAAACATTACACTGAAACAATGCCTACCAATTAAATTCAAAGATTTTTTACACTACTAATTATTCATGAATTTTCATATTATTAAAAAAAAATTAAATTTTATGATAACTATCTTAAAAGTAACATGTAAGATGATTTGTGATTGGTTGATAGTGTAAAAAAATTTAATTTCACCATATATATCAAAATTTAACTAAAGAATTAAAAAAAAAATTAAGGAACGATGAGATAAAAATCAAATGAATAATCTACCTCAATCAAATCCAAATAAATTTTAAAGAAAAAAAATCCAAATGTATAAAATATAAAAGACTTTACATTAAAGAATAAAATGAAAAATTTAAATAGAATGGAATTATATAAACTAAGGATTTAATTGGTATGCAGTGTAAAGATTTTTTATATTGTCAACCAATCAAAAATCATGCTATAAGTATATTTTAAGATAATTAGGATAAAAGTCAAATATTTTAAGGTAGTCCGTGTATAATAATTAAACTCTATAAACTAATTACTTATTTTGACTTTTCTTCTAATAATCTAGGTTCCATTCGTACAAAATACAAAAAAAATTTGGGTTAAATATGTTTTTAGTTTTTGTAAAATAGAAAAAATTCGTTTTTAGTCCCTCATTTTTAAAAAATCATTTTTGGTCCCTCAATTTTCAAAATAACTCACATTTAGTCCCTAACGTTATCTCGATTTCCAAAATAAGGACAAAATGTGAGCTCTTTTGAAAATTGAGGGACGAAAAAAGGATATTTTGAAAATTAGGGACTAAAAAAGGACGTTTTGAAAATAAGGAACTAAAAACGAAGTTTTACTATTTTACACAGACAAAAAACATATTTAAATAGGTTAGAACTATTTGATAGGTTAGTAAAATTTATTTATAACATTATACTTTACAAGTTTATTTGTAAACTTTTCATCTTTAATAAAATATATTTATAATTATATTTTTTATATTACTTTAAATTATTAAATGAATAATTGACACTGATAATTCAAAAAAAAGACATTGAGGTGAGAAATCATTTTTTATAGTAGTATGGATAAATAATACCAATTCTCTCTATTGTGTTAAGTTTTATTGTTTAGGTTTATGACATATTGAATTAGAAGAAATATACTATTACAATTAGGATGTGATTTTTATACTAAAAAATAATTATTATAATCCTTAATTATAAATTGAGGTAGGTAGGAGTGATATATAATAGATAATTAATTTAAATAAATTATTTAATAAAGGACATTTCTGAAAAAGAAGAAAAATATGATTATTTAATAAGTTTATGATATGGTTATTTAATTTAAAATACAAACTATATATTTTTTTGACACAAAAGTAGAAACTATATAATAATTGTATTATATGATTATTTGCTATTCGCATAGAACAATTATGGGTTGTATATCCTTTTGATTAAATTTCACACAAAAAATTATTGAAGAAAAATATTATAAGGGTTAAATATTTTTTTGGTCCATGTAAGTAGCAAATATTTATTTTTAGTCCTTTATTTTTAAAACATCTTTTTTTGGTCCCTCAATTTTTAAAATAGCTCACCTTTGATCCCTATTTTAAAAATTGAGCTAACATTAAAAATCAAAAATAAACTATTTTGAAAATTGAGAAACCAAAATAGAATTTTTTAAATATAAAAAATTAAAAATAAATTTTCGTTATTTTACGAGAATTAAAAACATTTAATTTTTTTTATGACAATACAAAATACTAGTTGTAGATACAATTAGGACTCGATCATTATTTTTCCTTGGTTTAAAAAAAACACAACTACAAGTTGCAAGGGCAATAGATAATTTTTTATTCCTCAACCTTCCTTCCTACCTTGCGTCTCAGAATTCTCCCCTAAACTTTCACTTAACACCATTTCGCTACCCAATTTTCTCCCAAAATACCACATCACACCCACGTGCCCATCGATACCCCCACGTCTAATGTCCAACATGCCCCCCGCTTCGTTTCTAATCCAAAAATTCAAAACTTACCCACAAAATCACACCCATTATTGATCATGCGTACTATTTTCAATCTAATAAAATCATACTATTTTCAATCTAATAAAATCAAAACATGAATTGTTTTTTTTTTTGGAGACTCACATGTTACACGACTACATTGAAGGACTGACTTTATCCAAACAAGTTTTATCCGTACACAAGAGTTAGGGATCGAATCTCCAATTACTTGCTTAAGGGCATCGAGCCCGTTATCACTCGGATCAATCACATATTGGTCATAATATGAATTATTTAATCATACACTAGACGGCGGACCCGTGCGATGCACAGATAAATAATGTTTGAATAATATAATTATGTATTATTTGGAAAATCAATTTTTTTTGGCCAATTTAAAATAATAAATAAAATAAAAAAACTGTTCACAATTTAATATTTTGTTATAATAGAAAGTGTTAAGAAAATTAACCATTCCTGTAACATAAAGAAATATTTTCAAAATTTAACTTAAAACATCAATAAATTTAACTGCAAAAAGTCCGTATGAATTTCTAAAAAAAGATACCTTACTTTTATATGGGTTTTATTTGCCTATTCTAAAATTTCTAAAAAAGATTAATAATTGTCTCTAAGACAATCTACAAAATTATCCATACTTTACCCTAGATTACCTTACTTTTATAACGATTTTATTTACTTACTTTAAGATTTTTGAAAAAATAGTAATAATTATTATTATTAAATTTACCAAATTGCCCAAAAAAAAATCTACAAAATTATCCCTAGTTAACCTTACTTTTATATATAAAAAGATAAAAATACCTTACTTTTAGAATAAAGGGTCAAATTGGTCCTTGATAAAAAAAAACACGATGACATTTTGATTCTTGAGAAATGAAAAATATAAATTTGGTCCTCAAGAATGTAAAATGCGGGTCAAATTAGTCCCTTAATGTCCCTAAAAATTAACCTTAAAAGGATTAATTTGACCCGCATTTTATATTCTTGAGGATCAAATTTGTATTTTCCATTTCCCATGAACCAAAATGTCACCGTATTTTTTATCGAGGATCAGTTTGAGCCTTTATTCTTACTTTTATATTGGTTTTATTTAGTTATTTTAAGATTTTTTTTAAAATGTTAATAATAGTTATTATTGAATTTACCAAATTACCCCTTCGGCAATATACAAAATTACTCATATTTAACCCTAGACTACATTTTTTTATATATAAAGATATCTTATTTTTATACTGGTCATATTTACCTACTTTAAGATTTTTAAAAAAAGATTAATAATAATTATTATTGAATTTATCAAATTACCCCGACGACAATCTACAAAATTATCCCTAGTTAATTCTAGATTACTTTTTTTTTATATATAAAGATATATGCTACTGGACGTATAATATCACATGTTTAAATCTTAGTTTTATTATTTTCTTTAAATTAAATTATAAAAATTAGTTATAGATGATATGTTTTTAAACGATGTAAGTTAATCCAAATATGTGCAAATAGATTTAGGCATCACCTAAGCATAATATCAAAAAAAAAAAAAATTACATTAATTTAATAAATTTTATTTTAATATCAACCGTAGCGTACATTACCCGCATGTGATTGGTCCGAATGATAATGAGTTTGGACCCCTTAAGTAAGTGGTCAGGGATTCGATCCTCGACTTTTGTGTATAGAGAAAATTTGGTTAGGAGAGAACCTTTAAATATTGTCCAGTATCTCGAGGGATTAGTCTTCGTAATTACATACGAATGATATCTTGAAAAACAAAAAAAAGAAAAACAGTAGAGTACATGAATGTATGTTAGAATTTCTCATTATTATTAACTCTCTAGTGGAATGATCTGCGATGTGAACATTTTTGAAGAAGTGTTGAAACGTGATCATTAGAGAACTAGAAAGAAATGTGTTTATTTTAAATTTGATAGAATTAATGATAAAAGAATGGACCTCAATTTTTTAAAGTGAGCAATTCAGTTAGAGGGTAAAATAAATAATATTAATCTTTGATGAGAAAATTAGGTACTATTGTTAAGTTCACATATATAATAAAGAGTAATGATATTTTGACATATTTTTTGGGACCATATAAGATAGCATTTATTTATTCGGTGACAGTTTTGTAATATTGCAAATACTGATATTTATTGTTTTGTTTTCTTCTCTCTCATCATGTATTTCATCACTCCCAAGACACTCATAATTGTTTTTCTAGTCTCATCTGATATTTCTCTTAGCTCACTTGTCTATACTAAATCAATACTCGTCTAAGCTGGAGCTCACCCGTCTGATGAAGATATATGACCCGTCTGACCGAGAAAGCTCACCCGTCTATTCGAGAAGGGTCACCCGTCAGATGACTATTAGTGAAGAAATGTTCACCCGTTTGATTAACCCGTGTGATGACTATCAGTGAAGAACCTTTTAAATGATCACCCGTCTGGTGACTATCAGTGTCACCCATCTGAAGCTGAAGATCTTCACCCGTCTGATGACTATCAGTGAAGAAATGTTCACCCGTCTGGTGACTATTAATGAAGAAATGTTCACTCGTTTGATGGTCTTCATTGATAGTCATCAGACAAGTGATCATTTAAAAGGTTCTTCACTGATAGTCATCAGACGGGTGAACATTTCTTCACTAATATTCATCATACGGGTGAAGATCTTCAGCTTCAGACGGGTGATCCCTCTCGAGTAGACGGGTGAACTTTCTCGGTCATATGGGTCATATATCTTCATCAGACGGGTGAGCTGCAACTTAGACAAGTGTTGACTTAGTACAGGCAAGTGAGGTGAGAGAAATATCAGGTGAGAGTGGGAAAACAATTATGAGTGTCTTGGGAGTGATGAAATACTTGTTGTTGAGTTGTCTTATTACAATTTTGCCATGGACTCATTCAATTTCATACATGGTTAATGCTGTGCAAATATTTGGTTAATGAAGTTATGTAGGTGGTCAATAGGTTAATGGGTATACAGTGCCAGCATTGTTGTCCCAAAAAGTGTGACAAAATATTATTACTCTATAATAAATTATGGATGTGTTTAAATATGAATACTTGATTTTATGATAAAATATTGAGATTACTTACTTTACTATTTGCTCATTTTAGATGAGTCAAATCTTAAAAGAATTGATTTTAAAATAAATCGAGTTTAAAAATTTGATTTTTGTTTGATAATGATATTTTAAAAGTGAGCTTAGAAGAATTGATTTTGTTTGGATGATAAAGTAAAATCAATTTTGAAGTGTAAATATAAAGAATTTTGTGGATCTCACACCTAGAATTAATTTCACCCAATGGATTAGTTAGGAATTATTGTTTATCTTAAAAACAATTCTACCTAACCAAAAATCGATTTTTTGTATACGATTTTGAAAACAAAGAACTTCATAATCCCAAAATCACTTTTATTATACCTAGAATTAGGGGTGGCAAAGTGGGTTGTGACCCGCGGGTCAACCTGCCAACCCGCCAAAATTTGACGAGGTGGGTTGAGGTTCTCAACCCATCAACCCACTTTGACCCGTCCTGTTTAACCCACTCGAAAACGGGTTGATGGCCGGTCGGTGGCGGGTTGGCGGGCCAACCCGCCAGATTAAAAAATAATTTTTTATTAATTTATTAATTATTTAATTTAATTTAATTCTTATTTAGAATTATTTCATACTACAAAAATAATGTTTTTACTTTTGTAACACAAATTGTATGTTATAAGATAAGATTAGTTCAATTTTTTAATAATAATTTAAGAAAGGCTATGAAGATTGCCCAAAAAAAGAAATATTATATGATTTTTTTGTTAATTTTTTAATTTTTATCTCTGGTCAACCCATCAACTCAATTTATGTTTTTATGTGTTTGGCGAGCCAACCCGCTAATCCACCATTAGGCGGGGATGGGTTGGGGGTTCAACCCAAATGTCTAAAATGGATTGGTTCGTCCAATCCCATTTTGGATGGATTAATGACAGGACAGAACAGGACAGGATGGGTTTGCCATCCCTACTTACAATCACGTGTGTATTGCAGAAAATCCTAACCAAACAGTAGATGATAGGATAGATTAGAAGAAGGGGGTGGGGGGTTGATGGTAAATAAATCGGAACGAAGTGTAAATTTTAAAATATTTGAAGGGGACGGAAATGACATTCGTGAAAATATGGTGGGGTGTAACTGACATTAGAGAAATAAGCTTTACGATTAGCAAAGCGGAAAGCAGAGTGGGCAGTGTGTCTTAAACGGAAGACAGAGAAAAGACGGAAGGAGAAGAAAAGGAACCGTCTCCGTTAAGGTCAAAATTTCTCAACCACCACCAACTAAACCGAACGCCGGAGCTCTCAGCCGCCGTGCACGGTGAATCCCTACTCCTATAAATAAATCTTATGCTATACTCGATCGCCTGCGTTCCGCGACTCTCGTCGGCGGGGACGGAATTCCCAGTGACTCACCGGTGGCCGGTAGAAAACCGCTTCATCGATTATTATGAAGAGGCATGGCAAGGAAAACGGTAGCAAGAGCAATGGATTTGTTCCTTCTTCTTTGAGGTTCATATCCTCTTGCATTAAGACCGCCTCCTCCGGTGTCCGTTCTGCCGGTGCCTCCGTCGCTGCCTCCATCTCCGGCGATGGACACGACCTCAAGGACCAGGTAGCATGGTGCTCTTCTTCTTCTTCTTCTTCAGTTGTTAGTTATTGTTGCCTTTTGAAATTGTGAATGATTTTCAGAAATGACATGATATGAGTTTTGATCATTATTGATTTGAGGAAATTTAGTTCCGGTTGCCACAATAATCGAGGAGCGTAAAATCAATGCCTTCACTGAAATATTATTCTTATTGCTGAAATACTGATGAACTGTTTATTGTTTCTCTTGTTTTTTGCATCAAACATTTAAATTAAATTTAGATTGGATTATCCAGTGAAGTTAAGGACTTAATCCACATGACTATGTTTCCAATTCTTTTCATTCTTTCTTCCTTTATTTTTTTTTTGTGTTGTTTGCATGGGTGAAGTAAAGAAGCATGGAATGTTCTGATAAAAATGTTGGTTAAAAAAGAGATATTGGTTTGGTTGTTTTTCATCATTTCAGACCAGATTTAATGTGAGACTGATTTTGTTTGATGATGGAGTAGTTAGACAAATGCTGATACTTCTTATAATTGTGGATTCGGTTAAGCTGGAATGTGGGCTAGAGTATTGCATACATGCCAGTTTTAAGAAGCATTGATTGCTTCAGGAGAAACAAGTGACCCCGATTGTAGCAATGGACTTGTCTTTTGATCAGCAGTATGCTATGGCAAACTTCATAATTGCTTTTCAGCTGAGCACTTTTTATTTATGAAAGTCGGAATTATTCATCTCTCTTTGTTCTATTCCCCCCTTTTTTGGTGTCATGCAGGTGCTTTGGGCTGGCTTTGACAGGCTAGAAGTTGGTCCATCTTCTTTCAAACATGTCCTCTTACTCGGTTATTCCAATGGTTTTCAAGTTCTTGATGTGGAAGATGCCTCTAATGTTGAGGAACTTGTCTCAAAACGTGATGATCCAGTTCCATTTTTACAGATGCAGCCCGTCCCTGCAAAATTGGAGGGCTGTGAAGGATTTAGAGCATCACATCCTTTACTCTTAGTTGTTGCCTGCGATAAATCAAAGATCCCTGGTACAATGCAAAATGTCAGAGATGGCCAAAATGAAGCTCAAGCTGAAAATATTTTCAGCTCAGCTACAACTGTTAGATTTTACTCACTAAGGTCCCATACCTATGTTCATGCTCTAAGATTCCGTTCAACTGTCTACATGGTTAGATGCAGTCCTCAAATAGTGGCTGTAGGTCTTGCTACTCAAGTAAGTTTTTGACTCAAGTGTTTTTTCCATTTGCTTTTAGCTCTTATATTTCGAATTATACATGAAACCTTGGAGGAAATTGAGTGTATGATAGTTTTCGGTAGATTCTGGGTAGGTTTGACCAATTTTCTTAAACGTATTTGAAAATTGCAAGGTTGCAGGATACTGATTGTTTCGCATATCACCTATGGTTCACTTGGTGTTTTTTAGATATTTATTTAATATAATATGCAGTGACTTAGTTTTCTATTCCCAAATCCCATAGCTAAAACCTAGCTAATTTGTTTTCTTCATTTTTATTTTTTTTCGCAGATATACTGTTTTGATGCTCTTTCTCTTGACAATAAATTCAGTGTTGTCACTTACCCTGTACCTCAGTTGGGAGGCCACGGAATGGTTGGGGTTAATATTGGCTATGGTCCTATGTCTGTTGGGCCGCGGTGGTTAGCTTATGCTTCCAGCAACCCATTGCTGTCAAACACTGGTCGCCTAAGTCCTGTGAGTCTTACTCCTCCAGCTGTCAGCCCTTCAACATCACCTAGTAGTGGAAACCTGGTAGCCCGATATGCCATGGAATCTAGCAAGCACTTGGCTGCTGGGCTTATCAACCTGAGTGATATGGGGTACAAAACATTATCTAAATACTATCAAGATCTTATACCAGATGGATCCAGTTCTCCTGTATCATCAAATTCAGGCTGGAAAGTTAGTCGGGTTACATCAAATTCTACAGAAACAGATACGGCTGGGGTGGTGAGTACTCTTAACTTTGGTGACAATTAACTAGTTATAATCTGATTTTCTTTGACAGTGTGCTGGACTGCTGACTAGATATTTTTTTTAAATTAATATTGCCATCTGTATTACAATTTGCATGAGATCATCTATTGGTTCAGCTTAGCCATAGAGGAAGGATTTTCTAAGGCGGTTAATAGCACTGAGTATTTTGCTGATGTCTCTTCCCTTTACTCCACCATCTTTTAATGGTTGTTTTATGTCATGGAAACTGGAAAGTAATCATTCTATATGGTTGTTGACTTGTATTACTGATCTAATGCAGGTTGTTGTCAAGGATTTTGTTTCTGGAGCTGTTGTGGCAAAATTTAGGGCCCATACTAGTCCAATATCTGCTCTGTGTTTTGACCCAAGTGGGACACTTCTAGTTACTGCCTCAATTCATGGTAACAACATTAATATATTTCGCATTATGCCATCCTGCTCAAGGAATGGATCAGGTTCTCGAAGCAGTGATTGGAGCTGTTCTCATGTGCACCTATACAAGCTCCACCGTGGCATGACATCAGCTGTATGCTTCTATTCTCTGTGTTTCTTTAAGGACTTTATGTTTAGAGCCTAAATTTGATCCGCTGTTGCTGTAAGTTTTTTTACACTATCATCCAATGATATGTTGACACATCATTAAAAGAGTTCAATTTCCTAGGTAGTTGTGTTGATAGCCAAACTTCTCTATTGATTTGGCAATATATGATTGGATGATAGTGTAAAGAATATGGATCAAAGTTAAATCCTTATTTTTATATCAAGGTTTTAAGTTGTAGTTACGGGTTGATGCTGGCCGATGTGGCCTCAATCGAGTCATGATGCAGTTGCGGTGGCCACCGCAACCAAGATGTTGCACCTGCATCACTTGATGCAGTCCACAATTTAAATCCCTGGTTTATATGCTTGCGAAGGTTTTTTACTTCTTTCTGTATATTATACAGGTTATACAAGATATTTGTTTTAGCAGTTACAGTCAGTGGGTTGCCATTATTTCCTCCAAGGGAACTTGTCATATTTTTGTTCTTGCCCCTTTTGGCGATGAGACAGTTCTTAAGATACACAATCAGGACAGCGAAGGGCCTGTTCTTTTGCCAATTTTACCTCTGCCATGGTGGTTCACTCCTCATTTCCCAGTAAACCAGCAACAGCTTTGCCTGGCACCCCCACCTCCTCTTGTTCTCTCTGTCGTTAGCAGAATAAAAAATAATAATGCTGGATGGCTCAATACAGTTAGTAATGCTGCATCTTCTGCAGCAGGGAAAGTCTCTATTCCATCTGGTGCTGTTTCTGCTGTCTTTCATAATTCTATACCTCGTGATTCACACAATGCATACTCAAAAGTTCATGCTCTGGAGCACTTGTTGGTTTATACCCCTTCTGGGCATTTAATTCAATATAAACTACTACCATCATTGGTGGCAGAGCCAAGTGAAACTACACGAAGAACAGCCCTAGTTTCTTCAGCACAAATACAAGAAGAGGATGTACGAGTGAAGGTTGAACCTCTTCAATGGTGGGATGCCTGTAGGAGAAATGATTGGCCAGATAGAGAGGTAACTATATTAGGGAATGCTCTTGGTGGACTGGAAGCTGCAAAAATGATCTTGGACAGTTCAGATTATGAAGATAATAGTTTTGGGAACAATAATTCCATAAAACTTCATGAGCAATGTCACTTCTCAAATGCAGAGGTACAAATAAGCTCTGAGAGGATACCAATTTGGCAGAAGTCTGAGGTATTCATTGTGGTTTCGATTATGAATGCTCTTGCTTGTCACTGTTAAGATCTAATTGCAAGGTATGGTACTCGAGTCCCACATCGGAAGTATGGGATTTCGGTGTGGGGGTTATATGGCCTAGGGACTCTCCAACCACAATGACTAGCTTGTGGTGTGGTTCTCCCAAGGTTCGTATCAATTGGCATCATAGCCTTCCACCATGTCTCTCGACTGCAAACGTGCAACGCTGGTGGTGATGTCGGCATTGCTATGTTCGCACGGGAAAGTCAAAGGGCTAGTGCATAGCCACCCCGCGTAGGTGTCGGGGTTGCAGAGTGTGGTGGGATGTTAGGATCCAATTGCAAGGTATAGGACTTGAGTCCCATGTCGGAAGTATGGGATTCCGGTGTGGGGTTTATATGGCCTTGGGCTCTCCAACCACAACAGCTAGCTTTTGTGATGTGGTTTTCCCAAGGTTCGTATCAGTCACCTTTCATAACATGAATATATTCTTTCAATTAAACTATTTCTCCCTCGATTTTTAGGTATCTTTCTTTGTGATGAGTTGTTTGGAGGCCAGAGAGCTGAATTTATGTGAACTTAGTACCAGTGGAGAGATTGAAATAGAGAACATTCCTGTTAATGAGGTTGAAATAAGACAGAAGGATTTGTTGCCTGTCTTTAACAATTTCAATAGGATTCAGTCTACCTGGGGTGACAGGTAATGTTCACTTATCTGCCTTTTGCTTGGTCAGTTAGAGAAGTCTTGTAATAACTATCCCTCATATCATTCCAATTCTAGATATGGGGCATGCCTCAATTTAAATTCTAGGTTCTAAAATTTTCTACACTGATTAATATATTTGAACCACCTCTTTTGGAGTTTGAAACCCTCATTGCTTTCTACTGCTCTGCATTTATTTTATCCTTGCGAATTCTTGTTGAGATACGCTCTCAAGTTTACACTTGCCTTCTTTTGTTGCTATAGTTTTGTTTAACTTTTTATCTATCATTAAAGGTGTAGCTCTTCTCTAAATTCCAGATGGAGATGCTTTATTTGGGTTTAAATGATATAAATACACGGAAGTTGGAGATATCCTGTTTGTGTTAAGGAACTATTTCTATTATACTATTTTTCCTATGTATTGTCATTTTTCATTTACAAGTTTAACTTTTCCTTGTTTCTGAGTTTACTGCCCAATGATATTGAGTGTGATTTTTAGGGGAGCATTTTGTTTACTTCTCATTTGTTGAGGATAAATTTGGAATTGGAGGGTTGTTCAATCCTCTTTTTTCTTGTGAGAGAAATTTTAATATATCATCATAACTGCCCATTCACATTCTAACAATTTCTAATTTTTTTGGCAGATGTACTGTTATGGGAAGATGCTCTAGCTCTTCATCTGATTCACACGGAGCTGAAGATAAGTTGTCAGAAGATGCTGCAATTTCCCATTCGAAGTTGATGGTATCTAGCTTAACTAAAAAGGCAGATGTTGGTAAGATAAGCAATTCTGTGCGAGATCTTATATATTTATGAGTGACCCAACTCTTCGTTTTAGATTATTCTCTCAGGCTTGTCAGCATATTTTTATCCATTGATTGATTTGTCTAATTATAAAATTAATTGCAAGAACAGAGAGGGAGTGTGTTGGCATCACCTCTTTTAATCCTGGAAACTGTTAACGCGAATGATGTGTCCACAGGTGCCTCACATTTTGCTGGTAGTATAACTAAGAAGGTTAAATCATCAAAACATGGAAAAGCCAGTGACAGTTTCGATACAAGTTTTAGCGGTTGTGATTTGAATATGAATCTTACTCGTGATTGTGAGGAGCCAATACGTGACTCACCGGACTTCGAACAATTTTTTCAAGAGGGTTATTGTAAAGCATCAGTTGACTGTCATAGATCAACAGAAGTTGCTACTGATGTTGATTGTAGCAGTCCCTGTGGCAGGGAGAAATCTGATGATGATGGTGATAATGATGACATGCTTGGTGATGTATTTGACTTCTCTGAGGAAGGTATGAATCTGAAACAGTTAACCTTTTGATTTCATTGAGATTCAGCTTAGCTGTAGTTGCTTTCTGTGGGTGCATGTATGTGGTATGTGTAGCTCTTGAAGATTTGTATTAAAAAAAGAAGTATTGACAGTAGTTTTCCTTTTCTTAGTCATCATCTTGCCTGTTTTGTTCATGTTTTCCTCAAAACTACAAGATGTTTGCGTTGCAGGTTGATGACTGCTTTTATGCCTGCCTCCCTCTCTTCGAATTATTGTAAATTGGTGGTGTAAAGGAATTTAATTGACAAATGCAGGTGATTTCCTTGCAACAAGCTAAATGCTACTGACTACTGATTCAAGGAATTTAATGTTTTTCACTCACAATATTCCTTCCCCGGCAAATGATTCTTCTGACCTTTTAATTTTCATGTAAATGTTGTATATTGAAATTAACAACTACAAATTATTTGTGTTGGCACTAGGTGGGTTGTTTACATGTTTGTATTATTATATTTTTTCCTTCATAGTTCATAGCATGGACGGAAAGGGAACAAATGAAAAGGGGGGAAGAAGAAAGAAACTATGATTCTGAAGTATCTTAGTTGTCTGCTCTTTCATGTATGCATTCATGCAGGATTATTTATATTTCTCATCGTACTCTTGTTGGATTCAAGAGATTCATTTATCCATTGGAAAATAGTATTGTGATCCTGAAAGGTATTACTTCAAAATAATCTATTTCCTATTATATTTTTGCTTGAATCAGTAAGGGCTCCGGCAAAAAGTTAACATACTTTGAATAATAACATTAATGAAAAAACTGGGCATACGTACCCACAGCTCAAGGAGCAACTAGCTGGGTAAGCACCGCAAAACACGATGAATTTTCATTTTGCACCTAGAAATTTCACAGATTTTAACCGATAGTTACTAAACCTCAATTTCTTTGTGGTACCAATCAGTGTTACGAAAATCTAACCAGCCGGTTGAACAGTGAATGAAATTTTTGTTCGGTCTTGATTAGAGGTGAAAACCGTTTCTACGATTAGGCTTTAAATCGTTTTGAACCATTTAAAAATTCGGTTGGATCAAATTAAATTATATTTGATCGGTTTTCTAGAGTAAAATTTAAATTTTAAAAAGTGAAAAGTGAAATAATAAAGATAAAACCTAATAGGATGGTTAATCATATATTTTAGATCTAGCAATCCTTCATTCATAAATGCGGCAATTTACAACAATAAAAGTTATTGGTCCATCTAGTCATTCGTCTCTTCCGACAATATAGAATAATAGAAAATTTTGATCTTGTGTGTTTTGACTGTTTTCCTTATATTTTTTTAGTATTGCTTGTTATATATCATCTAGTCAGACCATCCGATTGAACCTAAACTGAAACATTTTTTGGTTTGATATTCGATCCGGCTTTAACAACATTGGTACCAATAAAGAATATCAACGAAAAAAATGTATTAATTATCTTATCTCTTATTTTAAAAAATAATATTTATTTTTGTCAGTTATTTTAAAAACAAAAGGATATTAATTATTTTATAAATTTTAGTTTTATTGTTTAGTTTTTTATTAAATAAAATAAGAGAAAATTGATATTTGAAACATTTCAATAGACGACAATTTAATTAAATATAACTATATTTATAACTTTTTTAATCTGTGTCTAAACTTTAAGAGATGGGTATTTAATTATATAAGTCATGCTAATGAGTACCCGATTAAGAAATAAAAAAGAAAAGTATATTTTCATTGGAAAATTAAATATACTATTTCTTCAAATATTAAATACTCTCTCCGGTTACTATTATAAGCAAAAAAGTTCCAAATTTTTTTGTCTAATATATAAGCAAATTTCAACTACTTTCATCCTATTTAATGACATTGTTCCTAAAATACCCTTAATTTAATACCAATTTCATTTTTCAATAACTCAATATGGGATGTATTTAATAAAAATTGAAGTTTTCTATAAAGGTTACTTTAGGTAATACACTTAATTTTTAATAATATTAAGTGAGATTAACCAACTTCCTTAATATGTGTGTTCCATTTAAGTTTTGCTTAAAATAAAGACCGAAGGGACTACTGTTTAAGCAATCACGGCGTCGATGGCGAGTTCATGGCGGCGATGGCGAGTTCAGGATCCCGGAGTTCAAGCATGGAGTTTACAGAGCGGATTCAGATTTGCTTCACTGCGGCGATGGAGTACCTAAACTCGACCCCGACGATGTTTGTTTTCCCACCCGATTCTGGCTCTCCCATTTCCGACGATGTTGCCACACCTTGCCCAAGGAGTCCAATCCCTATGTCAATCCTGCGATGTATGTATTATTGTAGGTTGAGAGCTGATTGTTGTGTCATTACTTTGTAGGCATGCCTCCTTGCAGATATAGTGCAATATTGTTGATGCTAAGCTAGAATTTGATGCTTCATATGTTTATGAAGATGTTTTTCGTGCAATTGAGCATGTCTATCCAAGTAGCTTGGTTCATAGAGGAATCCTCTCTGATCCACATATATACTTAGTGAAAACTGTAAGTTCAATTAAGTTAAATTGTATATTTTTGTCTTTATCTATTAGAAAGATAAACCTTGTTTCTTCATATGGAATTATTATCGAATTGAACTATTGTATTATCTGGTTGATAGTTTGAAGTTGTTTGGAATTAAACTACTTTATTCTCTTTTTGTTTGATGAATGAGCTGTTCTATCACTTTAATTTATTTATCCAACAATTGCACTTGGATACTTTGATAGTTATTATAGATGAGTTCCAGCAGTATTGGACTCAGTGTTTTGCAACGGGATTTAGTGAGTAGAACACATTATGTCATTAAGACTGAATGAATTCATTGAATTGTTACCTTAACATATATAGATGACTATAAACAAAGTTTTACATTTAAACAAAACACAGTTTTAGAAATGTTGACATTAGTTTCATTTCTATTTTACATCAGGATACCATGGAATAGAGACTACCCAATACTTCAACTCAGAATTTGAAGATAGTTCAAGTGAGTTTGAAGCTGAAGAATTTGAATCTATGGCATCAAGACAAAGACCCTGCCCAAGAACACTCTGCAAAATTTATAGCTATGGCATGAGGACCACTTTGCATAATTTCAAGCTAGTTCAATATGTTTATGGCATAAAATTTGTAAAGTAGTATTAGGTGTAATTCTCACAAGATTTTTTGTGACAAGCTATGTATTGATATGTTGTAAGTTTGAATTGAGCTTAATGAATTGAGCTTCCTTGTTCCATTACAGTTGCTTCTAATTACATAAGAGCTACACAAAATAGCAGCTACTTCTAATTACAAAAGAAATGCACAAAATAACTACAACTTCCAATTCTTTAAATAGTAAATGAGCAAGAACAGTCAATAGCAAAAGAAGTGCATTAAATAATTACAACTTTCAATTCTTCAAACAACTCAAAAAAGCCACTCCTTCTTGACTGATAGATGATTCAACCGAGTGACTCCTGCATTATTAAAGTAAAAGACACAATATCATTACAAGCTACAATTAAAGAAACTAAACAAACAATATCTTACCATCAATAATCTAGTGAAACTAAATTGATTCCCACTTGTTTGAGAGAACTCATTTGTTGGATGTGCCAAACTAGAGGTTTCGTAGTCCATTTGACTTAGAGAGTCAATATCCTTCAATGAACATGAAAAATTAGAACATAATAAATGCAAGCAAAGTAAAAAATAAAAGTTGCAGCAATCAATTAATTTATATACCATTGATCTTTTACAGCTTGGTGAAGGCTTTACAGTTGGAGCTCTTCTTTTTTTCTTAGACTGAAGCTCAACCCAACTCTTTATTCGTTTATGTCTTTTTAACCCAAGTCGTTTCTTAAACCCTTTTACTTGCGTCCCACAATCTCTTGTTAGTGTTGGGATATCACCTTCATCATTGGCCATCTTTTTTTCTTATAATCGAACCTCCATCACCTGCTTACGCAAGTCATGTATTCCTTTTTCTACAAGCTGGTTCAATTTTTCACATGTTGACACATCTGCTGCCAATATAATCATAGTGCAGCAAAGTTGCTTATATCGTTGTGTACTAGATAGTTTAGGATCTTCCACAACCTCATTTCTTCTAACATCAAGTATAATACCGTTGGGTGCATCTCTTGTCCACCTCTTTAGGATGTATTGCTTGGGGACAATTTTAACATCATTTGCCTCAAAGACCTTCAATGCATGGCAACAAAGTATTCCGAAAGTCTCAAACTTTCTACAATTGCATGATATGGAGGATTGTATAGGATCAACTTCCTCACTGACCATGGTGATAACATATTCAAATGGAAGTTGAGATGCATTTCTTTCTCGTATGCAAGCAGCAAAAAATAAGACAAACTCATCATGGAATAGGCCAAAAATTGTAGGTGTGTATACCCGTGCGAGTTGCATTAGAATTGGCGAATGCTCATATCTCAACTTTGGTAGTTTATGTCGAGACTCATATTCACATACTAACTCATTATATCGTTTATCCTCAACGACTCTCTCAAAGTGCTTGAAGAATTGAATGACACTAACATCTGGTCTCATGCAAGCCTTAAAATCTGAATTTAAACTCTCACTTAGTTGAGTGCTTCGCATTCCAAGGGTGAATGCTTCCTTCATGTGACATGCTACCCATTTTTGCTTGATAGCATACATTGATTTCACCCAATTGTTATCACTAACATTATATTCTGCAACCAACTTGCTCCAAGCTTCCTCAAACTTCACTTCTCGGTCATAATCATACATGCACTTCTTAAAGTCAGTCAAGAAATGACTACCTTTTTTCATCAAGTTCCCAAGATGCTTGATCCCATTTTGCATCAAGTGCCATGTACATAGTCCATGTCGAGTCTCTGGCATCACCTCAGCCATTGCTTTGGCCATTTCTTGGTCTTGATCAGTGAATAAAGTTTGAGGCTTTTTGTTTTCATATGCCTCAGGGAATGTTTCAAATAACCATTTGAATGATTCGGTGGTTTCATCATACAATAGTGCAGCCCCAAAAACCACCGTGCCCCTATAATGGTTGAATCATGAAAACAATGCAAGTGGACGATTAGCGCGATTGGTGCAATATGTTGTATCCAAAGAAACCACATCACCAAAGTATCCATAGTCCAAGATCATTTTTGCATCAACCCAAAATATGTTTGTGATATGTTCATCACAATCCATTTGATATGCATCGTAAAACGATGGATTCTCTAACAACTGGTGTTGAAAATATTGCATAAGACTACCAACTTCCCCATACACCATGCTACGTTGTCTTCTTGCTTGAAGATAGTTCTTGACATCCAACGGTGTATATCCGAGATTAGTTCTACCTCCTGCATGTGTGCATGAAGCTGAAATGAAGCCTTTTGCATCAGTCCAGAGTCCTCTGCCATTTCAATCTCGTATACTTGAACTTTAGATATTTTACGGTGTGATGCTAGCATGTGTGTTGTTTCTGCAAGCTGCAATGGATGGTTATGGGCCTCCACGAACTCTTGAATTACAAACTTTCCATTCCTTGCATTGAGTGCAATTCCTGCTTTGCACTCTGTTCTTGTCTCAGCCCTGGGCTTCTTAACCAAAAAGGACCTTTTATCTGCCATTCCATTACCTTCCTTGCAACAAACAAATCTGCATGATGTAATGGAGCCATCTTCTTTTCTTTTGTTCAAGTACTGCTTTCTAACTCCAAAGCCAGTTTTTCTACCATATTCAACTCAAAATTATCAGGCTGCATCTACACTATCAAATTCCATGCCGACACTCGGTATCATAATGTTTATATCGTTGATCCAAATCTCTCAGCTTCAAAATAAATTACAATTAAAAATAGAGCATGCATAAATCCTATAGGTATGGGTCCAGATAAAAAATTGAAAGGAAAGTAACCGGAAAAAAAATTAACTTACTTATTGATATATCACAAGAGCAATGCTATAGTAGGTTAGTAAACCAACGTGCACTAATTTGGTGTGGAAAAAATGAATTTCAGAACCCTATAGAAGAAAGAGAACTTAGAAGAACTCTTCACGTCCTGGGCAATCGTGAATATGGCGCCAAATATTCAGAATAAGAGAAGTTTTTAATATTTGCTCTATTCTTACAAGACTACGTCGTTTGGGGGGAAAATAAAAGAAGTGATCTGGTGTGTAGGATTTATTTAGCGGTGTAGATTTCCTTTACTGTGAAAATGTGTGATATTCTTTACTGCAGCAAATCTGAATCCCTCTCATGAATGTGTGTCAAGTATTTACAAAAATGACAACACACTCAGTTGGGGATGATTGGATTTCAGCGCCAGTGCTGCGAGTTCTTTAGCATTTTCAGAGAGCCCAACATTAATATAAATCCATGAATGGTGGTTTGAATATTCTGTTTTTTCTCCCAGCTTTTGCTATCTCAAATTGTTAGAACATTTCTATTCCCAAAATCCTATTTCTTACAAAAAAAAAAAGTTTTATTTTGTTTTATTTCTATTTTTACTACCTATTTTTTATTTATTTATTTAATATATATATATATATATATATATATATATATATATATATATATAGAATATATGAAAAATAGGTCATTTTTTTTTTCATGTTCCTTCCCTTTGTTTGGAAGGGTAAAACATAAGCGATCAATTTTTTCTATTTCTTTATCTCTGCGTGAATCATATGTTTACAACAACAGGGACAGAATTTTCTCAATTCCAATCGACTAGACGTCACTGCCACAACCACCTTTTGCACCGCAGCATGGGATCTTATAAGCGCATTTAACAAAACATACATTCACACTTTCATTATGTATGTACTATGATCAATTATGAAAAGTATTTGAGGAAATTTAAGATGGATCCAATGATACACACATAATGAATATTGTGAATGTATGTTTTATTGAAGAGGAGTGCTAGCAACACACTCTCTAACACTCTCTTTCCAACACACACCCTCCTATTTGTTGAAATTCATATGGGTCTCACTAATTGATGTGGGTCCCACTTAAATTTTGTAGAGCCCACATGAATTTCAATCAATAAGAGAATATATATTGAAAAGAGAGTGTTCTAAACATTTTTCTTTAGTGAATGCATGAATCCGAATTCACAAGAAAGTGGGGCTCCTGAAATTAGGCAACATCCCTTTTTTTAAGGCACTTGCAGCGAAGGTGCAAAAAGCGAGACCCTCTGATTGAGGGCCAGTTTTATGGTGCACCCCGAGAATTGGGGTGCATCGGTGGTGCACAATGATTCAGCCGTAGATTTCGTTATAAAATCTAATCAATGGTAGTTAGAGAATGACTTGCTACTTGTTGAATATTTTACAAAGAAAAATTATTATTTATTAATAAGTCCTTCTTCTCCTTCTTCATCCTCCGGCCCTCAGCAAAGCTCATCCCCAACAACCAAGAATCTTTCCAAGCGACAAGCATGTATTGTACGACCATCATTTTCTCATAAGGCTTTTGCACAAAGAGAATCAACCCCTGTTCTAAGCTGCCATCGCAACTTTAAAAGACAAGCTTTATTCATAATTGTCTGTAGGTTACGAATTGCAAGACCCACTTGATGTCCAAAAAAAAAACAAACAGAAAAAACAATAAGGCTGAGATCCATTAGATCTTCATAACTGGTAAAGGCGTAAATCCATGATATCACAAGATTACAATAAACTCACCAAGGGATTTCTCTCTCACACTCACGGAAACACCCAGGGAGGAGATAACTTCTAATATTTTCTCATTCAAGTTTTTTATACCAAAACCAACTTACAAGAAGTGCCTTTTATAGGCAAAACAAATGATAAAATAGAAGCAAACTTGAAAAGAAAGAAAGCTTAGGAGGTGCTTGAGTGGTGGCCATCATAATTTGCAGCTAGAAGATTAGATCTTGCAGAGAAGTAGTCCAATAAAGAGTAGGCGGTGGAGCAGCAATAGATAATTGTGCAGGAGCTGGAAATTTCTTCTGCACTGCAGCGCCTCTTTGTTCTAGGTTGTTGTTCTATTTTTTTATTTGCTACCTATAATGTTTGATTTAATTCTCGTAAGACTTCAGCCATCCCATCAACCCCTGTTCTAAGTTGCCATCCCAGTTTTAAAAGACAAGTGTTATTTTGTCTTCAAGTTAGGAACTTCAAGAATTCGAGTGTTGTTCGGTTCCTCGATGATGCAATTGGTGGAGAAACCGGGTATGAAAGATAAAGAATTCAGATAGGGATACAGGTCATCTGGGTATCGGACTGGGGTAAAAAATTGTGGTCCAATGACCTTGTAGGATGGATTTGCAAATAAACCCTTTTTACACAATTGAAATATCATCCCTTAACCGGTTTCATTTCTCAAGTAGTCCAAAATTGACCCAAGATATCAGGTGGATAATGGAGACCACTGGTGGTGCCCAAAGACAAGAGCACCACCATAAAACTAGCCCTGATTGAGAGAAGCAGCAGAAATCGGCAAGGTCTTCTCTATCGGTGAAGGTGCATTCTCCACAGGTGCACTACTTTATGACATATGGACCTTAGACAGCACCATATTATAAATGAAGAAGAAAACATTATAACAAGTTATTTTGAAGGGTCACCGATGCACCATTTGGTAAAAGCCACATCCCATGAATAATATTGAATACCCTTAGCTCAACTCCGGACCCAACGCTCAGTAACCATGCTCTACTGCCCCTGTCTATTACTCACTACTAGTCACTGGTCATTGCAGAGATTTGTGTTCTATGTACACTGTTAAATGGGCCATAGACTCGTGGGCTCTTTTTAATATGGGGGCACTACAATTGAAAATGATGTGCATGAAGGATGGCTAGTTTTCTGTTAGCTGATTCTATTCTATGGGAGTGCCATTTGTTAGGCATTAGCTGCCTCCTTCTTTTGTTGTGTCTTCTCTTTTTCGTTTCTTCTCTTTTGTCACCAAAAACAAAAGTATCATAATTTAAAAGGATATAATTAACAACCTCTGCCTATAACAACCTATGAAAATGGAAGGTGTATAATTAATGCACCCAAACTTAATAAGCTGAACCTTAGAATCACTCCACCTCACCCCTTGTGGGGCTCAAACAGACAGCTCGTGCTTACTGACGCAGCGATGCAGTCATCATCACCAGTACTTACTGTTCAAAGATTGCCCCTACCCAACAACCTACCTTAGCTTCAGACACGTATACAAATTCACTACAGTTTCAGTCCCCCTCTCCCTTTTCATTCAATATAATTTTCATGATACTCTAGATGAAAATGTCGAAATATTTTAATTGTATTTATTAATTCAATATATAAACTATTTGGTAAGATAATATTTATCTACGTTTTTTTCTCTAAATTTTCACTTATGAAAAGCCTTTGATATTTTGATAAACGGTTAGAACATATTGCTGTTACGAACTCACTATAGGAAATTAGATAGCAAACAGAAGGAATGAAGTAAAGAATAACCCTTGTTGAGTAGACATTTGATCCAGACTGCTTTAGGCTAAAAATATATCTTTGTATCTCCACACTAATTCTTAAACGTCTTTTAATAATTAAAAAATTCTCATAAATGAAAGAAAATGACACATTCCTTCTTTAAAAAAAAAAATTATGATTTTGAAATATAAAATTTTAGAGTGAGTCCTATTCTAAAATTAAGATAAATCAGTAATTTCAGTAAGAATTTATAATTAAATTTTTACTAATAGAAAATATATAAAGTCAAACCCATGTTATACAATTAAGAAAATGTAAATTTCATATAATTTTATCAAATAACTTATGAAACTATTTATAAAATTAATTTAAATTTTGTAAAATAAATATAATTTGATGGTAAAAAAAATATAAAATTTTTGAACTGTATAGCTCAATTTTTTTTTTTAAAAATCTAATTGTATAGAGATATTAGTTTATTACTCTAAAATTAAATGGTGCAACATTTTTTCGCACTATTAATAAAGAAATGAAAAAAAGGAAAAATATATTAACAGATTTATGTTATCATTACACTATTCGTTGAGGTTTATGTTATCATTATACATATTAGATCTCTTGAGTTTTTATATTTTGTTGAGTTTTATGTTGTCATTATACATACATTTTTTACAACATGATATCAAGATTATTGTATTTTCTCAAACAAAAAAGAGATATGATGAAACCAATACCTTGGGAGAGATTGGTATAGCTTTCCAAAAGAAAAATGAAAATTGTGGGCAGGTGCATATATTGTATAGTAAAATATTGTCCCTTTTTGTATTAATTAACAGCAGTTGTTCCATGGAATTATAATAATCCAATCAGACTTCGACAGCAACATAGTGTAATGACAAATGGGAGAACAGCAGCATCTTATTTATATAGTAGATTCTAGAAATTACAAAAAAAAGTGTACTTTAGATATTCTTAATGGATAGGGATAAAAGGAAGGAGGGAGGGAGAGTAGGTAAGATAAAAGCATATATGCTATGGAATAACCACAAGTCTAATCCTATATTATACCAAATTAGTGTTGATTGACGGATAAGTTAAATTTTCACTATCTGTTGCTTAGAACATTTCATCTGTCGTTTTGTAAAGACCAAATCCACCAAAGATATCTAAAGATACTCCCTCTCTAAAGTCTAAACTTTCTTTTTCCTTCTCTTTAGTGACAGTGAGCTGTGAAGCAAGTTGATTGTGCTGCCAAGAAAAATCAGCGTTGCCCCATAATTGACCCCTCCAATTTGTGAACCAAGGATAGAGTCTTATATTCAATCTTTTGGTTTATAATAAGGACTATTTAAGTTTAACTGCATCTGTGGCTAACTTATATCAGATTCGCCTTATTGCTTTTACTTTTGTACTTCAAAAAATAGCAAGTCATGCATGCTTTATTTTTTGGTTAGCAGGAATTTGCTGGGAAGTGAGAAATGACAGGTTTTGAGTATAGACTTTGCAAATGCCATTACGCCAATGGTAAGTCACCACCATGGTTTTAGGGGTGGGATTTAAAAAAGAAAAGCTAGTTTTATGAAAATAATACAAACAGATAAGAGATAAAGGGAGAGGTAATATCTACCCCAAAAAATAGAGGGGGCAATAATAATTACTGAATGAAAAAGATGGAAAGGTGAATGGTACGTGGCGTGGGTTTTAGATCTAGTGATCGATGATCCTATTAATCTAAGAAAACTGCTAGGACCCAGTAAGTAAGACATTAATTAATATTATACACATTTCTCTCACATATTCATCTCTATATATAAAATTGAAGTATAAATTTATAAAAAATAAATAAATCAAAATGTAATTAAATGATAAAATAATATAAATGTGAAATAATATATATAAAAAATATGCAAATGCTAATCAGTGTCCTAAAGACATAAGTTAAAGAATCAAATATAAAAACTTTACATTGAAAATGATGTATTCAATACATTGAACAGTTAAAAGTTACATTTTCTAATGAATTTTTGTTATCTTTGGATTCCTTAAACAATGTCCTTAATACATTTGTTAGTCACATCCTAAAATATATATATATATATATAACATGGTTGTTAATCTAAAGTATTAGATGTTAGGCTGCCAATGAATGATGATAGGTTAATAGGGAAGTAAAAAACAGAAACACAATAGATGACTGACTTTGAAGTTTGAACTCTGAATACTGTTACCATAATTATAAAAAGAAAAATAAAAACAAAACACCATAAATACCCAATCCTAGATGCAAGGATATTAGAGTTCCCACAGACTTTGACATTTACCAAATCTCGCATTATATAAGCCCGGCAGCAGAAGAAATGAGTGCCTAAGAGTCTTGTCTTGAGTGAAGTGAAAAGTGAGACTAACAATGGATGGTATGGTTCAACTGCAGAGGAAACTTGTTGATTATACTGCCTCTCTATTCCAGGAGGTAAGCATGCTATACAATTGCTATTATACATTACAGTGGGATAGTTTAAGAAGTGATTTGTTTGTTCTCTTTGAAAAGGGCTTTCTAGATGAACAGTTTAACCAGCTTCATCAACTTCAAGATGAAAGCAACCCAGATTTTGTGTTTGAAGTGGTGACTCTCTTCTTTGAAGACGCAAAGAGGCTTCTTAATGAGCTCACAAAAGCATTGTAAGGGAACAAGCAACAATTTTCCCTGTTTTATATATCTATGTTTTGGAATCTCTTTCTAAACTTCATGTTTCAATGTTGATTGATCCATCTCAAACAGAAGCCAGGAAAGAATTGATTTTAAAAGGTTGGATGCTCATGTTCACCAGTTGAAGGGTAGCAGTTCCAGGTAAATTGTTCATGACTAGTTTCTCCATACCTGAAACTGTATATAGAATCCACCTCAAACAAACATGTTAACTTATGAAAATGGTTCGGAGCTTTTGGGATGTTGTTAGTGGAAGTTGTTTGTATCCACCTGTTGTCACTAGAAATAGCACATTCTTAGCAAGTACTGTCATTGCTTCACTGCACTTGTATTACTATTATCAGGATTTGGCAATGTGCCAAGCACATGTAATGTAATACACTAAAGAGGCATGGTTTGGGTAGGTAGATTGAAAAACACCCACTGACCCACATACTAATGAGTGGAGGATTTCTGAAACCTTTTTAGGAGACATAACACAATAGTTTTTTAGGGATCTATAATATTTTTTTAATTTGTCACTCCTATTGAGAGTGAGGTGTATAGAATCAAAGACCTCACAGTTGATAAAGTGGTTGTGTTATTGGGAAATACAGCGTTGGTGCACAGAGAATTCACAAAGTCTGCATTTCCTTCAGAAACTCGTGTGAGGAGCAAAATGTTGAAGGGTATGAATCCTTATGCCCTATGGCTATGAATCTTGTCAAGTATCATGTTATGTGTCCTAGTTGTGTGTATACTTTTGATTTTATTTTTTTTTCCTAAAAGAAAAGTCTACGTATGCTGCTATGAAATAAAGGTATGGTAAATTCAGGTGTCTTGAAAGCTTGCAACAAGTAAAACTTGAGTATTCCTTGGTGAAAAGCAAGCTTGAGACTCTCTTCAAGGTAAGAGGATGAAGATCTTGTCCAGTGCTTTGTATTAAACTATGAGAAGCTGTTTATATCTCTTATCTTTCTATCTGATTGTAGATGGAGCAACAGCTTTTGGCAGCCAGGGGTTCGGTTTCTAGGTAGTACATGTAATAAGAGGCAGAGATGTTTGATGCAATTGAAATTTGCAAACACTAAGAAATCAGAAGAGATCGTGCTCAATCTGCCAACAGCAGAACAACCACTTCTTTGTTGCATTTTTCCCTTTGTTTATGATTTTGTCCACTCTACCTACCTTGCTCTTTAAATTGGATTATCATTTAAGTCAAAGTTGATCCATATATCCAAGTCCAAAAGCAATGTGAATAACCCATGCTCCTTTGTTTTTTTTAAAAATAATATTATATATTGAAGCTGGACATCTCATTAGTCCAATATTATATATCTCCATCTTTGCCAAGTATAAAATTCTGATGTCCCAAATTATATTGTCTCGGTATCCCCATCAATTAAAGGTTGAAGATGTGTATGAATATTAATGAATTATGATTTTATTTTATTAAGTGATAAAATATCATTAATGAAGGATAGAGAATGTGACAGAAAAATGAGAATGAATATTTTGATGATCCCTTTACCAACGAATCAAAAGAATGACCGCATTAATTGTCATTCATAATATAGAGCGTGGTCGCCATCTTGCACATGATGCTATAACCGGTAGAAACTAGAAATTAATCATACTTATTATTATTATTATTATTATTATTATTATTTTTGATTAACCATACTTATTGGAACAGCTGATTTAATAGCATGTTTTCTTTAGTAACTTCGAAATCAGGGGGATTTTTACGAAAATAGTATAATTTGATTGGAGAAATACGAAAGTAGTGTAAATTTTATAAAAATAATGTGATTGGGATAAGTCGTGATAGAGATACACGACTTACACATCGTCGTATATCTAATACACGACTTTATTTTATCTTGTTTAAATTTAAAAAAAAAATCTTAATTATACTGAAGTCGTAGAGGTAGAATACGACTTTTGTTTTTCCAATTTTTTTTTTGAGGAAGTCGTATATGGGGAGTACGACTTCCATGAAATGAAAAATATTAGAGTCGTAGGCCTCACCTACCACTTGTTCAACTTTTATAAAATAAAGTGAGTTAGTCGTGGGTTGTATCCACGACTTCAGTGCAATTAGGATTTTTTTTTTAATTTAAACAATATAAAGCAAAGTCGTGTGTTAGAGGTACAACTTTGATGTGTAAGTCGGATGTCTCCATTACGACTTACCCCAATCACGTTATTTTTATAAAATTTACACTACTTCTGTATTTTTTCAATCAAAATACACTCCTTAAGTAAAAAAGCCTCGAAATCTCCCTATGTACTAATTGTTGGGAATTCAATTGCACATTAGATATGTGTAAAACTGTTTCACATTAAAAAAGAATGAACAAGTTGAAAATTACATAATAACAAAATATTTTAAAATTTTGGATTAAAATGTAATATTGAATTCACTGAAGTTGTTCTTTGCTTAATTCATAATGGAAGTCGGTGATTTGGGCTCCCCCAATCTTATCTCAAACATGCAGAGATACTGATATTTTCTTAAGCCACCAATCTTCAATGTTTCAATCATGACTTCATGGGTGTACCTTAATAAAGATGATGTCTTTTTCTTAAAGCAACAGTGTTACCAATTAATAGAAGCTCGCTACTTTCTTCAGCATTATATGCGTAGTCTTGGTCCATGTAATGCACATCCTAGCGCCGGGGCAATGAGTTCTGATAACATGTTCAAAACGTGAATCCCTCAAATCCAAATTGCATATTACTCCTACCTGGTTTATGTTCCACCAGCACCGACCATGCACGTGCTCCTAGAATCCACCTTGTTAGCATGTTTTCGAGAGGCACACAATTTGACAGCAATGAATAATAATAGGGGTTGTTATGGTACCTTTCAAAAATAAAGAGTTTGGATATCCTATATTCAATTAGAATGCGTCAGGTCACCTCAATTAATTAAATCATATGAATATCATATAGGGCTAAGTTCTTATCATTTGATTGGACAACATAGACAAGGGTATGATATCCAAGAGATACCATAAAATCTTCTATAATAATATATTCCCGTTACACATGAGAAAATTTAAGGATAAGATTTCGCTAAAATGAGATTAAGTATAAAATGGATAAATAAGGATGGATATACTCTTAATTAGCTAAAATGATTGAAATTGCGATATATTTTACCTAATTAAAGATGAATATTCGCTATGCTCAATTTGAAGCCTTTTTTACCAATATTCTCAACGGTTAAGATCTAACTTAAAAATTATTAAATAATATTACAAATTTAGTATAACAGCTTATATTTATTAGACAGTGCTCTGAGGTCCACAAGAATTTCTCGTTAGAAACAAAGAAGAAAAGCCACGTTGGTGGTATTTTAATGAGGTGGGAGCAATATTTCTAGTCACCAGTCTATAATCTATTGGTCCGAACAAGTACTACATTCAATGGATGGGTGTAGTTTACAAGGTCAACTTCTTCCAGATAGGTGAGATGTCTCATGTCTCCTGGTCTGCACATAATTTGCAGAGAATATCAAAATGCAAGCTACCCAGCTGTTATGAATGAGTCTAATGACAGAGTAACTGATCATTTTTTCCCCCTCAGTTACAAATAACACATTTATGACTCAAATATAAGTGATCAGGGATTCGAATCCTGATTGTTGCATATGAAGAAAACCTGATTGAAAGGAAAGAACCCATCTTATGTGTCCAACAGGTTTTCCGACGGAGATTAGTCACTACTAACAGTGATGAATACTTCGTACCTATATCGTGGTTACTAAAACAAAAAAAATACCACATTGCATCAATCAATGGCTTCAGCTTAACGTAAATGTTTAATATAATATTGTTAAATGTTTGCTAATTCTAATTTTATCTACGTAATCTCTGGAATAGCATTTTCTGATGGATGAAGAATATTATATGTTTTAGGTGAAAAAATAATAATTTAATGTTTGCTAGAGACAGGCATTCTTGAACTTTCATCTACAGATCTGAGACTTTACCTTCAGTGATTTTTTAACATAATAACTTATTACACCTAGCGGTTATCTCTTTAACGAAATGCTTGCAAAGTTTTTAGAAGGATCATCATTATGGATCCGGATTCCCTGCATTAATAAAAACATACATTTACACGCATTAAACAATCTCAGCTCTTGATTTAAGATCAAATGACTCACATTATAACTTTACAAAATCCACTTTATATATTATTTATTACTCTACTATAATTGCGTGCAGCAGCAAATCCGTTTCCCATCACTACATAGAACAGGAACCAAACTTCACATGGCTGGGATATGCCTGAGAGGCGAAAAAACGGTTGGGGCTTAGAAGTTAAAACTGAGTGCTTCCACTAATGGAGAGTTAGAATTCCTTTTGCTACCAACATAGTCAATATCAAAGTATCCACCTGCAAGTTGCTTCCAACATATTGCAAACTTTATATGGAGGCCATCAAATGCCAAATAAACAAAGATATCCCAATATGGTAAATATCATAAGTTGCGTGAGGTGTGATAGGAGCATCTTATTGTTTTGCTCTTCAAAGCTTCCTAGGATTGCAGACTGCCTACTGCCATATAACACTTTTGATGAGCTGTACTTGTATAACATTCCACCACATCCATGTTTTCCAACACGCCCACCAATTTTCCCTGAGTACTGTCAGTGACAATCTGTCTGGCTAAGCCTCAAATGATTGATTCATCATTCAAGGGTCATGGTGCAACCGTTGCACCAAGAATTTCTCCAAAACATGTTTAGGCATTATAAACAGAAGATTGATTCATGTATAAACCACCGAAAATAAATTAAAAAGTGCAATCTAATGTACGAGACTCTCATCTCTTGGGGTTTGGGAAGTGTAGATGTAGGCAGACTTACCCCACACGCGGAGAGCCTAAATAAAATAGGATGCAGATTCAGGTTCAAACTCTTTAGAGTGTTATTATGCACATGCAATATATGCTGGTCTTAGAAGTCTGAGAGAAATTTCTTTTACTAACTCCTGAACCCCATGGACAAGTGAAGAGTTTTGAAGTTTAATTGTGCTTTTAAAAATCAGAACAGCAAGTTTCTAATTTTCAAGTTTTAACAGTTTTAGGTGTTGATGTACTACTTATGATAATTGGCAAGTTGGCAAGTCTCTGTTCACTCAAAGGGGAAAATTATGTGAAAGTGGTTAGTAATTTAATATTGCTGAAAAAGTTGATTTCATAGTATGTTTGGTTATAAGTCACCATGGACGGGGACGTGAAAAAATGAGAAGCAGGAAGTTATAGCTTCTGAGTTTTTTAGTAAAATTAATTACAAAAGTGTCATGAATGATGTGATTTTTCAGCCACTAACGTCAAACCAAACATATGTAGTTGATTACACACACACAAACACTTATTCTAAATGGATCACTTGGCTTACAAATAAACCTTGTAGCATTTGTGCTTCCATCAAAGAGTGAAATCAGGTGAACTTTCAAGTTAGTTTATGATGAGGGGATAAAACAATTTGACGATTAACTGTTGAATGAGTGAAACTGTCAAAAGAAAATATAAAGGCTAAATATCACTTTTGATCTCTTATCTTTATTTTATTTTTCGTTTTGGTCTCTTATTTATTATTTTTTCGATTTGGCTCCTTATTTTGCAAAGTCATATCAATGTGGTCCCTCTTTTTTTTCCTTTTCGAAATGGTCCCTATTTTACAAAAATTAAACCTATATGATCCCTTTTTTGTTTCGATGTGTTCCCTCTTTTACTTTTTTTGTTTTGAAATGATCCCTTATTTTACAAAAGTTATATCAATATGGTCCTCTCCATATCACAATTTAGAGGGAAAAGATCATATTGAAATAAAAAATAAAGAAAAAAAATAATAAAAGAGGAATCAAAACGAAAATTAGAAAAAGATATGGGACCAAAAGTGATATTTAGTGAAATATAAAACACGGCTCAAGTTAAACATTAAACTATAGCCTTTATTTCATAAATTCACATATCTGTAAAATATCTAATGTTTTCTAAATTAACACTTCCATCCGCCGATAAATTGTTAAGGGTATGTTTGATTTAGATTATGTAAAGATAAAATCAAGTTGGGAGAAAACTTCTTTCATATAGCTTCCAAAATAATTATCTCGAAAAATATTATTTTCACATTTATGTTAAAAATAATTTAAACCAAATCGACACTAAAAGGCTTCAAAGGGGAAGTATCCTTCCATGTTAAAAGGCATACCGTACTTGCATAGTGTCAAAAAGAAAATTCTTTTTCCCTTTTACATTGCTATACCCCAAGGATTTGACCATAGGTTGCTTTTTCATTCCAAGCTCAAAGTAGAATTTGTTCAGAAATTTACATCATTTGCCAAGTGAGCATTTAAGATTACTTTCTTGGACTACCGGGCAAGTGGTGAGCCAATACATAAAATCCAAGAAGTCGCCACAACCATGAGGGTTGGTCCGTCTTGACTCTTGATATATATATATATATATATATATATGCATTCTCCAACAGTGAGAATGAATGCTGCTCAACTATGCCAACCGCTAGCATTTTTCTTAGAATTCCACCTCCACAAATCATAGCTTCTCATATCATTTTCAAGATTGTTTAAGTGTTCCTGTGACACGAAAATCGAGTAAATATCCAATTTGATTTTTGAAATTATAGGGTCGTATCAAGTTAATCCTTTATATTATCAATATTTCAAAATGATCCTTGGAATTGTAAAATGTAGCAAATGTATTTCTGATATTATTCACTTAGATTCAAATGCATTCCTGACAGTACCAACTTAATGTCATTATAGTCCATACAAATATCAACACAGGGACTAATTTGATTAACTTTCTGTAATTCCAGGAATCATTTTAAAATATTGATAATGTGAAAGAATAAGTTAATACGATTCTATAATTTCAGTGATCAAATTGAGTATTTAAGGTAAGAAAATCAGCTGGTACCCGGGCCTAACAAGCCTATGCCTTTAGTAGGTGCACTGCAATCCCTTAACACGTGCAAGGCAATTTCAATATTTGCATCACATTAATTAATCACACCAACCTGGAAACCTATTCCACACCTGCTACTATAGGCAATAGTGAGGAATTTCAATATTTGCATAGTAATTCAAATAAAGTTTAGTTGTTATGTATTGTCATAATAAAGTTTTTTATAATGTTAATTAATCAAAAATTATGGTATAAGTGACTTTTAAGATAGTTAAGATGAGAGTCAAACATTTTTAATGATATGACAGTTTATGATTAGTTGATAGTATAAAAAATCTTTATACTAATAATACAGATCAATTAAATCTATTTAGATATAGCTAAATGACTTAGAGAAGTCAAATTGGAGAAAAAAATTAAAACTAAGCTAGGACCTTCCAAACTCTGTTTTAAGAATTTCCAACAAGATACCAAATACACACCTAAATTATTTTTATTTAAAACTGAGTCCTACCCCCACAATCACTGGGTCGGGTATTCATATTGCATCCCTCTTGCAGATGACATTGAAAAGGAAGTCGTCATAAGAGATTTTGATGATGAATGGATAAGGGATAAGATTGTGAAGGAGAGTAAATCGTACTGCTCCTATGTGGAATAACTGAATAACAAGTGTCGAACAACAGTAATGATGAATTGTCTGACTATGAGGGGAGGTTTGACAAGGATGAGTTTTCTGATGAAGATCAACAGGAAGTATATACACTGATGGAGGTATTAAGGGATATTATTTGCACTTTAGCCTGATGGGAAGATTAAATTGAGCAAGGGCGTTTATTTGTGGATGCCCATGACTTTAGAGATTTAAAATTTTACTTTTTCCTTTTGGATATGTAATGGAAAGTGGATTAAAATTAAAAATAAAGTCATTTAGAGGAGGGATCCCTTTATATTAATGTAAGTCTTTAATTACACTCAATCCCAGTCTTTCATTTTTTGATCAAAAAAAATCCCAGTCTTTCATTTTCATTTGCAATGATTGTGATTTTAATTTTAAGAATAAAGGTCCAAATTGATTCTCGATAAAAAAAAAATATATTGACATTTTGGCTTTTGAAAAATAAAAAATATTAATTTGATCTTTAACAATATAAAATGTCGATTAAAATAGTCTCAGATAAAAACTAAAATATCCCTAAAAATTACTGTCAAAATGATTAATTTAACATGTATTTTATATTCTTGAGAATCAAATTGAATTTTTTTAGGTTAAAGTAATAATTTGGTCCCTATATCTGACACACATTCTTCATTTAGTCCCTATACATAAAAAATTTGGAAATGAGTTCCTATATGTGTAAACGTTAGCAAATTCGGTCCCTACATATGCAAACGTTAGCAAATTCGTCCCTGCCGTCAGCAACTTCGTCCTTATAAGTGACATAAATTTTTGATTTGGTCCCTAAACCTGAAAAAAATTAAATTGGTCCATATATGTGTAATCAATAATAATTTTTGTCTTTATCGTCTGCCAAAGAGCTTAAATCTAACTAAAGATTCTTTTCGTATTGATTATTTTTTATATATTATATCAATCTATTTCTTCTATTGAGAGTCAACTTGGATAATTTCAGAATATAAAACCATTTACGGACCAAATGATACAATTTTTACTCTCAATAGAAGAAATAAATTGATATAATGTATAAAAAATATTCAATACTAAAAGAATCTTTAGTTAGGTTTGAGCTCCTTGATAGACGGCAAGGACCAAATTATTATCGATTGTACATATAAGGACCAATTTAATTGTTTTTTCAGGTTTAGGAACCAAATCAAAAATTTATGTCACATATAAGGACCAATTTGCTGATAACAGGGACGAATTTGCTAACGTTTGCACATTTAGGGACAAAATTTGCTAACTTTTACACATGTAGGGACTCATTTCCAAAAATTTTATGTATAAAAACTAAATGAAGAATTAATACCACGTATAAGGACCAAATTATTACTTTAACCTATTTTTTATTTTTTAGGAACCAAAATTTTAACGTATATTTTTGATAAAGATCAATTTTGACCTTCATTCTAAATTTAATAACCGTTGGATGAATGAACACCGCAGTGTACGGTGTCCCTAGAGAAATAATTTCCTACTAGAATTAAGAACACGACGGGAAGTAATGCAGATAGAGATAAGACAGTAGTAGTATGCAATATGCGTGAAACGAAGGAAGAAAGAAAAACTGGAAAAAATGGAGGGAAAGTTGTCGCGTGCAGCAAAGAAGCTTACATCCTCTCCCATTCAAGAACTCTCCCAACTCGCTCAGAGGTGCAGCAACGCCATCAACCTCGCTGAGGGCTTCCCCGACTTCCCTGCTCCTCCCAACATCAAAAACGCCGCCGTTTCCGCCATCAATTCCGACTTCAACCAATATAGGTCAGTTGAGTTTTCTAAACCTTACAACATTTATAGAATTTTGTTGGAACTTAGAGCAAGAAAACTTGTTGCTACAATTGACAGAATTTTCCATCTGTATTTTGAGGCATGTGCAAGGTATATGTGATCAGCTGAGCAAGATGGTGAAGGAAATGCATGGTTTAGACATTGACCCCCTTACGGATGTAGCTATTTGCTGTGGTCAAACTGAGGCATTTGCAGCTGCAATCTTTGCAAGTATGCCGCTCTCTCATCCTTGTTTTGCAGTTCATGAGGTTCAAGATATAAGTTAATTATATATTGGGTGGGTTTGTAACAACTTATAAAGAGTTTTTTTGAGCTTATCAGAATAGCTTATGAAAATAAACTTATACAAATAATTTATAAAAATAGTTTATGATATTTTCAGTTTATTTTAATAAGTTTGTCAAAAAAGATTATGAAAATAAGTTGTTTTTTAGTTTATTTGAAAAAAAAATTATTGAATAAACACTTAATTAAGCTGTTTATTCAAATCCGATCATTGTATATGGTACGTGGTTTCTTTGACTTGTACGCCATAATCATGCTTTTTGTTTTGTTTCAAACAGCAATTGACCCCGGTGACCAAGTCATACTCTTTGACCCTTCCTATGAAACATATGAAGGATGTATTACCATGGCCGGGGGAGTCCCTGTAAGCTTACTCTTACCAAATTCCAAATACCAAGATCCTGCATTGCATGATGAACAAAGATTACTACTGCACCTTTTTGTTATTTAGCCCCTTGGTTTTCAACACTGTTTATCCTGTCTAAACCACACTTTACATATACTGAAGACTTACATATTTCTGCATCATTAAATTTATATCTCGACTACACATATGCAGTGTTATATTGAAACTTTTATGCACATAATCTATATATAGTCCAATGGTTTTGCACATTTGTTGTCTCTTTAACGTGTTATCGGTATAGCTACATTTTATCTAATGCCCTCTTGCTTTTGTGAACTTAATTAATGAATATGACAGATACATGTGGCGCTTGACCCACCTCAATGGACCCTGGATCCAAGCAAATTGCTCAGATCACTTACTGAGAGAACTAAAGCCATAATACTGAACAGGTTAGAAATTACACAAATTCATAATTCACTGGAAAATAGACTTCATCCTCATCTTGGAAAGCCTCAGATTCATCCTGTTGAATTCCTACAACCAATAGAATAACGATTGAGTGAATCGTTTTTCTTTTTTAAATAAGTGAATAAGAAACACCAATGCTATTAACTTATGGTTTAAGCTCTTAAGTCTTAGCCATATGATTATGAATGTTACAGGTGTTTCAGATTATCCATTATTGTATTCTGCTATCAAGTATTCCATATAAAGTTTGTAATCAAGGTTAAGCTTCTGATATGCCCAAAACTTGTGAGGGCAATTGCAATCCTTGAAGAAGTTTGCTGTGTTGTTCATGTTTCATTGTTCCCTGGTTCAAACTTTTACTCTTTCACAGGGCTTCTTCCTTTTCTACAATATTAGATTCTAGTTTAACCAGCATCGAATTACATGGATTTAAACTATCTTATGCATCTAGGTAAGCAGCAAATGTTTTTATTTTCTCTCATTGTTTTGGATGCATTAAGTGAGTATGCTGTAACTTACTAGAATTCATTTGTTATGTATCTAAATGTTTGAAAGAGACACTTAGTCTCGCATTTTATGAATTACAAAATGCTGATATAAAGTGTAAACAGTCCTCACAATCCGACAGGCAAAGTTTTCACGAAAGATGAACTTGAGACTATTGCTGGAGCATGCTGCAACCGGAATTGCCTGGCTATTACAGATGAAGTATGATACTCCCTTACTTTGCACTGATAAAACTTAAATTTAAGGATTTAAACAAGACATTCATGAGATGAATTAAAATAGATACTCATGTTCCAAATGAATTTACTGTTGCTACTGCTATTAAGTGTAATGACTAATGCAAGGAAATAAGCCTTTGAGGCTATAGCACATATGTGCGGTTCTAGGGTACCACAATTTTTGCATAAATCAATTATGGTGATACCAGTTTATTTCATGATCAACTTATACATGTTAACTATTTTATGATAACGTTTTTTCTTTCTTATTAATTGATTTTCGTAAATCAATGGATATCTCCGCTTCTAGTTCGGTTTTGATTTGGATGTCATACTTCTTTGCATGAATTTGCATATGCACAAGAAAAATTAATTGGAATTTTAACTTTACAAGAGTGGAATATTTGTCTAGTATGTAATGTAAATAATGCAATGTTTTGCTTTCTTTTGGATTCTTTATGCAGGTATACGAGCATATAACTTATGACAGTGAAAAACATATATCCCTTGCCTCATTTCCAGGAATGCAAGAGCGGACTATTATAACATCTTCTTTGTCTAAAACATTTAGTGTCACGGGTATCAAAACTGCATGAAACCAAACTGCACTTGAAGTTTTTTAAGTTCTCACCTCATTGCTAATAAGAATGGGATTAACTCATTTTATCAGGTTGGAGGGTTGGATGGGCAATTGCACCAGCTTTTTTGGCATCTGCTATCAGAAATATTCATATCAGAGTTACAGATTGTGCTCCAGCACCTTTTCAGGAAGCTGCGTTGACAGCATTGAGAAGCCCCCTAGAATACTTTGAATCACTGAGAAGAGTAAGAAATCAGAAGTACATCTGAATTTTGAAGAGACATCGTACAGTGTTTATTCTATATAACTAGAAAAAGTAGAACTTGATATCATATTCCCCCATCCCTACACGGAAAAATAACAAAAGAAATTTGATGCATAATCAGTCATAAGTTTCTTATTCTTCTTTTTCCTGATGTTTCTATCTATACTCAGGATTATCAATTGAAGAGAGACTATATCATCAAGCTGCTTGCTGGAGTAGGTTTTAAGATACAGTTTATACCTCAGGGTTCCTTCTTCTTATTTGCTGAGCTTCCTGACAAATGCCTCCTTTCCGATGTATGTTCACTCTTTACCTTCTTACATTAGATGTTTGATTAGGAATTGTTTCATTTGTCATAGTCTGTTTGAGTTGCGATTTTTCATTTTTCTGCAATATGGTAGTCCATTATTCCACTGTTGCTTTGTAGCAATAAGTGTTTTCTGTTCACAGGTAGAATTTGTTAAGAAACTGATACTAGAAGCAGGAGTGGTGGCTGTACCAGGACAAGGATTTTTTCATACAAACTTATCATCGAATGAAGTTTCTAATGTAAGTTGTTGCTACCAGAAGAGATACATCCGATTTGCATTCTGCAAGAGCGATGCAACTTTGGCTGCAGTTTCAGAAAGATTCGCTAAGCTTTTAGATGCTGCAGGACATCTTGTGCTACATTAAATTGGCAAGAAAGAATAATAGCTTACAACAAGAACTAAAGAACGAGGAGATAAAAGTTATGTTCGATTAATAAAGCTTGCATTACAGATTAAATTGACCAGAGAACTGTTGTATAAGCTACCTTATATTTGATATATTACTATACTCTGCGAAGTTCTAGCTACTGAGTAACAAATCAAAAGTTGAAAGATATAACCATCCATGCCCCTCCCTCTGTCCCTTTTGTGTATCAGTGGTAAGTGAACTATATTCTCATAAGGAGAAATGCTATATTCAGCATTCTCTCCAACACATTCATTGTTATTGGTTGAGGGCTCCACATGAAATTCACCCAATAAAAATGAGTGTGTTAAAAGAAAGTGTTGAAAAGATAATGTTGGTAGCACTTCTCTTTTCATGAGAGAGTAGAAGTTCAAAGTTCAAACCCTCAAGATGCTACTTCGAAAAAAGGGCTTAACCATGTTAGTCTACACTAAAAAAAATGATACACCAACCTATGCATGCAATCAATTTTGTGCATCTTCACACAGTGAAGAAGAATCTTGGTTAGGGAGAAAAGGTCGAATAGAAAAAAGTGAAAATGAGATATAATTTTTTGAGTTAAATATGTTTTTGGTCCTTGTAAATTTGTAAAAATTAGTTTTTAGTCCCTCATTTTTTAAAAATCTTTTTTTGGTCTCTCGATTTTCAAAATAGCTCACTTTTGGTTCCTGATGTTAGCTCAATTTTCAAAATAGGGATCGAAGGTGAGCTAGTTTGAAAATTGAGGGACCAAAAAGGTCGTTTTGAAAATGAGGGACTAAAAACAAATCTTTGCTATTTACAAGGATCAAAAACATATTTAACCCTTATAATATTCTTCTTCAATACTTTTTTGTGAAATTTAATCAAAAGGATAATGTTATAATTGCAGGGTTTTTTTAATTCAATGTGTCATAAATCCGGACAATAAAACTTAATACAATAGAGAGTATCGATATTATTCATCCATACTATTATAAAAACTAACTTCCCACCTCAGTGTCTTATTTTTGTTTTTTAAATTATCACCGTCAATTATTCATTTAATAATTTAAAGTAATATAAAAAATATAATTATAAATATATTTATTTAGGATAAAAAATTTACAAATAAACTTGTAAAGGATAATGTTACAAATAAATTTTACTTACATATCAAATAGTTCTCACCCATATAAATTTGTTTTTGGTCCCCATAAAATATTGAAAATTCGTTTTAGTCTCTCATTTACAAAATGTCCTTTTTAGTCCCTCATTTTCAAAAAGTTCATTTTTGATCTCTCAATTTTCAAAATAGCTCATATTTGATCCCTATTTTGAAAATTGAGATAACGTTAGGGACAAAAAATGAACTATTTTGAAAATTAAGGGAGCAAAATGAATTTTTTTAAAATGAGGTACTAAAAACGAATTCTCGTTATTTTATAGGGACCAAAAGCATATTTAACCGTATGTTTTTAGTCCCCATAAAATGAGCGAACTTTGGTTTTGGTCCCTTTAAAATTTTTTCTTTGATTTTTGTCCCTCTAAAATCTAAAATCACTAATTTTGGTCTCCACTGTCATATGACATCTATTAACTACTTATGTGTCTAATAAAAGGTGATATGATCATCCCAAGTGACATCCAATGACTTCGGTGGTGTCATGTTAACATATGATTTCCTTAAAATTTCTCTTGAACTCTAAAATGAATTATATTTATCTACCCTAAAATGAATGTTAGGGATTAAAAATGGTAATATTAAATTTAGAGGTTTGAAAACCAAAGAAAAACAATGTCAGAGGGTTCAAAACCAAAATTTGGTCATTTTATATAGACCAAAATTAGTAATTTCATATTTAAGAGGGATGAAAATCAAAGAAATTTTTTTATCGGGACCAAAACCAAAATTTGCTCATTTTCTAGGGACTAAAAACATATTTATTCATTATATCAAGCACGTTTGAAATAAACCAATATCTATTGGTTTGAGTGACAAGGAGTTTGGTTCCCTTTAAATTAGATTTGAGATTTGAAGTCTACTGAATGAAAAAAAAAAAAAAGGTGAAGGAGCTTTGCCCTCTTAATGGGTTATTCAGACTCGAGCGGGACATAATTCAATATAATTTTAAATATTGATGATCTCGAAAAAAACACCTTTGAAATATTTTTAATATTTGGGCATTCTCACTCTCCACCTTATTAGACATTTAATGTTGAAATGTCCTTATTTATTCAACTAACAAATGGACTAATTATACGTATGTAAGAGAATGATGAGCTAAAAACAATTCCAAGAGAGTAAAAATACCTAAATAGTCTAAGGTCTCGTTTGGATAAACAGCTTATTTAAACGCTTATATTAAAAAGTTTTATATAAAAAGCTTTTATGTATTAAGCTCCTTTTAATTAAGTTATTTTGTGTTTGGATACATATTAGAAGAAGCGCTTTTAAAATCTATAAACTTGAGAGAGAAAGATGAAAATGATTGTTTTGATGTAATTTCAAATTATTATGGAATATAATTGTCCTATAAAATATGAAAATAGCTTCTCGTATAAGCTTCTATCCAAGGTTTTTCAATAAGTTAAAAAAATTGATTTCTCAAAATAAGCTAAAAATAGCTTCTGGGAACTAATAAGTTACTTATTTAAACTCATTCAAATACTGTTTTTGTACATAAAAGTGTTTATATCTGTAAAAAAGTTATAATAAATTGTTAACTATGCTATCCAAACGGGACGTAAGATGGCGTTTGATAGAGAGTTTGATTTTAGTTTTTGAGGAATCTTAACTTAGAAATCCTACAGTCTGATGTTTGATATCTTTTTTAAAAAATGCATTCCTCGAAAATTAGGATTTCAAAGAATTTTTTTTGACTATCTTTCCTCAAAAAACCATTCTGAGGGGGAGGGAGTGAGGGTCCGCCTACCAACGTCCCTAATCTCTTATTTTCTTTTTCTTTTTTATATTCTTATTATACAAAATAAAATATAAATATAAAATAAGTCTATAATCTATCTATCAAAAATTGTCTTTATCTACCCAAAAAAAATAAGTCTATAGTCTATTAATTTTTTTGCAATTAATTCATATATGTATAATAATTTTTAATTTAATTTTCATCGTTTATTGTATTGTAATATTATTATTTAAAATTATAATATAAGGATCTAATTTAAAATGATTATCATATATAAAGATCAAATTTAAAATAATCATTATATATAGGGATCGAAAAATTTTGAATTCGATCCTTATATGTGACAATCATTTTGAATTTGATCCTTATAATTTAACTTCAATAAATGATGAAAGTCAAATTAAAAATAATTATACATACATATAAAAATAGATTTAAAAAACTTTTATGTATAGAAACTAAATTCACAATTAATGTTAGATAGGATCAAATGTTTCGTTTAATCTTAATTTATTATTATTATTATTATTATTATTATTATTATACTGGAAACAAACAAGTCTCACTCTCAGTCAGCCAAGTAAAAGACGAAAATAGCAATTTTCAATTTTTCATTAGCGACGGCGTTGGCGAGGAAATGTCAAGCGAGAATCAGATAGAGGTTGCAGAAGAAGAACGAACACCTCTTCTTCTTGTACAACAAGATGATGATCCCTCAATTCTCGTCACTGTCGATCATAATCAAAATGAAGAGTGCGGTAGTAGTAGTAGTAGTGTTTCTATTCCTAATCAACGACTTGCTTCTCTCGATGTCTTCCGTGGTCTCACCGTTGCGGTTCGTCCTCCTCACTTTTCAACTCTCACTTAATCTTTATTATTGATGATTGATTCAACAACTACAACCTACAAATTAGTGTGTCTGTTTTCCTCAGTTGATGATTTTAGTTGATGACGTGGGAAGAGCTTTCCCTTCCTTGAACCATTCTCCTTGGTTTGGTGTCACGCTTGCAGATTTTGTAATGCCATTTTTTCTCTTTGGGGCCGGCCTTTCCGTTGCCCTCGTTTTCAAGGTACCGTTTCTTCTTCCTTCTTTATTATAACACTGACAACTGAATTACTGAAGTGAAGTCATGATGATGATGATGGTTTCAACATTTTATATAGTGGAGTGAACAACAACTACAACAATTTGAGAACAATGTTATAATTCTGTATAACCTTTCAGAAACTCTCTAACAAACCAAGTGCTACCAAAAAAGTGATATTGAGGACAATTAAGCTTTTTCTTTTGGGGGTTTTGTTACAAGGTACGTATGTATGTATGTTCTCCTGCTTTATTGTCATTTCGTCACCTTTGCTTTCAAACCAACTGACTGAAACTTGTTGACACACAAAATTCACTTTTATTCTTTGGGGCTTCTTGTTATCCACCGTGAACTAAATCCAGGATCTGTATCTATGTAATTGCAGTATGCATAATTCACTCATGCATTGTTTGTGAGCTGATCGCCAGTGGCAGAGCTAGAGACAAATTATTAGTGTCAGGGGGAGGGGGATGTTGATATTTTTTTTAAAAGAAAACTCTGTAAATTTCTAGATTTTAAAGAAACTCGATCCCTCAGCTATAACCATGCGCCGCTCCTGCTGGTCATGTAGCTTTACTATATTTTTAAATGATGTTGATAGCCATTGCTTTAATATTTTCCTCTGAAACTTAATCATAGGTGGGTATTTCCATGGGCGGGGCAATTTAACATATGGAGTTGATTTGAACAAGATACGCTGGCTTGGTGTACTTCAGGTATCTGCAACTAATACAGTTGCAATCCTTGCTGTCTAACCTATTAGTTTTTTTTTTTTTCATTAATATTTAATATAATTTAGTAGGTATGATATTATTGTTTTACATATCGTTTTCTCTGTGATTTACTTTGCGGTACTGATATTTAACAGTTTCAATGATGCTTTGTGAAATCACTTATTTGTTTGATCAATGACTAACATGCGGCATGCAGTGAGTATGTTTATAATGCGTTAATGTCGATGCTTGGTGTATTGTACTGTAGAAGTAAATAGAAAGTTTTCTCACTGATAAATTTTAACTCAAGCATGGTTGCAGATTTGCTGTAATTAGAAGAGCCATATTTGGTCATTGAAATTGTTTTATTAGAAACAATGTCATTGAAATTGGTTGTTCTGTTATGGATAGGAAGTACAACCGAGAAAAAGGCGGCAATTAAGAAATAATCAATTACCTGTTGCTTTAGTTTGATAAATGTGTTTTCATTTTGATACATAATTTCCTTGTATGATATGCAGCGAATATCTATTGGATATTTCTTGGCCTCAATATCAGAGATATGGCTTGTGAACAATAGTATTTTGGTTGACTCGCCAGCAGCTTTTGTGAGGAAATACTCCATTCAGTGGTTAGTTAACTTTTCTGGTTTTTAATGCTTACGAGTGGCTGAGCATGGCAATTAAAAATTCCAATTTTCTATGTTGACTTTCACTATTAAATGTACCTACCAATGCCATTTTTGTGTGTTTCTTGTCATATTCTTATATCATGGTTTGCATTGTTGTGGATGAGTTATTTTGTATCAATTTTCATCACATACTGATTCGCATTCTGTCCAAACTTCTTGGACCTGAATAATGAAATGGTGCATATTATTTCAGGTTCATAGTGCCCTTGAATTTATTTTAACAATCTAATGTGATATGAACACTCATGTGTCATGGAGATTTTTGATATGCGGTTCACTCTGCTGGACTTTAAGATGAAAACTTGCTTAAGATATGTATTTTTAATGTATACTGAATATGATTCAAATTTTGTTGATTGGATTATAGTGTTTGGATTTGGATCCTCTCATGTTGGAATTCAACATGAGGGGGTTATGTTGAGGATCTCATCATTAAATCTGATTGATAGGCCCACTTAAAAAATATACAAGTGAGATTTAATGGTGAGATCCCCGAACATGATCCCCCATGTTGAATCCCAAAATGAGAGGATCCAAATCCTAATCTTTAGAGATGAAAATGTGACTGAATTTCCATCTTGCCATCACTAGGACCTTTTAATTTTATATAAACTAACATTGTAAATTTGCAACTGAACTTAGTTATGAAAGGTTGATAATTGATGTGACTAGTTGAGATTCAAGAGAAATTCTCCTTCATACTGTTAGCCCAACTGCATAACCTTTATTTACAAAAAGCCTGAATTTATCCTTGGAAACTTTTCAGGCTACTTTGATCACCAAAAAAAAGTTCTGGTTAATTTAATAGATCCAACTCCAAGATACTAGCTCCCCACATCTAATTGTTAAAATTAAACTTCTGTGGTGTAACTGCTTGTTTCATTGTGCAGGATGTTTTCTCTCTTACTTTGCTCGGTGTACCTTTGCTTGCTCTACTGCCTCTATGTTCCGGATTGGACATTCGAACATTCTAACTTGCTTTGGTCTGGTCGTCTATCAATTATTGAAAATGTGAGTTGGCTTGGTTCGGTCACTGTGCCATTGAATGCTGAAAAACATATCATTTTTTTGGCTGAAGTTCTAATTTATGCTGTCGTGTGCACATAATCTTACTTATAACTCATTCTCTAAAATCGATGAAGTCAACAGGTAATTTCATTTCTTATTGCTGATAGTCAATCCTTCCTTTGTAACAGCTGTCTCAATTATATAATTTGTAAATCCCCCTCCCCTATTTCATCGAAGAAGAAGAAGAAACTATCTTATAATAGTAGAGATATCGATTGCGCTCTTTCTCAAACCTTGTTTATATTCTCATAGATCAGACTGCTTACAACTATTTTGTATTTTGTTCAAAATTACATATTTAATCTTCTGTACTGTTTGTTAAATTTACGAGGTGAATCAATAGGACCATTTATGTGCACATAGACCCCTTATATATGTAGAGAGCTGAACTATATGTAGGACAAAACCTCATTACAACAAAAATCTGGTTACTATAACACGCAGGATTCTAAAACCCCAATAGAACTATTGAAGTTTTAAGTTTTAACCAAACAACTATAGTGACAGTTTGCTTAGACTGTCACGTTCTGTAATGTTGGATGGCCAACGAGCTTCAGCTTGTACTTCCTAAAATCATAAAGCATATCTTTGACTAATCCATGACTTTTCACTTCTTAAAATGGAACTTTAGGTTTGCATTTGATCACAGACTAGTATCATGCTTTCTAAGAATGATGAAATGTACTTACTGGACTGAGAAAATAATAATATAAACAGATTGATATTCATAAACAAATATTAGAGGATCGGATGTGTGCAGTAACACATTATGATGACTGGTATTTCTGTTCACGCTTCATGTATTATGATGGCTCAGTTTTTCCTGATTATTATTTTTTTATGTTGTTTTTTTATTTTCATTTTCATTTCCATTTTCATGTTCATGGAGAATGAATTCAACACACTATTTGTTTGCTAGGTTCATTGCGAAGTGAGGGGCAGTCTTGCACCTCCTTGCAATGCAGTGGGATATATTGATAGATTAGTTCTTGGTGAACATCATATGTATCAGCGTCCTGTGTACAGAAGAACAAAGGTTATTTCTCCTCTCGGATAACTCCTTTATTGAATCTGTTGGGGCTGAAACTTAACTTATTTTATCCATCAATGGTCGTATCTTGACCTCCTTTTCATTTTCAGGAGTGTAGTGTTAATTCTCCTGACTATGGACCCTTGCCTCCACATTCACCTGGATGGTGCCTGGCACCATTTGACCCAGAGGGCATTTTGAGGTCGAAAAGCATTCCCTGCTTTCTCCTTTTACCTTTTCCTTCTGTCATTATTATAGTGGCATTGAAAAGGCGATGGTTACATCTTATAATCTGAATTCCCAATAATCAAGATATGTTTTTTAGGGTTGAGCAGAATACTTGGCTTAAGTAATGTTCCTCTTTTTTCATTGTTCTCTCATATATGTCTATTTTTGCTTTTGAAATTGGATTGGATCACGGGCTTTTACAGTTTTACTGTAGGCAACCTAATTATCTTCAGCTGATTAACGCAGATGAAGTTTTAGTGATTTTTGGAAGTAGGGTTTTATTAAAAAAAAAAAAAAAAAATACAAAATGACTGAGTCCAGACTGGCCCTGATTTAGCGTGGGCCAACATTTTGGCAGCCCATCCCATATTTTTAATTAGGCTATTCAGGTTGGCCCATCAAGTTTAGTACATTTATACAGTCTTAAAGTCTTGTTGATGTATTGGTTGCTAATTTCTTTTCTTAAATCTTCCAGTTCACTGATGGCTTCCATTACATGTTTCATGGGATTGCAATTTGGGCACATACTTGTGCTTTTGCAGGTTCGGAAAATGATTCTTTTAACGATGTATAAGAGTCCAATCTTATGCTTTTCTTATAATATGGAGGTGGAAGATGTAAACTTTGTCTCTTGGATTGATTTTTCATGATATCAACTTCTGTCTGCTCCATTCAGGGCCACAAGCAGAGGGTACTTCTTTGGTCCGTGTTTGCCTTCTCTCTATTGGTAATAGGATACATTTTGGAGATTTTAGGTACTATCCAATTTTAAATCACTTAAGATTAAGATATATTATATTCTCCAATTAACAACTGTAAATTTTTTCAGGAATTCCCTTATCAAAAGCCCTATACACATTAAGCTACATGTGCATCACCGCAGGAGCATCAGGCTTGGTCTTGACTGCTATCTATTACATTGTAAGTTCATCCTTGTTTCATTAATAGAGATAATTTATGTCCAAGGGAAAATTGAGATAATTGGCAGATAGGCATTCCCATGATGAGCAAAAAGGGGTAGCTCAAGTGGTTATCACCCGGTCCTAACGGACAAATATACATGATGTTCCATCTTTGATTCTCAGGAGAGCCATAATTTGGGGTCGCCCCATACATCACAAGCTAGATTTACCTGGAGAACTCATTCAACCCACATGAGGAAGGGTATTTGTCACGACCGTGATCACGGCGTGGACGTCCTTGGTTTTGAAACCTGGTTGTGGTATGGGCGACTTGAAGGAGGTGCAAGTGGATATTGAGTGTACACAGGGCGTGTAGGGTTATAGTGTCATGGCAATGGGATGTTATTCACTCAAAATTGGGGGTTTTCGGTGGTTTATGGAGCTTGGTAAGTAGGTATCAGTGCTTGGTATTGAGGGTATGGTATGGACTTGGGGGTGGTTGGTAGATGGTATGGAAAGTGGTGTATGGGGGTAGGTTTGAACGGGTGTTGGTGCTTGGGGGTACAACCACAACCCAGAGTTGATTGACGTCATTGTCCTTCTTTGGGGGGAAAACTTTTTCCTTTGCTACTTACTGCATTGAAGGATGACAGTTTACCGGCCTTTGGCGTGATCTCAATCTTTTCCCCTGCAATTATCAAATATGCAAAATCCTTGTAAGCGACCCGACCATGGCTTCGATGCAGGGCGACTCCAAGGTCCCCATAAAATAGGAACACATCTCAGTCACCGTCAAAGGTGGTTGTACCTGGGCCACCAAAGACCTCCATCGTTGGGCATATTGCCGTAAATTCGCCCCTACCCTCTTCTGTAGGGTCGATAACTGCTCTCTAGTAGGTGCAATGTCCATGTTGTACCGGTATTGGGCCATGAATGGATCAGTTAGGTCTATCCATCGAGTAATCTTGGCATGATGTAGTTGAATACACCACTATAGAGCATGCCCGGATAAACTTTCATTGAAAAAATTAATCAAGAACTTACGATCCATTGACCATACTATCATTATTTAACACATAGAGACGACGTTTGACATATAGAGGGAGATTGGTGCCGTAAGTCCAATAGCAAGATGGAAAATCCCGTATTTTGCACACAAAAGCAACCAACAGGCTATCCAAGGGAGAATACAGTGCACAATAGATACCGTGTAAACTTAGTAAGACCCCCAATATCTTTATTTTTAAGGAAAAATCCGTAGGACTCGCGAAATGACATAATCGGTGGAATGACAATTGCAGTTAATGTCAATCCAAGATAAAAATGTTGCACCATAAAGATCATATGGTACCAACATTATCCGAATCATGAAAGTTTTTCATATCATTCCACAGAGTTCAAGAACAGACAAAAGTTTCATTATAAAATCCATACAAAGTTCTCAGACACAGATACGATCATAAGCAAGTTACTCAACAATTTCATTTTCCTCTTCCTAAAATCCCTAACAATGTCTCTACAGTATTCTATAAATTCCAATATCTTTGGTGGTAAATTCATCAAAGGATTTTCATGAATCTGATCATCCATTTCTTTATGGTGGTCTGTGAGATTCGTGGCATGAAACTGAATGGTTTCATACATATTTTCATATTTCTTCTGTCATCCCACTTTCATATTTCTCTGGTCTACCGCCACTGATACCCATCCATCTACCCGTAGCTTTTTCTCCATCTTCTGCTGTTGGGCTTCAAGTCTCCATTGCTCGTTCTCATATTCAAGCTTCTCAGTTAATAGGGCAATGCAGTGTTCCTGATCTTATCTTTCTGAGAACTTTGTATGGATTTTATAATGAAACTTTTATCCGTTCGTGAAGTCTATGGAATGATATGAAAAGCTGCGGTGATTCGGATAATGTTGGTACCATATGATCTTTATGGTGTAACATTTTTATCTTGGATTGACATTAACTGCAATTGTCTTTCTACCAATTATGCCCTTTCGTGAGTCCTATGTACTGATAGAGTCAGGGCTGAAACTTCTCTTTGCAGTCGCTGAGCTACTCTACTCATGCTTGGCCAAAAGTTTGACAGTTCAAACAGAACATTCAAGTTGTCGTTGAGTGTGATCAATCCTTAAATCTTTTTCCTAGCTCTTTCCTTTACTGTTGTTGTTTGTGATGAAAACAAATTGAAATCAAATATCGGTTTTTCTTGTTTCTTATAAATCTGAAGTCAAAGTCATCTTCTTTTTTCTTGAAAAATTGTTATTATTCTCGCCCCCCTTTCTTACTCTCTAAATGTAAACAGCGAGCTATAGTAGGGTTGTGAAGATTACTCATAGGAGGTTTCCTGCGCCTTCTTCTTGTCAAACCCTCTCCTTGAATTAATTTTGAATAGTCGAGACCTTTAGTGACCTCTTTAAATCCCTTTAACTAAAGTGATGAAAAATACCTGGTGAAGAGTTGGAAAACTTCAAGTATATAGAAATACAAGGAATTCTTAAACCCTACTGAATCTGTGAAATAGAAGCTGGATTGTTGCTTGGTTTGGAGTTTGGACTTCAGACAATGATGGTTTATTTTCTTTTGTATTTGTGGCATTACTCTAAGGTGTATATGCTGGTTAAAAATGCTTCTGAGTTTGTAAATAACAGTGTTTGCTTTCTATTGATGACACACATGTATTGCCTGGTGCTGTTTATAATTGTATGAGTGAAGTAAGTGACTGCAATCACTGACAAATGATTAAAAATCTGTTACTTCACCTAACTGTATTTTCTTACAGGTTGACATAGAACATCTCAGAAAGCCTACAGTTATACTACAATGGATGGGAATGAATGCTCTTATTGTGTATGCATTGGCTGCTTGTGACATTTTCCCTGCAGTTATCCAGGGCTTCTATTGGCGTTCTCCTGAAAATAACTTGGTAATGTTTCTTTTCTAGTGGACTAGTTTTACCTATCTTCTATTTCATTATAAATCATTTGAACTACAACTTTTTTCCTTGAAGATTAATTTATTACCAAGTAGGAGTTAAATTTCCCCTTCCTAGACACCGATAAACTCCTATTTGGAGTTAAACTGCAACAGTTGTTCAGGACCACCCGTCAGGGCATCGGTCCAAGTACTAAATCAGCAATTTGCCTTCTCCTTTGTGGGAGATATATAGATTATACTTGTTTGAGTGGCTAGAAAAGTTGGAACGAAAATTTGCTTCATACTAGCTTGGTACAAGTAAAATGTGATAAGGTTGAAAGTGGAGTGCAACTCATTTACATTCCACATATTTTGGCCGCTCCAATAGTTGAAAGTGTTTTTTAACCCTTGACCAAGCAACAGTATGTGAAAATCAAAACCTTTCTATTCCACTCTATTTTCACTCCGTTCTTTATTTTCCACCTACTCAAACAAGTATTGCCATTGTCTGTTTTCAATTTATCATAGGGAGAGAATAGCGAAAACCCAAAGCTTATACGTATTTAGTTGCCAGGATGTCTTTGATACGTGAACTCATTTAAGCTTTTTCCCTCTATTTCTCTACTATTCATTTTTCCAAGCGTACCTAAATTTGTCAGAACAATTGCGTTTTGACTTTTCTTTTCGTCTTTCTTTTTATGTTTTTTTTTCCGGGATAGGGAAGCGTTGACGTTACTCTGAAGACCTTCCGATACTTGATTGTTAAATTTTGTTAATTGGGAATTTATAATGCAGGTTGACGCTACGGAAGCTTTAATGCAGACCATATTTCATTCCGAAAAGTGGGGTACACTGGCCTTTGTAATAGTTGAGATTTTATTCTGGGGTCTTTTTGCTGGTTTCCTCCACAAGAAAGGGATATATATAAAATTGTAAAGGATGATGCAATCATGCAAAAGATGATGACGTGTACATCTATGTTGCTTGTAGATAGATAACTAGAGTTCATATAACATTTTTTCTGCATCAAGCAATCTGTTTTTCTTTGAATCTTACAATTCGCTTTCATGGAAAAATGTGTTTAGATAGAGACAATACAAGAAAGTCTATGTAGGAAGGCATCCTCTAAATGGTAGAAGATAAAAGTGGCAAGATTTTTATTGTTAGCAAATACAATTGAATCAGTTTAATCGACCAAGGTTTTGTCTTATTATTTTGTTTGTAGTCGTGTAAAGTTACACAACATATTTAGATGAGAGTCGAACGTATATAAATTACATGCAGAGACAAAAACAGTACTGTCAGGTAATGGGTTGTAACTTTCAATTCCCCTAGAAATATTATCCACCGTCTGAGTCTCACATCCAAATAGATTGACTACCACTAACAGAATTGAAGTCTTGTCTTCATTCTCTAAGATTGAAATTTTTTAACAATAGGGTCGAAGAAAAATAAACGAACAAAAGTTCCTGTCTCTGTCTGCTACTTTGTGTGCTACAAAATTAAAATATTCTTTGGAGTCTTCGGGATATAAATGACATGTGTTCACATCTAATGAGGACGTAGATTTGGTTTCTTCTAACCAAAGACAAGATATAACAGACTCCTATAAGCTATCAAATAAAGAGCTCCCAACAAGTATTAATTCTCTCTCTTTCTTTGGGTCTTTTGGCATCTTTAACTCTAGCCTTGTCGTTTGCAAAAGTAAACTCATCAAAGAAAGAATTAATGTGACAAGTAAATTTGTTTCCGGTTTCTTCTTTTCCAAGCTATATAAGGCACTGTGATCTGTATGCTTTTCGCTCCTCAAAGCTCCATTTCCTGTTCCTGCATTATCCAGGAGAGAGAACAATGGCCACTGAGAAAGGCAATGCTAAGACTTCAGATACCAGTTTCAACATGCAGGACGAGTCTGTTCAACCATCATCAAGCATCAAACATATTGAAAACTCTCACTTTGGAAAAGCACTAGCATACAGAGCAGTTTACGGTTCTAGTGGTAGTGGTACTCAACGCAGTGGAAGCAGAAAAGCCAGAGGCAAAGATGCCAGGACATCACCAAGCAGGCTCAGCAAGGTCTCGGTGGCTACCGATAATTCAGATAATTAACTAGCTTGAAAATAAGCTCCTACGTCCCCTTCTAGTAGCTATATAATATGATATGATTTAGCGCACTATCTGTTACATTTATATGCAGATTGTAGAACAGAAACTACAAGTAGTATGATGCACACAAGTGATTCTAATATGATGTTGTGCATAGCAGATATATCATTCACATTATGATGTCTATGAAACCACCCATAGTGGCATTGTTACTCAATGTATTTACCGTCTTTTTTATTCCCTTTAGCTTTTCCCTTTATCATTCCTTAACGTCCAGATTATTTTACAACTGCACAGCATGCCTTTGGCTTCCAAGAAAAGAGAGTACATGTGATGTGATTAAAAGTAAAAGAGAACAACAATGATATTTTTATGCCGATTTATTTATACTCTTTCTCACACTTATTTTATAATTATTGATTAAATTACTTTTGGCTTCTTAATAATTATCGGAAAAAAAAAATTGGAAGATAATAGATGGTTATAGCTATGTTATTTGAACAACAAATTTTGGACACCGTATCTAACATCGTTTGTGTTTATCTTTATCTCTCACTTACATTTTATCTTCTTTGTATACATACATATAAAAAATACATCACAAAAATAAAGGGACACCGTTATGATGTTCAAAAATTATTTCTCTAGATGATTATGACTTAGGTGTAAAAAAGTAACGTGATAAAAAAGTAGTGAGATCAGCACAAAAAAAAATGGACGAATGAACATTTTCGAAAAAGAATTTCAAAAAATATTATCTCTCCCTACTTTATTTTATTATACAAGGATAGGTTACCCAACAGTGGTTGGATGAAGTATCTAACAGTAGTTGATCGCACTGGTAGTGGACTGCGACTCCAGACGACCTTCATCTGCAATGTCATGAGATTCAAATCCTGAAGTCGTCATTTCAGGAAGGGTTTTACTTAACCACCACCACTTGACCGAGGGTTAATCTCATAATTATATATGTGGGATATACGGTCAAAGAAAAAAAATTATGTTTAAATTTAAATCTTGAGTAAATCTTCATTTCGGTCTCTGAAAGTATGAAGCGATGTCAGTTCAGTCCCTGAAAGCAGTTAAATTATGAAAAAGTCATTTAATGTTAATTCCGTTAGTCAAATTAGTCACTGTCGGCAACCCAATCAAGGATCAACTTGACTAATGAAATTAATTTTGAACTAACTTGACTAACAAATTAATATTGATAGACTTTTTCATAATTTAACTCTTTGTAGGGACTGAAATAATAGCGCCTCACATTTTCAGTGACCAAAATGATGATTTACTCTTAAATCTTTAATTAATTATGCATATTGTCATTTTAAATTTAATTTTTTTTAATTTATATTTTTATATTTTACTTGAATTAATTATATATCTATATATATTATTTGTTTTTGTACTTTCCCAAATTGATGTTCTCTCCTTCCCCTCCCTCCTCACTTCATTCAGCTTCTGTTCTGCCATCATCGACACCCAGACAGAGATCAGAGCACTTCCGGCAACCACCACGTCGTGAGCCTGAAACTGCGCCATTCCTGTCCCGTCTCCGCCCAAGGTAGGTAGGTGGTTAGAAAGCCCTCCTTTCTTCTCGTGAACTGATGCCTCTCGAAGGGGCTTTTTATTGAATTTTTCATATTTCCATGAGATTATTAACCTTATGATATTATTATTATTATTATTCAATCTTCTGACCAAACCAATTCTGTTTTGAAGAGTTAATACCAACTATTACTACTACTGTTTTGCTGTCCAAGGACTTAAACCTAAGCTCCTTATGGTTTCTGTAATGTGTTATATTTTTGGCTATATCTGCGCACTCTGCGAATAATGATATTATGATATTGTTATTATGGCATATATTGTTGTTGCTTTGAGTACTTGAAGAAAATTACTCCTAGGCCTAGCACTACCCTTGGGTGAGTTGAATCATAATTGGTGAAGAGTAGGAAGGAAATAGTGTTGAATTAAATCTTGTGTTGATAGAAAAGAGGGATCTTGATGCAATTTGGACAAAAACCAAGAGGGGTTGTGTATTAAACAAAATGAGGAATAAGTTAAAGAATTGGTTTCGTAATTAAAACTCCTTTTTAGTGATGTTTAGCTCTCGGCCATGGGCGGAGATTAAGGTTAAGGTGATTTTACCAACTTCCTCTTCATATTATGTTTGACAAGGTATTGGTGGAAATGAGTAAAATTTGTATTTTGGTAGAAATATTGAAATGCTACTAATTGGATGTTGAATTGTCTCAAATCTGTGCTAGTTAGTTGGATGCAAGGGTTTAGGGGAGTCTGTAAGTTAAAAATTGAACTTGGAACTTTGTTGATTAAGAATTGAGATTGTGTTACGGTTGTTTCAGATAAAAGGGGATGATCTACACAGCAATTGACACATTCTACCTCACAGACGAGCAGCTAAAGAATTCACCCTCTAGAAAAGATGGCATAGATGAAGCCACCGAGACCACCCTCAGAATCTATGGCTGTGATCTCATCCAAGAAAGTGGAATTTTGCTTCGCTTGTATCCTTTTTTTATTTTAATTTTAAATTTAATAATATGCATATTGGTTGATTTCTGCGTTTGGTTTAGATCATACCTTAATTATCTGACAGACCTCAGGCGGTCATGGCCACTGGGCAGGTTCTATTTCATCGTTTTTATTGTAAGAAGTCTTTTGCACGGTTCAATGTGAAGGTAATAAAGCATTATCCTGTAATATATATATTATTTGCTGTTCTTTCTGTCTCTGTGCTTCGTGAATCAAAATGCTCGTAGCATCTTTTTTTTTTTTTTTTTTTTTGCAGAAAGTTGCTGCAAGCTGTGTATGGCTTGCTTCAAAACTGGAGGAAAGCACTAGAAAAGCCAGGCAAGTAATCATTGTTTTTCACAGAATGGAATGCAGGAGGGAGAACTTGCCCATGGAGCATTTAGACTTGTATTCCAAGGTCAGAAATGCTTCTCACTTTCCCTTTCTCTCTCTATGCTGTTAATACACATACACACAGACATGTGATGAATGATGAAACTTTTGGTTTCTTTTTTTTTTTTTATGAACAGAAATATGTGGATTTGAAAACGGAGTTGAGCAGAACAGAGAGACATATTTTGAAAGAAATGGGATTCATTTGTCATGTTGAACATCCTCATAAGTTTATATCTAATTACCTTGCGACCCTTGAAACACCTCCAGAATTGAGGCAAGAAGCTTGGAATCTGGCTAATGATAGGTACATAATTGCAAATGTTATTATTTTTATGCTGGTTTGTATATCTACACATGTATATATGGTCCACTTCCACTGAACACCGTGATTTGTTACTCCCACAAGATTCTTAAATTGGGCTGTATTTTCGTTTCTGTTTAATTTTGGAAGTTTGTGCTTCTCTACAACTTTTTGGATCCAGTTTAGATATTTTATTAAGATGATTATAATTGTTTGCAAGTTACAATTTAAAGAGATGGGTTATTCCTCAGAACGCATGTAAGGAACTTGCAGTGTCTTTAATCAACAGTCTTCAAAGTTCAAAAGGTTATCTGTGGTAGAAAAACAAAATCATGACAAAGCTGTCCATTACAATTTTTTAACAACCTGATAATTTGATTTCATCCTTACACAATTTAACTTTTGCAATGTGAAAGTGAAAACAGCAGTTATTACAAAAATAAATAGATGCTTTGAAGAACATCGTACTGTCTAGGAAGAAGATTTGGCTGAAAGTATGATTGTGATATGGTATGAAGTATCAAGATTCATATAAAGTTGTTAAACCTGTTCAGCTTGTGGTTGTTATCCTATGAATAGATGTTTTGTATAGTATCATACCATCTAGGCTGAAAATTTGGATAAGTACGAGTTTAACACGCATGGAGTTTCAATTCAAGGTTCTTATTAAGGACCTGTTTGTTTTAGATTCTGCAAAGGCAAAATAACGTTTGACAATCACGTTGGGAGAAAGCTCCTCTCATATAACTTCCAAAATAATTGCCTCGGGAAGCATTATTTTCACGTTTGCATTGAAAATAATCTAGACCAAACAGACACTAAGTTGTTGGATTTGTTGAACTTGTCGTTGTTAGTAAACTCTTGATGTTTCTGATAATCTTTTGTGGCAAACGTCTGAACCAAGCACAATCCACAGTGGAGTAAAAAATCTGTTTACTCATTCAATTGCCTGACTGCAACGTGCTATTATCTTTGTTTATGGCTTGTATTCAACATCTTTTACTGGAGTCTTCTTATGCTTGCTGTTTTATAGTTTTATTGTTCCCTTATTCTCTTTTTTATGCAGTTTGCGCACTACATTGTGTGTTCGATTTAAAAGTGAGGTTGTGGCTTGTGGAGTTGTATATGCTGCTGCTCGGAGGTTCCAGGTACCCCTTCCTGAGAACCCACCATGGTGGAAGGCATTTGATGCAGACAAGTCTGGGATTGATGAAGTCTGCAGGGTTCTGACTCACCTTTATAGCCTTCCTAAGGCACAATATATACCAGTCTGCAAGGACGGGGACTTTACGTTCTACAACAAATCATCAGAATCAAAGTCTCAGTCAACACCAAAGGTGATGGCCACTTTTTTCATATTCATTTTGTGCTTGTCTTAGTGATGCATTCTCAGCAACAGTTGGCTTATTATATGAGAAATATTTGCTATGATGGGGATTTTGTAAACCTGTATTATTTGCAATCGCTAAAAGGTTTTGATCTGATAAATGTTTAAATCGCTGCCAATTTGTAGGATGTTCCACAAAGTAGTCCCCCAGTTGATAGTGACACCTCGTTGCCAAAGGGAGTGTCCGGGGAAGCTAATAATCAATCGATTGGTGGCAAGGGTGCAATAGTAAAGCTAGCCATTGATAAGCTGAAAGATTCTAAGAAGACTGGTGATGAATCCAAAAGCATGTCTACAGAGGGAGAGGCAAGAGATGAACCTGTGCTGAAGTCCAAGTCTGACCGTAAAATGGAGGCCAGTGGGGAGACTCGCAGGGAGAGGGAGAGGGAGAGGGATAGGGAAAGAGATAGGGATAGGGACAGGGATCGAACAAAATCCAGGGATCGTGATAGGGGAAGGGATTCTGACAAAGAACGAGAAAGAGAGGAGGCTGAGAGGGACAAACTCAAGGATCGTGGTCACCGTTCTAGGGAGAGAGCAAAGGATTCAGGTATTTTTATAGGTTTCTTGTCTGGTTATTATTTTCTCGTGTATTTTGGGTAAAAGGCAACTTTTTGTATTGGATGCAGGACATTCAGACAAGTCAAAACACCATTCATCGCGTGGTATGAATCTGTCCTCGTGAGTTTGGCATTTGTTTTCTTTTAAGCAATCCGTCTTCTAATGCACTTCGATTTCAGATCGTGACTATTATGGTTCCTCTTACTCGTCAAGGGAGAAAGATCGGCATAGACATCATTGACATCACTTGGAAGAGCTTTCAAGATGTACCCACATTGTTGTCCATGATCACTTGTCAAAATCAGTCAATAGATCAAGTCTTGCACAGCCCTTGATCCAATCATTAACTACCCGAGTCAGGGAAAGAATTGTTCAAAATATAAACAAATCAGCAATGCCTTTTTTTTTATTTGTTGCAGTAATCATTACATTCAGGCATGACATTCAGATTTCAACAAAGAAAACTTTCGTTGATGATTTCCTTTGCTATGAAAATACATAATAGCTAAGACACTTCCGTGTATTAGCTGGTTTGTTCATACTATTTTCTTTATTCGTTATCAGGAACAAATTATGTAACAATTTTTTTCTGCATAAACAATAAGAGCAAGTTCTATTTTTATTAATCCAGACTTTTGATTTTGTTAATACGATTAATCTTCTTTTCCGTCATAAATAAATAGAACATGTATAAGAGAATGTTATTATTCAATGATTGATTTATCCAAAATAAATCAATGGAGTTGTGGTATGTAAGAAAAGGAAATACAGCCAAGTTTTGGCTTGGTAGTTGGATGGAATCTGATTTACATATCATTTACGAAGCACAGAATTAGCTACTTACAAAGCTCGTTTCAAAAAACATGGAGTATCCTTTATGCTCATCGTCCTCCCATACTTACCTTTGGATGTAAAAGTGGTAGATTTGTCAATCAAAATTCGGTGATTAAAGCCTTGAACTGCATCCTATACTTCCTCAATGGGTCATTTGTCAAGAGTCATTGGCTGAATCGCTTGAATTGATATATATTAAATTTGTAAATTTTATAATAAAGAGATTTGTGAAAAAATGCCAAGTGAGTGTTGTGGTGTAGTGGTAGAATTGCTGGTGTGTGCAATGGGGACCAACAAACGTGCGTGAGTGGATAAAAGTTGCAAGCGTGAGCGGACAATAGCTGCAGGCGCATGAGTAGAAGTCTTGGCGACCTTGAGCAACATGGCATGAGTGGACAACAACCACCAGACCGGCCATATGTCTGGTTTCTGGTCGAACCGGTTCGATCCGGATTTAATAACGTTGGACTAAATTATGATTAGGAACATTTGCCTCCTACAACCTGAGGCATGGACAATGCCATGTCCGCATGTCAAAACGTGGTTGACATGGACACATCAACACGACACATGTATGACAAACATGTCCTACATGTTCGTGCATGTCCAATTAAAAAAGTATTTTTGGTTCAGATATGCTCAAACATAACAGATACATGCTAGAGCACTGTCAAATTAAAACTTAAAAAAATTAAAAATAATATATACAATTACCATCTACCGATTGTCGCAATTAGGGGTGTTCACGGGTCTAGTTAGGTCAATTTTCACCCAACCCATTACCCGAACCGAAAAGACTTTGACGAATTGGGTCGGTTCGGTTTTTGTACAAAAAAAAAAAATTTACGAACCAGATCCAAGCCAACCCGTTCAAATACGGGTTGGGTTAGGCCGAGTCGATTGGGTCCGCCGTTTTTTAGCCTTTTTTAACCCACAATATTTATTGTGCAAATCCAGGAAAACCCAGATCATGTTCTTAATCATCAATAAGCTTCAGCCACCTATGTCAAACCCAACCTTTCTAGTCACCTCACGCAAGCTCCAAGTATATATGGTTGTTCAGCATTTGCTCATGCTTCATTGAAAATTGAAAGCTCGACTTTGTGGGTTTCTGGTCAATTGCTTATGCTTTGCACATTTGCTCATGTCAAACCCAATCATTGCTCATGCTTCACCATATTCATTTGCCCATAGGAGAGTGAGTTCTAAAATATTTTATGCAAATAGAAGAATCAGTAAGTACACAAAGTCCTTATCTTCCTCTTTGTTGTTTTTCGCTATTGCAAGATTCATCTGGTTTTTCTTGAAGCCGTTGTAATAGATTAAAGGGTATGATGCATATATAAAATGGAGGCTAAGAGACAAGGTTTGTTTTATTATCGTACGCAAGCCATATTAATGCGCATCTGTGTGCATTCCTGATCGGACGACTATTATGAAAAATAAAATTAATGAACCGTTCAGATGCAATACTTATAAACGGTTGTGCCAGTAAAATTAAGATGACTTGAATTGCCAATATGAGCACCCCCCCCCCCCAACGACCCTGGAACCATGCCCTCCACCACCAATAACCCCAACAACCAGGTCCTCCATTGCTAATAACTCAGTCTACTCAGAAACTACACTCTCCTCCATTGTTTTATCATTAGAGTCAACTCGGCTTCCTCTCAATTTGCAAGCTTTGCATTCCAATTGGAAGGTGGCTCTATTGATGCCCAATTTCATGACATATGAGGAGTTTATAGTTCCTATCTCAATGTCATACTGGTATGTGATGGTCCATGTTGGTGGCAACACACCTAAAGCCAAATAGGACTGGTTCAAGGAGTTTTTTAAGGTCGTTCCACACGCCTTCAAGAGGGCTAAGGCTATTCTCTGCAGGGATTGGAAGTGAACCATGAAGCCTTCCGGACGTAGACTTTGATGCAGTGGTACAACTGTAGTTGCTGTTGTGACGTGTGCCCCCCTCAAAGCTTGACCCTGAGGTGGTATGGTCAATCACAAGGAAGAGGGAGGAAATGTAAAAAAAAACTCTAATGTAATTTAATTACTTTAGTATGATCGGCAGTTGGAGGTAAACCAGGGTCCGTATCCATGCGCACTACGCTGGGATGAGTAGGATAAAACGAACCAAAAGAAAATGGCTATCTACTCTAGAGTATTCAGATAAGTAAAGGGTTTTTTAATTTTTTTTAAAAATGAATAATTTCACGGGTCGGGTCCACGAGTCCACGAGTTTGCATATAGCAAACCCATTATCCGAACCAATGTTACGAGTTCTTAACGAGTTGGGTTGGATCCTATCCGAACAGAGTAAATACCCAACCCAATTGTTTCGATTTGGGTCGATTTCTCGGGTTTGTTGGGTTGACCCGAACCCGTGAACACCCCAAGTCACAGTCCGATTACCTAAATCGAATAACTCAATTAATACTTATCACTTACGTTAGCCAAAAGAGACCAATTGATGAAGAAAATAGATTCCTATGAGTTGCCAAATTTTCTCTTAATGAACCAGAGTTAAAGAGGGCCTTTATTGTTGATGATGGAGAGCAAAATAAAGTTAATTTTTAAATATTCTAGTTTTTTTTGTACCTTACTAGTTCTACTATAAGTTGGTTTAGGAGATTATTTTTTTAAAATGTCAGTAAAAAATATGTTCAATGTTTTTTGGGAGGGGTCTTGCTAAGTAGCAAATATCAAAACACAACAGCGAGAAATAATATAGATAAATAAACATCTATAAAGAAGGAGATAAAAAGATAGTGTTAATTGATCACAAATCAAAAAAAAAAAACCCACAGACACACCGAGAGAGAAAAATAAAACAATAATCTATTAATTATTAACTATCTATCATTCTATCGACATGTGATTAGTCCGAATGAAAACGAATTCGGATCCCTTAAGCAAATAGTCAAGGATTCAATCCCTAACTCCTGTGTATGAAAAAAATCTGATTAGGAGAAATCAACTCTTCAATATCGTTCAGTATCTCGTGAAATTAATCCGCACAATTGCACACGACTGGATAACTTTTTATCTTATATGATGTTTGGTAGACAATGAACAGGACAAATAAAATAATATTAAATTTACTGCAAAGTATTATAAATAATATATAAGATTATTTATATAATATTACGCTTATATTATAACAACGTTTCATGTTATCTTGAAACATTTGATTTTTCTCCATTTATAATAGGCACAATTAAGGAATGCCAAGCCACAACAAAAAATCAGACAAGTTGTGTTAGAACAAAAAGATGGACATAAGACAATGTTATTAATTGTCTTCTTTTCCACAATGTACCAAAAAAGAGAGAATGTTAATAATCAAAACACAAAATGAGGAAACCTACTGTCTTGTATTTCCTCTTTGGTGTTTTATCTCCTCATTAGCCTGACATGGAGCAGCAGTACGTACCTAATGTGTCTTTACAACTATCCGTACATTTACTGTCCCCTTGGTTATTTTCCAAGGATGGGGAAATCTCTTGCAGCATCATTAAGCCCGTGCATAATTGTCTCGTTAATCCTCTCATTAGCCATCAACTGTTCCCCTCCAGTGTTTAACGTTGCATTCTCCATCTTCACATCACCAGGATCACCAACTTCAAAGAGATTAGAAGGCAGGGCAGCAGGATCAAGTTCAAAAGATCCTCTGGGAACACCTTCCCTTTCATTACCAGTCATCGTATATGAAGGAATTCTATGTGAGAACCTATATAGCTCATTAGGGAGAACACAAAACATGTTCATTCCATTCTTCTCAGTTTTCTGAAAGAGGCTAACAAACCCTTTCACTTTGCCAAGATAAGCAACTTCAATGCCAACAGTCTCAGCAAAATCTGATAAGATTTCTACATATTCAAATTCGAACTCCAAATGCTTTTTTGGATCATAACTCCATTTGATATCCCAATCTCTGAAAATTGCCCAAGTTTCTCCCTTCTTAGGGTATACCAGATAAGAACCTTTGCCTCTTCCTTTTATACAATGCATTTTATGAGAGAACATAGCACGATCGGCAGTTTTCTGAGGATCACCAAGTTTGAACTTACCACAAGCAATAGGCAAATCTGCATCAAGCCAACTAATCTCGCCTTGGTCATCTGGGTCAGGTTCCAACCAAGTAATCTGCAACTTGAAAGGGGAGGCGGAGGCCACTTTCTTGACAAGAGCATAAAATCTTGGCATAGCATCAGTGGTATCATAAATAGCCCAGAATTGATTATCATCAAAACAATCCTCTGCCTTATCCTTCTCAAAATCACTGAAATCTGTATCAAGACATTGCATGACCTCTGCATCGGAAGGGACATTTGAATTCAATGGAGAGCAATTGTCTGGTTTTGACATTCTAACATCAAGATCTGGTTTGGATGGCTCCTCTCCTTGAACATGAAACTGCTCAATTTTGCTTTTATTCCTCAATAATGTTTCTTCAGTTGGACAACTTACTTTATTTCCGACCTTTCTGTTCTGTTCACCCACACCAGCAGCAGAACTAACTGGATTATTGCTGTTGGAAAGACCAGCACCACTTGCAGGCTCTTTCCTTTTCTCAACTTGATCGGTGTTAAATGATTCATTCTGTCGTGGCTTTTCGGAAGGACTCTTAAAATCATCATCTTCAGGGGTTTCCATATATGACACATGCTTCTTTTGCCTGGAAGATCTCCTAGCATTGAGTCTACAAGGATCAACATTTTCTGGAACATTGGCATCTTTCACGTCATCACCATTTCCAGTGTTAAAACTTTCTCTTGAACCTGGTGCTGACTGCCTTACTCTCTTTCTCCCAACATTTGTTGAGGTTCGTGACTCCATGGCTTTGGATGCAGGAACATTACCCTTTGCCCCCTCTCTGGCCACATAGCCATCTTTACTCTTTTTACCTTTACAATGCCCACCAACCCCAGCAGCACATTTTTCCGTTGATACAGGATGTGACCAAACAAATTTATCAGCATGTCCTCCACCAAGGGGTTTTCCACCATTACCTTTTGTGGCTGGTTTTGGCGGACCATGCTTTGAAGCCTCTTTCTGGTTATTAAATGATGTCCATGTATATCCTGGTTGGACGCCCTGGGACCCCAAATCATGAGCTTTAAAGGATTTCAAACATTTTGGACAACGTAAGGTTGCATTTACAATGCTTTTGTAGTATTGGTACTTAGTATTGCAATGTTTGCAAGATGTCCAGAATGTCTGCTGTCCAGCTTGCTGATAGGCATTCCCAAAAAAGTTTGAATAAATTTTGTTCTGATAATTTGTTGCACTTCCATCATGTTTTGCAGAGAATGCATTGCCATTTGAGTGATGGGATGAAGTCTTAGGTGCTGCAGTTCTCACAGAGACTCCACATTTCATGTCATATAAAGAACGTTTTGTTTGGTCACTCAACACCCTATTGGCTTCCCCAATCAACTTGAAAGCAGCTTCAGCACCAGCAAAATTATTTTTATCAGGATGAAGTAGTAGTGCAAGCTTCCTGTACTGTTTCTTCAAGGTTGCTTCATCGGAAAATCGTTCAGTTTGAAGGATTCCATACCAGTCCATGTCAGACCCAGAGAGTTTGTTCTGTGCAGCACTATGAACCTCACAAACCGTAAGGATCTGAGCAATGTTTTCAATGTCAGCATACAGTTTTTTGGCCTTCGTAGCAAACTTCAGTGCCCCTACAAAGTCACGTCTTTGCATTCTACTTTCAGCAATTTGCTTAGCCTTCACAGCCTCATCCTTGTTGCACTCCATGGGTGAATTGATATTAATATTCAATCAACGTAGTTCTCTCAATCTTACACTAAAACATGGAAAGGGCAAGTTCTGTAATTGAACCTATTCACATTCCACAAGCGGCACAATATTTTCACCTGATTGACACAAGCCAAGCAAGAAAAATTAAGCCAAACCAAACCACCACCATGTCATGCATTACTCGCTTAAATAAAACATAGTACATGAAGCCAGCAGCATAGAAAAAGCAATGTGGATCCTAAAACAGAGAATTGGGAAATTAAGAGTAAAGACAAAAACTATCTCGTTTGGAACTAAAAGGCTTCAGGAAATTTTGTTAGGCATACTCAATATCATTCCATATCAAGGAAGTCAGAGATTTTAGTTTCAACTCGAGTACCTATTGAAGAAATTAAATTTAGGAGGAAATGAGAAAGATGGAATATAAATTAAGAATATTATTGAATAATGTACTGTGATTAATGTGATGCAACATAATACAAAATGGCAAAATAAAGAATCCCAATTATACTAATATTAGAATTCTAATTCTAATTAAATAAGAAAAAAATCAGATACTATAAGTATACAAAAAAAATCCTAAGAGTCATCTAAGATAATCTAATATATCCAGATATAATAATAATATTATGAGATATTTTTAATATATTCTAACGCTACCGTTCCAGTGGTAGGAATGAAATCATTTTGAAAGTTCCATGAAAGGAAGCAAAAGGATATGTTGTCTTAAATTACATAGAGAACAGATCAGATGTTTTGGAAACACATAAAAACAGTTAGAAAAAAAAAATCAAAATTAAGAGAGGAAAGACATCAATACAGCCTAGGTGGAAATGCACGGTTTGAGGTAATGAGTAAATGTAAACTAAATTTTCAGTTTTGCATACAGAGCTATCAACAGACAGGAGGAAAATGAGAATTTTATTCCTGTGATGGCAAAATATGTAAACTAAAATGAACATAGCATAGTGTAATACCAAAACCAAACAGTTAGGTATCCAAAAAACAAATTTAGGCACGTTGTCGAACATGTAGTCGGCAAAAACACAGGAACTGAAAATAACACAGGGATCTCACCATTTCAAGACAACAAACACAAGTAAAAATCAAAGGGACAATAACAACAACAGAGACATATGCAATGAAGACAGGCACAGCAACGACGAGAAAGAAGGTAACAACAAAAGATAGAGTGAAAAAACAAAAATCAAAGACAACTTACCTTGGCAAGAGAAAGACGGCGACATGGAGGACCAAGGAAGGAGTGCCAGCGACTGTAGCCACAACTTGCAGGCAGGTACACACGAAGAAGAGATGCCAAGGCGGGACCTGAACAAACAGAAAATATATTAGAGCAAGAACACAAACTTGTTATTTTATAGTTTCACAAAAGATCAATTTTTCTTTAATTTCATCCCATTGCCCAAATTGGGGGGAAATGCATTTCATTTGTTCGATCATCTTTTATGCAATTCAAACAATAGAACACGACACCATTCGCCTTCATTCCATCTCCTTCCACCAATCCAGACATAGCTCAAGTTTCCAACTTTTTTTTTGCCAAATTTCCTCATCTATTTCTCCAAGAGAGTCTCTCTGGCAATAAATAAATAAATGGCATAACCTAAATCCTAAAATTGATGAATGGGATGCAAAGCAAAATCCAAAATTGAAACGACCCAAAAGAAACAAGCGAAAGAACAAACAGAGTACAAATAGAGCACAGTTTGAGGAATAAAGGAAATGTAAGTAAAACCCTAGATCGTAAAGTGAATGGGGGGAAATGTAAGTAAAACCCAGAATTCTAAAGTGAAGGAGGAAATGAAATGAGCCTAATAAGTATGAGGAGGGAGGATAGAAGGCAAAAAAATGGAAGAGAATGGGAACTTACTTGAACTGCGAATGCGACAGTTCAAATCCAAGTGAGGCAGAACTTACTTTCAGACACTCACTCCCAACAAACACTTTCAGAGAGAGATACGGACAAAGACAGATAAAGAGGCAGAGCACCATTCAAACCAAAACAACATCAAAAGTAAGAGCGCCTGAAGGCGGGAAGTGAAAATGAAAGCAAATTTTGGAAACAAGAGGGAAACCAAAAAATCTGGCTTACCAAGTTGAGTTTTGGGTATGTTTGGATAAATGGTTTAATTGAAAGTTTATTGGGTTTATGTATAAATTATTTTTATAATTAAAGTGAAAATATATTCAAACTATTTTCGTACAAGTTATAAGTTATTTTCATAAGCTATCCTGAAGAGTTTATCAAAATATGCTGAAAATGGTTTATGAACATATCATAAGTTGTTTCCATAAGCTCTCTCAAATACTCCGACAAATACTTATGCCAGTAGATAAGCTCAAATAAGCTCTTATAAGTCCATCCAAATAGGTTCTAAATTATATAAGATTACTCTAAAATGGGTTCATCTCTAAAAGTTGTTATTTGAACATCAAAATCTGGACACCATATGTGTTTATCTCTATCTCTCACTTATTTTTTATCTTCTTAATTATACATGTATCTAAAAAATACATGGAAAAACAAAAGGATACCATATGATACCTCCTTTCGGATGTTCAGAATTTTTTACTCATGCTATTAGTGGGTAAGTAAGTAAGGTGGTGTAATAATTGTATAAAAAGAAAGAAGTAAGTATGGTGTAAGGTTCTATACTTTTATCGGTTACAACTGATATTGTAATTGTATATATATTTCATGTCTAACAGTTAATTGTATACTTGCAAATCAATTTTATTATATATTTAGGTTGTGTTTGAATCATTAAAATGTCTCACAAAATCCACTCTGCAAAACAATTCACCAAAAATAGTAAATTTTTTAATAGCATAATACTTTTTCTAAGTTGTAAAAGATTTTGATTGGATACCATTTGGACACCATCTTTAAAAAATCATAATAATCTTGATTGAATATCATAAAACTTTTTTATCACAAAAAAAATCTTTTAAAATCTCTTGAAATCCCAATTTAATACACCGTCTATCTTCACTTTTCAAGCGCTTATTTATAACTTTAACTTTAAAATAGCTTTTAACCCTCAAAAAAGACGGATCAGACGTTACTCAAGCATATAATAAAATTGGTTTGCAAGTATACAGTTAGCTATGATACGTCAAATTTATATACTCTTGATGGCAACACATCATTTACAGTGAGCAGTAAAAGTATAGAATGCAATATATGAAAACAAAGTGGTTTTTTTGTTTTAAATTCACAATTTCATTTTTTACTACATAAATACAATAACATCTGAACAAAACAACTTTGTGAATATGTTGTTTTCTCCACTATAAAATTGAATTTACTCTATAATGTAATAATTAGAGTTTATGTTTTTATTCTCCACTATAGAAATAAAATCTAATTTACAAAGTTTGATTTTATTCTCCATTATGTGTTCATTTCAAATCTTATAAATCCATATAATCCTTCTAAATTTTATAAATTATTATGATATAAATCCATTAAAGTCCAAACTACAAAATCTTGATTATAAAAGTCTTTAAAAAAATATTGTAAGTCATTACATTCCTATATAGTCTTTTAAAATCTACAAAGACTTTTTTATCTCAAAATAATCTTTTAAAATTTCAATCCAATACACTCTCCTAATTATGAGCAACTACATTTCGTTGTCTGTTAACAAACTTAACAGAAAAGTTTGGATTCAATGACAATAAATCTTTACAATTAGAGATAACCCATACATTACTCAGCCTTATCCTCTAAGTTAGAATTGATATGATCAACAGCCATTTTAGTGTCTAACTCAAAGATAATAGCATGAAAAAGACCCACTGCCTCACCCTCTTTAACTGAGAGCAAAGGACAGAACCACTCCTACGTGGCTTGGACAAGAGCATCATACTCATCCCTCAAATAGGAAAATGGATTCACTGACTTTGAGATTTGATACCTTTGGTGTCTTTAGGCATTTTCTCTCTCATTTGACACATTTTTTCATCTTATCTCATCTTTCTCTCGCAAAAAAATGTCCAAAGATACCAAATCTCAAAGCCACTGAATCCAAATCCCTCAAATATACCAATAGCTTTAAGCTTCTCTTCAGTAAAAAAACGGAGCATCAGAATTGCATTTATAGCATCAGTATCTAACACTTTTTTGTTAGATCAAATTTTAACATTTTTATTAATTTTATTTGATGACTGTATTTTATCTATGTGCATAGGTTTATAATAAAGAAATCCATACATCCTTCATCTTCCCCTCTAATAATTTTGAGGGAACCATAATAGTTTTCAAGTACATATATAGAAATACTACTCCCCATTTCTGTTACATGCCACAAGTTGCATAGGTACTCAATCAACCTAAACGAAAATTAGAACTAAATAGAAGCTTCGTCTAACCAGCTGCATTGTCTAACCAGTACTTAACTACAAATGATTGGATGGGACAGAAGCTTAAGGCTTGATACCTTAGCAATAGGATCGACCACATCACAGCATTGAAGTCCATCCACTTTGTGAGGAATCGTGTAACTGTTTCACAAAAGAAATAAGAATTACTTAAAGTAACCTTGAGATTAAAACCATAATTTTGACTTAGTCCTGACACTTTTCAAAAAACTAACATGCTGCCATGCCAATCTATTGCAACTGCAAGACTTCATAAAATCAACTACAGAGCTTGAATAAAATCCTGTACCTAAGTCATGAAGAATACCCAGATGGGTCAACACTGGGTTTAAAAAACATATAGAGGTGACTAGAGGGAATTCAATCCAACTATAAATATATGTTACAAATAGAAGATTCTAAGAGGATGTTATTTTACCTGTATCCAACAAAATCAGGAGATTAGTAAGTGTTAAGAAAATCTGAGACATTATCGACCAACAAAGGCAAGTAAACTCCATCAAATCCCACAGACTTGAAAGCTGCATTATAAAGATGAGGACTTTTGCTATGACCAATAGGATTTCCTATGACACCATGTACTTTGGTGTCAGCACCAACCTGTCTAAAATTGTACAAATCCAACAAGTCTCTAATAGTTGGTTCCCGGGGGATGATATGGCTCTAGCCTCAATTGAACCAAATGTGAGAAATCCTCCAAATTTTGCAGAGCATCCGTGACATAAATCCCTTCTCACCCATGGCAATTCCTATCATTGGGACCTATAATTATTCAATTAATCAACCATAGCATGTCATTTACATTCAACCTAAAATTTGAACCCATAATTGTGGAAGTTATAAGATACCGATAAGATGGTAGATATGTCCAATTATAATTGATGATATATGGGGTGAGGTTATTGACACTTCTATTCACATTCCTCATTAACCAAGGATAATTTTATAAAATAAAAACTTAAAATAATGAATAGTTAATAGAAACATGATAGACAAAAAAAACCTTATCAAATAAACTTATGAAAATAAATTATTTTTAATTTATTTGAAAAAAAACTTATTGGATAAACATTTAATTAAATTATTTATCCAAACGTCTCTTAAACCGTCTTTACGTAATATCATGTTTAGTTTTTAGTTGAAAAAAACGAATTTAAATAAATCTAAAAAAAAAAATCTTATTTTTCCTCAAGCCACAATTTTGAGATGAAAACTCAACTACAAATAATTGGGGAATAATTTTATCAAATATAAAAGGTAAAATAAAACTTAATTCATACACACTATAATTTTATCAAATATAAAAAGTAAAATAAAACTTAATTTATACGCACTATAATTTTACCTTATCAAATTTTGTTGAAAGATCTAAGGAAGAAGGAAGAGAGAAAAGATAGCATCTTTGCTGTGTAAGAGAGAATTCTCATTCACAATTTTCTGATGTCTAATTACAATGCTAACATTTCTATTTATACACAAGGGACTAAGGCTATAATTTTACAGCTAAGCTACAGTTAATCATTAGCTAACAAATAACAGAAACTTAACTGTCATAACAGAAAATAACTAACAAAGCTGAATCCTGCCAAAACTGAAATCTGCTAGGTGTTTGTCAAGCTGGACTTTGAGGCAGCAGCTTGACCATCTTTATTCATAGACTTCAACACCCCCTCGCAAGCTGGAACATGTATGTCATACATTCCTAGCTTGGACTGTAGCAGCTGAAAAGGGCCAGGTGCCAAGGGTTTTGTCAATATATCAGCTACTTGAGAATGTGTGGATACATGGAGCAAGTGAAGAGTGCCATTCTGAATTTTATCTCGAACTAGATGGCAATCTATTTCGATATGCTTGATACGTTGATGGAACACAGGATTAGCAGCTATATGAAGAGCTGATCTGTTGTCACAACAGATGATGGCTGGCTTTGAGAAACAGATGTGTAGGTCTTTGAGCAAATATAGCAGCCATTGTGCCTCACAACTAGCTTGAGCAAGGGCTCTATATTCTGCCTCCGAGGAAGATCTTGAGACTGTAGTCTGTTTCTTGCACTTCCATGAAACCAGTGACTCTCCCAAGAAGAAGCAAAAACCAGAAATGGACCTCCTTGTGTCAGGACAGGTTCCCCAATCCGAGTCTGTGAACCCTTTTAATTCAACGGCAGATGTGGATGGAAAGAACAAACCCTGCCCTGGTGAACCCTTAATGTATCTGAGTACTCTTAGTGCTGCTTGGTGATGTTCAACAGTAGGACAATCCAAAAACTGACTCAAATTGCTGACAGCAAATGAGATGTCAGGTCTGGTGTGTGTGAGGTATAGCAATCTTCTAATGAGCCGCCTGTAAGCTGTTGGATTTTGATATGCAGATCCCGAGCCTTTGTGCAATTTTATCTTGCAATCCATTGGAGTTGTGCATGGCTTAGCAGCCAGCAGTCCTGTATCCTGAAGCAAGTCAAGGGCATACTTTCTTTGACACACATTAATTCCCTTCTGTGTTCTTGCTATCTCTAGGCCTAAGAAGTACTTTAAGTGTCCAAGATCTTTAATGCTGAATCTAGTGTCTAGGAGAGATTTCATATGGTTTATCTCATCAATGTCAGTTCCTGTGAGAACTAAATCATCAACATAAACAAGGATTGCTGTGAAACTTGAGTCCAGAGCCTTAGTAAACAATGAATAATCAGACTTGGATTGCTTGTAACCTGAAAAAATCAGAACCTCAGTCAATTTTGCATTCCATTGTTGACTTGCTTGTTTCAAGCCATAGAGTGACTTGTGTAACTTGCACACAAGTGAAGAATCTCTCAGTTTCAGTCCAGGTGGGGGGCACATATACACCTCCTCTCCCAAATCTCCATGGAGAAATGCTGTGTTTACATCGAGCTGATGGAGATGCCATCCTTTAATAGAAGCTAGAGACATTAACACCCGGATTGTTGTCATCTTTGCTACAGGGCTGAAGGTTTCCAAGTAATCAATGCCCTCAGTTTGACTGTATCCTTTTGCCACAAGTCTGGCTTTGTGCCTCTCCACAGATCCATCAGCCTTATGCTTGACTTTAAAAACCCACTTACATCCAATTGGATGTTTCCCTTCAGGTAGAGGAGTAAGAATCCAAGTTTGATTCTTAGCCAATGCCAACAATTCAGCATCAATTGCTTTCTGCCAGCAGTCATGGGCAATTGCTTCTGCATAGGTGTTAGGCTCATCTGAAGAAGAAATGGCTAAGATGTGGTGTTTATGAGAGGGTGACAGTTTATCATAAGAAAGGTAGTTAGAAATTGGATACCTCACTCTTGAAGTTATTGTTGCAGTTGAGGATCGAGCAAGGGTGCAATGGTAGTCTTGTAAGTATATTGGTGTCCTTCTGGTTCTGTTTGACTGTCGCAGTGGTGGTTGAACTTGGTTCAGTGGGTTACTGCTAGTGTTGGATTCAGGCATATGTTGTGGCATGGCATTAGCCTCACTAGTTTCAATAGGTGTTGATTGAGGTAGGGTTGGAGAATTTTGAGTTAAATTATCTTGGAGGATAGAAGGAATGGCAACAGCTTGGAAGTCAAGGAAAGTGTCATGATGGTATATGGGCATGACTGGTGTATGTGTGTTGTCAGACACAGGTGACTGAAGATTGCCATAAGGAAATATATTTTCATGAAAAACTATATTTCTAGATATTAGTGTTTCCCTATTTTTAAGATCAAAAACTACATATCCTTTGGTTCCCTGTTTGAAACCCAAGAATATGCATTTTCTAGCTCTTGGATCAAGCTTTTTTCGGTTGGCCTATAAAGTGCTAGCATAGCATAGGCTGCCAAAAACTTTTAGTATTGAAATGTCAGGGTGAGCATCATACAATGTATAGTAAGGTGATTTAGTGGTTAGTGCAGAAGAGGGTTGCCTATTAATCAAAAATATTGCATGCATCACTGCAAAACTCTAAAAACATTTAGGTAATGAGGCTTTGAAAAGAAGTGCTCTAGCAACTTGTAAAATGTGTTGATGTTTTCTCTCCACAACTCCATTTTGTTGTGGGGTTTCTACACAAGATGTATGATGCTCAATCCCTTTTGTTCTGTAAAAATCATGAAGAAGGAACTCTTTTCCATTATCTGTTCTTATGCATTTAACTTTGGTGTTAAACTGTGTTTCAACTAAAGAACAAAAACCTTGAATGTGTGTGTTAACTTCTATTTTGGACTTCATTAAAATAAGCCAAGTGTATCTACTAAAGTCATCTACTATTGTAAGGAAATATCTATGGCCAAACATAGAAGGAATAGAAATTGGACCCCAAATGTCCATATGTATTATTTCAAAAGGTCTAGATGTATGAATATTGCTATTACAAAATGGCAAATGTTTTTGTTTAGCTAAGGGACAAATCTCACAATGCTGTGTTTTGTTTACAATATCAATGAAAGAATGGTTTTTCTGCATTAGTACTAACTTCTCATGGGATGGATGACCAAGCCTATTGTGTCAGACTTGAGAATCTGATGCTGTCATAGTGTTCACAGCAGGGAATGTTGGAACCAACACACTTAAAGAGGACATTGCATATAACCCATGTTGGAGCCTAGCTGCACCAATCATCTTCAAAGAGCTGGCATCTCTTATCTGACATGAAAGATTGCAAAAAGTTAGTGTGCAGAATAGTGTAGAGGTAAGTTTAGAAACTGAAATGAGATTAAAGCTAAAGGTAGGTATGTATAGGACATCTGAAAGATAGAGATCAGCAGAGAACATCACAGTTCCAGAAATTGTTGCTGTGTCATGACCTCCATCAGGTAAGCTAACTAGAATTGGTTTAATTTTTCTGAAAGTTTGGAAACTTGACAAGGAATAACACACATGATCTGTGGCTCCTGTGTCAAGAATCCAAGATTTTGGTTTCTGAAAATTGGCTAAGGCACATACTGTACCTGATGTCCTATGAATAGAAGGATGGTTTGAAGAAGTGGTTATCTGGTTTGCAGCATGTAATTGTGACCCTGTAGAATGTTGTAATAGAGACATCAATGCCTTATGTTGATCATTGGTTAGAGTCAAACTAGAACCTTCAACTCTGTCCCTTTGAGAATGATGAGAGTGGTGTGAGGAAATGCTTCTTTCATCATCATCAGAAGCCATTTCCTCCTCCACAATGTAATTGTTTACTCCACTGTTCTTGAAGTAGTTAGGAGGGTATCCGTGCTTCTTATAACAAGTGTCAATTGTGTGACCTGATCTATGGCAGAAAATGCACATTTTGGTGCCTCTTCCCCCATTACCTCTTCCACCAGAGAAGGATCTTCCACCTCTACCTCGATACCTTCCTCTTTGGCCACTAGAATCAGTGATATTTGCCAGCACTTTATGATCATCAAGAATAGTTACACTGAACTGTCTTTCTTGCTGAATCAGCATATTAAAAACTTCATCAATATCAGGCAAAGGCTTCATGAGTATGATCTGAGATTTCACAGCTGAATATTGATCATTCAAGTTCTTTAAAAAACGAATGACATGATCTGTTGCTAGATAGTCCTTGATTGTAGGAACAAGGTTACAGGTACATTGAACAACACATGTGCATAATGGAATAGGTCTATAGTTATGCAATTCATGCCATAACCCTTTTAGTTGAGTAAAATATGAAGTAATTGACCTATCCCCTTGCTTACACATGAAAATTTCTTCTTGTAAATCAGAAATTCTAAAGATATCACCTTGATAATACCTCTTTTTTAAGTCATTCCAGGCCTCATATGATGTATCAATCCATAAGATGCTTTCCAAAATTGAAGGTTCAACCGAGTTGTGCAACCAAGAAAGGCAATTTGAATTGCATCGATCCCAAGGAAGAAACATGAGATCAGTTGCATTGGGTTTCATGATCGAGCCATCTATAAACTTCAGTTTGTTCTTGGATTTGAGGGCAATCATCATTGATCTAGCCCATTTGTGGTAATTGCTCCCATTTTCTTGAAGAAGAGCAGATACCAAAGAAATACCAGTATTCTCATTCTAGTTGGAAAAGTATGGATTTGAAGGATCCATGATCTGGTTTGTCATTGTTCCAAGATCGAGGAGTCTTCAATCAGAAAAAATTGTGAATTCTGTATAAGAGAAGAAGAAAGAGGAAGAAGAACAAGCTCGATGGGGTGAGCTGAGGAAAGGAAGAAATCAGGGCGCGCAGCAGAGCTCCTCCTAGAGGAGCTCTGATACCATGTTGAAAGATCTAAGGAAGAAGGATGAGAGAAAAGATAGCATCTTTGCTGTGTAAGAGAGAATTCTCATTCACAATTTTCTGATGTCTAATTACAATGCTAGCACTTCTATTTATACACAAGGGACTAAGGCTATAATTTTACAGTTAAGCTACAGCTAATCATTAGCTAACAAATAACAGTAACTTAACTGTCATAACAGAAAATAACTAACAAAGCTGAATCCTGCCAAAACTGAATTCTGCTAGGTGTTTGTCAAGCTGGACTTTGAGGCAGCAGCTTGGCCATCTTTGTTCATAGACTTCAACAAATATATAAGGTAAACCAATCCTACACTAAAGTTGTCCCCTTTTGCATATGAATAACTTTGCCAGGCCTTGTTTATACTTTATACACAGACTTGACGAGTTGTGCGTCTAATACAAATGCATTCAAACTAGCTTCACCACCGGCTAAGACCAAATCCTTTCATTGATTTATAGGTTGCTATAAAATAAGGCAAAATATTAAATACGATTAAATTACCCATAATCAAATGTCTTTTTAAACGGATTAATTTAAGATCATCTTTTAAAAGGAGCCGGGTTCAACTGTTCAATCCATACAAGCGCACTTAACATTACGATGACTGAAATTCCCAACGACCTTTTACAAAAGCACCAAAATTTATGAGCCATCATATGACCTTAATCTCCACGCAATCTGCATCTGGAAGAACAGTTCCTATCTATCAAAATGCTTCCTCAGGAGCCCTTCCTATACAACAAATCACTAATATTTATTAGTTTAATGAGAACCAAGAAATATTCTCCAGTCCAGAAATTTCACGACAAAAGAGGTCTCAGAAATCACAGCATTGTTTCAGAAAATGCTAATGCTTGCACTCCGCTAGTAATAAAACCATGAACTCATCAAGCTTTTATGCTGACCACAAATGAACCTGCTCAATGATGTACAAAAGGAGAATGATCAGAACAAATCATGCAGACAAGCCAACTTTTAGGTACAAACATATACATATTAATTCACATCCAGCACAAAGAATCACATATTTGACACAAACTAAAGGAACCGGCATATATTGAGTGAAAAATGCTTCACCACTATGCCAATGAAAGCATCGTGTATTCCAGATAGAGGCTTGAACCGAGATCCTAAATTTTAACAAACTTGGATGAAAATATTCGAAATTCAAAGAAATTTTCTAGAAGCACACACAAAAACTACGAGTTCCTAAATCAGATCAATTACTGCAAAGGCAGTTAGAGTCGAAGTTATTCTACTTTACGGTCAGTTAATAGTTTGATGATTCCATTATGGAAAGATCATGATCACAAATAATATAAGTAATAACTCAGTATTTTAGCAGCTATTTGCAATAGCATATATAGGCAAGTGTGAAAAGAATCACACACACACACGGGCGGAGGACAGAAAACTTCACCTATCATTAAATGTGTTCAAGAGAGCTACAAATGAAAATCTAGCAATGACATTTTCAGATTTTCTCAATCTTCTGGATTTGTATCCTCTCCTTCTTTCTTTTATGTTACGAGAGAGAGAGAGAGAGAGAGAGAGAGAGAGAGAGAGAGAGAGAGAGAGAGAGAGAGAGAGAGAGAGAGAGAGAGAGAGAGAGAGAGAGAGAGAAGCAAAGAATTTGGATTCTCTTCTGTTTTGGAAGAACAAGATATGTTTTTGTTGAACATAGAAAGACACAATTTTTTAATTGTAATTAGTGGACCCTACAACCATACATGATGGATCATTGTATAAGAAAATAGTCTTTCTGTAACCAACATGACCATATCATGTTCTTACAAAACAAGAGAGAATCCATTTCCAAAAGCAAATTTGCTTTTGTGTGTAGGTCCATTCAAATTTGTTTTAGTCTCTTTTTCTATCATGTTGAAACATGAGAGAGAAAAGCAGAGGATCGCAATCTTAACCCCTCACTTTAATCAAAATTAGATATCAACTGGAACCCACTTAAAGATTTTCCATACAGCTCAGATTATTCACACCTAATAAGAAGGGCATAATTTGTACATCCAAAACAACATTTAACAAACTCATTTCATCAGTGAGAGAGAAGAACAAAGAAAATAATAATAATAATAAAACCCACATGCTGGAAGGTTAGATATATCAGCAGAAACAGCACAAGGAATCCCCAAGTTTGAAAGAGCTCCTCTAATGATCCCACAGGGGAAATAAAGATGCATGGTCATTGCATGTGCAGCCTTGTTTTCAGCTGTAGGCACAGAATTATCTTCAACCGAGGCGCGATTATCAGGGGATGGATCGATGGACGACATGCGTGTAAGCCAGCGAAATTTATTATCTTGCAATACAAATGTACCCTGAAGCAAAAGCCAAAAATAGCAATTTAGTTGGAACTAGTCAGCAGTATAAGAATAAATAAGATAGGAGGTGTTGAGTTGAAAGTGAAAAGTGGAAAGTAGTGAGTGACCCTATGGTTTGTCCTCAAGTTGTCAATCTGCTTTTTAAAGAGGTTAGACCAAAAATCCTTGCAGATGAACTTGATAGCCTCAAGATGATCACCGAAGGGAGGACGCTCCATGGTATACCTGAATGAATAATCAATCATACACATTGTTTTTCCCCAATTTGATGTTCATTATTATTATTATTATTATAATCAATGTAGAAATAGGTAATCAAATTGATTAATATGAAGGAATGTGTGAGTATTATTAATACCTTTCGGAGAGCTGGAAACCGAGCTGATATCCAATGGCCTCGATCCTGGGAGCGGCGAGGTCAGGCTTGTTGGCGTAGAAAACGTTGCAATAGCACGAAACCATCTCCCGAACCACACTATCCAAACAACTCTCTGAAACTTCCCGAACCATTCTTTCCTTTCTCTATGCTTTTTTGCTTCCCGATCCAGATTCCACTCTTCTCTTCCACCTTACTGGGGACTGGGAAGGAAAGGAAAAACACAAAGTTGCCTTGGTTCTATAGTAATGCACTTCATATCTGTGACCTAGGAACCCACATAATTTTAAATTAAATCTTCGTATTTCCTTTCTATTAATTTTAAATAAAAATACAAAATATTGAATATTTTATAGTTTTAAGATTAATATTTTTCTATTTAATAATAGGAGGATCAGCAGAAGGATTTTTTTTTGATAAAATAAAGTTTAGATTAAAGAAAGACACAATACGTGCAAGATTAGAAAAGACCACCAACCTCTATAAGGATTTATAGTAGAATTTACATATTGCCTATTAACAGAAGAGATCTGAGAATCGAATCCAAACCATAATTAATATGGACGGAAGGCTCGATCAGATATACATTTTAATCTAAATTAATTATTTACTTAGAATGTAATACATACTCAGTCAAAAAAAGAATGTAATACATAGGGGTCTTATTAATCAATGCTTTATTAAGAAATAAACGTAGAAAAATTTTATAACAAAATTATATATTTAATATATTAAAATTTAAAAAAATTAATGTATAACATTTGTCAATACTTTTAATTCATTGCAATATATATGATTTTTAACATAATCATTATAAAATTGAAATACTTTTAATAACATAATATATAATTAGATAGCAGTAAAATTAAATCCTAAATAATATTAAAAAGGGAGGCAATTTCTGTGTTGAAATGCTAGGTAGCTAAGTAGGCGCTGATCAACAGGGCAATCTCATTATTTGGGACAAATCTAAAGTAATTTTCACACCAAACAAAAAAGAAACTACGATGGTTGACAAAAATTCAAATCAAACTTGCAATAAATAAGAAAAGAAAAATCTAAATTCACACTCGAAAAAACGAGGAAATGAATCGAATTTCAGCCATCAAAGAAAGACATGCAACTATTTTTTAGAAAGGCAAATTCAGTTTTATATGAATAGCATTTTTTCCCAACCTTCACGACTGATATTCACTATTGCGACACCAAACATCTGTATTTCCACAGAAACACTGATGAAAGCCGAGTTCACAGACAAAAGGAGAACATTGCCAACTCAAGTAGCGTACATAACAGTTTCCAGTTTTCCACTAACGACACAAGTGATCTACCTGATTGCTATAGATCTCATTATTTGTACCTTTACAAGCTTTTCCTCTGGCTCTGGGTAATTTTGCATATACAAAAGCAGAAACATACATGATTATGGGCTAGATGGATCAGAACATTACTGAAGTCAAGTATAGAGATCTCCTATCACATTTGTCGATAGATATAAAGTGCATTTATGCCTAAACTTCTACTATTAACAAACTTAAAGCCATTCAAAACGTTAGTAGCTTCCTGCGGATGATCGATCCCCAAGGTATCAAGGGCGTAAATGGTATCCCAAGAAAACAAAGACAAGTGCCACCATACAGACATATAGAAGTGGGAAGCCGACTTGAACTTTTCTTGGACCTTTGTTAATAAGATCTGCCTGCAAATGTAAATAAGTTTACTCAAGTAATGAAGTTTACTCAAGTTTTATACGATGATAAGGAGACACCCCGAAAGAGTAAACGGTAGATAATTGCACAAGCTCAAGCATGTAAACGAGATATAATTCTACAGTAGTAGGCAATACGGTAAAAAGTGAAATTGCAAATCTAATTTACACTTTTTATTAACAGTCTTGAGTTTGTATTTGAAATCAAATAAGGTGTCACCCCCGCCCGCCCCCGCCCCCGCACCCCCCCCCTTTTTTTTTTTCTCTTTTCCTGAAGTAATTTAATTATTGAACAACTAATGATTTTCCTTCAGCAAATAAAAACAAAGTAAAATGATAGGAAGACCAGGGATCATGGTAAGAACCAATGAGTAATGGGCCACAAAAACATTACTAGTAAAACTAGACAGTGATTCTTAAGCTTACTAGTTTTTCTTGCAAGATTTTTGCCTCTTGATTGCTCAGCCTCCTCTCCTCTGTTAACTTTGATATTGTTACTGCAGACTGCAAAGGAAGCAGAAACCCGATGAGCACTTTAGTTAAATCAATACAGATTAGCATAGAACTCGAGAACCACTACAACAAACATCTGCCCAATTTTAATATGAGGAAACCCCTATGCAACATTGCTTCATCGCCAAAGTTATATTCAAAGGATTGAGCATATAGCAATACCACAGCTTTCAAGAATTTAAAAGGACATACATGTCTGTTAATATAGCTATACCATATTGTGGGCTTTAATCACGCGACAGAACACACCCATCACACCCCGTGCATCCAAGACATAAAAAGGCATCTTTGCAGTCTCCTCTGTGGTTTTCTAAGGATTTTGCTAATTGTCAAGGAATCAAAAAATAGTAACAAGACAAACCCTTTTTTATAATTCCAACTTACATTGTGTGAAACACTATGTAGTGGAGCTCCAACAACGAATATACAATTTAATCAAATGAAGGGAAGGAAAAACGATGCAATGCAAATTAAGGATTAAACATGTCCATGAATAATCACAATCATGCAAAAATCAGGTGAAACCATAGAATTTAAACAAATGTGTCAAAATAATATTTCAGTAAGCTCGAAAGGGTGTAAATGACATTTCAAACCTCTCAAATGAAAACATAAGCCCAGAAGGAGTTAATAACCAAACTCTCGATCTGGTCGCAGAAAAAGTTCCTATAGCAATTTTGCTTCAACATGCAACTTGCTAGGAAGCATGTCACATATGCAAGCAGATAAAATTTCATAGTAGAATGGTGGAATGCCTGACCTCATTTAATTTTAACTCAAGTCCATCTAGTTTTAACTTCATCTCTTCAATAACTTCCATTAATTTCAGCTCTTCTATTCCCTTGAAAATTTTTGAGTCTGCTTCTTTTTCTAGCTTCAGTTCCTCTACATTCTTTACTTTTTTCAAGTCCAGATCTTTCGACACTTTTAACTCTGCTTTTTTCCCTGGCTTCAGTTCCTCTACATTCTTTACTGTGCTCAAATCCGTATCTTTTGACACTTTTAACTCTGCTTCTTTTTCTGGCTTCAGCTCCTTAACATTCTTTACTGTGCTCAAATGCATCTCTTCTGTCACTTTAGACTCTGCTTCTTTTACTAGCTTCGGTTCCTCTACATTCTTTACTGTGTTCAAATCCAGATCTTTAGACACTTCTAACTCTGCCTTTTCTGGCTTCAGTTCCTCTACATCCTTTACTGTATTCAACTCCTCATCTTTTGACACTTTTAACCCTGCTTCTTCTTTTGGCTCCTCTACATCATCCATAGTCTTCAACCACATACCTTGTTCTGGCTTCAACTGCATATCATCTTCAAGCTTTAATACCCCGTTAACCATCTTATGCTCTGGATTCTTAAAAACCTGACATATTGCAGGAACAGAATACAACATTTGAATGACATATTTAATAAGCATGAATTGAACTTGTGGAATTGAAAATACAAACACATGCACAAAGAGTAGCAACATTGTCAAAGATAAAAATACCGAAAATGAAGGTAACTTATAACGTGTTCAAAGAAAATACCTTCCCACCAGACTCAAGGAAACAGGGAATGTGAAGACAGGCTTTAAATTGCTTAAATTGTGTTTTATACAACTTATATAACAATGTATTTTTAAAATTATGAAAAATAACAATCCTCAAAATAATAACTGGCAAACCCTTCAAATATGTAACTAAGACATTCAATTATCTTTCTTAAGGATTTGAAATATTTATGGAAGAGAAAGAGGTGGAGGAAAGGAAAGAACTTAGGCCGAAACATCAATGAATTTTTCTCTAACCGTGGGTTCTGGGGATTGGATTTCTGCTTTACTATATATCTGAACTTTTTCATGATCAAGCCCATTCTTGAATTCTCCATTAATAGGAGAGAATTCTGGTGAATCAGTTGGGCTTATCAGGGCCACTTTCAGCTTATTTTCTTCGATATATCTGCTTCCATCTTTGACAAACTGCCATTAAAAAGGAGTCAGAAATATTTAAAAAACTAGGAATTAATAACAAAAGCGGCCAGAGTACAAAATCACAGCCTAATCATCCATACCAAGCTGGAATTAACATCTTCACTGGTTGTTTCAGCAGGAACCACTGTGCTCTGGATTAAGAACTTGTCCTTGCACACCATATCAGCAGGTGCTTCCCGTTGAGCTTGCATTGTAACTGTTTGATGCAAAAGTAAATACAAACGTACTATTATTTTCAGGGGGGGCAGGGGGGATCAAGATGCTAGAATAAATTCCCAAACGTGTTGATTGATCTCCAACTGTTATTATTGAAAAACTGATATTTATTAAGAGATTTCTTTGAGATGAAATTCTTTGTGTAGCAACTGGTGGCTGTGCAAGGCTATGTTGAGTTTGAATTACAATATGTATAATTGAAAAGCAATGCTAAGTAACCAAACAAAACTAACTATAAACAAAAATGAAAACTGGTATTTGATTCTAGCATAATGTGGCAAAATGTAGGTCCATTTGGCATCTATCCAAAATTATCCACCACAATGGCTAGGCTTACTCTCAAGAGAGCATTACTTATGAATATGATTCAGTTGCATCAGTGAATCACAAACACCTCTATCTTTCTGATACCAACCATAACAACAAATATAACAGAACCTTCCCAATCAGTCATATAAAATCCATTTTACACCGACTTCATGACAAGTATGGAATAACAACTCAAAGTGTTAAAAAAAACAACAAACAAAAACACAAAAGGCAAAGATATACCAATGAATTCACAAGTAGATTTTGGCATGAGAACTCCAACATTTGGTCGCACTGAATATTTCTTAGGTGATGTAGTCTTGACCTGCAAACATCACACCAAAATGATTGATCTCTCCAGCATTCTATGCTAATAGGATCGAGTGGTAAAAAATGGAAGGTTCTCAGACCTTGAAAGCAACATGGTGGTGGGTGTTATTAGTCAACTGAACTGAGCATGTACTTTGCTTCTTCAATTCAACTATGAAGGCCAAAAATTGCAACATATTAGTCAATTGATCATTACATACACACAAATTACAAACGAATGGCTGATACTACAGAAACATCATGAACTCAATTATATATATATAAGTGGAAAGATAGCACAAAATAAAATGTTAATATTTAAGAGAGTTATAAAATGTTAATAAAAAAATAAATTGAAACTTATTATAATGTTATATGATCATCTTTCATTTGATTCCTTCATTTTTTTTTTTTTAAAATATCAAATATAGAGTGTTTACTCAAAATAAAGAACAAGGCCTTCCTTTCCTTTCCTTTCCCTCCAACCCCCCCCCCCCCCCCCCAAAACACTTAAATCCCAAACCTACCCTAAATAGGAACTAGAAACATGCATTTGCAGCATGCATAAATCCCGTAGCAGTTAGTATTATGAGTCAAATTCTTCATCACGTCGAAATTCAATGATTGCTATAGTTGCATGTAAAGTGGATAAAAAAAAAAAATTACTCACATATAAATTCGAGTTCCTTGGGTTCAATTTCGATGAGTGGCACTTTGTTCATGATTACTCTTGAGACAGTAATCCAAAATCGAGATCAACACCTAAAACGACAGTGTTTCAGCGAGGTAGTTCGATTTAAGCAGAAGAAGAGGGAAACGATTCAAAGTCGTTCTCGTCCCAGCTCAACGAGTCAACTCAACTGAACTCGTACTCTGGAAAACGAAAACAAAACATGCATTAAATTATTGAAATGGCGAACATGAAGTCCTAAAGTTCAGTGGAAACCTACCACATAGCAATGATATAATTATGAGTCGCTTTTCCAAACACGAATAATCGGAAAACGGGAACCGGTGGATGAAAACGGCAGCGTTTAAACGTGGTACTGTGGTAGAGCTTAACCGGTTTTCAGCGAAGAAACCCCAACCCAATCGAGGGTGCAGAGAAAGAATAATAAGATGGAATTATGGTGATGGGAAATGATCTTATTCTTTAATGTACGATCATGATGGAAATGGACGCAATTAATGAGAATAAGCGTCTGAATCGGGATCTTCTTTGCAACCGGGGACTAGGGCGATTAGTGCTATGGTTATGCCATTCAATTACTAAAGGAAAAAAGGGTAACAGTAGTAGAAAGTAGGGAGAAAAACAACAATGAAGATCGTGTGATGGAAAATGGGGAATAGAAACGCTTTACTTCAAAATATTTTACTGTATATTTTTACTTTAGACTCTAATTTCTCTTTATTATTTAAATTATTTAATAAAAAATACTAATCACAATAAGAATCCGTTAAGAAATCAAATATAAAAATTTTATATTAAAAATGATGTTTTTAATATATTAAATATTCAGAAATTATATTTTTCAATAAAATTATTTTATTTTTATTTTTCTTAAATAATATCATTAAGATAATTATTAGTCAGACCCTTATTTAATTTATTTAACTTTTTCAAATTTTATAAGGCTTTTTCTAGTGAGGTGTGAGACTGAGGAGCACATAGCATAGCAGGGCAAGAGAAAAGGGCGTATATGAAAAGGCATTGATTGTATTGTACCGGCTTTTTACCGACACGGAGCCTGTTTTGTTTGTTTCCTTTCCGTGGCTCGGCGCACAAGAACGCGCTACTTGAATTTTTTTTTTTTTGGTGAGTTCGCGCTACTTGAATATAGCAACAAAGAACAGAAAAAATCTGAGAAATTTTTTAAATTGGTACGTGAACGCTTAACATTATTGATATCGGGATTAAATTGATTAATTTTTGATAATATCGATGATATTTTTGAAATTTCATTAGTTTTAATGACGAGATTGATACAATATTATAATTTTAGAGACTAAACAAAGAATTTAATCAAAAAAATCTCTATATATAAAGTTCGATTCCATGATATTACTGATCTCAAATATTTTTTTGTAATATTTTATTTATTTTTAAATGTACTTCTAAATTTTTTAATTAATTTTAATAATTATCAAATCATTAATTATTTTTTTAATTTTTTAAATTTTCAAAACAAATATTTATATTGTGTAAAAAAAAACAAATATTTATATTGAGTAAAAAGACAAATATTTATAATTATTGATGCTAATTTCTTGATTGAGTGCATTATTTGTTATCACGTCTTATTTAAATTATTAATATTTTTAAATTAATTCAAATGAAGATTATTTACTATCATATTTTAATTAAAAATGCTACTTTTTAAATTTTATATAAATAGTAAATACTAATCATTTGTTATCATATCAACATGTGGTTGATCCGAGTGATAACGGGTTTGAATCCCTTAAACAAGTGATCAACCGTTTGATCTCTAACACTTATGTATGAAGAAAATCTGATTGAGAGATATCAACCCTTCAGTATTGTCTCGTACCTCATGGAATTAGTCAGTGTAAAATTTGTTTATGATAGTTAGAATAAGTGTCAAATATTTTAACTGATATGATAAGTTATGATTGGCTGTCAATATACAAAAATTTTATACTGTCAGTAGATAACAATTAAATACATATATTTTATATATTAAAAGGTACTTGTAATATGTTTAATTTTACAATAAAAGAATATTTATCTTTTATTCATTAATCAGTATTTTTGTGACACTCGTCATCAAAACCTATGAAATTTACCTTTTCGAGACTCAATTTGAAATTTAAACTATAAAGTTTGTTTTTTTATAAATTATGAATTTAATTGCTGTACGCTGATTGTGTAAAACTTTTTTATATGGACATTCAATCAAAAATTGTCACATCAAGAAAAAAATTGACTCTTAAACTCACTACCTTAAAAGTCACTCACATGATCACATCATGATTTATGATTCATAAACAATATAAAAAATTTTATACTATCAATACATAATAATTAAACTCATAAATTATTATAAAAACATATAACGTAATTATATAAAGAGAAAACTAAAGAGTTCATTTATATTTATACTTTTTTTTTTTTGTTAATTTATACTTTTTTATGCATGTAGCTAGCTGCGTACTGCGTAGCTCCTTCGCCTGGCTCGGTGGCTTCTATCACATGAAAGCCGTTTCAATATTTGAATTTGTAACTTTAAAGTTTAAACATGATGATGAATGAATGGGACGGCACTTGTTTTTCCAGGCCACTCAACCTCATGGACGGTGCTTGAGTGGTGGCGTTGTCGACGATGATAGTAGTGTTTTATTTCCAAATTGTACGCAGTCCATAACATGATTTGGTTTATTATTATATTGAATCCGAGTGATTGCATTATTCTACCATGATGTGGGTGACGATTGCAGCCATGACATGCTGACATTGGACCGATAAATAATGCTATAAGTAAAGGCTTGCGTCAGATTATATTTAAATATAGTTAATTTTATTTTATATTTCATCAAGTTCAGTTTACTTTTGATATATTATTAGGATAAAAAAATTATATATATTATCAATTAATGGGACATTATGTATATGACTTTTAAATGAATCATTTTAAAATTCAAATAATTTTAATAATATGATAATACAAAATTATTTTACAAGTTCACAAATTTGAAATGCATTCAAACTTCTAGACTAATTTGATCCCTTAACCAATAATCTTAGGCATACATGTTTGATTTACTGTTGCAAATGTGCATTTGGGTCCAACCGTACATTTGTCCCAAAGAAACTTTATAGATACTTTGTCTTCAAACGTACGTTTGAAATTTTTCAACGATAAACCAAATATGCATCATTAGAAATGCATGTTAAAAATTTGGACAATTCTTTTGATATGATTGGTTAGTGAGAGCTTAAAAATTTATATTGCACCATGTTGGACTTTAATTCTCCACATTTTAGTGTTTGGTTGACATGTCCTATTTATCTTGATCAATTGATAATACATTGTTTTTATTATCTCTCTCCATTTATTTATTTGCATATTTAGTATATCAATTGCGATTCTTTCAGAACTCAATGTCGATAAAATCGGTGGACACCGTAGTGGACTTTACACATAATGATTTTGGGATCTTGGCGTCGATGGAACCATCGTGCTTATAGTTGACACTATAATAGAGTTCAAGGCATTATGTGTTTTAAAGTTTGATGTCAATGGGACCACTATGCTCGTGGTTGAAGGCATGCTAAAGCTAAGACATTATATATTTTAAAGCTATGTGTCGTTGAGACCATTGTGCCTGTGATCGAGGTCATATTGGAGTTGAGGTATCATATATATATTTTGAAGCTTGTTGTCGTTGAGACCATTGTGCCCATGGTCGACACCTTATTAGATATGAGGCATGATGGTTTTGACGAACCATATAGTTTCTCTGTCTCTGAGGCATTTGAGAGAAGCTAAGGCATTTAAGAGAAGCTAAGGTCCGACAATGAAAATAACAATATGGTTGTTGGATCACATTGACATGCATTTTCTTGCTGCACTGCAACATAGCGTCGACGACGAGCACAATAGTACCAATGATAGAGACCTTTAAAATATATAATGTCGTAGCTCTAGCATGGCATGTCGACAGAGTCAGTGATATTTGTAGTCATGGGAAGTCTTATATGTCAATAAGGATATAAATATCGCCGTGATTCAATATTACTTGGTTTTAGTTTGGTGTTGTCTTAGTTGGGGTGGAATATTGATTAGGTGTTGCATCTTGAGATCATATATTTTGTGGCCACACTATAAAAAATAAGTTATTAGCCCGAGAGTTGTTTCTGAAAATGTTTTCTAAAAAATTAAAGTTACACAATTGATTTTGCTCAAGTAATAAATGTTAGAATTTTCTAATAATTCTTATGGGCTACAATCAGTTGTGGTTATTGGTTTGCAAAAAACAAGCTAATGTTATGATCTATATATTTGAGGATGCTTCAACCCGGTAATTTAGTGACATGTTTGTAATGAGCTCGGTGCACCTAATACATACTTATCAGCGTGAGCAAGGGTATTGGCCTTAACTCATAAGGCCATGATGGGAGGTCCCCGAGGTTTAATATATGTTTGGCTAGGTCTCCTCTGTTGTCATGGTTACATCAATCACTCCACAACTTATTCTATCAGGAGTTGTGAATTGGGAGAATGTGAACAGTTTGGATCCTCTCCAACCAAAGTTCTCTACAGCCTCTTTCCAGCAAGCTTGTGGACCGTTGAATGCATATAACCGTTGAGATTAAAAACATTTCTCTCTCCAGCCAGCCTCTCTTTCTCTCTTCCCGTGCGTGCACTTTTCTGGGCTGTTGGAGCGGTTTCTTTCTCATCTTAAGAGTGCCAAATATCAGAATTAAAGGTGGCTATTCCATCACTCTACTTCCAGTTCCTGCACATGCTCCCTGGTTCACCAAAGCCACCCTTCAAAGGTTTTTTCTTTTGGTTCTTCTCTTCCATTTGACTTTGTGTTTTGCTATGTAACAATTTTGGGTTTTTGATAAATTTATATTACAAGTGTTCTGGATATTGAAAAATGTGAATTTTGGATCAAAGCCAGGATTACCCTTCATTTATTACTTGAAAAGTTACTACCTTTAGCTTGTAGGTTAATAGGTTATCATATAGAATAACTCTATAAGACCAATGATGGTGATCCAAAGCTACTTATATCTTGTTTATCTGTTTTGGTTCATTTTCTACAGGTTTGTTACATAACTTATATTTGTAAGCAGTCCAGAAGTTCTAGAGAGGTTTGTGACAATACAAAAGGAGATTGTGCAGATTGAAGGTTCGATTCAGTCAAGGCAAATCTTAATGACATTGGTGCCTTAACATGCTGTTCCTAAATGAAGCAGAAGTACGACAAAGACCAGGACGTAGCACGGTGGAGATGATGGCGGGGCAGGGGACGGCGGAGACGTAGACGGAGGCGTGGCGCAATGGAAAAGGCAAGGGGTGGAGGAGGTGTTGTCAGGTTGAGGAAGGAATAGTGGACACATGGGAAGAGAGGAAGAGAGATGGACTAGAGAGAGAAGTGTTTTTTTTTTCTTTTTAATCTCATCGGTTAGATGCATCCAACGGTCCATGAGACAACCCCTTCCTGTGAGGTCTCATTGGTGACCCCACTTATAATTATTAGCGTTATAGCATAGCGTAGTAGTATAAAATTTGAGGAAACATCAAAACATACAATACATACTGATACCATAATAAAAGTATACATACATAATAGTATTGGCTCCATCAGTGGAGCCTACAACATTGATACCAAATATAAAGACTTCAGAGTATGCAGTAAATAAAAACTGAAAGCATAGCAGCACGAATGAAGATACAGACGACTCAATCTCCCGTACTGGCCATAACAACTACAACTACCAACCCCCGATGTCTACGGTCCTCCAGCACCGGGATCCAGGGCTCTCCCGCCATCATCTGGTTCTACGGGTATGCCATCAATCTCCTCTGGCAAATCCTCAACGGGATCTTCTCGTACAGTCGAGAGTAAAGAGAATATGACATAGAAAATACAGGGGATAAGAAACAGTAATATGTCATACATGGGAAAAACAACGATATAAATAATCTATACAGATAGCACACTCACAAACACGACAGTTACAACCAAACGACTTTCGAATAATTTTTCCCTTAACTACTGTCCCTCACGCTCATGCAACTAATGACTATATGGACGCGATCACGACGCGACATCCCCAAAGGATCAAGGTGTCCCACTCATCACTATGCCACCCCCATAAAGTAGGGTTCGGTCTAAAGCCCGCAGGCCCAAATCGTCTCATGGATACGACATATTCCCCCGCCCGCAGGCCAGGTCGGAATATTCGCCCGTCAATAACGCAACTTACGGTAACGACATGTTCCCCCACCCGCAGGCTAGGTCGGAGCATTCGCCCGTTCGTTAACAACTCAACTTTCGGTAACGACATATCGCCCCGCCCGCAGGCTAGGTCGAGATATACGCCTGTCCGTCTACAATTCGACTAACGGGTACGACCACCTCCCCGCAAGTAAGATCGAAATCGCCCCTACGCCAAACTAATCGGTACGACCATCTCCCCGCAGGTAAGATCGAAATCGCCCGTATGCCAACACAGTGATGAATAACAACTATGCAACATGAATCTCGCTGACTCATCTCAGGATCAACACTTAGTGCCTCAATCACGACTTATATACAACCACGACCAACTTTCATCCGGTTCAACCGGGCATCAACTCACATCACAACAACAACAGATCAACTATATCACTAGGTTGAGCACTACGACACACACATATATATATATATATATATATATATATATAATCTCGACTTTCTCACCACACATTCATCACCCGATTTCTCATAAATCACTGCCTAGTTCTACTCAGACATCAACAGTCACAACAGCATATACACAACATCAAAATCAACTTACAGATAAATCATGTTTAATCAATCATAAACATATAGTAAGCATGACATATATCACATATATCACATTAGATACCAATCACAGAACATACATCCTTGATATACGGTAAAATCAACCTAACGATCAAACGACCTCTAGTAGGGTTTGGGTCGCCCTACACATATCAATATATATTATTTAAAGCTTGCCTCCCCGACGATATTTTGGTTCTTTCCCTCACCTTAGTGATTTTCCCGAGAGATTCCGAATGTGGCTCCGTAGCAGTCAATCGAGTGCGCGATCGAGCATTCGAGTCCTGTCAGATTCTATACAGTAAAACACAACCAGAAATTAAAATAATGAAACCATAATCTACCTAATCTCTAGGATTAGCTAATGCCCTTAATTAATTAAATAGGCTAGGGATATTGAAATTCTACCAACTCTTGGATCAATGACCATTAAGCATACCTAATGCATAATCAATGATCAATTATCAAAGATTTGAACCAAAACCCCTTAAACCAACAAAGTAGGGTTTCGTCCATCACTATGAAAAATAGGTGAGAGTTTGATTTGGCCTCCTAATCACTTGGATTACATTATTAAGGGATGAAACACGTGGAATCAAGAACAATGAACAAAAAAAAACCTATTTCCTACATACACATACATTCGGCCCTTAAAAGATAAATAGGCTAGAGATTTTATTTCATTACAAGCGCTTGGATTATGATAGTAGGAGATGATACTAGCTCATAGGAATTGGTTTGGTCTCAAAATGATTTTTCTACAATTTTCTAGAGATTTTTGAAGTTTAGATCTAGAAATTGAGATTCATGAAAATAAATGGAGAAAATAAAGATTGAGAGCTCAAGGATGAAATCTATACCTTCTAAGTGATAGAAGAGGATGAGAGGAGCAACTTTGCTTCACAAACTTGGTTGAAAATCCTTGAGGAAGTTGAAGAAAAATGAAGGTGAAGGTTGGAGGAAAAAATGGTGGAAATGGAAGAAAGAAAGGAAGAAGAAGAAGATGAAGGTGAGAAGGAGAGAGAGAGAGCTCCAAATTTTGAGGAGAGAGAGAGTGAATTATGACACCTTTCTAGATATTTTAGGGACATGGATGTCCTTTAGGAAAAAGACCAGGGGCATTTTGGTCTTTTCGCGTTCAGATATTTTCTAATTTCATAAATATTTAGATATTTTTCAGAAAAGTAATGATGACAGTAATGAGTCACAGGCACGCCTTCCTAGGCGATGTGACTTCATGTTCATCCGTTTTTAATCCCGTTACTTTCATGATTTAGTATTTCGCCCCAAGAAAGTCGTGAAAACTTATTTATTTTAAAAATTTTCAAAATCGCCGATAACGTTCGCAACTTTATTTAAAGCCTAACCGTTTCGTTCACGAGTCAAAATTAGATCATCTGAGCAGTAAAATAATACTGTCAGTGTAAAACACAGACCGGGCTACGTTTGAGTTTTTGACCAAAATTTAACCATAGCCTCCTAAGATAGCGTAGAGCGTAACTATGGTCTCGGAATAATTTATTTCATTTTCTAGACCCTCCAATAAAATACAATTACCTAAATACTGATTAATTAAAAGAATAAGAAAATCGGGGTGTTACAGTCCACAAGCTTGCTGGAGAGAGGCTGTAGATAGTCTTGGCTGGAGACGATCCAAACACCAAGCAAGGAAAGATATAGTTTTTCCACCTTACAGGTTCGCAAGAGGATTTTAGGATTGCCTAAATAAGCCTATTCTAATTTAATTTTGGTCCAACATATACGTGATTTATTTTCATATATTTGGTGTTCTATAATCTTATATAGTACCAGATTAATTTCTTACACCCCTGCTCCAACCAAATTTTACTGATCCTCTTTATTTGGTCACCTACACATGTATGTTAAATCAGATAGCTCAATCCCATATATTTTGGAATCATCTATCTTTTTTGATGCTTTCTTAGGTATCCCCAATAATTTTGGGATAAAAGTTACCTTGTCCAACCAGAACGCGCTACCTCAATAAAATGAGTCATATTAATGGGTCAAGTCAAATTATTCTCACCATTTGACTATGCCACCTAGGCAAGATAAATGGGTATCTAGCATGCCAACCAGCATCCTGTACTTGGATGGATGTCCAGCATATTCAATATAATGGGTATCTCACTTTAAAATTCTGAAAAGTAGAGGTCATATATCTATACATTCATCAAAAGAAACACACAAACAAATATTAATCTCACTGAATTACTGGCTGAACAGATTCTATCAAGTTTATTCCAAAAGAATATAAAAAGGGAAAAACCATAAGTTATAACACTCTCTCGGTACTTAAACTTGTTATGGAATAAAGACATCTGATCAAACCTTGAATCAAAATAAAATCGAGGACCTATATCTTGGTTGATATGCTTTGTTGCTAAATATGCTAGCCTTGTTTTAGATTTCAAATATGCTTGACATGCCTACTTTTGAATATGATTGAAATTTTATTTTATTTTAATTCCTAAATATATTTATTTATTTTATTGTATAATTTCAGTCAAAAAAATTTATTGTATAATTAGCTTATAATTTGATCAATATTTTAAAAGAAAATATTAAAGTAGCATGAGCATCATTAAAACCTTTAATGACGGGGCCACAATGGCCAATATTTGTTATTATTCTTTTGACGAGTTTAAATATTATCACTAACATCTATGGTGGGGGGATTACAATTGTGGATATAACAAATTATGTTTTGTCACTAAAACATATATACCAATGGAAGATAAATCGTGTATATATGTTCAAGTATTCTTCTCACGAGCTTAAATATTAACAATAAGTTCTATAGTGACAAAGCCACAACCATGGATATAACAAATTATGATTTGTCACTAAAACCTTAATTTTATTAATTTTATTGTTAATTTTTTTTTTGCACTATTTATTTAATTAATATTTATAAATAATTAATAATAAATAAAAGTATTTAATAAATATAAAATATAATGAAACATAAATTAATTAATCAATTAAAATATAAATTTTAATATATATATATATATATATATATATATATATATATATATACCGACGGTTTAGCCGTCGATAATGACCCATCCACATTACCGACGGCTAGGCCGTCGGTAAAGTACTTAGGTTATTACCGACGGCCAATGCAAAAGGCTGTCAATAATAACTACCGAGGACCCTCTTTCCGACGGATTTTTGGTCGTTGGAAAGCCGTCGGAAAGTTACTGTTACTGACGGCTTTTGGCCGTCGGTAATGAACTGTTTTCTTGTAGTGTTGGGACCATTATGCCTATGGTCGACACCTTGTTGGAGCTGAGGCAAGATGGTTTTGATGAACCATATAGTTTCTTTGGCTTTGAGGCATTTGAGAGAAGCAAAGGACCGACAATGAAAATAACAATATGGTTGTTGGATCACATTGACATGCCATTTCTCGTTGCATCCCAACGTAGCGTTGACGGCGAGCACAGTAGTCCCAACAACACAGAGCTTTAAAATATATAATGCCTTAGCTTTATCATGGCATGTCGACGGAGTCTATGATATTTGCAATTCCATGGAAAGCTTATATCAATAAGGATATAACTACCGCCATGATTCGATATTACTTGGCTTTAGTTAGGTGGAGTCTTAGTGGAGTGGAGTCTTGATTAGGTGTTGCATCTTGAGATTATATGTTTTGTGGGCACACTAAAAAATAAGTTATTAGCCAGAGAGTTGTTTTCGAAAATATTTTCTAAAAAAATAAAATTACACAATTGATTTTGCTCAAGTAGGAAATGTTAGAATTTTCTAATAATTCTTATGAGTTATAATCAGTTGTGGTTTTTGGTTTGTAAAATGAGTTAGTGTTATGATCTATTTGAGGATGTTTAAGCCCTCTAATTAAGTGACCTATTTGTAATGAGCTCGATGCACCTAATATATACTTATGAACATGGGGCCTTAACTCATAAGCCCATGATGGGAGGTTCCCTAGGTTTAATATGTGTTTGGCTAGTTTTCCTTTGTCGTTACGATTACATTCAATCACTCCACGATTTCGATCGAGAGTTGTGAAGTGGGTAAGTGTGGACAGGCAAGGGAAGATTTAGTTTTTCCACCTTGCAGGTTCGCATGAGGATTTCAGGATTGCCCAAGTAAACATATTCTAATTTAATTTATTCCAACATATACGTGATTTACTTGCATATATTTGGTGTTCTATAATCTTATATAGTACTAGATTAATTTCTTACACCCCCACTCCAACCAAATTTTACTGCTTCTCTTTATTTGGTCACCACACATGTACGTTAAATCACATAGCTCAATCCCACATATTTTGGAATCATCTATCTTTTTTTCATCACTCAGCATGAAGAAAACAATCACTAGTTCAGGAAGCGCTTTTAACGTCTGTTAAAAATTGGTTTTTATGTCTATTGAACACCCGACGTTAAAAGTAAACTTATACTTTTAATATCTGTTACTAACCGACGTTAAAAGTTAAATTTTAATGTCTGTTATTTGAATAACAGACGTTAAAACTATTTTTTTTTTAATTGTGGTCTTAATCTTAATCTCTTTCCCAGCTTTTTGCAGAATTCTACAAACACACACAGTACTCATACATCCAGAATTCTAACAAGTCCAGAATCCAGAATTTTCAAAATAATATAATATACTCAAAGAAGTCCAGATTCAACATATATACTCAGCTCTCTACTCATCATATATATATATATAATGACATATCGAATTCTACAAACAAATCCACAATTCAATGATATACACAAACTAAATATCTTCTAAGTATCCAAGATCTACATTATTTACATTTTTCTCTGCAATATAATTAAAAAAGAAGGTTGCAAAGCATTCCCTCAAGTCTTTGAATTTCTGAGAAGTTAGTGGCTCCTGATCATAGTTGAAAGTCTACACAAGTTCATTAGGGTGCAAGATATATCTCTTTCCAGTTTGTCTCCATTAGGGTATGCATGTAGAAGCAAAACAGTGTTCTACACTACTTTTAGAAGCAAAACCATTTTAAACCTAGTTATTTAACTCCTTTTACCTAAATGAAAACTATTTCAAACAGAAGCAAAACCTAAATGAGAATTCAAAAGACAGCTAGAAGCAAACTAGCAAACCAGAAGCAAAACAAAAGTAAACCAGAACCAAACCTAAGCAAAACAAAAGCAAACCAGAGGCAAACCTAAGCAAACCAGCAAACAAAAGCAAACCAAAACCAAACCTAAGCAAAACCTAAATGAGAAATAAGAGATTTTAATGGAAACTTACCTTTAGAAGCTAGACCGAATGGAAGAGGAGACGGTGGCTAGAAGAGTGACGACGGTGAAGAGCAGTGACCTAAATGAGAGAAGAGAATGAGGGAAGAGAAAGGAGAAAAGAAAAGGGAGAAGAGAAAGGATACAAGAAGCATACCTTGAGGCGCAATGGAGACGACGGTGGTGCAAAGGGTGGCAGAGGGAAAAGGAGGGTTTCAAGGGAAAAAGGGTTTTGAGAGAGAGAGAGAGACGTTGGAGGAGAATGAAGAGAGCACGCAGGACTTACGTTCTAAAAGTTTTATAAACAACTTTTAATGTTTGTTATTTGAATAAAGACGTTAAAAGTCTTTGAAAACATCTTTTAATGTCTGTTATTTGAATAACAGACATTAAAAGTCAATATTTTAATGACTTTTAACGTCAGTTACTCGAATAACAGACGTTAAAAGTCTTGCTTTACTTCTAACGTCTGTTATTCCACTAACCGATTTTAAAAGTGCATTTAGTGAACAAATTGATTACGGTACTGCCACCGCATTTAGGTCACTGGTCAAATTAAGTTAACTTTTAACGTCTGTTATTCAAATAACAGACGTTAAAACTAATTTTTTTTTAAAAAAAATCTGGTATTCATAATCCTTTTCCCAGCTCCCTGCAAAATTCTACAAACACACATAGTACTCATACATCCATAATTATAACAAGTCCAGATTCAACATATATTCTCAACTCATTACTCATCATATATATATATATATATGCAAAATTACATCTAGAATTCTACAAACAAGTCTACATTTCAATGATGTGATGCGAAGGTGGCAAAGGGAAATGGAGGGTTTCAGGGAAAAGGGTTTTGAGAGAGAGAGAGATGTTGGAGGAGAATGAAGAGGGTACGTGGGACTTAACGTTTTAAAAGTTTTAAAAATAACTTTTAACGTCTATTATTAGAATAATAGATGTTAAAAGTCTTTGCAAACAACTTTTAAAGTCTGTTATTCCACTAACTGACGTTAAAAGTACATTTAGTGAACAAATTAATTACAGTACTGTTACCGCATTTTTTTTAACTTCCATTTTAAATTAACAGATGTTAAATCTTATCGTGTATAGCATATTTTCCACTAGTGAATAGAAATTTTGTCTTTCATCAATGTGGGCGTGCATGGGACAATCAATGTGACAAGATAATGTGTTATAAAAAAAAATGTCACAAGATAATTTTTTACCACAATAAGCATACGCTAAACTTCATAAATAAAAATTAATTATTGAGTGTTATGCAATCCAAAATTTAATAAATGAAAAAAAAAAAAAGATAAATCTCTTCGATATCAACGTTTAACCAAACCGATGTTACATGCAACAAAATAGTCCTTATAATAATATTATGTAAATATTTTCTTGTAGTCCCTAATACAATCCAAATTTGCCATACGCGTTAACAGAGGGAGAGTTAACATCAAGATAAAATAAGTATACCTGTTTTTGGCATTAATCTCAGAGGGGCGAGAATGAAAGAAACCAGGTGATTACTGATTACTTGAGAACCCGAGAACCTAAAACAGACTTGAGAAGCCGTGAAAAAATGTACCACAATGGAAAACCACTTCTGACCTCTCTTTATTCTTTTAAAGCTACCACTCTTCTCTAACCTGGACCTACCCTCCAGCAAAGGAAAAGGTTCATACGAACTTCAAGGTCAAACTCGATAAATGATTGACAAGGCAAGTCACTAGAATTCAACCAAACGTGTATCAGTCACATTAAACGATGATAAAGAACAAGCATGATGAAGCACCTACCCCGAATAAAATCTAGAACCCGGCCCCTATATATATCGATCTCACTCATAATTTTGTCACATGGATTATGTGTCATATACACATACAGGTAATAATCAAACTATATATATTAACATATAAAAGTAAGGTACGTGATTAATATCATGCAATGTGCCAATCTTGGGTGTCACACAAGTTTTTATTTTCGTGCTGTTTTGCAGTAAAAAAAAAATAAAATAAAATGTGAGGCCTATGATTTTTATCCATTAGTTAGCTTGCAACTGAACGATGAAGCCTAAGAAAGTAAGTTCATGTTTATAGTTGTACAGACTTGCTGTGTGACATCTTCTACTTTTGTTTATCTTTTATGTTTAAAAAATCGTGTTGCATACAATATATAATTGCACAAGTGTACATATAAAATATATATTGGAATTTAATCATTGATGAAAAACACTTTGGATAACTTTTATTCTAGTTCTGTGGTGCCTATATCAATAAGGCTTTGGAGGATGCTGGATTTTGCGTGTGAGATAGAGAGATTGTTTATGACATTATAGACATATTCAGTTAAAGTTTCTCGTTGTATTTATGTGCTTTTAAGAATCAAATGATATAATTTATTGGAATTAGCTCTGTATGTACCAGTCTGTGTGTCTGTATTGAGTGTTCAGATTGATTTCATAGCATCTAAAGTTTACGACCTTATTTTAATTTTTTTGGGGTATTTTTTAAGACTTTAGAAATAGCTAGAACACTGCATACATTTCAGCATTATACAGTAAGTCACCAACTCACCATCTTTTGTGTTAGCGTTTGTGCATTCGGAGGGTCAAATATGAACTGCTAGGATACATTGCATTTGACTAAGAGTACGAAAATTCACTAAGCATTTCTGCAGTATATACACCAATCAAAATTGTATATACATCAATTAATTAATAAAGCATCAGGCAAGGAATTCAGTAACCCGATCAGTCTCCACGCAAAGGAAGTTTGATGATCACTTGATGAAGCACACTTTGAAGTCCAATATTTTTCAATCTCTTCTGCAAACCTTCGAAGGATTCTCCCAGCAATCAAAGACCACCTAAACATATAATATAAGAGCTTACTATTGTGTCACGGCACTTACTCACACATAAAGAAATCCAAATGTATAAAATGTACTGCTTGCTAAGAAAAGATAGAGCAAATTAGCAACCTAGCTATGTCCAACCAATCTAAACTTACTAGCAGAAGAGAAATTAGTCACCGTAAATTATGAGTTCTCATGAATCATTAAGAATAAGCAAGCATTAAAAAGTCAAAACAAAATGATATAGGGAAAATGCAAATAGCAAATTATATGCTTGTGAATTCAAACGCTAAAGAACTGAAGACTAAAACTATGGAAAGAGACGAAGACCTTTACCAAAACCAAGTTCAGCAAATTTAAGGGATGGCTCTTGATATAACAAATTCAAAGTGCCTAAAATTGATGAGAATATACAAATGTAGAAATAAGCTGTGACTGGGAATGTCATTATGAAGGTAAAGTCAGAAGTCAGAATTTAAGAAACAAATCATATGAACAATAAATATATAGAAATACAGATTTAAGTACAAAATTTAATCGAACACTAGCATTCATGTATGAGCTTAAAAGGCACAGGAGGCAGATAACATCCTCTGAAGGTCGTATGCATTAACTGTTTCTTTTAATATAGATTTTTTAAGAATCAGGCTAAGCAACATCTGAAAATTTTACATCTACCATGCCAACCAACATCCTGTACTTGGATGGATGTCTAGCATATTCAATATAATGGGTATCTCGCTTTAAAATTCTGAAAAGTAAAGGTCATATATCTATACATTCATCAAAAGAAACACACAAACAAATATTAATCTCACTGAATTACTGGCTGAACAGATTCTATCAAGTTTATTCCAAAAGATTATAAAAAGGGGAAAACTGTAAGTTATAACACTCTCTCAGTACTTAAACTTGTTATGGAATAAAGATGTCTAATCAACCCTTACATCAAAGTAAAACCGAGGACCTATATCTAGGTTGATATGCTTTGTTGCTAAATATGCTAGCCTTGTCTTAGATTTCAAATATGCTTGACATGCATACGTTTCAATATTATTGAAATTTTATTTTATTTTAATTCCTAAATATATTTATTTATTTTATTGTATAATTATCTTACAATGTGATCAATATTTTAAAAGAAAATATTAAAGTAGCATGAGCATCATTAAAACCTTTAATGACGGAGCCACAATAGCGGGTATTTGTTATTATTCTTTTGACGAGTTTAAATATTGTCACTAACATCTATGGTGGTGGGATTACAATTGTGGATATAACAAATTATGATTTGTCACTAAAACTTATATATACCAATGGAAGATAAATTGTGCATATATGTTGAGGTATTCTTCTCGCGAGCTTAAATATTAACAGTAAGTTCTATAGTCACAAAGCCACGACCATGTGTATAACAAATTATGATTTATCACTAAAACCTATATCAATGGAAGATAAATCACGGGTATATCTTCATATACTTTTGATTTTCTTATTTACTTGTTTAATCATTTTTTGTCCGTGCTGAAGAAATAAGATGATGTAGTAATTCAAGTTATTTTTGTTGAGCTTTATCCGGTCAATATGGACGAAACCCAATTCCTGGTCCATTAAGCTGGGCTCCCTACCTTGATCGGAGCCCAATTAAGATATGGCCCAAATCCGAGTTGGAAGAGAGAGAGAGAGAGAGAGAGGGAGAGGGAGTGAGTGGGTCAAGAATGAAATGAAAGATCATCGAATCGAAAGCAGCGGAAAGCAGCAGCTATTTATTCTCTTTCTTTCTTTCTTTCTTTAACGAACGCCCTTCTTCACTTCACAGCTCACACTCTTGGCGTTCCCCGCCACCCTCTCAATTCTCTATTATTTCCTTTGATTCTATCTCCATCTTTCCACAAACTCATCTTCTTCATCCTCATGGCGACCAACACGCTAACCGGAGCATCCATCTCCATGCGCTCTCTCCGTCCCAAACTGGTATCATTCTCATTTCTCTCTCTTTGTTTTAATTATAAGTTTATAACTGCTGCTGTGCGTATTTCCCTTTCTTTTTTATTTTTATAATAATAATGATTGATCTATTTTTCAATACAAGTTCTCTATGAATTTTGCATTTAAGTTCTAAAAGAGTTTCGGATTGTGATTTAGGATTTGAATATCTTTCGTTGGTCCATATTAGCTACCATTTTGTCAAATATTATACACGTACACGCAAGTACATAACTACTTACTCTGACCGCATACGTATCTACGTAGAACAGAACATTTTTTATCGAAAAATCAAGTTGATTTCGTAATTGATATTTTGTGTTGTTTAGCAGTAAATAATAAAATGTGAGGCCTAAAATTTTAATTCAGTTAGCTTCCAACTGAACGATTCAGCGCCGCAGAGAGTGTCTGTCTTCATGATTATAGTATTTCCTCTGTGTTAAGTCTTCTACTTTTCTTTATATTTTATGTTTGAAGAACAATGAATTTGAAAATCGTATTTTATGGTCAATTAATTCATTTTGCCTTTCAAATAATATCTTGAATCCCTATCCAATTTTATTAGTGATAAAGAGTTAAATTGATGGTGTAGTTTGATACTGAAAATTTTGGACCGGAATATGTGAAATACTTTGCATTTTATTTTATTGTTTCTGCATTACACTTCTGGTCAGCACAAATGGTTCTCAACTTCTCAGTAATAGTTCACGATTTTTTTATATTAAATAAAAGCAGCATTAGTATTTAGAAAATTTATGTTCTTTTGTTCTTTTTAATGAAGTTTCTTTGAATGTTTATGTTGAACAGGCATTCAATTCAATTTCTGGTCCAAGGTGTACCTTAATTTCAAGCTATGGGAGACAGAATGTTTCTTTTCGCTTGCAGCCACGCTCAGTTCGCCTTAGAGTTTCCTGCGCTGTATGTAACTACTTGTGAAGTGCTTCAGCCTCCCTTTTTTTTTTTTTTTTTAGAGATTTTACCTTTTGCTTGCATGGACACCAAATTGCTAGATGTTAGACTGCTTGAAACTGAAGTTAATAGTAATTCCTTTTATGGACTGCACTTCATAAAATTATACAGTTTGAAGCTGATATAATGATTGATTGCCAGAAATTACGATGTGAAAGATGAAATGGTATACATATTTTATTAATTGAGATCACACATCTCAATTTTCCTTTCATTATCAATGAGGGTCCTCTGTCCCAAATTCTCAATTCATCCCTGTCTCATGGAGGCTACAGCAACCTATATAATTTCCATGCTTTGGAAGATTAGAGATGGTTTTATCTAATGAAACTCAAGCGTCTAGAACTCATGGAGGCTACAGCAACCTATATAATTTCCATGCTTTGGAGTATATTATATAGTACTAATACTATTGTATCTATGTAGTTATAGCTGAGAAGGTCTTTAACCTTGTAAATAAGGTATGTAAATTAAATAATGTTCTAAATTCTTGAACGATGTGTTCTATGAATTTTTTAGGGGCTTTATAAGACAAAGTGTATGCTGACAGTTTTGTACTTGTCTTACTATGTCTAGATAGTTCAGTAATCCTTATAGATGTCTAAGTTCATATAAATATTTGATAAATCAATTACACATCTTGAATAATGTGATTTTTTAGAAATGACTGACATTATCTTTGAAGCATCAGTCAATTGCAGGATTTCTTCGTTACTAATACTTTTGCTCTTCTTCGTCCTCCACATATGTAACGATTCGTTTAAATCTCTTCTGTGTGCACATGTGGGTATATGTGTTCCTTTCATGCTTATGTTGAATGTCTTGAGCAGGCTAAACCAGAAACAGTAGAAAAGGTATGCAAAATAGTAAGGAAGCAGCTAGCTTTACCAGATGACTCTAACGTGAATGGCGAGTCAAAATTTACGGCTCTTGGAGCCGATTCACTCGACACGGTAATTTTTCCATCTTGCAGGACATTAAAATTGCTACTGTATTCTCCTTCGATTTATTTACCAAAATCTGTGTAGTAAATTAATTGCCATGACACTTGATTTGATTATTGTGGATTCCATTTATATGCCATGCCCTTTAGGTTGAGATTGTGATGGGGCTCGAGGAGGAGTTTGGTATTACTGTTGAAGAGGATAGTGCACAGAGCATCACAACTGTTCAAGAAGCTGCAGATCTTATTGAGGAGATCATTAATAAACAGAGTCCTTAGAGTAAAATATACCAGACGAAAAACATTGTGCAAACTTATCCATATTATGTAGTATGGGGTGGTTGAGCTCGAGTGTTTTATCTGTATACTCTGCTATTGCTTTGTTTCATATGTCTACACAGAAAGCAAATTAGCCGAGCCATTTGTTTTTTTGGTAAACTATATGACGGTTGTGTTTTTGCATTAGGAAGGGCTTATACAATAATGTTAATGGTATTTTATGTAATTGAGCAGCGGATGCAATCACATAAAATTGCTGCATAATTATGAGAATTGGTCATTGTCGCAAATCCTGTAGTCTGCCTATTGTTAAAATTAGGGTAATTAACCTGCAGTACGAGCAGGGAACTGAATAATATTAAGTACATCTGATTTAGTACCATCGCTGATTTTTCTGGGAATTGTATCCTATGTAAATGTTACGAAATAACTATTTTAAGGTCAGGGCAATACACGCGCACACACCCAAAAGTAGAGGAATTCCAAATGCAAGCCAACCATATCCAAAAAAGTAAACTAGCAAAGTTATATCTTTTTTATTTGGTGTTCAAATGTGGAAACCCTAAAAGAAACAATGATACTGAACTTGAACCAATAAAAGGGAAACAAAACTTATATTATCGCAGTCTAACGTGGTCGATGCTTGTTGTCTGTTGAAGCTTTTGGTAGCCGTAAGTTCGTGACATTGTTTTATTCAAGTAATCTAACTACGAATTTTCAGATCCTGTGCTTAACGAAGGACTGTCTGGCCGATGTACAATAAAATGAAAATATTTTGTAGCCAAGAAAAAAAATTAAAATGTCGCTTTTGGGTAGGATTATAATCCGAATCAAGCTGAACACTAGATAACTAATGACATCACTAAGCTTTATAGCGTAATATAAGATCTCTGATGTGGTAGCTACTTTGAAGGTTATACATGAAATCATTAATGATTTTATACATAGTAAATGTTTAAAACGTAATTGATTGTTCCAGTATTTATTAAAATAATTCATTGCATTAACCGACAACTAAAATTCAATATAAGCACACGTAGAACATGCAAATGTAGCACTAAGATGTGGTTGGAATCACAAATAGTACACTCTTGATTACCTTTTACATTGAATCTGGTAAATAACTAAAAACTCGAGGTTTGTAATGTCTAGTAACATTTTTTATTTAATATAATAAAGAGATCTATCAAGATATTTACTTTATTTACATATTTCGTGAAAGGCATAATTAGCATATTGAGGCCATATTTAATCTAATGTAACAGTTGATACAATACCACATCAGTCCCAATCTGATTCGAAGAAACCAGCATCTTTCATTTCAGAGTAGTACACATTCTCCAAGTGCAAATCTTCTTCCTGTAATCCAACACAATTAAGAACAATCAGGGAGATCAATAAACGAAACTGAACCCAGGGTATCAACTATCAAGTGAAGGGCATTATAACCTGAAAAAAGTCTGCCAGAAATGTTATGTACAGAAGAGGAAGATAAAAGGCATGGTAACATACAACTGTGACACGATACAACCTGTGCACAAAAGTAAACAAAAACCTTTAGAGTAAGACGGCAAAGAAAAAAGCTTAAAAGACTTTCTTTTTTGCAAAGCTATAGAAGGATCTAACCAGAAAGCAAAAGCAGAACCGTTTCCAGTAAGGCCACAAGCAAACAATGCAATTGCATTGAAGATGAACATAATAGTAACATACTTGTAAAACGCAGGTCTTGCTGCAAAAGAAGAAAAAAGAAAGAAAGGAGATTATGCAATCATAAAACAAATTACAGACATGATGTAACAATCCAGACAATTAACTTACCAGGCAACCTTTCTCTCCACCTGGAATGATACATGCACAATATGAAGCCATAAACAACAGTGAGCAACAACTTGTGGATAACCCACAAGTTCCACTTGACGTGTTGAGTAGGGCCATTGACGTCGATGAACAGTGGGATCCCAAATGCAAATAGATATATAGCCTAACAAAACAAGAAAAAAGGCGCAATGATATCATACATAATTACAAGGACAAGCAGGCTTGTAGTGGAAAATCAAAGAATCATTACCTTCAACAAGATATCAAAACCAACAATGATCCCTGAGATACCAAAAATTCGTGCCAATGCTTCTGCGCCACTGGCATTATTTCCTTGAAGTAAAAAAGCCAGCAAGCTCACTTCTAGAAACAGCATTCCAGATGTAGTAAACAAGGATAACAAGTTCCATGTCATCTCTTTCCCAGAAGAGCATTCCCATGTCTAGGTCATAAAAGATTGAACCAATTTTATTTTTAACCCCTCTCAAGTATCATTGCATTTGCATCACCAATGCCAATAATAGCTCGTTTGGATGCGCTTTTATTTCTAGAAAAATCACTTATTTTTAAAATAAAAGTGCTTTTACAAACATTAAGAGTGTTTGGATGGACTGTGAAAAAAAAAAGCACATTTTTGTGTTTTTTTTATAAGAAGCTACAATTCCTAACTTCTAAAAAAAAAAAAAGAGTTCCAGTAGAAAAGAGAGCGAGCAACAATCATATTTTATCAAACAATAATCTCCACGCAATAAATCTAATAAAAGCCCTTTTTTATAAAAGTTAATTCAAATGCAAAATAACTTCTGCTATAACTTCTGCTTTTTTTTTAAAGCTCTTCCAAACTGACCCTAAATCAGAAAACAGCATTTTAAGTCCAACGCATGTAGGAATCAATATAAACAATGAAATTAAAGTAAAGTAACAAATGGTTTGATTAAAGTAAGTGTGGAACAAGATTACAAAGATAGATAGATAGAGTAACCTGGAATGTGCACCAAGCAAGGTTGAGGAGGCTGACAAGCCAGAGACAAACGTAATATGAAATAATGATATAGGAGCGGCCATGGGAGAGCTTGAGGAAGCTCTGTCTGGCTTGAAGTGCCAAATACAACACGAAAAGAAACGAAGCGATGATCAACACCGCGTTGTGCCAGAAACCATGGCACTCCAATACCCAATTGTAGAACCTATCTGATGACACCGGACTTGAAGAAACTGGGGCTACCACCGATTGTTGAAGCATTTCTACTAAGACGCGGCGGTTTTGGAAGAAACCCTAATCCCAATTTCTGAATTGAATTCAAAAAATAGGAATCACAAGTTGTGGAAAATTGAACGGAATAAGATTATTAAATTTTCTATGTTGAGGTGGCGGAATAGTAACATCTAAATCCTCGGACTCAGAAGAACAAAGGTTGTGTTGTTTGTGCCTTCGGCTGTTGTGGGTGCGCTTCGGAATTACTTCGTTGACGGGTACGAGGTTCTGTAAACCCAAAGTAACATAAGGTCATCAAAAATTTAAAAATAATAAATAGATAAACTAAAAAGAATTAATTAAAAACGGATTTTAGTTGAAAAAACATAGAGTAGTGTACACGTAGCATGACATTTTTATTTGTTATTATCATTCTATTTTTCATTTGAAAATAGCTACATAATTAATAGAATCTTTTTTTTTACTGGACATAATTAATAGAATCTGAATTTTACTAAATAAAAAGAATAGTATAAAATTAAAACAATGAGAATATTTAATATTTATATCGTTTTTTTTATTTTGGTGGCTCAATAAATTAAGTGGTTTTTTTAATGCTTAAATTAAGTGGTTTTTATTTGATTCTTATTGGTTAGACTAATTTTATTTTCCATGTGGAATACACAATAACTCAACATTCATTTATTTGGTATTTTGGTTAGAGTTTAGCTACGAGAGAAAATGTATCTGTGTCAAGCTTTTCGTATTAAATAAGATTTTAGTTTTTATAATTTTTTACTTTTTTATGTTTTAGTTTTTATAAATTTTTATGTATAGGTTCTTATTTTTTTTAATCATCCAAGTTTTAGAGATCAATCCTTTGTGAAAACAATGCAGGGTTTATCAAATTTAATTAGCAAAAAAAGTTTGATGGATATTTTTAAAATATTAAAAATTATTTATTTACAAAAAAATAAGGTTTAAGAGTCTATTATGTGTCCTTGAGGGCGGTGTAGGGGGTAAGGCCATTGCCTTACGCCTCATTGGTTTGACAAGTAGTTAAGTAATAAGGCCTAGTTTTGTATATAATGTATATATTATTGAGATTCAATCACATGTAATGCAAATCGTAAGACATAATATTAGTTAGGTTTCAACATTCAAGATTTTGTCTTTATGTTTTATTGCCTTATTACTCTTTCGTATATAATGCCATAGTTAATTGTCATTTGAGATAACCCACATAATTAACAATTGAGAAATGAGAATGCAATTGTGCAAAAGGATAAAATAGTTGTTGGAGGTAATTAGTTAAGAATTAATTATTTTTTATATTTTCAAAATTTAATTGTTATTTTACTATATATATGAGTTTAATTGCTATTCACTAGCAGTATAAAGTTTTTTACACTGCCAACCAATCACGAAATCATGGTATGGATGACTTTTGAGGTGGTTAGGATAAGAGTTAAACATTGTAGCTCATGTGGCAATTTATGATTGGTTGATAGTGTAAAAAATCTTTACACTGACAATGCAACCAATTAAATACTATATATATATATATATATATATATATATATATATATATATATATATATATATATATAGAATTTTAATATTTTCACTTCAAATTTTTTTAGCTCTCATTTCTTCTCTTTTTTTTTCCTATTTCCATATTCTATTGAGAGTGAAATGTTAAAATTACTTGATTATAAAATTTTGATAAATAATTTCGCAACTCAAAATTCTAAAAGATTAATATAAGAATTGATCATTTATATTTTATATAATATTAGTCTTTTTAAAAATTTTGCCTAAGGCCCCAAAATTCCTATACACGGTCTTGGCGTCCTTAACACATTTCTCTTAAGATATTTTTTTGATTTCTCAAGGTATCTACGCATATAACTGCAGATACTAATTCCACAAGGTACTAAACAATATTTAAAGGACATTTCTCTTGAGATATGAATTAATTTTGCAATATATATATATATATATATATATATAGAGAGAGAGAGAGAGAGAGAGAGAGAGAGAGAGAGTTAAACAACAGGAAAAATAGAAAGAGTAAATTACTTCAACATATCTTCTATTTATCTAATTTTCACATATCTATCAAATCTATTTTTTAAAAGCTACGTATATCTTCGTTAGGAAAAAATATCTCACCCATTTTCTCCATTAATACCACTTTTCACATCTATTCTTCCATATCACCATTTTTTCCACATTACCCTTTTTTAAACTAAAAACTTTCATATCACCCTTTCCTAAACCGTAGAAATGTTAACTCAGTGGTGGCAGACGACCGGCGGTGACCAACAGCGGGTTGCTTAAATATATACGTACCTACAAACCAATTTATATATACGATTCAAGACATATTAACAACCATTTTTCATAAACTCATTTCTAATCACTTATTGTACATGATTAATGATGTATAAATCCATGATTAATCATGTGTATTGGATGGTAAACATATTAAACATTAACCATAAATGTATTCATTGACCAACTTATTACATACGATTAACCACAAATTTGTATATCATTAACCAGAATTTTTATATATTAATTATGTAAAAATTCGTGGTTAATGAGGTAAAAATATATGATCAGTCATGTGTATTACTTGGTTAATGGATTATTCATTGTTAATCTATAACTTCTGAATCATCCAATACACATAATTCATGGTTAATGATATAAAAATTCACGATTTATCGTAGGTATCAATTTATTAATGGGTACATTCGTGGTGGCCGATTAGGATGGTTGCTAGCAATCGGCCGTCGATGACGTGGAATGGTGTGATGTGTTCTGTTGAAAAAAAAATTGGTGTGAATATAACCATTGCCTTCATTATTATAGGTAATAAAACTCTAAAAGTGGTGAAGTGGTGTGAGAAAAAAGGATGCTACACAATAAGTAATAAAACTCTAAAAGTTGACCAACATTCCCGTTAGTCAACCGTTGTATGATTTAAATGACAAAATACCATCTTTAGTATTTTGATCATTTTAACTAAAAAATATCAGGATAAAGAACCGGGGAGGTGGCCTTTGTATGCTAGTAGATAGCAATAGTTATTATCACATCATTCTTTAATAATATTGCCTTTATTTCACGTGGCACTTTTTCACTCTCCCCACAAAAATATAGAAAATTATATGTAATAAAACCAGTTGATTATCAACCAATATGGTCAACCACAATAGCATTAGGTGCACTTGAAAATAGCATTTGTGAAGATTATGATTTAGATTAGAGGCGGCGGTAGATAAGGGTAGGAGTTAGTCGGACGGCTCGTTGGGACTTACGGTTCAATCTCATTTTGGTTTATGATCTATTTAACAAACAAGTCCGGTTTAGATTTTTCAAAAGACTTATTTAATTATGTAGACTACGTTTTTTTTTTTTTTTAACAAATGAAGACTAAGGTTTAAGCTTTACAAATTCAGTAATGGAGTAATTATTTAAGTAAGAGATTCTGAACATGCTCCAAACATGAATTGCTTATTTTGCTAATGCGGATGGGCCTTGGAAAAGGATGGGTAAGAAGATGAGCCTTTGGTTGCTCATTATTATTAATCAAAACAAAGTTTGCAAATTCATTATTGTAATAATTTATAGCCAATGATTATAGATGTACCGTTTGAAACTATAAGGTCGGTCACAACCAAGCCTAATAAACAAGATGAGTTTCAGCTCAATTTATATTTATATATTAATATTAATATCTCTTGAGCCTAAGATACTATCCTCAGCAAATAATACCTTTTAGACCGAGAATATAGATCTCGATATATTGCACATTATAATGACTTGGTCAAAGATAATGCAACCGCAAGAATATCTCACAGTTATATCTTTATCTGCTTATCATAACAACATATCAGATTATCTATTTGAATGACTAACAGCTTATCTTTATTCATGTTATGAACATACATTATAAATAAGGGGATTCTTTAACTTTGATTAATCTCTTTCTAACTTGAGCGTCGGAATGTCTTCCCAGGTATCCTACCGTCCACAGGAGATTGATCAGAGCAAGAGGAGGCGGAAACACATTCCGACTAAACTGCAGACATTTCACAGTTTGCAAATTTGGTCATCTGGTGCACTGAAAATTCACTGTCAAGTTTGCATCAATAAGAATAAAAATGTGAGACATTTTCTGGTGCACTGAATTCATTACTGGCTCACTAGAGAAGAGGCACACGAGTTGCACAGAATATTATGATAACGGGTCAGAGAATCTAATAATAAAATATTATAGCTTCACAAGAAAGGCGGAGATGACTTATGGTACACAGCCTTCTCAGTTCGCACTACCCAAAAAGCTAAACAAAATTACATTATGTGGCTCTAATACATACATGCATTGTTTGGTCTCCAAGGTCCAAAGAATGTACGTAGTTTACAATACATTTTACACGTTTATTGGCTTTCTTCTCAACGCCATTGATGACCATTGCGTTCAGATGGTGAGCCAGGCTCTACAGGAACAAAACCCCTGCCACCAAAAACGGGACGCATGAATGAATCATCAAACTTACGCCATAATCGGTGAACAGTGTGTGTTGGAGTGGATAGTAAGGCACGAATGCTGGATGGACGAGGAATTTCATGGCCACCAATATCAGCTTCAGAATCTTGGGCACTTCCTAGAAGTGGGACAGTGAATGATTTTGGAGTAGATGGATCTGTGCTTATCATGCTGCTTGTGCCTTTAGGAGGGCCATGAGGCAGCAAAAGCCTTATCAGTGGCTTAGTCATCAAACCAAACACCTGAGAATTTGTAATTAAATTGTGTCAGTACCATCTCTAAAGAAAATTTTCTGCCACATCCGATTTGTAGAAAATTTGAATAATTATGATTAGTCACTAGGTGAAGGTGCAGTTAGTTATACAGACTGACAAAGTAGGGCTAAGTGGGCAATTCTTTCTGCGCATACTTATATTTTAGCACATTGAGTCCAAAAAATCGATCTGTTCATAGATTTCATATCACATATACTGTCTCAAATGGCTAATCTATAGAGTAACAATCAGTGATGCGGCAATGGCAAGATAACCTCTGTAATGAAAAGAAACCAGCAAGCACTGTCTAAGGATGTCAGAAACTATAAACAGATATCTTACCATTGTGCTGAAAAGCACAACAGTGATGGTGCTAGTGATCATGATTGCATTGGTTCGCAGTTGAGTATGCCCCGACATGGTGAACTGCATTTTATAAGAGTATCAGTACTTAACGCATCAACTTTAAGATCCTATCCTCAGTGACCACGAATTCTTTTCTTCTCTTTCGCTGAATCAGTGGCCAATCATTTAATTTGAAAAAACCAGAACTCCTAATTAGCAGTATTGCTCCTACCTGATTATAAGCAAGTGCCATTGAAACAGCACCTCTCATAAGACCAGCCCACCAGATGATCACCTAGAATGAGAAATAATGAGAAACTTGTCAGCATAACTAGGTAGTAACATAATAAATCCGGAATATGGATACACATTGAGAGTAATTTAGCCATACTTGCTGTCTGAAGGAGAGCTTCTCATTTGGTGATTTTTTAAATAAGTTGGATAAGAAGGATAAGGGGAAAACAAAAGCTGCTCTTCCAGCAAGTACCAGACCCAACAATACTGAACTCACTGCTACTGATGTTCCAGGGCTGCAGAAGAAACCGAGTGTCACATGCATTGTATTTCTATTATAATAAAAGGAAGTTTTGAGAGCAAATATTGAGGAATGAAGGATTAAACTTTCCAAAAGAAAAGCACAAAGCACCAATATAGAAGAACTCTCCAGTCATATCAAGTAATATAAGGACTGTTTCAGTAAAGAACCTATATCATACCATTTGTTGACATGAAAAGTATGACATTCAACAATTTTTCATGAGTACAAAAAGGTTAGTGTCTCAATGACTACTCACTAGTTTCTCAGAGAACATAGGACCTACCTATCACTGACAAACCTCCATTTTTCAATGTCCATGGCATCCATACCAACATAAAGGAAGATAAAGATCTCAGCAACAAACGACAAGGTTGCAAAAGCATGCCTGTAAGAGATAGACGATAAATATATATATTTAATTATATACATAGAATTGGACACTGTACATAGCTTGAGTAAATCCTATTAGAAGACATACTTGGTAGTGATTCTTGAGCTCTCAGTCACATTATGCCAAGTATAATGAGACATAACAATCCCAGAAAAGAATACAGTTAGAATGCCACTCAGATAGAATAACTGCATCAAAAGTAGATACATCATCAGCATCATACAGCCTCCAGAAAACATTACTAAATGTCTTTACAACTTACTTCAGCCAGCATGTAGGAGAGGTATGCCATTAGCATCATAAGAGCAACCTCACGATCTGTAGAGTGCCTGGAATTAAGAAAAAAATTGTTGAACCTCAGTAAAGACTAGTTTCAAATCATCCTGTGCCAGGTCCTAAAATCTCGTACTCCAGAAAGAAACACACAAACTGACAGATATACACACACAGACAGACACTAGTTATTAAGAGATTCCGGTGCAATAATGTAAAGCATACAATGTTTTTCTTCCTAAAAAAATAAATTAATACTTCATTTAAAAATATATTAAGTCATACCCAGCAAGAATTCAGGGGTGCAGGATGTTTATACTAATGGCCCATATCTAACAGCAACTTCATCTTTAATGGTATCTCATCATCAGGGTATTTGATTAAACTTGTTCCCTTCTATGTGGTATGACGTCATTGATAATTGACAAAACATTTAGAACCAGTTAAATGATGAACCCTCATTTAAAAAGATGATGATGATAAACCCAGGAATGAACCAGCTAACATAGATGGTTACTTCAAACAATCAAACCAAGTTCAGTATAATTTCCATAAACTTTAGACTTTCTGTCAGATTAGTAAATGATACATAAATTGAGATTGGCAAAAGCAGGAACTCTATTTAGTATCATGAGTTGTCTACAACTTTAGGTTTGCTATGAATGTAGACAATATAAAACAATGGAATACCATCACAGTAACTGCTGAATAGACAATGGAAATGACAACAACAATTCTGTCAAGAAGATACCTGCCAATATACAGCTTTTTAATAATGTAAGCACTGAGTAGACCTGCCTACAAGGTGACGGAAATACATTAGACCAGAGCTACATGTAATATCAATATTAATGTGCATGCTCACTATTGATATAGATCTTGTCCATGTACTTTTGTGATGTATGCATGAGAGAATTAGAGGGAGAAAGACAGTTACCAAAACCCCAAGCAGTGTGCTTGTGATGAACAGATATAAGAAATTGGCAATAAATTGCAAGGCAATTGAGGGGTCAATTTGCTCCAGGTCAAAGCTTTGGATTGCATTGAAAAGTACCACTGATGTAGCATCATTCACAACACCCTCCCCAAATACAAGACTATACAGTAGGGGTGTCTCATCCTGATTTAGCACCTGCATGATCATCATTTATAAGTTCAGAAATTAGCTCTGACACCTTAGTTGCTGGAAGAATGCAAGAAATATATTGTTTCAAACCTGCAATGTGCACACAGAATCTGTCGCAGCAAATATTGCACCAATTGCTGAAAATTTTCACAAATTAGCGAGTCACAAACAGAATGAGAGGTTGTCAAATAGAAGAGATTGACAAATATAATACCTAGAAGATCTCCTATTTCCAATGGACCGATATCCATCCTCTTTAGAACTAGTGTGACACCTGAAATAATGCTTCAAATGTAAGTCAACGGAACTAGACAAATTTCTCTATGGCCAGTTTCCTCAAAGTAATTATCTATTTAGTAGATCAAGATTTTTTTAAACCAAAATATTCCAATTGCTTGAGCTTAAAAATTATTTTATTATTAAGTAAAATCTTAGATAACAACCTAGGAATCCATCTAAAGGGGCAAGACATACCCAAAGTTATGACGGTACAAGATATTAATGTACCAACAGCACCAAACAACACGATAGTCATGAAGTTAACAAAAAACTGCTTCTTTTTCACCTGAAACCTGGAATGAAGTACAGAGAACAAATTAATAACAAAATAATAACTGCAATCTACTGTACACATGATGAAGTTAAAACCTACGAATAAAATCCGAATTCTCAGAGTGCAGAACAAGAACTTTAGGAGGGGGGAACAATATCATTTAAATATTTCATAGTTTTCCATATGGCACAAGACAATTCAGGTTCATATCATGGGTAAACAGAATAGCTGTTTTTAACCACATAGTCACATAAATGATCATTACTGATAAGAGATGAAATTGTCCATGGTATCTGCAAGCAAGAGCCAAGCAGACTAAGTACAATTTATTTTTAAGTTGTATATCTTTCAACATTATTGAAATTGTGATGGAGCGGAATGCGCAAACTTAGGACTGGAGTCCTAAGCCACTTGTATAAGAGCAAGCAAGCAAACAGAGTGCTAGTACCAGCTACATTTCAAACACCCAGACTCCACAGATGCCATATGCTCTTAAATTTCTCTGCCATTAATTATGTAACATTAATTATGAATGGTCTGCAGAAATGCATTCTTTTTGACAAAAAAACAAAAAATTAACACCTTTTGGGCAACTTTCAAGTTATCATATTGGGATTTCTGCGAACAAATCTTCATTTTCTCACCAGGTTCCTAGAGAGGCAAAAAACCCCTCACTTTTAATCCAACAATGATAAACACATAGTCAAACATTGATTCCTCATTAGACAATGAGATGGTGCAAAAACTTACCCGGCATTAAATATTATAGGTGGAAGAAGGTATATAAAGAAAAGATCTTCACTGAAAACAAGAATATGTGAGCTTGTACCGCCACTAAGCAGCAAAATGACTATGCCAGTGCAAAGACCCTGAGAGCAATCCATATGACAAGTCAGTCGCTATCCAATAGAAACCAAAAGAAAAAGGCTGCACACCCAATATGGCTCAAACTAAGCATTCATCATACACACATAGACAACATTGCCTCTTAAAGAATAGCAATATTAAAAGGAATTGGTTTCTTTACAATAATTTATTGCCATAAGAGGTAAAGGAAAGTGAACAGCACTTACAATCAAAAGGGCAGTGATAGACTCATTCATCATACACACACAAACATTACTGCCTCTTAAAAGATAGCAAAATATTTAAAGGAATTGGTTTCCTTACAATAATATATTGCCAAAAAAAGGCAAAGGAAAGTGAACAGCACTTACAATCAAAAGGGCAGTTATAGACTCATTCATCCAACGATTCTCCTCAAGAAGATGGCCAAGGACAATACAAGCACACAGAAGTGCCACAAATAGGTTCATTGAGACTACTGAGGCATGATCCGAAGTGGATAGATTTTGCAATTTTGAAACTACAGAAATTAAATCGAAGGCCATTTTGTCCACTCTCCAACCAATAAGCAATTGCAGAATCAGGTTGTGCACAAAGTCAGATTATTGCTGAGTTGCAAAGTTCAAAGTCAATTTTTGAGTTCAAATTTATGTCTCCGAGCTATCCATTTTAAGCACCTTTGGATCTTAGCAGCAAACGAATCCCTGCAACCAGACCAACAAATATGCATGTGAAATTTCCATAACAAAGAGGGAAATAAAAAATTCAAACCCATTATTCTATTTCAGATGCAGACATATAGTAAACCTAAACGAAATCAAAATAGGGTAACCCGAAAACATGAGGGGGGAAAATTACAACATGCAGTTATAGAAAATATCATTGTTTAGCTTCTGGTAAAATCTCCAACAACATAAGATCAAAATCTCAGACAACAAACGCATAAAGAAATTTTTGATTCAAATAGCTGAAAAAGAATAGAGTAAAGTGCTCACCAAAACCATGCAAAAAAAGGGCATTGGGGGAAGCCTGTGATTTTCTGAGTATGTTTGGGAACAGAAGGAGTCCAACGTCCAAAGAATTCGAACAGAGAAAAGCTAAGAACCAATCTCCTCGTTCGAATTCCTGGAAAAATGGGAAAAATATATAGCTCTCTATAATGATCCAAGCCCGGATTTATGTAGAGCGAAAGGTTGAGACAAAGAAGAAAACAGAGGAAACAGAGGAAGGAAAAGAAAGTAAAATTAAACGTGAAGCTGAAGGGTGTTGGTTGGAAAAGGAAATGGAAAATGAACAGCCGAGAAAACGAAGGTACAATGTTTCCAGATATTTCTTTCTTGTGATGACAGGGAGAGAGAAAAGGTTGAGAGATGAAAGCTCTGGAAATACAAAGAAAGCGGAAGACAATGGTTTGAGAAAAAAGCAGAGCTAGAGAAAGAGAAAGAGAACTCGTGTGGAGAGAGAATCGAGACAAACTGAAAAACGACAAAGAGAGAGAAGAATATTAATCCAATGAGTTTCACTAACGTAGGACGCGGCCGAGTTAAGCACAGTGATGACTCGGTTTCGGTGCTGAGCCGTGAGATTTGGATATTTTTCTGAATGAATCGTGTGGTGTGTGAGCTGGCCCCGAAGTTTCATTAATTAGGATTAATTAATAGAGTTATTAAGCAGACACTAATGTCATAGCAGAGGAAATTATCCGATTATTATGATTTTGATTTATGGCAAGGCTTCGTTTTATTTATTTATTTATTTTTCGTCGATTTCATTTTTTTTATTTTTATTTTCACGAACAAGGGTTCCACTATTTTACATAGCAAAAACAAAAAGGGTTCCACTATTTTAAGATGTAGGAACCTTACCTTACGTTACGAGATTGTACCATACTTAGTGGCGAAAACGTCTGAATAGCAGGTCGTCGTGGTGTCTGCTCCTTCCTTTTTTGTTTTGGAGGAGTGATAATAACATATACTTTAATATTTATTTTTTTAATATATATTTTTTTATTTGTTAAAATTCATATAAGTCCTATAAAATTTAAATGAGATCCATATGAATTTCAATCAATAAAAAAAATATATTAGAAAAAAAATATTAGAGAATATGATACTTACATTTCTCTTTCTTTAATTATAGTGAGACATGTCATCGCTTAGATGGGTGGCTTTAATAATTATCCAATATATCCTGTTGACAGTATTTGTCATAGTATTAACGTGTCTTTTTTTATGACTTATTACAATTTCGGTTATATTATTTTTATTTTGCAGGATTAATTCTAGCTTGAACATTAGAGAGTGAAACAAAGTTGAGAGTATATCAAAAAGTTGGTGAGCTTACTTGACATGCACTATACTAGTCGAATTAAATTACTATTGACATTTTTTTATATAAAATGACAATTTATCTCAATATATTTGAAACTTTTATAGAATGTAATATTGGAGGCTAGATGAATTGTTGATTGATTATCACAAAACAAAAGAGTAAGTCCAACTAATATTTCGAAGTCCTTCAACAAGGAAAAAAACCACGCAGCACTTGCTAAGGCCCCATACTCAATTTCAGCAGAAGATCTAGACACTAGATATTGCTTTTTGGATTTCACCTACAAAAACACAGCGACTGGAGGTGGAAATCTCGGTGTTAGGCCAATTGCCTCAATATATAGAGAATAAAAGTCCCTCGCTAGGTGAGGATTTGAGGTATATTAGGAGGTGCATGGTGTACTACATCAAGATCAGTAGTTTGAGGGGTAGATATGAATTAGTTGAGTTTATTGACAACAAAGCTGATGTTAGATCTTGAGATTGACAAATACAACAATCTACCAATGAGTTCTTCGATATTGGGATGCATTGGCAAGAGATTCACCATTAGAAGCACTTAATTTGAGTCTGGGATTAATTCGTAGGGAGAGATGCTGGCTTGCAGTCAAGGAATCCTGAATCATCCAACAAGAAAAATCTATTTTCCTTTGTGAGGGATAAATGCCCTTATTTGGTTAAGCAATTTCAATATCAAGGAATACTTAAGGGCTGTTTGGTTTGACCATTTCCTGTTTCCATTTTCAATGAAAATAGAAAATGAGCTTGAAAATGCGTTTGGTTGAGTTTAGTGAAAATGTTTTCACTGAAAACATTTCCTGAATTGGACCCAAATCTGAAAATAAAAAATAGTTGTTTTCAATGTTTTCAATGTTTTCATTCCTAGATTTTTGAAAATAGGAAATGAAAACAAAAAACAGGAAACCAAAACAAACACGTTTTCAAATTTTTCAAAATTTGAAAATGAAAATAATTTTCAAAAAATAGAAACAAGAAATGAAAACAGAAATGAAAATGCAAACCAAACAGACCCTAAGGTTGTGTAGGATCTTTAATTTGAACAACTTCAACAACTTGTGTTGAACTTGACTCCCTATGGCAGTAATTGGACTGACAATAAGGATGCCATCCATATACACCAACAAGGCAACAAAGGAGTTTCCAAAACTAGAATTAAACAAGGAGTAGTTACACTTGGACTGAGTGAAGCTTAAACTGACCAAAGCAGTAGAAAACTTTGTGAACCATTATCTTGAGGCTTGTGTAAGGTCATAATGAACATGTTAACTTTACAAACTAGGTGCTCCCCTTGAACCTTGTAACCATGAGGTAAGTCCATGTAAACTTTATCCAATAGGTCACCATTTAAGAAGGTATTATTGATGTCAATTAAGTTGCAATAGATGCCATTCTCTTACAATTGCCAAAGATAGAAGGACCACGTGCGATTAGCCTCCATGGCTGAAATTTCCTCGTTGATAATCTGTTGCCCCACTCTGAGAACTTAACAACCTGGTGGTAGCATTGATGGTCATAGAATAATAAATTACGTGTTAAAATATGTTCTTTTAATTAACATATATAACATTCGTCTATAATTAAAAGGCATATAGTAAAGAGTCATATATTAAAATAATAATTATAATATATAGTTAATATTTTTGTATGTACTTCTTCATAACATAATGATATATTTAATAGAACAAAACATATTGTCAAAAAAAAAAAAAAAAGAACAAAACATGATATAGTCAGTTTTATGAATTGAAAAATATAATATGATCGTAGAATGATCAAAGTGAAAAATAATTTGAAGACTTGAGTATAAGACTGATTGGAGTATATTATTTCAAATCAAAATTCATCCAAGTTGGGATTGAGAATATTACTTGGCTGCGTTTCTATTGGGATAAAGTGGGTTTTTTTTTATCTTGTACTGCAATGCTGGTGGCCAAGTAGGGATAATATACCTGCAAAAGCATTTTGGCGCTCAAGTTGGACATTGTGGATCAACGTTTTGACAAACGTAATTTTGAATATAATTGATTTTATAAAATTGATTTGAATACAATTGAGTTTGAAGTGATGAGTGATTTATGTTTGGATGTTTTTATTTTGAAAGTAAGTTTAATAAAAAATTTAGTATAATTTTTCAATCCAAAAGCAGAAGCTATTCCAACCTAGTTCAGGTAGAATCGATTATAAAATGCAAAATTGCTTCCATATCACAAAACCAAACATCTTCAAAAATGGTCAAACCCACGTTTGACCATTGCAAATGTAAAAAGTTTGTTGGTTCCCATCATGGAATGGATGCTAAGTTACCTTACTCATTCTACTTAATATATATATATAAAATACATCCAGATGTAAGCTATAGTTGGGTCCTAGTGGAGCAGATGTGGCTCTATTAGGGCAGTAATGAGGGATTATATAGCTATAATGAACAAATCATGTGATGTAGTCAAGAAATCCACTTTAGATGAACTTTATTCGAAAGTAAAAATAGTTGTTGTTTACCTATAAGTAAGAACAAATACTCAAGAATCTCGAATGTGGGTGGTCGGGGCAACTATGGTGGAGTCGAGTTTTCGAATACTAGATACTAGGCTTGCTCTTATGGGATTGTGAACCAACATCTCAATCTAGAACAAAAGTAATATATTTTGTATTTGAAATTTTAAAGTAGAAATTGCAGAAATAGTTAATATCAAGAGGAGTAAAATAATAAATTTAAAATCAAATGGAAGGGATATGGAAGTAAATAAATAAGATGGAAAAGCATTAATTTAAATTATTTGATTGCTATTTTTTTTTAAAGGTATACCATAAATAGTTTTTTTTTTTTTCATGTATAAGTATTGGTAGAAATTTTGATAGCTCTTTTTTAAAATAAAGAACATGACGAAGCCCAATAAAATTAAAGAAACCAACGTTCCACGTGCGCGCCAATTTCCTACAAAGCTACAGGATATCCTCTGCGATTTCTTTTGAACAGCAAAAGATCCGAACCTTATTTTTTTCTTTCTTTTATAAAATATTAAAACTGAACTTAATAATTTTCTAACTACTAGATCTCCAACTGCAAGAGATGTAGTTCAAAAAAGAGAACTACATCTGATCTAGATCTGAGGCTAAGAGTACAAGATGGCCCCTAAGTAGGAGTTAGGACCCTCACCATTTTTCATATGAAATGGAGGATCTATTTAAAAAAGATATAGACACAAAAGATTTTTAATAAATTAAATTTTTTAAATGATAAAAAAAGTTTGAAACACAAATACATCATTTGTGTCTATCTTTCTCATAAATGGAGCCTCTATTTCTTTGGAAAAATATAGAGGATCCCAACTCCCAAAGTAGAGTTTCATGTCAAAATGAAAAAAGAAAAAGAAATAATATGATTTTACCAAACATTAATTATACTGATCATCTAATCTTATTTAAATGATTAAAATTAAAATATAAATAGATGTAACTTTTTTAAATAAACAATTTTTAATTTTGATTATTTATATATGATTTTATAAAAAAGATTCACTTTTTTAACAACAAAATCCTCTCACAATAAACTTATTTTTTATATTTAACAATTGGGCTGTTTTCCGAATTAATTACTATTCCCACAAATCAACCTGTGTCTTTTCAATGTGTTTTATCCTACATTTTCTCGGAAAATTTCATATGAGGTTACTCATCCTAGAATTGCTCCAAGTTAAGCATGTTTAACCTTGGAGTTCCTAAGTGACGAGCTCCCGAAAAGAAGATGCATCTTGTTGTTATGGATGGTACTGATCAATTCTTTTAACCTTTCCTCAATTGCACAGCCCCATATCTGCACAGTCTCAGAATCCCGTCAAATGTACAATCTTGGGTTCCCTCTCATTTCGATGTTGAATCGGTTCATTCATGTGTCCCTCCATCTAGAAGCCTGCCAAAATTCGCTAATTGTTCGTGCTTCATTTTTTGCACCGGTGGCCACTCCCCGTCTTCATCAGCCTCAGAAGTCACATTATAAGATGTATGACATAGCAACTTTATTCAAAAATTAAGTAATTAACTGTTTTATATTTGGTGTTGGGAATTCTAAGCGTGAGTAAGATATGGAACAAGAAATCCCATATTTGAAAGAAATTGACAAGTTGGAGGTTATATAAGTGGAGAAGACTCATAGACTCATTGCCTTGAGATTTTTGGTCAAGATGTGGTGCCAAGCCCAGTTATGTGGTTCTTCACTTAGCTCATGGAAGAATTTCACAACCCATGGAAGAAGATCTCCCGATGTTAGCGTTCCCTCGAATCATAACATGTGGTATCAGAGCCAACGGTTTGGTTGGGATTAGTATCATAAAGAAGGCAGTTGTTGGTGGATCAATGTGCGAATCTCTTGTGTCGAAAGTCTTCCTAGCATTATGGAGGTTGGGCGGCGTGTTCCATGGTAAATGATTGACAACAACGTTACAAGTATGAAGAAGAATGTGTGCGGCCCGATGTGGAGGCGGGTTGGGCTCTTATTAACACCGTCAAATACTCTAAAGTCTTCCGTTCAAGGGGGAGTGACCATATATGAAGAACTCATACTTCACAGGGAGATTGTTGGGAATTTCACGTGTGACTAAGATTTGGAATAAGAAGTCACACATTGGAAAGAACTCGACAAGTTGAAAGCTATATGCGTGCAGAATACCTATAGACTCGGTTCCTTAAGGTTTTGAGTCAATATGTGGTATGAAACTCACTTATGTGGTTATTCACTTAGCCTATAGAAGAAGATCTCTCGATATTGGCACTCCCCGAAACCTAATATTTGGTCACTCTCAAAATTTTTTTTAATAGTCTCTAAAGTCATTTTATTTCCAAAATAAACAAGTAACAATTTATTTCACGGATTTGGATTCCCTAACTTAAGGAACGAAGAGTCACCATGAATGTGTCTATAGAGGAAAGAGAAAGGTAATGAAAAATTGTTAAGAGTCCAAATCTGTATTTCACCATCAATTTAATAAGTGCATGGAGATTCTATTAAGGTTCTGTTTGATTTAGATTTTGATAGAATTGATTTTGAAGGAATTGATTTTTAAAAAAATTGAGTTTAAAAAATGGTTTCGAGTTTGGTAACGATATTTTTAAAGTAAGTTTAGAAGAATTGGTTTTGTTTAATTAGATGATAAAGTAAAATCACTTTTGAGTTGTAAATATAAAAAATATTGGGTCTCACACATAGAATCAATTCTACTCAACGAAAAAAATAGAAATTTTTGCTTCTCTTAAAATCAATTCTATCTAACTTAGAATTGATTTTATTGAACGCTAAATTTAAAACAAATACCTTCAAATTTCAAAATCACTTTTACTAGAAGCAAACATGATTTTAAATCATCCAAAATCTAAATCAAACAGACACCAAACAATATAATGATATATTACATTCTTATTTGTTCATTTTAAAATCAAATTTATTTTAAATAAGCTTTTTCCAGTGCTATCGGTGGTACTGTACATATTCCAATAGGTTGAATCCGGTGAGGGAAGGAGATCAACGCCCTCCTGTCAGGTAATATTGGACCCGTATTGTCATTTTTATGTTAAAAAATATTAAAAGTTCAATTTGTACAGTGCAGGCACAAATTTATTTATGAATATAGTAGACACAGATTTGTTGGGGAATATAAATATTTAAACACGAGATCCACAATTACTTTTATCTTCTAATAAAAACGGTACAGTTCTATTACCAAAAAAAACAAACGGTACAGTTGTATTAGTTTTATTTATGTGAAAAAAAGGTACAGTTGTATTTGTTTTATTACTATATGTTAATGTTAATACTAGACACTCGTATTTTTTTTTAAACACGGCAACTCAATCAACCTATATAAGTAGGTTGATGTATCATTTGCTCAGTGGCGTATTACAGTTGTTCTCTGTTGCATTCATTATCATATTGAATAAGAAAATAAGAAACCAAATTTGACAATATTCATTATTGAAAATGTAGAGCTGTCTTTTTTCCCCTTATAGACAATGCATATGCATGTGTCTTTTTCTCATCCCCTGTACTGTTTCGGCGTTTCCTATATAAGTGGGGTTATGTATCATTTCATTTGCTCAGTGGCGTAATGCAGTTGTTCTCTATTGTATTCATTATTATCACAATGGATAAGAAAACAAGAAACCAAATTTGACAATATTCAAAATTGTATAGCTGTTTTTTTTAATAAAGATCTTCTCTATTTCCTTATAAATATATAATGCAGTTAATTCACCAAAAAATATAATGCAGTTTTTTAGCCTTATAAATAATGCAGCTGACTTTTTCTAAATCCCTTTATTGTTTCCACTTTCATAATTATTATAGAGGCAATAATAATAATTAGATATTAGGAGACAGTAATGATCGTGTTATTTAATGAAGTGTGTATATAAAAACAGTTTTGCTATTCATTGCCCTTACCGTTAAGAAATAAAAAAAAATTATGGACAAGCGATATATTTAATAAATTAATATATGAGCAATATTTGATAGAGTGTACGTGTGTTTGAAAACTCCTACGTCTAGATAGAATTGTGTTTTCTAACGCAAAAGCTATAAATGATAGCTTCATGTAAATGTATGTCTGAGGCATAACAACGTGCATCCAAGCACACTAAAATTGATTTTGACAGAATTGATGTTAAAAGAATTAATTTTAAAAAATTGATTTAAAAAATTCATTTATATTTCGTAATGATATTTTAAAAGCAAGTTTAGAATAATTGATTTTGTTTTGATGATAAAGTAAAATCACTTTTAAGGTGTAAATATAAATAATTACGTGGTACCACATTTAGAATTGATTCCACTTAACGGAAAAGCTAGGAATTCTTGTTTCTCTTAAAACAATTCTACCTAGAACAAAATCAATTTTTTTGGACACAATCTTGTAAACAAACAGCTTCAAAAACTCCAAAATTACTTTCACCGCACCTAAAATTACGTTTGGATTGCCGAAAATCTTAACCTAATCTATGGGGACGAGAAGTTGTATTATTTTTATTTTTTTCATAAGTGACATTTCCATGTTCGAACTTTCACCTCTAGCTACTAGTCATTTGATAAATCCCTCTTACGATAAATCAAAATCATCCCAATACTTTTATCGTCCATATTCATTATATCTTTTACTCTATCTTTATTTTAATTAAACACAATTTAAAATGTAAAACATTTATTTAAAATAAGTACAATGAAAAAATGTTTATTATGATCTATTAACTACTATGAAGAATAGGGTGAAACACCTTATGAATGCTATATTGGTGCAGCACCAAAAATAACCGTTAGATTCGTTAATATTTTATTGGACGGTTAGATTTGTTTACTGATTACCTTTTGCGGACTTTTCTAAACATATTTTCAATTTAGTCCTTAAGCTAGGGATGAGAAAAGGTAGCCTAGTGCTTGGGTTAATCGATCGGAGCTTGTGTCCCACCTCCAACAATGGTCCCTATGGCGGAGCTTGTGCATGGTCGTTTTCAGGTGGCAAAGGATCAATGATCTGCACCTTCTCTGGTAGCGTTGGTGCCCATGAGAGCTCCAGGCGGAGGTAGGGGCACGAGGGCCATGCTGGAGTGCCGGGTCATACCGGGTCAAATATCCAAGCAACAAGGCTTCATGGACTCCTTGTTGGATAGGCGACTTGGGTTCGACTTGGTGAGTGGGGACAACGGCGAGTGGGGATAACGACGAGTAGAGGAGGGGCATGGAGGAGGCGGTTGGTAAGGGACAATTTGGCTCTGTCGATGTTAGCGCTCCTAGTCCCATGCCCGACGACAACAACGAGGCGGGAGGAGGCTCAGAGGGATGACTTGGAAGCAGTTTCAACTAAAAGAGAGGATGGCAGGTTTGGGATCAGAGGGCTTGGACAATTTGTTTTTCATATCGAAGGTCGACGACCCTTCTCAGTTTTTTTTCAGTGACTTGGTTAGTTCATCCCTACACATATTGATTCAAAAGAACAAAAAATATACATGAAAAACAGATCGTTGGGGGTAGATCTCTAACATACATTGCATATGCAATTTGAAAATCTAGTTTTTTTCATTGTAATCAATCAACCACTTTGAACTTCGAATGACAGTGTACTTCGCCACTCCTTTTGCCCCTACATGATCCCTCCTTTTTCTTGTTATCCTTTTGCCCCTAGTGGTGATGCAATGACTCAGGGACTAGCAACGACGCGGTGGTTTTTGGCAACAGCGAGACCACGCTCGGACGACTGGTCCGATGGTGGTAGCTGGATGTGGTTGGAGGAAGAGAGTGGCTGGCGTGGTTAGCAACGCCTAAACTTTAAGTGACTAAACAATAATATTATATTTTTATCTAGCCACTAAGCATGACCTGCTATATGTGTTTTTACTACTGTATCGAACCATGTAACATCCACAAGGTACTTCACCCTAGCATTCACCATTAACTACATAAAATATTTAAACCTTATAACTTATTGAAAACTTTTACTACAAATAAAAACCATAAATATTAGGGAGGATAGTATTTCATCTACAGTATAACATTTTTTTCACTCCCTACAAAGTAGGCGAGTTCTGATTTTGGTACCTATACGTTTTGCCTAAATTTTGGTGTCTGCAAGTTCTAAGTGCTTCTATATGCTACAGGAACTGCTCCGAACTCTTGAAATGCATAAGGAGAAGAGATAAGAAGAAACTAGGGAGCTAAGCGTAGAGTGGACATGCGTCGAGTTAGGAATTTGGAGGGCAATTTGTGCGTGGAGTGAAGAGAGGAGAATGGGACATGCGTGAGTTAGGGATTTGCAGAAAAATTAGAAATACATAATGATAGAGGGAGGGAATTATAATGGAGGGAATGAAAAGTTAATTAAAAATATTTTTTTTTTTCTTTCTAAAAATCGTATAAAACGAAGGTTCTAACGGCCGTTTTATTTCGTTGAAAGAAGCACATAAATAATGACAGGTCAAATTGCCATAATATACTTACCCTTGTCATATTAAACATGTATAATATGGCAGTTCAAAACTTGTCGTAATATACTGTAAATTATGCCGATTATACATAATTACCTATTAAAATCATCATTTTTTACATGATTTATTGTAGTGACACTAAACATAAAATAGAATCCATATGTTTTGTTTCGTCCGTTCTGATATGTCTACCAAATGCTACCTATATATATACAGCTTCTACAAAATTGTTTGGTATACACAGCTTCTACAATTGGATCATAACCTAGTTTATTTTAATTTTTGTAATTTAATTGTAGTTGGGTAGACTTTATTTTCTACAACTTTATGTAATAACTAACAGTACAGAAGATTACTACCGAACAGCCGAACCCTATGGAGCTGCAATCCAAGTCCATGATTCCATGTATTCTATATCTATCTACTTCGCACAAGATCCATTTGTTATTTTTCCAAAAAGGCACATGATTTAGTGTCATGACGGAGGTCTCATGAATATTATTGAGATATAGGAGTACCCACTGTCCCACTCCCTCAACCAACCATGCAACTCCCACTCGAATCACGGGGAATCCATCTCAAAGTACTCTTCCTTTTTTCCTTTTTCATTCAAATCTTTCATTTTGTGTTTTTCCAAGGATTTAATTGGTATATATTGTCAGTGTAAAAAATTTTACACAGACAACCAATCATAATTTGTCACATAAGCTAAAGTGTTTGATTCTTATTTTAAATACCTTAAAAGTCATACACACTATGATTTCTGATTGGTTGTCAGTATAAAAAAAACTTTACACTGACAATGCATATCAATTAAACTTTTTTTCCAAACCCTTACTTTCGATAGCTAGGCACGTTCAAATTTAATAGGTTTAAAGTTCGGAAGCACGAATATACACATATGAAATATGAATACTACATATACCAATAATCTAATTAACACATATTTTTCCCTTCTTTTAGAAAAATAAAATAAAATAAACACATCTTTCAAAAAAAAAAAAACTAACACATAAATATGATAAACTTCAAAGATTATAGGATAAGATAAGATTAAGATACAACATATAAAATTAATATAATATTAATTTAATAGTATAAGATTAAGACTTATGAGAATAACTTATAAAAATAAACTTATAAAACTAATTTATGAAAATAATATATGATCTTTCTATAAGCTTTTTTTAGTTTATTTAAATAAGTTTATAGGATAAATTTATAAAAATAAGTTATTTTTAACTGATCTACAAAAAGTTCTTTATAATCTTTCCAAAGGCATCCTTTGTCTTTTTTTAACACGTCTATCAATCGCTATTGAAAGTATTGATATCCTTTCAATCAAGATGTATCATTTATGTCGGATAAATTTTTATTTCAGTTATATTTGTAATTTTTTAATTATAATTTAATCAAATTTTTTTTTTAATTTTAAGATTGACTTCATATTTTTAATATCATAAGTTTTTTAAGAAAAAAATAACTTTCTTTTTGACAAGAAATAACTGAAATAACTTTCTTTTCTACATTTTTTTATTCTGATAATCTTGATCATTTTATTACCTAAGGAGAAATGATAACAAATCAGACAATTAGATACATACGCATGAACTAATTTATTAAGTTACAAGTTATTATCAATAAGCAGTAAAAAAAAAAAAAGAAGTTATTATCAATAAATTATTTTATAAAATCAATTAATAATATTATGTTAAGTTAACAGGTCACAGGTACCACTTAAAAAATAAGGGTATCGAAGGAATTCCACATTATCTAGATATTATGCATGTTTAAACAATCATCCAATGATACGGCATTACTTGTACGTTTCTTTTAACTTTTGGTAAAGATCCAAAATAACCCCTAAAAAAGTAGAGGTATATTTGGTTTCTGACAAGTAAAAAATATCGATGTGGGACATTTTAGTCTCAAAAAATTTTAATTGCCGTTTAAAATAATTCCCGACAAGGATTACAATATTCCTAAAATTTATCCTAAAATAAACTATTTTAAACATTATTTAAAAACTTTTGGAGACTAAATTATCTTAAATCAATATTTTTCATTTCTCAACAATCAATTTTATGCTTACTCTTTTATTTTTCTTTGTAGTGGTTAAGAGATGAAGACGGATGACAAGGAAGAACAGAAAGGACGTGATTTGCGTGGCGGTGGGCCAATTGTAACCAGTGTACAGTTTCTAATATTAAGCCTTCAGAAGAAAAGTATGCTCTCTATGTCTATGATGCTGCCACAACAAAGGAAATAGAAATTGTAGAGAGATTAGTCGCATAAAATCATTTCTTAATTTTTTTTAATGAAAATAACTTCTTAAGAAATAATACCTCAGTGGTTAATGGATTGGACAATTCAAATATCAATTTTTTAATGAATTAAATCAATTAAAACGTGTAATTGTATGTGATACTAAAAAAATTAGAACAATATGGTTTTAATATATTTGCAAGGTTGGTTTAGAAGATTAATGTAGAGCTTCGATACATGTGAAAGTCTAAATAAATTAAGAAAATCTAATTTTTAAATCAATTACTATATGCAAACAAGAAGGCTTAGAAATATAATGACGGAATTGGATAGTGAAGAGTATGAATAAATAGACGATTTGGAGTGCTTATAACATTGCTCTTATATGATTATTATGTAGATATAGTTTCTAAAAAAAAAAAAAACAGAATTCAGATACTAACACGACTACACGAGTTTAAGAAAAAAGAGATAAAATCACAATGTACATCATAGTAATTCTCTCATCACACCAATAGATTGAACCCAAAAAAATCTTTATCTGAAGTAAATAAAACCAATAAATAAAACTATGGGGAAAAAAAATAAGAAATGAAGGGGTAAATAAGAGGAAAAAGTGATTTTACCCCTTGATAGCAAGCAATTATTCTTCACTTAGGAAGCAGGCATGGCATGCAGCGAGACAACATATTTAAAAGCGGCAGTTGAACTCAAAAAATGGGGCAGCAGAGACAGATTCTTCCGTAACTTGACTCTATAAGAATGTAATAAATATCTAAGCTATGATTTTCTTTCCTTTAACCTTATCCTTGAAGGCACCTTTAGGTGGTTTTGATAAATCCAATGCATCACCTGCAGTGTGTTTCTTCCGCTTTGGCACACCAGGATTACCAATGGGACCTGACCAAGCTTGGAATGGTTCCTTTGAATAGGTATAAGAGGTTGAACCCAAAGAGACATCATGAGGAACAATATCTGGATCAATATGTTGTGAAGATCCCAATGGAAAGCCAAGTTGTCCATCTTCATGCGGTGGAGGGAACTTTTCACTCTTGCTCTTAGCATTTGCATGAGTCACTAGACGCCTTCTCTGCTACACATGAAATCATAGCAACAAATTTTAATCAACGTTACCTTTTACTTTCGATCATAATTATGCAGATGTTCAATTATAAAAGGTGAAAATGAATTTTATTTGAAGGAAAGCAGCAGTACAAAGAAATAGAAGCAAAGAATAAAATCCTTAGATAAAGACCAAAAGAAAAGGAAAAAAAAGCAACAAATTGCTAGCTTTAACCATCATGTAGTTTAATGCTACTTCTTAAAACAAATAGATCATTAAATCTTAATAATCTACTTGTTGAAATTGTTATTGCCAAATCCTAAGAGTCTTACTACTTATTCTCAATCATTTCACTTTATCATGCATTCTTCAAAGGTATAATTAATAAACTCAAAGGACATCCATTCAGTGACTTCATAAACCAACGTATCAGACATATACTTTTGATTATCAATAGGAGTAATTTTTTTAACATACATCGATATTGTATTGAAGCTCAGCATTGGCTTCAGGAGCAGGAATAGGTTTTACAGCACGATCACGTGTACGATGCTTCTTTGCACCATCACCATGAGCTTTGCTAGCAGCTCTTAATCTGAACATTCATATTCAAAGAGTATCACAGTTGGTCAAACATAATAGGATGGCTAAATTATGACTTGCAGATGTTAACCAAAAAGAACAAAAGAACCCTTTTCAGTCTACTTGATCTCTATAAATGTCAGTGTATGAACGGGTGAGCGTGTGTCTCTTATCTAAATAATAAAGATAAATGTGATAAGTTAGTGTGTGCCTCACTTCTAGTATGCAGAAAGCAAACTTAAGAGCACAGATACCTCCTTGCTTCCTCATCCCGTCGTTTAGCATCCATTTCCTTGCTTGGGGGATATTTTGGAAGACTTGAAGGATCACAAGCATAAGGTTCTGTGGTAAAGAACTGAAAATGATAGGATAGACAGGTAAAGTCAATATAGAGGTTTGATATAAAAAAATAATATCTAAATTCAACCAAGATAACATCTAAATCAGATTCAAGACAAATTTTGTTTTATAATTTCATACATCTATATAACATGCCATTCATTCCATCAATTAGGGCCTTTATTTACTTATTATTCCAAAGAAAACAAGACAGAGCGAACTGACTTCCAAGGTAGCCCAGACACCCACTATTTTATACCAAAACAAAATTGTTGATCCTATTCCAACAAGGGACATATATTTTGAAATAAACAAAGCTTAAGAGAGGCACATTATCGATGGTTTCCCTTAGACAGCATTCAAGATTTGATAGACTATTCTCCTATAACAGCATGTTATAACATTCAAGCATTTTTTGTATTAGATATCCAACAAGCTGAAGAACCAGGCTCCTAGAAGATTAGTTGTCAACATCAGAAGCATCCAGTGGCAATCGTTGCAGTTAAGGATCATTATGCCTAATAAAATGAGTTACACATCATAGGGCTTCACGAAGTTCAACATGCAGCTAAATTCTATATTTTTCACAAAAGAGTTTCAAGTATGTGTTTTAGGAAACCTATATGCACCGAGAATAGATCAGGAACCAATGGATTAAGACAGTCTAAGTGGCATCAAATCATAATATCAATAACAAGGCAGTACAGAATTTAAAACAGCACAGCAGCATTTTGATGAAAAAAAAGATCAGAAATTTTCGAAAGCCCACCTCACTTCTTAGAGCATCTGAGGCACTCTTCCGTTCTGCTGGATCAATTGCAAGAAGAGTATCAATAAGGGGTAGCGCAGAAGGTGGAAAATCTTTAAATGTCTCTCTTATTAATCTCTTGTATGGCTCTCGAGGTTTAAACAAGGTAGCATTAGGCAACTTTGACCTTTTCCAATACTCATCAGAAGGCGAACCACAAAGTTTGTATATCTTATGCAGTTGTTCCACCTACATAAATATTCAAGAAAAGGATTAGAAAATATCCAATGGAGATTTCAAATATATCCTTAATGCAATACAAATTCTCTTTAACTATGTAAGAGATGTGAGAACAAAACATAAGATCTAGTATATAACTTAAAAAGGGTGATTTACTGAAAACAAACTTGAAACTTGGAGATGCGTTTAAAAGATAAACACAGAAATTTGTACACATAGTAGAGAATGTAATTTGCTAGTTATCAGTTCACATTGCATAATTAGATAACTGAACCAAAATTACTATTACTATCTTTATAACCACTACTATCTCTAAATCTCACAAATGCACGCCTTGATCCTTCTACTTTTGAGAGGCCATTACTTGATTTACTATTAACCCACAACTAAATGGTATGGGCAAGCTATGACTTCATAACAGTCAGCTTGGCAAGTTTTTTTTAGAGAAATAACATTGTGAAGTACTAATAGTTTTACAACTTGAATTGTGTGCTGTTCCGCCGTCAAGAAACATCCAGTTGTGCTCCACCACTTCATTCACCCCCAGATATTTTTAAAGAAATGTACTTTGAGCATCATTCAGCCCCCCTATAAAAATCATGCTCCCTTATAGAATTCTAAAATTTGTATCTCCTTTTTACCCAATAGTACATGTACATCAAACAGCTTGAACAAGGCATTAAGCAGAGACTACAAATGCTGAAATGAAAAGCAATTGTTGATTGAGCAGGCAATGAAGCAGTTATGCACAGTGATCCAAGAGACTAGCAAGAAGTAACAAGTAGTTACAATCTCTTCCATCTACTGGCCTTTACATTATCTGGGCTACAACTTGATTTATTTAACTTTCGCCAATAATGTTTTGAAGCTCAACAGAGTCGTGTGCAGTTATGTATGTAACACAACAGTTTATCAAATCATGCAGTAACTGAACTTTGCCTATTATTACATCCTGTTTTCTAGTTTGATTTCTCATTGATTGCTTGTCTTCATATTATTTTTTTTTTTGGGGGGTGGGGGGCAAAAATTGGAAAATCAGGCTCTTCCATTAGGATATTTAAATTACTGAAGCCTTTCATAAACAACAGATTTGGAAGTAACTTACTCATTGAAGCACCACACTAACTGTTAGGCAGAGATTCAGGGAAATGAAAAATCCTATAAGCCAAAACAAGACATTTTAGGTTTTCACCTCTGTACGACCAGGCATAATTGGTTTCCCAGCCAATAACTCTCCTAAAATGCAACCAGCACTCCAAAGGTCCACACCCACACCATAATTTGTAGCACCAAGCAGCAACTCAGGAGGCCGATACCAAAGGGTAACTACACGATTGGTCATGGGATGTCTGCGGTTCGGATCAAACAAACACGCAAGTCCAAAGTCAGCAATCTTAAGTATTCCTTCATCATTAATCAGAAGATTTGATCCTTTAATATCGCGGTGAAGTACATGCCTATTATGACAGTGCTCAAGTCCTGATAGCAGTTGATGCATGTAACATTTGACCTGCAGTAGGAAATACATAGTATTTGGAGACATCAAATACCGCCACTTGAAAAGAAAGAGAACCAAAGGATATCTATTTTATTTCTTAAATTATTAAGGCAAACCTGATCTAACCTGAGGCTCCGTGAATTTGATTTCAGGGCTTGCACCAAGTCCAGCTAAATCATGCACCATGCAATCAAACACCAGATACAAGCTCCAGGACATTCTTGATGTAACTAAACCTTCTATCTTAATAACATTGGGATGATCCAATCTTCGCAAAATAAGAATCTCTCTAGCCATGAATTTTACACTCTCAGGTTCCAGATTGTCAAAGCGAACCTTCTTCAGTGCAACAATCTTACCCGTCAACATGTCTTTAGCTTTGTACACATTACTATATGTTCCTTGACCGATCTAATATGAAGAGAACATTAAGAAAACAAGTATGAGAAGACAACAACTATTGTTAAAACAAGAAAATTGAGAGATTCTACACTATATAAGCTCTTCCGACTCAAATAATGCAGACTCGATTCCTTTTAACCCTGCCCACAGATTGATCTTTCCAATAATGCATCATGAGTTTGGAAAACACTATCACAACAGCAATCTATCATAATCCACATTGATGAACTTCAAACCACATCCACATGTCCCTAATATGACATGACCTATCAAATACATATCTATTTCAAGTTTAATATAATGTATGCACCGAAAAAGTAACTGAAAAGTTCAAATTCCCAGCAAATAAAACCCACCTTATCAATTTTCTCAAATGTGTCAGCCTTCCGCGGAATCCACCCACTAAGTGCTTCCCCACACACAGCAGTAAGCCAAGGTGGCCACCCAGCTGCTACTTGCTCCCCCTGCAAATGCTTGGGGGGATTACTTAGCCTTGGGTTTGGCTTTGATCTTCTTCTTCTTTCACCTTGTGGCCTCTGAGAATGAACCCCATCATCGCCATCCTTCTCTTCCTTCTCCTTCTGCTTCTCACCATTCTGAACCTCTACCACTTCCTCCTCAGCATTGCTGGTGGAGACTTCATCAACCTTCCTTTTGGACTCAACACTCAAACTCTTCTCTTCCTTCACCTCAGAGATTATTCCTGATGACACTTCTCGGCTAATCACACACCCCATTTCTCTCAGAGTCTCTAAGCTTCATTCCCTCGACATTGTTTGTTTACCTAAAGGGGGTTACTGATTATAAAACAATCACCACAATTAAATCCAATAAAAAAAACACGAGCATGATTAGGTTATGAATGAGTAGCATGTTTTTTACCATTAATTAATAACTTGGCAATTCTATCTACAATCAATTAATGACATCATGTCGTGAATGTCAAGAATTTGAGATCAAAAGGAAAAGGTAACAAATTTAGAATTGAATTGAGGTGAAAGGTAGCAAGATTCAGTGGGGGTGTCAAAGTGATCTAGATAGAAGCAAGCAAAGTGAAAATGAAAGTTTTTATTTATATTTATTTTTTGTTTATCCCAGATAGAGCACATGCTGGGTTTGGAACACAAAAAGAGATTGTGCTATAAAAAAACAGTAACGGTGATTGAAGATAGTTAGTTCTGTTGTCGTCGGATTTGTGTGTGTGGTGGTGTCCTGTTACCTGCGTTTGTTTGTTTGGTGAATGATGGTGTTGTGTTCCTGAGCTGAGCTGTTTGGTGTTTTGGCGTCTTTTCTGATTCTCAGACAAAGAGAAGAAGGAATGGAATATAGAGAGAGAGAGAGAGAGAGAGAGATGGGGGGGGAGGGGGATGAGATCTTCCCACTACTCACAAAAAGTCAAAGCCCCAAGTCTCTTTCTTACAAAGCCATTTCTAGTCAGGGTCATTTCAATACTTCACAACTTGTTCCAAGTATTACCATTTCAGAGTTTGATTTTCAATTTTCATAGAAAGTATCTATTAACATTGTGTTTGAAATTAATAAAAATTACTTTAATTTAATTTGAATTTATTTATTTAATTTAAAAATTAATGATACAACAAAATTATCTTTTCGTAGTCAGCTATTTTTAAAACTTCTCATCATCATCATCATCATCATCATCAATATTATTATTATTATTGCAAATAATATTTACATTCAATTGAATGGGATTGGACAAATCTTACTTAAAGCATCAAAATTTTGAATTAGAGATATTGAGGGGACAAGTTAGGACAGACTTGCCATGGGTTTGTTCCCTCAAAATGAGGTGCATGCATACTCCCCACATTGTGATAATGCAATGACCGTTGGATTGACATAAAAAAAGAGTAGGGTATGACTTGTGATCGGGTCAGTAGGTAATGTGGGAGATATGATGATATTTGTAAAAGAAGTGTTGGAGTTTTGATTTTTTATATTGAGAACTGTGATTGAAAAAGAAAAAAAAACCATCGTCAACCCATATCACATTTTTCGGTGACACTGGTGCCGCAACGTACTACGAGGTTTTGATGAAGCTGCTGAAGAAAATGAAAAAAATCGACCACTGCCATCCCTCTAGCATCTCACATTTCAACGAAGACCAATGGCGAGGCTCGTTGTCTTACTCATTGCGATCCTTCCCCACGTTTAGGTCAACTTCTTCTCCATCGCCCCTTTTTCCTCAACGATCACCAAATCCAAATGGTCTATTTTCTTGTTCAGGGACAAGCTTGTATACTTCACTTCAAATCGTTCTTTCTATTTACATGGGTTCTCGAAACCCTGCAGAAACAACTAGGGTATGTTTATTCCTGGTCAATTTTTTTAAAAAAAATAAGCTCCTATATTAATATTTAATATTTATATTGATTAGGTATAGTTTCAAGAGCATTGATCTTCTTCGTAGTGGATCCTTAACCGTGGGATCATCATCCATTTAGTGAGGACAATGGTTAGGTGACTACTGACTATGAACATGTATACTTCACTTCAATGCCACTGATGGTTGCAAATAGAGATCTCCGATACTTTATAACAGATAAGAGATATGATAAACAATATTCAGATTTGAGATCTCTAGTTTATTGTGGGATCTCGCAGTCGATTAAAGCCACCCCAACTCATCCTCGACGGCGGAGGATGCGATGATGGTCCGAGACAATCTATCACCCTTTTTACTTTTGTTTTAATGTCCTTTGCACTAAATTATAAATTCAAATATTACCCAAACCTGCTAAAAAAAGTCATTTGGACTAACTTGCAAATATTTATATTTGAAAGCCAGTTTTATAAAAATTCTAAAACTTGTTTATAAGTAAAAAAAATGGGTGTTTTATACACCTCATTATGTTTGGTGCACCATATAAACCACCCTTACCATGACCTAAACTTGACCGATAATAAAGCTAGACACGAATCACCTTCTAGACGTTTCAATCGATCCAACGGTCCAGGAAAGGATAAAGGTAGAGTACCTTTCCCACCTTAAAGTTAAAAAATCCAAATCTCAAAAGTTGGTATATGAATGAAATTCAACCGGTTAATCCATTTAACTTGCAACTTGCACATGTTTAGATCACGCATATTGAAAGTTCATCTAAAGGAGTTATGACTAGCAGACAGAGGCCAAGCAAATAACTAGTGACAGACACACACGCAAACTTTTCTGGATGTCACCAATGTTAGTCTTTGGTAGTTGACACAACTTGGAGCCATTGTCATACTCCATCTGACATTCGAGATACTATCTTTGTTGAGATCCTAATTGAGAGTTCTATCTCCTTATTAATAAAAATGTGAAGAAAAAAAGAGATAGAAAAGTTTTGAAAAATAGAGAGACAGGGGAGAAGAGGCGGTATGCGATGATGTCCGGTATATTGAGGACCGTAGCCTATATATAGGGTGATGGCCAAATAGGGTTCCCATTATTCCGAAATGGGCTATCAATGACATCCACTCATATTTAGCCCATATCAATTAACTAATTTTTTATCAAATCAGAAATTTAATTAGCCTTATCACTTAATTTGATCACATATCAATTAAGGCTCCTAATTGATAAATAGCTAATATAATTAATTGACGATATCTGCCCACATTATGACATTGGAATATATTTAATTACAGAATATTCCAACAATCTCCCACTTGGGCAATATATCGTAATAATTATATCAGAATTCTTTAGGCGAGCATCCGAATGCTATTTATCTTTAAATTTCCCCTTTACAATCTAGTCCACCTCATACATCAACAATGGGATCACCGCGGCTGTCGTCACTAACGTTTATTGTGACTAAACCCCGACGATCACCATATCAATGCACTTGATGACATAGATCGATATGGATGAGTGGCGTGGAAATTTCATGCAATGTGATCTCTGAATCATGCCTATTTCCAACTGGTCCAACTTAAGTCTTTCGTGAGATCAATTTTTCAATTTTGCAAACCGAAGTCCTTAATGTGTAAATAAATTTTACACACAACAAGATACAAACAAGTTCATAATGAACTTATAAAATATAACCTTATTTCTGTAGAAAATCCGAAATAACATAAGGTTTGTATCTCAAACATAAAACACAAATAGAGACTCCCAATAAACTAAGGCATCCTCAGTGACAACACCCATATGAGCAACATGCTCGTGAAAAAACCTTAGGTGTCAAGCCTTTAGTTAGTGGATCTGCTAGCATAGAATTTGTCCCTATGTGTTCTACAAAAAAACTGTTTTACCTGAACTCATTCCTTAACTACAAGGTACTTGATGCCGATAAACTTCGACTATGTAGAACTCATGTTGTTGTTGAAGTATAATATGACCGACTTATTTGTCACAACATGACTTGAGTGGTATTTCAATACCTTTTACTATATGCAACCAAGTGACAAAAAATACTTCAGCCATATCCCGTAGTCGGATGCCTACTATCTTGGCATCCTGTAAAATCGGAGTCAGAGTTCCTCATGATCTCTAAACTATCAGATCTCCGATATGTGAGCATTTGCTCTTTTGTTCTCTTTAAGTATCGCACATTCATTATGGTTGCTTTTCCAATAATCCTTGAATTGCTCAAGTATCTGCCTTATAATCGTACTATGTATGCTATTTTCGGATGCACACAAACCTGAACATACATCAGACTTCCCATAGCCGAAGCATAGGGAATCTTCTGCATTTCCTGAATTTCCAGATTTTCATAGGGGCATTTAATTGAGACTAAAATGTCTCCCTTAGTGACCGGGGTATCTCCTGGTTTACTATCTTTCATGTCGAACTTATCCAAAACTATATCGATATATCTCTTTTGTGATAACCCAAAATATACCTCGAGAATGATCTCTAAGTATCGAATTCCTAAGACAAAAGAAGCGTCCCCAAGATCTTTCCCCACAAAATTCTTTGTCAGAAATTTCTTTGTTTCGCGCTATAAGCCTATATCGTTCTTAGCTAGAATAATATCAACATATAATACCAGAAAAATGACCTTACTCCCACTGAACTTGTAATACCCACAGTTGTCCTCGATATTCATCTCGAAATCAAATGAGACAATCACTTGATGAGACTTGTGGTATCACTAACGAGATGTCTTTTTTAGCTCATAGATAGATTCCAACAATTTTCAAACCATCTTCTTTATGTCTTTTGACACAAAGTTTCCTGGTTTGCATTATATACATTTGTTTCATAAATGTTGCCATTGAGAAACACCGTCTTGACATCCATCTAGTGAAGTTCCAAATTATAATAAGCAACGTGAGCCATGATTGTCCTTGAAAGAGTCATTCAATGGTACTGAAGAGAATGCCTCTTTACAAGCAATCCTTTCTTTTGAGTATAGCCTTTTGCCACTAGACAAACCTTATACCTCTCCATATTACCCTTTGAAACCTTCAGGTAACAGGATAAGTTTTCAAACCTTATTATCTAGCTAAAGCTTGTATTCATACCTTCAATCCACTTTTTCGAATAGAAACGTCATATGGTTTGATGGGAGTTGATTGAATCATCTTCCATAATACCATTTACCTTATGTTCCTAGAGAAATACTATATAATTATCCAAAGTAGTATTCACTATTTCTTTAGTGGATCATGGCAAAAGACATCGGCTCCTGATGCTCTAGTTCTTGAGGGTGTTGAGTTTGACTTTCAGGAATAATTTTCTTATCTTGAATGGGAAGAATAACAACAATATCCTCACAAGGAACCAAATTTGCTACACCAATAGCAACTGTATGAATTGGTTCAAGGATTAGAACCAATTCTTCCTCAAAGATAATGTCTCTAATCTTATCTCCCCCCAAACTCAATATCCTCAAAGAACTAGTCAGTTCCTATCTCAAGGTTTCTTTAATTTGGGATTATCAAATTCACATACCCCTTTGACCTTTCAGAGTATCCATAAGGTTGTCGCTCACTATTTGGGGGGCTCCAATTTCCTTCGCAAGACTCATAAGGTCTTGCCTTAGTTGGATGTTCCCATACTTAAAAGTGATTGATCGGTCACTTTAGTTGGTACTCTGTCAAGCATTTAAGCTGCAATCTTTAGTATTACTCCCATAGTGACTCTGGTAAGGTAGAATGACTAATCATACTCCTCACCATACCTTTAAGAATCATTACTGGGACTTAACTATATTCTTGATAGCCATGTTTTGATCTATTTAACTTTAATGCATACAAACAATAAAATGTATAAGGCCGATGGAATCTAGGACTCCGTCATACAAGTTGCTCAATTCTATTCGTAGAGATGTGCCCTAAATGTTTGTGTCATAGTGCTCCTTAATTTCACTATCAACTTTACACTTAGTGTCATATGATTCCTCGCTCAATGTTTTAAAACAAGAGGTTTCAATACCAAGCAATTATAGTATGTCTAGCCCATAACTTAACTGTTTCCTACAATATTTGAATTTTAAAAGACAAATTGAATCCATCGTTTCTAAATGAACAAAATTATCCTGATTTGTTCAATAAGAAACTATAACCAAATTTCATCTAAATGATGACTAAATCAAAATATCTTTTAATTCCAAATATTAGCCAGTGACAAAAACCTGAAACGTCAAAAGCCATATCCTTTACTGATTTTGGTCAACTCCAATATGGATGCATCTTTCAGCATCACTTGACCTTCATCAGTTCAGACATTCCTTTATAGGCATACCAAACATGATATTTGGGATATTTCTTCTTTAGATATCCGATGTCCTTATAAAAGAAATAATTATGACCCTAGCTATTTCTTTTATGACGGACCCTTAGCAGCTTTATCCTCAGTTTTCTTTTGTTAGCCCTTATTCTTAGAGGTATTTGTCAAATGAGCACTAGTTGTCATCTCTTACTTCATTGTTTCCTTTCTTGCACACCTTATGAAACGAATCCATTCAGATATCATTTCTCTTTATAACAGCTATAAACTGACTTAAACGGACTGAATTGTGCATGAAGGAATACTAAATGCTAAATGCATGGGCAAGTCGTTAGATAGCTCACGTTTTAGCGCCTTAAGTTTATGAGCAAGATTGGACATTCCCGTAACGTGCTCCTTATATTTCCTTTTCTTTGTACTTAATGAAAATCTAGCTCTCCAATGAGTGCTTGTTTTCGTCTTTATTGCTTTCAGAAAACATTTTTAATTTCAGCAAGGAAATCCCTGGCATTAATTATGCCATCCAAAATAATACCCCTAAAGATCTCTAGAATATCGTCCTTTATGATAATAAGACTCATGCAATTGGAGCGATCTCACTTCTTCAGAGAAACTGGATTGTGTGAGAGAATGTGGTTTTCTCCATCCTTATGCAAGGTCAAGATCCAAGAACAATCTTAATGTTCTTCTTTCAATCCCAAAAAAATAGTCATAACTTTTTGAGAATCGAAATTGAATTAAATCAGCAGATACATAAGCAAAATTAGCTTAAAGAGAACATAAGTACCGTAAAGATACTCACCAAAATACCTTGTGCACCATTAATATTTAGTCTTTGGACAATAACATTAATTGCTAGTGGTATTTTATTGTAATGATCAAACATTAGTAATAATTTCTGTCAAACAACAGCTATCTTTGGACACTGTTATTCACATGAAAAAAAAAACTTTATAATTACTATGTGTTTACCATCACAGGTGTGAATGTAACCCTGCCAAATATCAACCTTCCTTTGGGCCGATTAATATCCGCATGGATGTACACCCACATAACCTTTAATATTTCTTTTGAGTGATTTCCATAAGAGATGTCACCTTGGCGACTTCACACTTTAATTGACTCACTCGAATCCAAATTGGCAAATTGAAGACCCAAACAAGATACCAAGCGCACCATCAATTCCCAATCTTCGGATTGTAAGAATTAACTGCTAGTGGTACTCTCAACCCAATGATCAAATATTGGTGATAAATCCTGTCAAATAATGGTCACCTTCGAGCATCCCATTATTCACATGGAAAATACTTTATAATCACCACACATTTACCATCACAGGTATGTAATTATCCGGCCAAGTTGTGCCTTCCTTCGGGCAGACAACAACTCGCATGAATAATTTCATACTACATCTTTTGTAAATCCAATCGAATCAAATTTACACAAGAGAGGTTACTTTGGCAACGTGTTGTTTCAACCAACTCAACCAAAATTACCAGACAATTTTAATAAAATGGGATGTCCCGAATTTGCCCCTTTTCACACTAAAAAACATGGAAACCTGAATGTTTAGTGTGAAAAGAACCTTTAAAAAAAAAATTCTTCTAATATGTGAACTTTTCCAATAGGTGCTTCTATAGTTCTAACTTTGGTCCTTAGAGTCTGGACCCATTTCGAAATATTGCCCACAACCATAGGTAAACTATTAGAAGCGGCAATACCCTCGAAAGGAATCACTCTAAGTTAGGCCTTTATGATAACCAAACAGGATGTACATCCAAAATAGCTACCACTACTCAACCTTCTCCTTATCTCAAGTTACACTCAGGCCCGAGTATAGGGTCTCGCTCATTAATGTGTGTGAGAAAACCAAAAAACAAATATCAATCAACCAATGAGCCAAATATATATATATCAAATATATATTATACCATTCACGTAATCACATGCAGCAAAAGCACTGAAACACGTGAAACCAATATGGCCACAAATAGGCACGTTAGCATCGCGTAAAGCCTTCAAGCATCAGGTGTGTGTATATATATAAAAGGTTTTCGAGCCAAAAACACTTACGCCAACCAAATCGTAAGCAATAAACAAATATATATAATAATCGCAACTTTCCTGGATGGCCATATAAAAAAAATTATATGCATTAAAGATTTTCGTTTATGTGCATACAATTCTCTTTTACAATTCCTAATTTTCTAAAATTAGGATTCATAAAATAATCCCAATAAATCAAATATGAAGACCCGCTCTGATACCAGTTGTTAGATTTAAACTCAATAATCATCTACAAGGCATGCTATCATAAACTTTATTGCGGAAACATAATAACCATATATAGACTCCTTATGCCTTAGTCGCTCTTCAGATGAGGAGAAGAGACGGTATGCGATGATGTCCGGTATATTGGGGACCATAGCCTATATATAGGGTGATGGCCAAATAGGGTTCCCATTATTCCGAAATGGGCCATCAATGACATCCACTCATATTTAGCCCATATCAATTAACTAATTTATTATCAAATCAGAAATTTAATCAGCCTTATCACTTAATTTGATCACATATCAATTAAGGCTCCTAATTGATAAATAGTTAATATAATTAATTGACGATATCTGCCCACATTATGACATTGGAATATAATTAATTACAAAATATTCCAACAATTTCTCTTAAAGCTATTTTTTTTTTTCAAATTTCTGTTCATTAAAAAAAAGTTAATTTTTTAAAAATATTTGACTCTGTTACTTCTTATAATGAGAAGAGAAGACCAAAACAAGTTAGCTAGGTCAAGTACTACATCTATCAATTAATTAAACGAAAAGTGTGAAAATGTAAAATGAACGAAAAATATATTTAAATATAACAATAAAGTTTACATGAGAAATGAGAATAGACAATTGATAAATTTAGTTAGATTTTATCGTATTCGAACATATTTTTGTATTTCATTTTTTAAAACATAAAAATTTCACCTACTCAACTAAGCAAACCTTTACCAAACTTGAATTAGTAACAAATGAATTCTGAAACTACAACTACTTAATGAACTTATCATCGTAATAGAAGCAAGTCCTAAACCTCGTGATTCAATTTTAATCCATATAGAGCGTTGTTTACATGCCTCTTATTCACCGTTTTTGTATTCATGATATTGCACAATTAGCTCTTGCGTTTTCTCACAGTGCTATTCTTCGAAACCAATCAGACAAGATTTTAGGTGTGTTCAAGGCTGTGTATATGGTTGTTACAGTTCCTTTCGTGATATAAATTCTTGTGCTCATGTAAATGTATCAGAGTATGTAATAGAGATAGTTAGTTATGTGAAGTGGTTACGACGGTTGACATTTGACAGTAAGTTACTCTTCCAACTGCATTGGCTATGCTTTATATATATAGGATCAAATGACATCAGGTGTCAAACTTTACTTTTACACCAAATTCTAACAGTTGATTTTAGTTTGATCCAACGACTTAAGCTTATCATTTTTATTAAAGAGAGAGAATAATTAAAAGTGACTTTAATATGGAGAGAAAAAATAGGATATATTTAATAAAGAAAAATATTAAGTATCTTGAATTTTTATTAAAATTATAACATTAATTTATTAGATATTTTATATTTTTATTTTTAAATATTTATGATTAATTAAATTTATCAATAAAGTATAGGGTTTAGGGTTTCTAAATATTTATTTTAAAATTACAACATTTGCCATTTATTTAATATTGTATATTTTATTATTTTTGTAAAATATTGTAAAATTTTAATTTAGAAATATTAATACCTCTATATTTTTAGTATATTAACTATTCAGCAAAAATAGTAAAACATTAATATTAAGTAATATACATATTACGAATTTTAAGTAAAATGTATTTAATACATAATAATTATATCCAAATAAAAATATAAATAATTTTTATTAGCCAATATATAATAATTTTATTTTTTATTTATTAAAATAATAATAATTTAATTCGCTAACATGTACATTAGTGAATTTTTAAATATATATTATTTTTACTGAATTTAACATATTAAAAATATCTATCTACTAATATTTATATTTTATAACTTTATAATATTTTATGAATTTAAATTTTATAATTATTGTTTGAATTTTTAAAATCTTACAATTTATTTCTTTATTTAGTCAATAATAAAATTTACTATAATTTTATCTACAGATATGATACAAAAAAAAAAATTAACAAAATTATTTTACTAATAATATGATAATATCCTGAAGTGAAATTTTTATATTTATAATTACAATTCGTTTATATTAGTTTTTTTAATTTAATGCATTAAAATTATATTTATACAAATTTAAATTTGTTAAATTTTTTTATGAATTTAATGTCTTATAATTGTATTATGATTTTTAAAATTTTTATACTTTATTGATAAATTTAATAAATAATAAATATCTAGAAACAATAATATAAAATATCTAATAAATAAATGTTTTAATTTTAATGAAAAGTTAAGATATGTAATATCTCTGTTCATTAAACATATTCTATTTTTTCTCTCCATATTAAAGTCACTATTAATTATTCTCCCTCTATAATAAAAATGATAAGCTTAAGTCATTGGATCAAACTAAAATCAACAGTTAGAATTTGATGTAAAAGTAAAATTTGACACCTGGTGTCATTTTATCCTATCCTGATATATATATATATATATATATATATATATATATATATATATATATTTCTGTAATCAATGAAATCATTCTAATCATTTTCAGTTTCTCTAAACTTTCGTTTTCTCTCTGCATCAAATATTCTATTAAGATGTAATAAGATTTTTTCAATTCTTTCAGATTTCGACACTTCATCTATTCTCTCTTCCAAGATCACTAGATTCAATACTTACATTTACTACTGATAGGTTCATTCCTTTGTCATTTCTCCATCGCATCATCTTTCCCATTCTCACTTTACGTCCTTTTTTCTTGTTTTATTCTTTTGATTTCAAGAAAGTATGTATCTTCTTTTATTTTTTTATTTTTATTCCTTTTGGCTACTTTGTTGATTGATATTCTTTTTGGTCTAATCACTTCATGTTTTAGGCCAAAATGCATGGAGCAATTGAAACATTGTAATATGGATAGGCAGAAGGAAGCTAATGCAATTGCTAGTAATTGCTCTCCGCCTAAAAAGGAGAGTCAAAAAGCGTGCCTGACTGAAGACATGATCTTTTTTGAAAGCTTGACAAGGCTTCCTGCTACTTTCCTCCTTTCAAATGCAAGGTTTGTTCGCAAGATGGGGGGTTGTCTTTCTTTCATTCTCTTTCACCTGGATGGATCTCGAGGATTTCAAATACGCATTTTTGACTCACAATTGGGGACATGGACATTCTATCGCCAGACAGGACTTCCCGTTCTTGCAGGCTATGAAGTGATAGATTTTATGTCTTATGCTTGTATTTGATGAACCAAGAGTTGGTTATTAGGGATCCAATTTTTCCTCTTGATTGGAAAATATATTTTAGTTACAATTTGGAGATAGGAAATTGTAGGAGGATAACTGACATAGAGATGGATGATTCACGTCTGGAGCTGAGCTTCATGCCAGTAGTCTGATGGCTCTTCCATTTCCAAAGCTATGCAAGAATGATGTAACAAATATAGATGTATCTCTCTCTATAATATGTATCTTTCAATTTGAGACGGAATATGACATTCAATGTCATAACATGCATATTTTTGTGTATGCTCTTAGAAATTTTTTCTAAAACTCTTGCCCTAGTAACATCCCAAAATTTGGATCTTCTCTTACCCGAAATATAACGTAAATTGCATTTCTACCAATCAAAACAATCTCTTTTGGACTCTATGTCTTCATAAGAAATGTATCTATGTTTTTACACATTTTGGGCTTTTGGGGTTCTATAAATAGTACCTTAACACCCTAAGGGTGTGTTTTTGAATCCTAACTGCAACTAGAAAGTCAGAAGCGGCTAAGAAGAAGAACAAGAGGAAGAGGAAGAGGAAAAGGAGGAAAAAGAAAAGAAGAAGAAATGAGAATTTCAAATGTAAAAAAGGTGACATCTAGAATTTGCCATAGAAACGCTTAGAGCTTTTGGAGGTTTTCAAGAGGTGAGTAATAACAACTTTTCTCACTCTTTCATGGTGCAAATGTTTTGGATCTTGGTTTGTAAAACCAATTAATATTTAAAATAAAATTGTGAAGAGAGAACGTGATTATGTTTGAAAACTAATGTTTCAAATTAGGGGTTTTACCAAAAACGTTTATGGTGTGAAATTGAATGTGTGGATATGAATATGATCATGCCTTATGGTTATGGACATGCTTTATGTGTTGATATGTTTATTTGGAATTGGTGATGGTTGAATTGGCATGCTCTCATATAATGTATGCGATATTGTTGAATTGACATGCTCTTATGAAATATATGTGTTATAGTGTTGAATTGGCATGCTCTTATAAACTGTATGTGATATAGTGTTGAATTGACATGGCAACTTGACTATCAATAAAGATGTTTGATGTATGAGTTACACCACCACCTATGAATGGGGTATCGAAATAATTACATCGCCATTTTAATGAGATGTCGAAGTATAAGTTATATCACCAAAGAATGGGTATCAAAATCAATTACATCACTAAAGAATGGGATATAGAAACATGAGTTATACCACCGAAAAACGGGGAAGGGGAAGTCGAGACACCTCTCATGAAAAGAGGTGGGTAATGGGACATCATTGTCATGTGCTTGTGTGATATAATAAATGATAGGAGTTAAATGATAGTTGTTGATTGCTAGAAAGTATGGTTTTCTTGGTGTTATGTGGTTAATTATTAGCATGATTTTAAGATTGAAGATTAAAGATTATTTTAAAATATATTCTCTTTTGAGATTAGCGGGTACCATGGTTGATTTTCCGATTGCCGCGGTGATTGAGAACAACACTTTTTACGAAACCTTTTTGAAATTGTTTTTATTCATTGAGATTATAAATCTCATTAAAAGTGTTGTTTTCAAAACACAAAGACGACACCACTGAAATTGAGACTAAGGAGACTTGAAGATTTATAGCTTTTATTTTAGCTAATTTTAGTCGGTTAGTATTTTATTATATATGGAATCGTTTGTGTCTTGAACCATGTTTAGTTATTTATCGTTAGGTTTATTTTTTAGTAGACGTCATGTTTTGAGGTAACGATCGATTTTATTTAATATAAGAATTTTTCTTAACAGTATTATTATATTTATCATATTATGGTATTATTCAAATTTTTATATTATTAAGTTTTAATGGGCCGAGTACTAATTTTTTCTAAGTATTTAAAAGGAAATTTATAACATTTTTACGATGGATTACTAAGGTAATTATCGCGGTTAAAACCCTTGAAAACATTTGCCTCCTTTTTTTTTCATTGACAGAACATTTTATCACCATGACTTCGCATCTTTTTAGGATTGCATTGTCATGTACTTCTGTAAGCTTCATAAACATTAATTCTGAAAAATACAACGAACTCCATTTAGCCAGAGCAGATGATGGTAGCTTTAAATGCAACTATCTTATTTTTTTGGCAAGTTAATTTGCTATTGAATGTCAGAAGTATTCCATATTCATGCTTATAGCCATAATAACCACAACTTAGAAATTTGAATTCGATATATGTATGTTTAACAGTACCATATCATTATGTGGTCAATATATTGACATTCTCAGACAAATAATTGTCTGTCAAGTGTCAATCAAAGCTAGATGCTAGATGGTTTGTTTTATACAACTTCACAATTTGCTGAGGCTAAATAGAGTTGGTTATGGCCATTTATGTGTCAGCAACTGCTTTTTATTCTAACTATATATATATATATTAGGGAAGTTGGAGTAATTTTCTTAAATCCTAACAAAATACATGTGCTATGTTTATTTTTTGTGATAAACTGCTATTAGTCCAAAAATCCCTTATTAGAGGAATTTGGACTTTGGTTTTATATTAATCAAATGGGATTTTGACACAAATTATGTTTTTAATTGTTTCTCACCTAAGATAAATTTATGTTAAATATGGCCAATTTTGCATGCAGGCGGAAAGGAAGAAAGGAAAATGGCTGCAGTTGCTAGGGAAAAAGGGTGGACACAGAAAGAGGAGTTCAAATCCTCTCCATCTAGGGAGTAAATGATATTCTCCATTTAGGAGAGAGATAGACATAAAAAAGAGATTTATATTTTAAACTTTTATTATTATTTAAAAACAAATAAATCATTAAAAAAAATTATGTCTATCTCTCTCCTAAATGGAAGAAAAAATGGAGAGAATCTCTACTCCAGAAAGACTAGCTAAGTTGCAGCAACTTGAGGAAGAGAACAAAAAAATCCATGCCTTAAATTTGTTTAGGACCTCATCTACAATTTTGGTAATAACGGTTTAGTTGGCTTTTTTACATTAACTAGTACAATTTGGTTGCATAATTACAAGAGTAGTGCAGTTTTAAAAAAAATTATCCAACTAGGGTAAGTCGTAAGTGAGATCAACGAGATGCATATAAAAGTCATATATGAAACTTACGAATAACTTTTATAATAATTAAATTAAAAAAACCAATATGCAAGAAAGTCGTATAAGACATACACGACTTCTATTTTTAATTTTTTTTTTTTACGCCAAAAGGCAAGCCGTATAGGAAAGATACGATTACCTTTTTTTCGTAAGTGGGTTTAGTCAAAAAAAAAAAAAGTCATAGGTGGGAAACACAACTTCCCTAATTTATTAAATTTTTTTAGAAAAATAGGCAAGTTGTATGTCTTAAGAATAACTTATATAGTTTATTATTTTTTTAATATCATTTCATGCAAATCGTGGATGGGCTCTACGACTTGCCTTAATTCCATGCAATTGCAACTCGTTAAAATAGGCATGTCCAAGTTGTACGTATGTTCTACGACTTGCTTAATTTTAGAAGGAAAAAAACAATAGGTTAAATTATTCTTTTGGTCCCTCATTTGCTTTAATTTATTCAAATTGATCCCTTTATTTTAAAAATGATCAAGTTCATCCCTTACTTGTTAAATGTTAAGCAATTTGGTCATTTCCGTTAAGTTTCACTGTTAAGTTCTGGCTAAATTACTTTTTTGGTCCCTAATTTATTTTAATTTATTCAACTTGGTCCCTATATTTTATTCAACTTGATCATTTATTTGTTTTAATTTATTCAACTTGGTCCATCATTTTTGTTTAATTTATTCAACTTAACGGTGAAACTTAACAGAAAGGACCAAATTGCTTAACATTTGTTAAATAAGGGACCAATTTAAACATTTTTAAAACAGATGGACCAAATTGAATAAATTAAAAAAAATAAGGGACCAAAAAAGTAATTTAATCAAAATAATAAAAACACCCAAGTCGTGCTTCATTCCTACGACTTGGACATAATTTTTTTTAAAAAATAGGTAATCATATCTCCCCTATACGACTTACCTTTTGGCATAATAAAAAAAGAATTAAAAATAAAAGTCGTATATGACTTATACGACTTCCTTGCATATTTGTTTTTTTTTTTCTTTCAATTTAATGATTATAAAAGTTATTCGTAAGTTTAATATGCGACTTCCATATACATGTCGTTAATCCCACTTATGACTTATCATAGTTGGGTATTTTTTTTTAAAACTACATTAATCCCCTAATTACACCACCAAATTACACTAGTTAAGTAAAAAATCAGGGTTTAGTTTTTGAGCCTATTAATAATTTGAAATTTTGAACCCTCTACACTTGCTATATATCCAACATCTTCTATGCTGTGTGTTGTTTGGGTGACTCCGCTTATTTTAAGCATTTTTTTCTGACACGTGGAAGGGTGAAGCTCCTCCTTGCTTCCTCAACCCCTCCTAATGCCTATATGCTTACCCCATTTTTTTACAAACAAAAAACGTAAAAAAGTCTTTCTCTGCATGCAGTCCAGATTCCCTGGTGTAAAGACTGTTTGTCGTCACATCAATTATGGATTTAGATCTGTCCATATGCATGCATGGTGAGCTTGTATCTTTCCTCTTCACGTCCCATATAATTAAAATTCGAATTCCCCCAAGTTATAGGCTTCCTTCATATTTAACTACAAATGTTCACTTTTTCTAATAAATTAATACACTCTTTTCCATTAATTAGTTGAAATTAACGTAGATTTTATCGAATTTAAGTGGAACCCATATAAATTAGTGAGATTCATTTGACTTTTAATCAATAGTACAAAATGTGTTCAAAAGAGAGTGAATAAAATGTATTGATAGTACTTTTCTTTGGCTCATTTCTTTCATATGACTTCTTTTTACCATATAAGGTTTTCAATTGGGTATATACCTTTGAATAAGTTTTCACGCCGTATCTAAATTGATTAGCCCCGTTTGTACCCTATTAGTATTTACCATGAGTCAACAACTTAGCATGTTAAAGAATGAAAAACTGAAAAAGTAAAAAAATAAAATAAAAAGATTAAAGTAATAATTTGATACCTATATGTGATACTGATTTTGATTGTTTATGTAGTCCTTATATTTACAAAATTAAAAAGATCCTCATACATGTAATTGTTATCCATTTGATCCCCATGTCGTGTATAATGATTCATTAACTATTACGTATAAGAATTAAATAAAGAATCTATATCATGTATAAAAATCCAATAATTTAGGTTAAAATAATAACCTATGCAGAAACCTTCTACGGCACTTCCGCCGCGCCCTTTTCCCTCCTCCTCCTCCTCCTCCTCCTCTCGTCGTGAGCTTTTGGTGTTCCAATGGCAGCGTTTGATCACTTCGGAGACATGTACGACTTTGCACTCAAGCCACGCTTGCTTGGCACCCTCATCAGAGACCACCTCTATTCCAACCCCTCCAAGGTTGTCTCTTTGATCAAAACACACTCTCTCTTATCTGAGTCCGTAACAGAATCCATGCACCCCAAGCTAATTGAAGCCTGGAAATCCGCTGTTAATTCATGGGTCGACACCATTTTGCACCTCCTTTCAAGCACCAATACGGTAAATTTCATTCATTACTTTGCATTTCTGGGTGTTCAACACAATTTTTTTGTTCGATCACTAAGTTAATTTAACTGAATGGCTGCTGCATTTTGCTTTTTTAGCTAGATAAGCGTTGGGCTGGAATATCTTTGCTAGGGGTTACTTGTGAAGAATGCAGCTCTGATCGTTTCTTTGATTCTTCCACCGTGTGGTTCGAGGAGTTGCTGAAATTTCTACAGCCACAGGTAACAAGTTGTTTTGCCATGCGTGCAGATGATTCTCTTGCAAGCCTTCTTTAATTTTCCCTTTGGGGAATATCGAATGCTGTTCCCTGCAGATTTGTTCTTGTTTTGGGCCGCAGATGAAGTTAGAGATTGAGTAATATCGCCTTGGTGCTCTAATTTTGATTCATTCTAGCTATTATAGTATAGGTTTAATTACTTTCCAAACTATTTGAGAACTTTTAAATAGGTCTTAGCATCTAAAAAAATTTGTAATTGGGTCCCTACACTTTAAACGTTTGTAATCGGGTTCCTAAAATTTTAAAATAATTTGTAATTAAGTAACTAGGATAGCAGAACAATATTTTAATTAGAGCAATCTCCTTCCACGATTCTTTCTATCCTAAAGGTCAATAGAATCACTGGATCACTCATAATAGCAAAGGTTATAAAGATGTCACCTATCCTAGACACCGAATTACAAATTATCTATAAGTTGAGGGATCTGATTACAAATGTTTAAAGTGTAGGGATCCAATTACAAATTATATAGAAGTTTGAGGATTCAATTACAAATTTTTTTTAGTTCAAGGAGCTATTTAAAGTTCTCAAATAGTTTGGGGACCTCCAGAGTAATTGAACCTATATTATATTTCATATGTTATCTTGCACTGCACACCTTTATCACAAAAGACAAATTTGATACCCTAAACAAAACAATATAATTAACACTAACACTGTCTTAAACTTAATGATAACGCAATTTGTTGTTTATGGATGAAAGTCTATATATTAATTCACCTTTACACAGATATAAGGCAGTCCGAGATGTTCTTAATAGGACTTTCTATCTTTGACTGATACATTTTGGAATTACTAAATATGCGTATTCTCTCTCTAAGCGATTCTAGAGTACATGAAGTCTCCTTTCATGTAGTGAAGAAGAAGGACGGTATATTTTTTTCTACGTGCTATGTTATAGAATAATGTTATAACATTATTTATCCGATACAACTTTTTTAACTCTTTATCTCTCTTTGTCTAATGGATATCATGTGTGGTATTCATGTGTTTGGGCTGCCTATTTGAGTCTTTTAGAGTACATGTGCACTCAAACATAGATACCCCTTGTTTCATGGATCTCTGAAGATCATCAATGTTCAATTTTCCGAAATGATTTTTTACTTGTGCACAATTGTGACACGTTTCATGATCTTTATTTAAAACAGTCACAGGAAGAATCTCATTTACTGAGGGTGGCTGCTTGCGCTTCCATATCTGTTCTATTTGCAAGGTTACATATTTCTTTTCTTACTAAAAGAAATTCCTGTTGATTCATACAATTATTGATATACAATGTAGAATACTTAATTATGTAGTGCTGCTTGATTGAATCCCTTCCTAGATATCTCTCCCTCACTCTGCTTGTCTGCAAGTGCTTCTGTGCACAATAAGCTGAGGACATCTGTAAAAGAATATTTGATAATCTTGATGTAGATCTGTAATATTCTATAACTATTACAAAAGATGGTCCTATGAAGTTGCTTAAATTTGACATTCCATCTACTTAATTGCAAGCTGAATTTCTGAATTATATATGGGCCATAGGATCTCTTGTGAAACAAAATTACTATAGCTCTACACTTAGTCCTAATGCTCGAAACAGTCCAATATTTATTTTGTGTAATATTTTTTCATCAGTTATTAGTATTCAGCCATGTTCTAAGTCCTGTTGCTGGTAAGCACTGTCTTCATCAAATTAGCTGCCAGCTACCTGTATTAACTCTCTTTTATAAATTAGGTTAAATGGATTTCCAGATTCAAAGAAAAAATGGTCTTCCCGTGCTGTGAAAGTTGTTGAGCCTGTTCTGAGTTTGTTACACAATGACAACTCAGAGCCTATATGGCTAAGTGATTAATTTGAAGATTGTTGAATTTTTAGCTTCTATTCAACATAGACAATGAAAAAGCTTCTTCATGCAATGGGTGGAGGTGGCGTTATATTTATCTTTTTAGTGGTTACATTATTTTTTATGTCAAAAACAAAAGTGAAAAACTCTAGATTCCTGTAATAATAGTTGAGGGAGAAATTCTTGTTTTGAGGTTGGGTTGTGCAGTTGTGCTTAGAATTGCATTTAAATATAGACTTAAAGTTTATGTTGATAGATCATGGATGTAAAATTTGGTTCATCACATAACAGTTCAATAATTTAAACAGAAAACATGTCCAAACTATTGGAAGCATCCAACTGTTTTCTCAGGGAAGTATTCTTCATTCCTGCAAGTGAAATAATTGAGTGAAAGCACCATTTCTTTTACTCTCTCTCAGACCCATGCATAGGTATATGCTAAGAGAAAAATGTCTTGTGTTAAACTTAGCACATGTGAAAGGTAAAAGGTTTAGTATTTGGCCCATACTTTCTGAATGTAGACAAATCTTTGAATATAGGATATTTTGTATTCTTTCCATGCCCTTGATAATAGACCCTACTTTCTTTGTCATTGGTCATATACCTGCTATTTATTTGGACACAAATTATCTGCTTTATTTGCTTACAAGTTTTATTCATTATTCCAATTGTGTTGAATGCAGGAAGGTGCAGTTCATGTGTTATGCACCATGATAACCTCATTCCAATCGTCTATTAATTGTCATTTTGAAAGTCATTATGAAAGTGTAAGCTTCTCCTTCCCTTGTTGCAAGATTTGTTACATGCTTAATTCCTGCATATATAATTAGAAATTTGTTTCTCCCTCTGGGGTTACTTATTTTTTTTATCAAAACCTTTGTAGTGAACCATAAAAAAACTGAACCATAAAAAACTGCTCAAAGTAAAAGGATACACATAGTGCCCACCAAGAATCCAAAATGATTGTTCTATAGGAAAGTATTTTCCTTACAATACAAAAATAAGTGTGCTAATGTTTCTTAAATTGAACTGCTCATAGAACACATTCTGTAGAAAGAGCATAAAAGGCTGACGAGTCTGATAATTTATTTGTATCAATCCTTTTAAGTATCATTGTCCGAAGAAAAAACTTGATCTTAGAGCTACGGAATTCCATATGATTTTATCAATTACATTATTATTATTTTGTTTATTATTAAGAAAATTAATATTTTTAGTATCATCTTTCTTACCAAGAAAATCTAAATCAATTAGTTAATACTTATTATATAATTATGTTTATTAAATAGTTGTAGTCAGGTTTTATTTTCCTAATGAGTTTATTTATGTTTACTTTAATAAGCGACAGAAATGTATGTAGTCTAAAGAAAATAATTATACAACACACAAGGAGATAGAGATGGACATGTGTGGTTATATTTGCATATTTTTGAGATATTGATGCTTTTACAGTTTTTATCTGCTTATGCACATGTATTGATACTGATTTTTCTTATTCTAGTCCAAGACTCTTTGGTGGGTCTCTATGCCCTGCATGAGTAAAAAACAATGGGAATGACATGTTCAAATGTGATTTGTACCGGTTTTGCCTGTTGCTTTTATGAGGAAAAATGTGCAGGAAAGCATAAGAGTTTCCTTGCTGCTGTATTCGCAATTTGATGAGTGTTTTGAATTTATGCAGGTTGAATCTGCTATTGTTGTTAGACTTTTGTCTGGAGGATGCAGTATTGACATGTTGAAGGTAATTTAATTATCAAATTTCAAAGAGCCTCTATTCTTGGGCATGTTTGGATTGTTGCCATGTTGGTATAAGAGGTGATGAAGGGGGACCATGTGGGAGGGGATGGATTCTATCATTTGGAATTGAAATTAGGAGAGCAAGGGAAGAGGGACAGAGCAGGATGCATTACACTTATGTATGCTTCCAGCTGCTTCTTTTTACTTTTTTTTTTCTGTTTTCCTTTTTATTTGCTTTACGCATTTTATCAGATGGGAGTTATATTGTAATTGTACATTTATAATTCTACACATTCCATTCCATCCTTCATAATTTTTCTATACAACCTCCAATGAAGGGAAAAACAATTCCATTCCATTCTGCCTGAATCCCTTTCATTTGATTCCTTTACTGAGCCACTCCATTTCATTTTGCACTAAACTTCAAAAGATAGCATAACATTTGTCCTACCTGGCAGTGTGAAAATAAATGGCTGGAACTGTTTGAACTAGTGAAACACATAATGCACATGTAAGGTAATAACAGTTGTCTCTGGATTTGAAACAAAAAATTAGTCATGTTCCAATTTTTTCGGCTGGCCAAATTAATTTATGAGCTGAGAGAGTGCCTTTGTTATGAAAAGAGGGACAAAAGGGTATTTGGCAGGATCAAAAGAAAGATATATTAGTATAAAGAGCTGAAAATGATTCAGGTATTAATTTGATCTGTAATTTGTTCATTAAAGTTACTGAAAATTCCAACAAAGTTTAGCGATAAAACCTACTGATATTGAGAAAAGCACATAGGATAATCTGATAAGCATTGGAGAAAGGGGTACTCCCTACCTGCAGACCCTCCCTAACCTTGTGCGTGCACCAAGGGGAGAAATATATTTATGACATGGCCTTCTAAGGGTATCATCACACATTGATCCACTCTTGGGCAGTACAGTCTTTTGGCTTTAATGTTGGTTTCAGCATTTGATGGCCAATATGCTGGGAGCGCTCATTGCTGAATTTTTTTCCTTCTGTTTTTTTTTTCTATTTTAGAAGGATGCCTCATCCTTAACATTAAATTCTCAGTTTTGGATGGAAATTTTCTGATAAATACAAATAAATATGCACATAGCCTCATTCTGACGTATTCTGTCATCTGGTTGGCATTTTACATCCAGGAACTTGCACATTGCCTAGCATTACTTCCAAAATCAAGAGGAGATGAAGAAAGCCGGTCTGTGATGATGCAGAAAATTTTGATTTTAATAAATGATAAATTAAATTTGGCATTCCAAGGTCTAGAAGAAGGTAGTTGTTGGTGCTATCTGTTTCATAAAAGCCACTCTTAAAAAGTAGTAGCCAGTAGGTGAGCGTGACTGTCTTTTTCCATGTGCTGCAGAAACCATGCAAACTGAGTTTAATAGATGGTTGGTTCTGCCTGGAAAAGGCTATGTATCGACAGAAGCTAGTAACAAAACAACAAAGAGGTCTGAACAATCACTAATGTCTAGTGTCTCTATGCTTATGTCTGGCTGTTGCATGATGCTCACAAATACATATCCTGTTAAGGTACTGTTTAGTTACAATGTATGTTCCTACAGTCAGTTATGTATTCTTCTTAATTTGGGAGAAGAATGACTTAAAGCAATGTGATGTAATTGCTAGGTTAATGCACCGGTCTGCCTGCTATCGACCCTTGTTGAGAGAATTCTGATGGTTAATGGCTCTTTGCCAGAAATGTCATTGCCATTCATGACGGCCAAACAGCAAGAGAACATTTGTTCAGAACTTCCGATTTTGCACTTGTGTAGCCTGGCATTGCTTACAGCTATCATAAAGGCCACAGGCAGGTATGACGGTGTGATATCCTTACCCTGTCCCTTCAAAAGAAAAATAGGCTAAAATGAAAAAAAAAAAAAAAATGACAAGCGGGGCTTTGTAAATTATTTGTAAACTTCTTAGAACCTTGACAGTATAGAATAGCGTGTTTGGTCTTTTATTTTAATGCCAATTATTACTGATTGCTGTTATAAATATAGCGTGTCTTCTAACATCTAAGAGCTTACCTTGCACCATTATGGTGTTTCATTCCTGCTCCCATGCATAATTTCCATGTTCTTTACGTTGGTTGATCTTGTATGTATTTATTTCTTGAAAGAATGCAGAAGTCTACTTATTGCCCATACTTGTTTTGCAGTCAACTATTACCACATGCTGCCTCTATTGTACGTATCATTACAAAGTCCTTCAAGACATGTGCGCTGCCAGAATTAAGGACTAAGGTCTATTCAGTTGCAAAGACTCTGCTCATATCCATGGGTGTTGGTACATAAAATTTCTCAATTAAGTTGTCTTTCTGCTTACATTGGTATTATATTGTTGCATAAGAGTTTGGGGATTGGAAAGTTATTCTGTTTATTATTCTCTTCATGTTCCATGCTGCTTTGTTTTTAATTGTTTTGGAGGATATATTTTACTCTCCCTAATTGTACTTTTCCACATTTCTCATCCGTTCATGGTTATCATTAACCACTTTGAATATGTTGAGGGGTTAATTTCTCCTTAAGTGGAAATGTTTTTTCTTAGAATTCCTTTTGCAATTTTCCCTTTTATTTTCTATCAAAAAGGGAAAAGAAAATATACAAGTAAAGAATGGGAGAGGGAAAGGGAGGAAAGATAAATGCATGAGGTTAAGTGTATTTAATTATAGTTCCATATATTTTCCTTTGCTCTCATCATCCTCCATCTGATTTCATATAATAGTGTTTATATTTTATTTGCCCATATAGATTGTTTCAACAACTTCATTTATAGACTGCCTTGATGGTTCTTTCCTTTTTCAGTTCCACTTTTTTTATGCCCTTCCAATTTGTTTGTTTCCCCTTCCTAGCTGTTTAATTAAGCTATATTTAATTTGGCCATAGATAATGGCTTTTACTAACTAATTATATTCAACAGGAATGGCTTTATGCCTTGCACAGGAAGTTATCAATAATGCTATTGCTGATTTGAGTACCACAGAGAATAGGAATGGAGAAACATTGAATGGTTCAAATTCAGATGTCTCTACTGCAGCACCGCTACCAGCAAATCATAGAAAAAGGAAGCATAGCAGTACAACTGGTTCTCTTCAGGAGTGTGACAAAGGTGGTGGGTTGGGAGTGAAAGTTCCGACGAACCGTCCTTTGACTCCAATATCTCTGAGGATTGCTGCACTTGAGGTATTAGAGTCCCTTATTACTGTGGTATGTATCTTTTGTGTGAAATAACCAATGTTGTTCCTTCATCAACCTCCCTACCTTTAATGGCTATTCTTGTTCATAGTTTGTGTTGTAATTATAGGGTTGGATGGAAAAGGATGAAGAATATATTTAAGTAATGAGACTGCATAATTGTGATACAAACACTGCCTGTAAATATTATTTGTACTGATATTTTTACGTAAAATACAAGTGAAATAAATAGTGTAAGCCTGGCACAATAACTCCAAATATTATAAGAATCTAACACAATAGTAATCCTAATATTCTAACAGTAAACAATGTTAGTAAATGTGAGTGCTTGCCTATTTTCTTGTGCGAAGTGTCACAATACTCACAACTGTGTAATAAATTAATAATGTCATCAACGCATCATAGTGTCTGTGTGGAGGATATGTTGAGACATTGCTATCTTGGTGAACTACAGTTTTGGGACAGTGTTTCCATAACATGATACACTTTTATTTGTCCAAACAGTCAGATCTTTTGCTTTCTTTTTAAAAAAATAGAAGAAAGAAAAATACATTTTATTGGAGAGAAATTAAGTGCCTAGAAGTTGGAGAAGGACAAGATATCCTCCAAACAAGAAACTATATACAGAAGATAGTTAGAAAAACGACAAACATGCAGTGAGCCTCCACTATAAATTGCATATCCGAGAGAGCAACTTCCTTGAAGCAGCCATAAGCAGAATATCAATGGGAAGCTGAAAATGTAACTCTATCCCTCAAAAAATAGTTTCAGGTGTTTAATATTCTTGAACCTATGTAAACTAGCATGATTCACAATATGCCACTGTTATGTGATTCTAAGGCCACCTTCATCTAGTTTACATTTACATGTGTTAAACAAAGTGACATACCAAAAATTGAAAATGAGGAAAAAGATGTTCTGTTTTAATTGGGGTAAAATATTTTTAATGCTTTTAGTAGTTCCTTGCTTTTTACCTTTGTTATAAAATTTTGTATCCCCCTCAATATTTATGTGTGAAGTTTGGGGATGAAATTCTTGCATAAAATCCATCCGTGGATTTTTGTTCATAATTTTAAGGGAACATCAAACTGACCCTTGATGGTGGAGATCAATTTTCTTCTCAATTTTAAAGGGACTGCATGAAAGTTTTAAGATCAGAACAGTGGAGATCAAAAGTTGATAGTCTTTTGATAGTCATAGCAATGGATTCTTTCAAAGAAGGATCATTTAGTGAAGAAATAAATGTGTTTCAGCAAAAGGAACCCGATGCAACTGCCACAGATTTGCAGCTTGCTGCATTGCGTGCTCTTTTGGCATCTTTTCTTTCGTTTGCTCGGTTGCAGCCCCCATATTTAGTCCAGGGTCTTGAACTTTTCCGAAGAGGTACCTCTATATCAATATGACCTTTTGTTCTAAATAAGAGATTTAATGATAGTTATTATTGTGAGTATTGTTAGTTTTCTATTATGTGAATTCTGATACTTAATTGTTACGAAGACACATAGGGTTTTATTAACTTTCAGAGTTGGTGCTGAGATTGTGGCAAAGTATCTGTTGTTTAGGGGTTGTACAATTGCAGTCAATAATTAGGAATTTATTTGTATATTTTGGATTTATTTTCACATTTTCCTAGACTTAAAGGGAAACAATTTTCTGAATTGCTCGACGAAATTGTCATCATGATCGAGTATATTTAACATGATTTACAGTTTTTAATTTCAAGAAGCTAGGAAAACAGGAAAATAATTATATACAAATCAAATACTAATTATTAACAACAAATATATAGTACAACCCCTAAATAGGAGATCCTTTCCTATAATTCCCCTCAAGTTGGAGTATATAAAAATCATACGTCCTGAACTTGTTATTGGTAAAGTGGTTACAGGGAGATCCCAAAGAAATTTTGTTAAGGCTATCTGCAAGCTGGTCACTAGAGTAAACTCATTAGTAATTTGCTTGAGAAGAACTTTTTTGTAGACAAAGTGACAATTAATTTTATATGATTCTAAATAAGACCACATTTAGACCAATATAGCAAATGTTCATCCATATTTGATATATCTGAAAGGATTTTTTTTTATAGTTCTTGTACTTGATAGCTCTAAGATATTTTAATAGTATTTGAGTATGCATGTTTCTTAAATAATATAAGTTTCCACATTTCAGTCATTTTAAGTTTCATTATTGAATATAGAATTATCGGGTTAAAAATAGCAATTTAGGTTCCTGATATGACGTGGAATAACCTTTTAAATCTTCCTTATGAAATTATATTTTAGTCTTTGCTCCCTGTTTGCTTGAACAGCATGGATATTTATGTCTCTGCAGGAAAGCATGGTCTGGAAATGGCGATGAAGGTGTTGGGCCATTGGCTAAAAATGCAAAATACACCAACATCAACATCCAAGAGAGGAGTGACGTGACCTCCACATGTGCAGATTTTGAGATGAGAATCGCTAAGGATGAAATCAGCTTCAAGTCAGATCAACCTGTGGTGCCATTTCAAGAACCCACCTCTTGCATTCCAGTCACGGACACAGGCGGTGAGATGGAACCGGCAGAGGATTGTTTCAGATAGCACTGTACCTCATATGGAATCAGGCCAAGGAAGCATAATAGTTCGTTGCAATAATAGTTCATTGCAAAGAACATCCGACTCTAATATGGCTCAGGAATTTGCATTTAAGCTAAATTATGGCCTTTCAGTGGTTGATGAAGATGCTTTTCCTGACATTGTGGATGTAGATCCTGATTCTGAATAAGGTCAACATTTTGTAATTTCTTTTTATTTTATTTCAATTTTATATGTTGATTTTTACCTTAGATTTTGTGGATGTGGATTTCAATTCCTTTCATAATAATAAAAAAATTGATTAAATCAAATATACTGTTGATGAATTTCTTAATTTCTCGACTGAAACCAGATGCAGGTCAGTTAGAAATTCTAGAATTATGATATGATTTCGTTCATAGCAAATCCTGATCATTTGCTAATGATTTCTCCAAGATATGTCAAAGATCTTACCCTCACCTCGAACTCTAGGTAAGTAAAAATGAAAAACAGCTAGTTATGCTATTTGCACACCACATACATGGTTATGTTTCTAACTTTTTGGTAGACATTGCGCTTTGTCAATAATATATGCCAAGTCGCGCTCTTCATAAAATCCTTTAAAGTGTAGAAAGAGATGATAAATTAGTTTTCGCTGTCATTTTGCTTATGCTAGGCCAGTCAATTATTCGCAACATTAAAGGATTGTTAATTACTTAGCACGTCATATATTTATTCAATCCTTATAACATCTTATATTTTACACCAGCTTATCTTTAACACCAGGTGCTTACACGATACACACCAACAGAAAGGTGATTATACATATAGCTTAAAGAAAGAAAGACAAAAAAACTCAAGCCAACTAACTGAAAGTACTCCTGAGAAGCCTTCATTCAATAAAGAACATTGTTTATATAGCTTTTCAGACCCTCCTGCCTTTATACTTCTTCTCAGCCTCCCTACTGTCGATGATTGATGCGTTTCCATAACGTCTTGTATCATCCCTGCCATCAATGTTATCCCTGTAATCAGCCTGCCTATCACCAACAAATGTGACATGTTTCTGTGATGTGGAGGAGGGTCGTGATAAAAAGTTCAAGTTTCCATACCTCCTTGTAGCATCTCCATGGTCCTTGTTTGGCTCTATTAGCACTGAGGACCTAGATTGAGGAGTACCAGTCACAATATTTTTAAGCTTTTCAGATTCCTTCGCCAGCTCCATGCCCTTGCTAAATTTGCTAGTTGGGTCATCATGCCTACGCTGGTAGTCATCATGGTTGTCATATGGCAAAGCAGTTCCACCAGCTTTGTGCCCTCCTTTGTTGCTGTGGTCATTCAACTTTGCACCTTCCTTCAACAATTCCATTGCCTTGTCAATATCATTAGTTGGCTCACTTAGTTGAGTCCCTTTTCTTGGTGATGAAGTCCAAGATGTACTAATTTTTGGCCTAGTCCAACCACCAGGGATGATTTTGTTTGGTTTTTCTGCAGGATGATGATGCCTATCATAGTTGTCATTCAGAATAGAACTGCCAGAGGGCTTGTACCCTTCTTTGTTGCGGTTGTTTCCATAGTCACCGTTGCCATTGCCACCATGGTAACCATCATAGTTGTCATTTCTAGTAGTACTTCCAAACGGCCTGTGCCCTTCTTTGTTACCATAACCACCATAGCCATTATTACCTCCATTATAACCATCATAGTTATCATTCCTAATGGGACTGCCATCTGACTTGTATCCTTCCTTGTTATTGTAGTCACCATAGCCATTAGGACTATTGTAACCATCATAGTTGTCCTTCCTAATGGTACCTCCAATCGGCTTGCGCCCTTCTTTGTTATTACCATAGTCACCATAACCATCATAGTTGTCGTTCCTAAGGGTACCTCCAATCGGCTTGTGACCCCCTTCTTTGTTGTTACCATAGTCACCATAGCCATTAGCACTATTATTATAAGTTGTTGGCTGTGGGGACTGGCGCCAATCAGTTGAAGACACTGGAGTGAACCTTGCTGGACGGCTACCTTCATTCTGCACCTTGGTAAGGAACTCGTCACCTTTATGTGGAGAGCCATAGTCATCACCTCTAGTAGGATAATCATCGCCATGAGGTGTCGTGGCAACTGGCACTATTGTTTTTTTGATAACATAACCCTCCGTGTTGCTATTGGTGTTGGGGACGAAAGGGGCAAATGGCTTAATAACAGGACCGCGTGATTCATCTTTGTAGGTGGAGGAGCTTCGGTATATGTAACCATACCCTGTCATGGCTTTTGATTCTCAAAGACACACTCCCTCTCTCCCTCTCTATGTTCTGGTTCGATAACTCTTTAAATTTAAGAGCTCCTAGAACTTCTTCTCCTTATATAGAAAAACATTATGAGTTGTCACTAGAACCAAGCCCCCCAACAACTTCCAACCAAAAAACTAAAGACGGTGCTTAAAGAGAATCATATGCTACTTACGTCACGGATATGGATTATATTCATGTTCTTATATTAACCATATATACTGTCGGTCCAAGTATAGAATCCTATTCTGTCAACATATAGGTGGGATAGAAGCGTGCGTAAATTCCAGTGCTTTTAATGACACGCCATTTTCATGTTGGAGTCCGACGTCAAGAGAACAAAGGAATATCATCAGTCAAGCTGGACTTGGAAGATGGAGATAACTTCTCTGTAATATTAATTAAACAAAATTATGCTAGTCACATCTGAAATAAACTATTGAGTAAACCTACAAACAAAGGAGAACTGATAAAATTACGACGGAGGCAGCTGCAACAAGATGAACAGTCACCTCATGAATACAAGAAAATAATAGCAGTCACAAGACTCAACCCACAAGTCACACTAACGAGCTGTCTTTGTTCTTTTTTGCATGGTGGAGAATAACCATTCTCCACAATAATTGGTGCCGACTTTTGTTCCGTGATGCACCCAAGTTAGGACTATTAGGTGACGTTTGGTTCATGGAATATTTTATTTTTAGGTAAATTATATTCCTGGGAATGAGATTCCCAGGAATGAGACACATGAGAAAATTAACAAAATGTGTTTGGTTGACATTTCACTTTCCCAGGAATAATATACCGCATTCTCAGAAATATAATTTACCTTTTCAAAAATATCTGTATAAAAGAAAAAACTTTCACACTTTTGTATATTCATACTGATTGATATTTTTACATGGTATTAAAATTCAGTCTTCTAAATATATATTTATATATTTTAGCAATATTTACTTTTGTTTCAAACAGTGATGCCTGCAGACTTTGGACAAAATTTTAGCTGGTGGTGGAGCTCCATTGCTGTCGACGATGAGGGCAGGAGGAGGTGTGGCACAGCCTCCTGGTCTCGTGGAACGGTGAGGAACTCTGATAGTGAAGGACTCGGAGGAGATACGGTGGGATAATTGAGTAATTTAGCATTTTTTCCCTCTGAAATATTTCTTTTCCACCCTCATACATGGGAATGGAATGTTTAATTTTCATTCATAAAATATATTCCCGGGTATCTTTTATTCTCGGGAATAATTTTGTATCTTTTGTACCAAACGTGGGAAAGTTTTATTCCCACCTCATATTCCCGAAAATATCAAAATATCTCTTGTACCGAACGTCACTTTAACTGTTATATTCTGCCCCACAGATAGGGATATCCATTTCTCTCGTTTCCACTGAAATCTCACTTCTTGCCGGTTTTAGAACTTTTACTCATTTCTCCTTTCAGTTTCTTTTCTCTTTCCTTTTTTGTATGGCAGGGTAGAACAATTGGAAAATTCGCTAGGGTGAAGTGTAAAGGTAGTACGGATATATTTGGATATTCAAATTATTTAAACGTTTATGTAATAAATTATTTTTTAAATAAACTAAAAATAATTTATTTTTATAATCTTTTCTGATAAATTTATGAAAATGAGCTAAAAAAAGCTTATGAAAAATTATAAACTATTTATATAAGTTTAACTCCATAACTATTCTCATAAACTCTCTATAAGTTCTTCCAAATGCATCCTAAACAGTAGACTAACAGTAGTTACCACGTAGCATACTCGCATTCCACTCCCAAGTTTTAATTTTCCAAACCCGAACAAAGGTATGCCCTGCAACACGAGAATGATGTTGAAACTGCACGTAGAATTCTAATTCAGTGCTTATCAATCAAGAAATCCTAATGTATATTAGGACGACCAACATATTAACCTCATGTTAGCGTCCGATTCCAACTCGGTTGAAACATACTGGCTACTGCGTTCCTCTCCAATCCTAAATGAAAACAATAAAAAAAATGTAACAAGCAGCAATAGATAACAACAATTATAAGAGCAGTGCCTTCCATTCTGTGTGATTCCAGTTTACAAATTCATATTTCTGGATCCTGCAAATAAACATAAAATAAAGACACAAAACGGTATGATTAACCATAATCCATAAATACACTTGTAGATAGCAAATTCAACATATAAACCACCAAGTAACTCAGGGCACGAGACTGAATACAGCTCCAAGGGTAGAGAGACGCAAGGGGAAGAATAAGCAGAAAAGAACTCAAATAGAGAGTAGGTGAGAGGAGAAATTTAGCACTACACATCAAATATCTAATTTGAACAAATGAAAATATTATTTGCAATTAATAATTAACAAAAATTTAAAATGAAAAAGGAAATAGAAGGCGTGAGGATGTGAAGATACAATTTGATAACAGAATTTCTAATTCTAGGTATTTAACGCACAGTTCAAATATACAATGTTTTCCTTGTCATCTCTAAATTTACTACCTATGTCCTGGAAAAAAACCCCATTACGCCATTATGATCCCCACTAATTCTCAACAGAGTCAATTAGAAAACCTTCAACTTGGCGCAGAACATCCATGACTACTTCATGTCCAGTGAAAGTATGCACGCCAGCCAGATAGAATTCAAAATTTATAGTGACAACTCTGTAATAAAGTGAAATCTGTCCACGGAGGTTTGTAGAATGGGCTGAATTTGGTGATCAATGAGACTCTAGAATTTACAAATCTCTTATAACGCACCGAGTCAAAGCAGGCACGCCCCCTCCCCCCCAAGAATCCATGCTCATTAGCATTTTACACATGCACTAGAAAACCTGCAAGTATTGATAACAATTTAGTCAGCAAATCTTGCTGATACAACATAAATCAAAGAAAAATTGAGCATGATCAGGAGTAGGCAAATTTATATGTAATCCATCGTAAGCCTTTAGAAGTTACTTACTTTTGATGCCAATAATCAACACTATCTACTGGCAAAACTTGAAAAATTATTTTCCTCCAAATTGAGGGAAAATTTTATTGATAAAGTTTACGTTTGTTATAACCTCAGATTTCTTTTCTCAGCAGCCCAGCTGCAAAAAACTGGCTATAAAGCATTCTGTATTTGGGGATCAACATTTGCATCGATCAAAAAAGAAATATAGAATATCATCCTACCAAACCTTCCTCCTTCGGTCCTTCCAGTTGCCAGTAGAATAAGAATTTACCCAAAAAAAATGCAGGAACAAATGCCATGAAAATATTAATATCATAGTGTAGCTGTGAAAAGCTAAGAATTGCTCAAGATGCTATCCCACCTCTGATGCAAGTGCAATATGCAGTCACCTCCCTTGAACCACTCTGTAATTGAGGACCAGGTCTTCCGTTTTCTTCCATATATAAGTTCGCACTGTGGCTAAGCTCATTTCAGGAGACAATATCTGGAAATAATCAAATCAGTTGGCTAAATGCATATTATTTCAATGAAAAAATAACATTTAATATCAGATAAATCAAAGACTATTGTAGATCAACTAAAATCCTTCCAGTTAATTTGAGTATGTTGAATATTGCTAAAATCTTTAGTTTCCTTTCAACATTAGTTTCCTAATTCCTTATTTTATAGCATATCGTACTTTAGTAGATAATGTACACAATTAGGAAGATTCTAGACATAAGGGATTTGATTCATCGAATCAAATACATAAATTGTATTCTTCATGTATGTATGTATATGAATTCTGCTTAGACCTTAGAGCCAGCGATCTCTCAAGCAATTGAGTCACTCCATTTTCAGTTCAAGTGGATCAAACAATATAAAGAAGAGTACTATGATATCAAACCAATCAGAAGACATAAGTTGATAAACTTCACTAAAACATCTGAAAAGAAGTTGGTAGAACACAATCAAAACTATAGATGAAATACAATCACTGTTATCTATTTTTAAGACTTCAATGTACGTGCTTTAAGGTTTGAGTTGCGAGCTTATAATATCTGTAAATGAATTTTCTAGTAGGGCACTGTAGTACATTAAGCATTTAAGTCTGAAAACAGAGTTCTTTCAAGTCTCGTTAGTTATCTGTTCATCTTATCACAGAGTGAAGGTAACCTAGGACATGGTGAATATAGTTTCTGCTAAAAGAAGTATTATTGTCGTTCAACTGGAGTACATTTTTGAACTGATCATTCCCAGGTATCTGTTAGGTGTAGGCCCTCATTAGGACAAGAAATAATAATGGGCCTCTGCTAGTTAGGCCTTGTTAATAAAGTAGTAAGAGTTAGTTAATTGATTAGCATTCTATAAATAGAGGTAGGGAAGGAAAAGGGAGACATTCTGTATTATCTGGAATTCGGAAGAGAAGTGAGAGGGAGTCACGAGTCTCTCGAATACCAGGGAATTCATTGTTTTTTCTTGTTAATCCGATCTGATTTTCAGAATACAGGCTAAACCACTTTTCGCTTACTGACAGATTTTGTTAATTAATTCTGCATCATGGATTATAGAAGATGATCAAAGTTGTAACTTTGCAATTATAATCCACAACATTAAAGGAAGCACAAAATTCTAAGAGAATTATATGTCTTTGATGACTTGCAGGAAACACCGCAATGGGTAAACAAAAATGGCTATCAGGACAGTAGGCCAGCTATATCAAAATAAAGCATGAACTTGCTATATCTCGGCATCTAGAAAACTACTATATACAATGTCACGAGACTGCATTAATGAGAGCATATAACTTGCCTGATTGTTGCACCATATTTCTATAGAAGGTCTAATCTTTTGCCAATCATCCCCAACTGCTTGGTGCTGTAACTGTGACCCAGCAAGTCCAGGGGGAAAATTACCATCGGCATTGACACTATCCAAAGGTTTGTGGAGCACCATCTTTTCTATAACATAATTAATAACCTAGACAAGAGATTAGAAAATAATAATAATAATGGCTCAGTTGATCATTCTGAGATGCATCATCTACCTGGGAGAAATATGCCCACAGAGCCCCTCCAAAAACAAAGCAATGAATTCCTCACTCTAATGATTTTCATGTATGTTCTTCCTCTAATCTCTTGTTTTTTCATTATTTATTTGTTGACTGCCAACACAACTGTGGTCTTCCACTCTCTTCTCAATTTATTCTAAAAATATCACATGCATTTCTTTTTCCCCCTCTTTGTACTAACACTTTTATTAGTGTTTAATATACTTTTCTATTTTTTTAATGACCAACATGCAATCCACCATTGCAGTTCTTCCGAGACTTGCCACCATACCCCATTAACAACACTGCTTCGTTTCCCCTATCAAGAACGGCACAAAATCGGAAGGAAAGAAAACTAGCATTTATTAAACTACTCATATCAGATATGTTCAACTACAGGGGAAATGTATTCCAAAAGTGGAATATAACATCCCTAAGAGAAGAAAACAATGTCCTGATTGCTAGTTTCCACAATTGGAATGAATTAACTAACAAGTTCAAAGTAATGTCTCTAATTTGATGTTAAAAGCAATTCACAGCTTCAAAGGATAAGGGGTACAGCACACTGTCCTCTTCCTACAGAAGATTTCCTTTTCATATAGAAATGAAGAGCAACTGAGAAAGCAGTGGAGCGCATTAAATTATTATTCCAATTTGTAATTTATTATGAAATATTAAAACTTACTTTATGAATTCTTAATATACGTGGAGCACTTAGCTTCCCTTGAGTGAGGATCTGAACAGTAGAACCTTCACATGGATGCAAATAGAAACTGCATCTGCAGAGGTTATCACAAAGAATCTATATTAAAGAGAACATTATATGACTGGTCCAAGACCAATGATAATCGTAAAGATTTCAAGAATTATAAAATTGCCATGACGGTCAGAAACTCAAATCCATAGGTGATGTTCCACTTGTTTTCTAAGTCTGGAAAAGTAGCAAAACAAATTCAATCTTTTCATGACAATAACCATTAAAAGTGCACAAACGTGTAAAGATGCAATGAGAAATACATATAACTAAGCAACAGCTACCACTGGATTAATAAGAAGCAAACTATTATGACTTCTTAAGAAAACCGCAAGCTGATTTCTGTTATAAACTTATAATTGCCATGTTAAGTACCAACATATTTTTTTGGATGAGTGTAAAGTACCAACATCCAACTATCAAGAGTCAAGTTCTCATTCAAAAGAACAAGGAATACAGCAACTTCAAATCATCAGAAATGCTTAAGATATGACTTCGAACTGTACGAATAATAATATTAATAATAAATTCAAGAAAAGGGCTTTGCCCTGCTCTTTGTACCAAAAAAATAAATAAATAAATAAATTCAAAAAGCTTTCCGTCAACCATGCTACACTAACAATAAACGCAAATTGCCATGACCCATGAACACGGTTTCTTCCTTGCTACAAAAAGCATGGGTTACATGCGACAATTTAAAGAGAATAAAAATGAACAAGGCAAAAGGTTACTTAGTATTTTCTCTAGGAGGTAACCGATTACTCAACACGCAGTCCAAACACCACCACGGTAAGTCTCTCTCATCCTCAGATCCATCTAAATCAGTCAGTTTTTTCCTCCACGGACCTCCATGAGTTCCCTCCGTAACAATCGATGGAGGGGAAACAACTGAGAGTTCAAACTGAGGATAAACCATAGCATCATTCTCAGATGTACCATCAACCTCTATTCTTGAATGGGTAAGACCTCTAGTAGCAATATCCTTTCCAGATAATAATTCCCCATTATCAGGAGCAGGGGTTCCCAATCTTTGCTTTCGTTTTTCCAACCAATGAGCAAAGAGCCCTTTCAGGGTTTCACGAGCCAAGTTAACCTACAAAGTAACAGGAAGGGTCATTAGCTGCTTTAATATATTTAACGAAACTAACAGGCACTGATCTGGGTAGTTGATGGTAATGTATGTTTTGAAATGAGAGAGAAACAAGAGACATATGGTTTAACCCATGTGTTTCAACCACACAGCGGAGACTCTATTATATAGATTATGAATAAATCAAAATACAATCATGATAATAATGACTAATTAAAACAAAAGAAACAAACGATATCTGATAATCCTAATAATCCTAATTACCTATAATTAGGAGATAATATACGATACTCTTAAGATATTATCAAATATTCTAACACTCTCTCTGAAGCTAAAGCTTACAAAGCTTTAAGCTTGTTACACAGAAACGATGAATTCCCCCTCAAATAAAAAAACACTGATCTCTAAGAAAATAAAGGTTGGGAAGGCAACTCGGGGATGCTGAAGAAGACGGAGATAGTTGCTGGCAAGCAATCAAGCAAAACAAAGTCCGAACTTCTCAAAAAACGCATTTGGAAGCTTCAAACAACAATTTTGGAGAACCAAAATATTTAAATTGAAACTAAGCTGGCAACTGCTTCTGGACAAAGACAATACTAGAGAATCTGGGACAAACAGCAAAGCCAGTGCATCAGGGACGAAGATGGGGCCTGTGCATCTAGGAAAACAAAGCTGAGGCCAAAGCATCTGGGACCAACAGCAAGGTCGGTGCATCAGGGACGAAGACGGGGCCAGTGCATCTGGGAAATCAAAGTTGAGGCCAGAGCATCTGGGACAAACAGTCAAGGCCAGTGTATCATGGATAGAGAGCTGAACAGTCCTGCACACGGGGGCTTTTCAAAACAGAGGACCTTTGAGGAAGGTGATAACAGATCCAGAGAGAATAGAGAACGACGATAGTCGCGCAGGAAACAGCGGCCGAAGAGGTGTCCGGATGCACTGCCACGCGCAGCTGGAAGTGGAGCGTGTGCGCTGCGCGCAGAGCGTTTGCGGCGTGTGAAGGCGCGTAAGATGGCAAATGGTGAAGCTTATTGGACGACTGGATAGATCGGAGGACAATGACTCGGATGATGTGGCTGTCGGCCGGAAAAGGGCAGCGGCCAGCAGCGGATGCCGATCGGCTGACGACGGCAGACTGGACAGAGATGAGACACCAGGCGCACACGGATTAGGGTTGCCTGTTGTTAGGCTCTGATACCATATTGAAATGAGAGAGAAACAAGAGACATGGTTTAACCCGTGTGTTTCAACTATTCAGCAGAGACTCTATTATATAGACTATGAGTAAATCAAAATACAATCATGATAATAATGACTAATTAAAACAAAAGAAACAAACGATATCTGATAATCCTAATAATCCTAATTACCTATAATTAGGAGATAATATACAATGCTCTTAAGATATTATCAAATATTCTAACAGTGTGTAAGCATTCTCAGAATGCAATTGTATGAATGAACCTCCTCCAATGTCTGAAAACTGCAGAAACACATAATAAAATGCCTCCAGAGAAAATATAACTTTAAAATAAATATACCACCATGGGAAGCATACTTTCAGATTGAGCAAGAACGAGGAGTAAAATATTAAGTCATTATGTTTCACTGACTGTAATGGATCACACATACATGAAGATTAATGATGTTAAGAATTGCATAAACTTGACATTATTAATTGTTAAAGTCAACAGTAACTTGGGGGGGGATAGGAGGAAGAACAACGTAGGCTGTTGTACAAACTGGATATTGATTGTTACAGTCAATAATAACATACCAAAACTAGGAGCAAAATCAATATGATAGAAAAAAAGTTAAGTGCATGGCAGGTAAGCAATTTATGTCAATAAATCCATTTACCTTATCATCTTCAGGCTTGCCTAAAATGTTAAGGTCTACTGAGTACATCTCTGCAGAGAAGCATTGGGGAGTGTCCAAATGTATGGACAAACTTCCAAGCCTGGTATCTACCGTGAACCATGCAGGAATGCTCACCTGAAGAAGTGCAGAGAGAAAATAACAACCACTCAGAACAAACAAACTAATATAACTAAAACAAGCATAATATAAAAATAGAAGTCATGGTGATGAATATCAGTAATCATACCATCTCAAACAGCTCTTCCTTTTTCTCCTTGAATGAAACCTAATTCGTTCACATTTAAAACATGAGCTATTTTAAACTCGCAAATAAGCCCTATAAGCTATCAGTTATAGTTGAAATTCGCAAGTGATAATCGATACAACTAAGCTCCTTCCTAACAAACAAGAATATCATTCAGGCTACTAAATCAAAGTACAACCAATTCTTCTCACCTTTCCATAATCTTCAACTACAACACCTTTAGTGATTTCCCACAACTTCACTGAACCAGAAGTATCCTAGAAAGACAAAGATTATCAACTCAACAACAGAATAGATGACAATATTAACATGTTTGTCATAATAACATGAGCAGAAAACATCAAGACTACCTTTGTCAGGACATGCCTCCTATTATTTAAAATTTCATGCTGTACAATTCCAGGGATGCCAGGAATAGTTACGATAGGTTCTTTATATACAGGAACCTGTTGATATTTGTAATTTTGGAAACAACATGAAAACTTATTAGTGCCCCAGAACAAAAAGAACCAAAAGAACATTTGTCTTTCAACAAAAACATCTTTGGCAGACAGATCCCATGAATTCATGAAATCCCCAAAAAGGAAGCTGCGGAAAGGGCTATACTTAGGTAGATAATGAAATTAGAATGTTGAACTTTTGAGAAATAAATGTAACATACAGGAGTAGATCCTTCCAGAGACACTCTTGCTCTTGAAAAGGACAAATTTCCAGCTAAAAATGAATTGCCTCTTTGGAAAATCCTTTCAGGGTTGTGTCCTTCAGCAGGCCATCTGTGAACTGAAGAGTCTGTTGATGCAACCCATACGCTATCATCATGCAAAGCCAATTGAAGAATAGGGTGTTCGCCTGTGCAAAGCAAAACACTCTCTCTCGTTTGCAAGTCTGTCAAATATAACTGGAGATAAAAGAATAGGGCATCAGTAGATGAGCTTCACAAGTTAAACAGAACAAGGAAACAACAAATAAATTCAAGTCATAATAATAATAACAACAATAATAAATCATTTTATTTTAAAGGAAGACTTCACTCACTGAAAAGTCTCTACCACCACTATAGACATGACTAAATGTTGGAGTGCTAGCAAGAGCCCAAACAGAATCTGTGTGAACTGCATAAGAATGCACACAACGTTGCTGACCTAGATCCCAAAGCCTATGAGGAAATATGGTGAGATTAGTCAACAATACAACAAACAAACATGAATGCTTATAATACCATACACGTGCACTGCCTTGTTATCGAAAAAAATATACTACCTTATCATAGAGTCCGAAGATCCTGATAAACAAAACCTGCAATTATAAATGTTAAAAGTATCTCAGCTGATGTAAAAAATATTACATAATTTGACCTAACAAAATTATGCAACGAAAAGATGCATGGCAATATGCAATGCCAAAGCAAACTAAACAGTATTTCATTCAGTATAGTATTATTGACTATTGACTATTAAATAACAATCCACTATGACAGTGCCTAAGAAAATATTATGCTATTTATGTGCATAGTTATTTATATGTTTGGTAATATATAGAAACGCCATATGAGAAAGACCAAAGCAAAAAAACATAAGCAGAATTTTGTGATAATAAAGAACTCATAATGAAAGAGAACGACAAAGCAAGTTCCTAACTCTAATGTTTGTAAACAATAACTTGTTACGAGTAAAAGAGATACTTGAAGTATGAAAGAGTGAAGGAGTCTGAGAAGTATAAATGCCAGCTAAATTTTGCAACTAAAAATTATATGTCCACCCAATGAACCTGCCAGTAGAATCTAGAAGCAGAGCCCTGATGTTATCTGTATGCCCTTTTAGCTTCAAAGTCTTTGATCCAGATCTTGGATCCCAAACACGCACAACCTGGAGAAACAATATATAAGCAAAAATAAAGCATGCTCTTAAGGTAGAGACAACATCCCACAGTCTATCTAAGTCCACCTAATATGGTTCAAAGGTAATGACAGAAGCCTGACCAAGTTAGAACATAAATGTGAACATGAGTGCCACATTGTACCTTTTCTGTGCCACCAGAGACAAGAAGTGTTCCACCTTCATTCATAGCCAAGGCATAAACAGATTCCTTATGGCCTTTGGCAGCAACTGGGATGTATCCTTGAGTTTGAGTAGTGTGCATGGATATACTGTTGCTTGAGCTGATGTTACGTAAGCTGGTTGTTGGTAGGGAGTTGCCAGAACCAGTGATACCATTTGAAGTATCATCATCCATAGCATCATTACACTTCCCAGCTAAAGCAACTGCAGCTTCAATATCCCATATAAAAACCTCCCCACCAAGGCCACCAGAGGCAATGATATTGCTCTAAAATTCATGACACTATTAAAGGATTAGAAAATGGATTTGACAAGATACAGATTTTAAGTTCGATTAAACCATCTATCAACTTCAATTTGAACACATAAAACCAAGAAAATGACCTTTTCCTGATGCACTTCATAAGAAGCATGGAAAGTTCGTAGTACATTACATTTTTTTCAGCTGCAGCAAGGCAAGTAACATAATCTGAGTGTTGGTGGAAAGTCCTAGTACAAGTTCCAGTGGACAAGGCATTCCATGTCTAGCACAAACAAACAGCAGCCCAATTAATAAAAGGGAGTAAAAATTAAATAAGTAATCCTATGGCAGATGAAGAGCATGGATTGATTAGAACAAAAACAACTAGCATTCAACAAACCTTAAGGGTTGTATCTGAAGAACAAGAAACAAGTGTACTATCACCCACGAGAACTGCATCATTAACCTGCAAAAATAAAAAAAACTTCTATATATTCAACTGTAACTTATCCTGTTATGCATGTTTCAGAAATGGTGTAGGTATCATGTTTTGTTGATATGAAGAGCTCATTATTTCCATTCCCAACTAATGTACCATGTAAACACTCACAGGGTTTTGATATTAAACAAAAAATGTATGAATTTAAGAATGATTCTAGGCTGAAGAAACTGGCAGATACATGAAGGATTAGCAAGATCTCAAGAAACTAGTAACTGGAATTTCCAGTAATATATAAGTAAACAACAAAAAGTTATTTTTTAAAGAGGAATAATTATGAATTTTAATGGGGGGGAATAAATCAAATGTCACTTAGCAAATGGAGGGGATGAAAAATTTTAAAAAATGAAAAAATAAATAAATATCAGGATTACCCAATCCACATGAGATTCAAAGGTAGCAGAGCAAGTTGCTGCATCCTCAGCTAGCGTCCACCGTTTTAGCTTGCCATCACGGCTCCCAGTGAATAGATAATCAGACCCATCAGATACTGCAGACTTAAGTACAGCCAAACAATTTATGCCTGCACAATGCTGCAGAAAAGAACCAACTTTCAAGTGAATATAGATAGACAAAGAAAATTTTCAGATTTTAAATAGTTTCTAACTAAAACCTGCAAAATTGGTGCAAAAGTAGCATATATAACATGAAATCCTTTTGAAGCAAAATACGAAGTACCCAGCCAGAAGGAGTCAGGTACTATAGTGTACAACAAACTATTCATAAAGCTTTGATTGATAATAAGGTAAAATAATCGGTATATATTAAAAATATGGGGAAACTTTGCAATCCACCAAAGAATCTAATATTGAAAGATAGAGAATAATCACTTCAAAAATATTTTCATTCAACTAAGTGAAAATTAACAAAATTATTAACTTTAAGAATGACACAATCGATCTTGTCTGGTTGACAGGTTTATAGGCAAATGACAAAGAAAATGTTTGTTGGGATAAAGATGCAAATTATAAGAAACAAACATGAAACTTGACCATTTTCCTCGAACAAATGGAAGAAAGAAATAAGAGTTTAATTTTGATACATTATCCGTGAAAAATTTTTACACTACCAATCAATCACAAATCATCCTGTGTGTGACTTTTAACGTATTTATTATAAAAGTCAAATATTTTTAATGATTTGGCAATCCATGATCGGTTGACACTGACAGTGTAAAAATATTTACACTGACAATGTGCATAACAATTAAATCTAAGAAATAATGGGTTCACCTTTGTGTCATCAGAGTCATTCAATACATATGTTAGTCTTTTCTCCTTACGAGGGCGATTTGAATTGTTTGTGTTCCCCGAACTACCCACGCGGTGCATTGCCGAAACTATGACAGTACATAAATGATAAATCACAAAGCATAAATAGCATATCCAGGAATGAATAAGAGAAAATGCAAAGGTGCTATACTCAATTAAATGGTTAGCTGCAACCATACATGAGTCACGTGGCATAAAAAATGTACAATTTATATTTAAAAGTGATTAGCAAGATGCAAAGGTGGTAATGCCAGTTGAATAATTTGCTGCAGTTAACACGTGTTAAAGAAGGGAATTGAGTTCTACCACCACCTTATTGTAAAAGTTAGTTTTTTGGAGAATCAAGGATCAATTTGTATGTTTCAATCTAATAATTCACACACTGAATTTACAATAAATGGAAACAACCCAACTCACTCTGCCGATATGAGTGCTTCAAAATTTATCCCAGTTACCAAAAGACAAAAAGTACAGTGATGGACCCAGAAAACTTTAATAGTGGGGGGCAAATCAAAGAAAATATTTACACATTTTTATAACGATAAAATTTATATTTACACATAAAAATAATTAATGATTAATTGATATTTTTCTTGCATATTATCATGTTTTGATAACAAAAAGTAACTTATTATCAAATACGTATCTCTACAGATTTAGTGAAACCAAAGTAGCAAATCAACTATTTGTTGCAAGTGATAGCATGTGCAAAGATATATTTTTAACTTGTAAAGTTATAGAAACACAAATGATAATGGTTGTTGAGATCCCACGTCGACTAAAGATATCGCCACAGTAGTCCTTATAAGGCTTGTGCAATCCTCACCTCTTAAGCTAGCTTTTTGGGATTGAGTTAGGCGTAAACCCCAAATTCTAAGCAACGTTATCGATGGCAGATGGCGGTCCATGGCGGAAAGCCAAAAATCCGCCATACAAATGGCGGATGGCGATACGGCCATATGGCAGATGCCATGGCGGACAACATAAAAAATATTATAAATATATATATAAATAACAAAAAAATGCAGAAAAAATATAAAATATAAAATCCAAAACAAGCCACAACATATGTCAAGAACAATAACTAATTTGGCTTGGAGAAGAAAGAAAAAGAGAGGTGCTGGACACTACTTGTATTGGCTTGGATACAGCTGGATGAGAGCTGAGTCATTATATGCATTTTTTCAAATTTTAAAATAATTTTGACTTTTCTAAACCCTTGCACTGCCAAATACTCTTTCTTCCTGACATTTTGTTTTCTAAATAGTAAACACTTACACTCCACCGCCAAATACTCTTTCTTTCTTCCTGACCTTTTGATTTCTACTCGACGCCGTCCTGCCCTACGCTCATCGCCGTCATCGTCATCCTGCTCTGTGTTCACCGTCCTGCTTTGCGTTCGTCACCGTTCTGCTCTGCGAGTCTGCGTTATCGTCGTCGCGTTTCTGGTTCTACTTCACATTCATCATCGTCCTACTTCTTGTTCATCTCCGGCAGTTCTGGTTCGAGTATCTCTGGGCTCTACATTCACCATTCGAAGCTCTGCGTCCACCAAAAGCTTTAGGGTTTCTAACCCAAATGGGCCTCGAATCGGGTCAAGTCGCGCACCCAGACCCGCGCAAACCCAAAAAAATCCAACTCCACCGCCTTTTCGCCATTTCCGTTTTTCCGCCATGAACCGCCATCGCTATTCGGTTGCCATACCCCGCCAAGCGAAAACCGCCACGACACGCCACGCCTTCCCTGTGGCGGTTTGTCCAATTTCGGCCACCGATTTCCGCCATGGCTGCGCCATAAACGCTATTCGACAACACTGATTCTAAGATGGTATTAGAGCCTATTCTAGAGTTATTGGGTCAGTTATTCCACCCACATTTGTCCACGCTCCACGTGAGGGGTTGTGTTAAGATCTCATATCGACTAGAAATATGGCCAAATAGTCCTTATAAGGCTTGGACAATCCTCACATCTTAAGCTAGCTTTTTGGGGTTGAGTTAGGTCTAAAGTCCAAATTCTAAGAATGGCTATATAGTAATAATTTTTTTAACTTATGGGGGCATGAGTGCCCACAAACTATAACATAGGTCTGTCCCTGAAGAACTATATCTGCACTTATTAAAGCCAACAACATAACTGATCAGTTAACAATTCGTTCGTTAATCCAGTAGCTCATCAGAAAAATGGTTCCAATAAAAAAAATTCCACTATGGGGCATTTGCAACTGTGTTAAGAAAAGCAAACTTAGGCTGATGTAGTTTTTGACCATCCATCTCATAAAGACGGTTCAATGTATAGAAGGACTCTCAAGTCTCACGGACACCATTGCTAAGATGTACAACCACTTCCACAAAATTGCCAACTATAACATAACCCTGGAGTTCTAACATTAAATAAATCTAGAACATCTAATTCTTTGCAAAGATAGCAATAATCCAAAGTATTCCAAAAGCAAATAACAGAAATTAGTATTGAGCTAAGTTGCAAATGTAGTAATTTTTAGTAGCCTATACAATGCGAAATAACGAAATATATTACTAAAGAACACCGCAAAACTGAGCCCAGTAAAACCAATATTTTCACCAAACCACAAGAATCATGACTAATGCAACCGCAAATGAGACAGTGATATTATGTACATGACATATAACATGAAAACCCAAAATAATAATTTTTCCAAAGGCCTAAACTAGGTCATGGAAGCTTTTCCCCAATCTATGTCCTGTCCTAGTGTCCTTTTCCCAACACAATTTCCTTCAGCCAATCACTGCTCACTTTATGGACAAATGCTTTCTCCCATCCTATCCTAAGAGATTAACCTTAGTCTTCTCATTATCTCAACTAACAATGTATAAAAACTACGAAAGACCAGTCTATAACAACACATTTTGTTTCTTGCAATCACACTCTGATAACCTTTGCATCCAACCAGCCTAACTTCAAACTCATTCACCAGCCAAAGCATAAATATAATATCGAATTCATAAAGAACTTAAAAACATAGTTACATAATCAATCACGGAAGACAAACATAGAAGAGAAAACAGATTGAGTCAGCTGAAGCTATCGAATAGACAAAATCATTCCCGATAGACAAAGAAATTAAATTAAAAAATTAAAAAATTAAAAAAGCTTAAACCGTTAACGCAAATTAACTAACCCGATCATGGCTAGGCGTTTGAAAGCGATGTGAGCTAAAAGTAACTTATCGCGAGATGCATAAAATTTTGAATAATTGATACGAATAAGAATAAATATATAATCGAAATGAGAAAAATGGAAGAGTGGAAGAAAAAATTGAAGTACGAACCTCGATCAGTGACAAATGCGTTTGACTTGTTTTCCGCTGGTTTGTTTCTACTGCGGAAGCTCCAATTTTAGTGAGAGAAGAGGAGTGAACAACATCAACAATCAACATGGATGTTAATGGGCTTTGCTTCGATTTTATTGTGGCAGGTCATTTGACTCGGTTTCTGTTATTTCACTTAGGGCAATATCGTCTTTACATATCCACGATAAAACTGTAGATGGGTAAATGATAGGATTGTTGGGGGATCCGTTTCGATCACTTACGAGCCAAAAAGTCATTCCAATCTAAAATTATAAACAAGTTGTCATTTGATTTATATTGGATTGATTCTTATATTAAATTTGAACCAATTCAATCTAATTAAAAGTGATTTAGATTAGATTGAATGATTTAGTTTTTATCAGTACAATCAATAAAAGGAAAGATTAAATAACATCAAGAGATATATATATATATATATATATAATACTAAAAAATAAAACATTATGAATTAATAATTATCAATTTATGTTTAGACCGTTAAAAATATATTAAAATATCTTTTTGGTGTTTTAACTTATTTTTTAGTTTTGTCAAAAAAAAAACTTATGTTTTAGTTTTAATTTGGTCCTTTAACTTTTAAAAGTTTTAATTTGGTCTTTCAACTTGTCTCGGTAAACACAAGTTAGTTCTTTCCGTCAATGCATAAGCAAAAGTGATGGAAGTGTCCTATGTGGAAGTGACGTTTCAGTTAATTCCGTTTCAAATTGGTCCCTTAACTTTTAAATGAGTTTTAAATTGGTCCATTAACTTTTAAATGAGTTTCAAATTGGTCCTTTAAATTATTAACAAATTTCAAATTTGTCCCTTAACATATTTCACTTCCGTCACTTTTTTTTATGTCATTGACAAAAAGGACTAACTTGTGTTAATAGAGACAAGTTAAAAGACCAAAATGAAACTTTTAAAAGTTAAGTAAGCAAAATTCAAACTAAAAAATAAGTTAAGGGACCAAAAATATACTTTAGCTTTAAAAATAGTTAAATTACATCACATCAAACAAATAAGTATTATTAGGACAATCCGTAATGCTAGGGTAATCCAACGTTATGTAGGTAATCTGTAATACACTAATAGTCTAATATGGGCATCACATACTAATAATAAAATAAATAAATATTAAATTTTAATTTATATATACGATTCGATTTGGTTCAATTTCAAAAATAGAATCCGAAAATCGATATGATCCAATCAGTTTTCATAACAAAAGTATCAAAAAAATCCAATAAAGATCGATTTTGCTTATTTTCGGGTTTTTTATTGGTCATCGAATTTTCTTTGGATTGGTTTAGATTTGAACACCTCTATTAAATCGAGGAGGATCGCCATCTGTTTTATTTACCCTCAGCCTCAGTATTTACAAGGATGACAATCGATAGGATCTGAGTAGAGTACTATAGTATTTGTCCTCATACCTGCATTTTAAAAAAATACTCGTACTTATATCCATACTCACATGGGCAACAACTTTAATCATCATACCCTTACAATGGAATAAAGAAAATAAAGGATAATTATTATAAAATAAATATTTTTATTGGATTAGTATTGATTTATAATAAAATTTATTTACTAATCCAAAAATGTTTAATCTAAACTACCTAAAAAAAACACATTAAAAAGAAAATATTTTCAGTGAATAACAATATTTAAATTTTAAAAAGTGTTATATGTGATTTCATTCATTATTAAAAATGGTGAAAAGTGAGCGAACTAAAAATACAACAATATCAGCTTTAAAGTGAAAATGGCTTGTATAGAGAGAAAAAAAACAACACAACTTAATAAAAAACGTAAATGCTAATTGGGGCTCTAAGAGTGTACTATAATCGATTGAACATTCCAAGTTGTACTTTTTCAGTAACATTATCTATTTTTGGATTTCTAAACCCGCATCATAAGGACACTTATTAGTTCTTATTAAAAAAAAAAAAGACACTTATTAATAATACCCAAAACAAAAATACCCACCTAAAATTCTCGTTTTTTTAATAAGGGTCTTATTTATTAATACCCTTAGAATATTGCTTGAACAATTAATAAGAAATAAATTTTCATTGAGAAAAATTAATATCACTTCTCAAAATATTAAACGTACCTCTTCTCAATAAAAACTTGTCATTTTAATTTTCTTAATCATTGTCGTTAGTGCATTGGTTAATATTTATCTTTTGTATTTTACACTGTAATGTTGTCCAAAACTCCAAATCATGGAAATAAAACATACTAGATCACTACAACAAAATGTATTTTTAGTGACAATTATTATGACCTTTAGCGGCAATAATAATGGTCACCAAAATCATTACCGGCAATTATTAATTAGTCGGCGTATCCAGTGTCGCTAAAAGTTTTCCCGACAATTATAGGAAATGCTGGTAAAGACCCAAATAATTGCCGCTAAAAGTCAAAAGTTATAACGGCAATTATCATGACCTTTAGCGACAATTTTAATGATCACTAAATATGATTTTAGAACTGTCTTCTAAGCTCATTTATCACCTTTTTTATTGCCGCTAAAAGTTCTACCTGACTTTTCTCAACAATTACTATATATCGCTAGTAAATATTACGATTATTTGTCACTCAAATTATGCTTGACTTGATTAAGAAAAAGTTTTAGCGGCAATAATCTTTATTCCTAAAAAACTTAAATAATAATATACAAGCATTTCATTATATAAAAACAAAATATATTTCATTAAATCCATAACCAAAAATAACAACTATCAATTTGAATCAAAAAAGTAATGTCATTTTAAGTCTAACAACTAGTATAATAACATAGTCACGATACAAAGCAATAGGCAATTCATAATTTCTACAACTCTTAATCGTAATGAAATCTTCCGCAGCCAAATTTCTGAAAATCATAATGTGACCTGGAATGATAAAATAAAACAAATGTCAGTTAAATATAGTTTATCAATGTAAATTAGAAAATAACAACAAATATCCTGCTACATAACATAACCAAATGTGACTGTCATCAAATAGCATGCAATAGAAATAAGCAAACTCCTTGACCTGAAGAATATGAAACAATCAATATAAATTGGTCACTGGACAAATTTGCTTAGCTTTCCTCACTAAACAACTTATAGATAAAAATTCAGAACATTTTAAATCAATAGCTTCATATAAGTAATCCTATTTAATCAAACCATTTATAAGCAGCAAGATAAAAAGAAATATCTTAGCAAAACTAATCAACACTCTAAATATTTTGGAGAAAACACTTTCATTATTCCCATGTTTGGTGTAACATAAAAGACCATATTTTCAGGAAGCTATTTTCTACTATGTTTATCAGGAAGCTATTTTCTACTGACAAATTTTTTAACTATGAAGTTATTTTCTGCAAAAACAAACAAAAAATGATCATTAAAAACATTTTTTGGGGAAATATCCCCACTTGATAAAAGCTTTACATCATCAAGTTATTTTCAATAAAAATAAAAATGGATATAGAAATATGCACATGATAAAAGTACACATACACGACTTGAATCAGTATCTTCAAAGTGGCACATACCACCATATGACTAAATTTCCCTGAAACTATACATTTGCATACACATTCCGTAACGTCTTCTCATTCAAGCCTTAAGTTTACTTAGAACATAATCAACTATCGATCCTTCAAAAAACAAAACAATTCAAGGATAGACAACACTAAGATTTTTTGGAATGACATCTATTGAGGATTAAGGAAAAAGATATAAGATGTGTTAACGAAACAAAGATATGAATGCAGTATAAAGTCTCGGTTAGAACATAGTGCTGAATAAAGGCTATTCATTGCAACATGGGGTGATTGTTTTAATTAAATTTTTTTTCCAAAACAATAGAAAATTCAGAACCATCAGATCTGCATCCACCTCACCAGTCACGTCGTCTAACCCCGAACAGAATGGGCCACCACCAAGATATGCTTGAAGGACTAGCCTTAGCACATTAAGAAATTGCTGTTGTGGGATCAGATATGCAGCTTGATCCATTAACTTTGTATACATTAATTGGAATTCTGAAAGACACCATGTTTACAACTTGACTAGAAATTAAAAAGACAAACCTCTACTCCTCTATATGGACACAATGCTAAACCTCTATCATTTCTCTGTCAAATATCAATGTTCAAAAAAAGCAGTAAAAGTCCTTATGCTTGTGAACAAATAAGTAAAAGATAAAACCTTGATCAAAGAAGTAACACTATATATTACCTGCACAGTGCACATCCACCATACAGATGAATAAAATCTGCAGTAGTTAAAATTTGATAAGGACATAGTTAACATACAGATGAATAAAATTGATTAAGTATATTGAATTGCAAGTTCAATAACTGGGACCAGAATAAAATAGGAAAAGGAAGAGAAAAGCATCAGCTATTGGGATCATAATAGAACCCGTTGATAGAGTCATCACTGCAAGAGAAACGTAGTAAAAGCCAACTACATAGTTAACCCACAGACATTTCAAATATTGACCAAGTATTGTTCCTTTCATCTCTGCAACAAATAATGTAATGCAATAGTCAAAATTTTCATTTCAGATAGAATAAATTTTCCATTTTCATTTTCTATATAGTGAAAATCAATTTACCATGATGTAAGGATAGTTGCTTAGGTCCAAAGACTTGCCACCATCAACCTCGACTTGGGCCTGCAAATTTAAATTTCATTAGATACAGTACCTATCATGTATCTTAGACATGGAAACAAAGTGTAGGTGATTACCAAGAAGGGGGGAAGATGGAAACTCATTCCAGTACCTATGCTATCTAATTTTTTCTTGCTTTGGTCTCATATTCTAATCAGCCGAAGAGCATTTTATTAGTTATAGTTTTGACAATAAACTTTAAAAAATTATTCAGTATAATAAATAATTAATAACTAATAAAAAATATTAATCAATTTGAGTATTGAATCAAAAATAGGTACACATTTTGAAAATGGTATGGATATCATTATGGTGAAATTAGCTGTAGATAGCATATTATCACTTACTGGGAAAATGAAAAAAAATTAGGCAAAAGAGAAATGAGAATAGAAAGAAAAATATACTAACAACAAATTTGTTCCCTTTCTTCTCTTCATCCAGTAGATCTTTAAGAGGAAAATAGGCAGCCTTCTTGTAGAGATCAAAGTCTATGTTGTCTTCAACCAAACACAAAAAGAAAACAAATTAAAAGAAAACAAATTTGCAGCATAGGTACCTAATTTGAAGAAAACATATAATTTGCAGCATAGGTACCTGCTAGTACCAAGAAAAATAGTTCAGAATACACTTCAATTTGAGTTCTAAACATACTTTGCCATATTGGAATTAAAATGACTGAGGTAAGAAACATACACATTGCTGCCATCAAGATTCAGTCAGGTACATTACCTGACTATGAAAAAAGCAATGGAAAATTATTTACTATTTCAAAATTTGAACTTTGAGGCAATCAAAGGGGACATTTTTTAAAGAGTATATTTCTACATACATGGCTCTGTTTAAAACAACTTGTAAGAAAATATAAAATTAATACCACCTTCAACCCTCTTTTATGATAGTTGAGAAAGAGAGAAGGTAAACTACTTATAGTTCAATGCAGTATATTTTAACACTTACACAAATCTCAGATGCCCCACACTTAAAGTTGCTGGAATTTCCCCAACCAACTTGTTAAAGCTGACATCCCTACAAAAGTTGAAGAAATAGTAAAAATTTCCATTATTCAAAAGTCTGGATTCTGAACTAGAGTTATCTGAACATACAACCTTTTTTTTTTTTTTTTTACTGAATTAGCATTATTCAGTCATCATTAATCTACATTATGTAATTTTCTCTTGGAAACAAATTTTGATTAAATAAATATTCTGATTCTAACAGGCTTGTTTTCAAAGCTTTTTTGTCAATTTCGGCTCATGCATTTATAATTAAAGGTGTTACTATAGTTTCTTTGTGTCTTTAGTAGGATTGATGATTGTCCTATTTTGCACTCTCTTGCCTCAGTGGTTTCTTCTTTCAAATAAAAAGTAAACGTTTTGCCAACTTAGTCAAGTAGGCTTTGATATCATATCAAGCACCTAAGGCATTAAGTTATAACTATTAGTGATATGATTCGATAGAGACTATTACCTTACAATTTTGTATACTATTATATCTATGGGGATAAACAATTTTTGGTGTTAACTACACAATTTAAAACACCTAAAACCAGATTCATTAGATGATGCAGATGGAAAGTCTAAACAGAATCAAGTGACTAACTAAAACCATAAATAGCAAGAGGTTGTTCCAATTAAAACCAGTGAATTAGTATATCAAACCATAATTAGTATCAACGTAAATGAAACCATCGATTTGGTATATTAGACCAAAGAATTTTGATGCAAAACAGAATAAGGATTAAAGGAAGAGTGGCATTAACATAATCGAATGACAAATATAGAGGAGAACAAAATTGAACCGCAACTCAAACAAAATCAAAATCAAAAATAAAAAAACAAATCATAAATCAAAACAAATTTCAAAATCCGTTGGAATGAAGAAAGTGAAAATTATTAGTTACCCGATCCAGCGAGAAGGCGAGAAACCCAATCTGGTGAAGTAAGGCTTCGGTGATGGAGAGTTTGTTTTGGTTAACGACTTTTAAGTGGTTCGAAGAACAAATCAAAACCCTAGGTGAGTGAGAATTAGGGAATTTGGGGAAGTTTTGATATGAGTGAGGGTTGATTTGAGGAGAGTTGGTGAATCCCGATAAGAAGAAAACCATAACTCCATCAAATCACCAAAGCTTCTATGACGCTACGATGCTGTTAATTTTGACGCAGTGGAAGAAATTTGGGTGGGAGAGTGAGAACTGAGAAGATGGGAAGAAAGAAACAGAGAGAGAACAAAGAGAATAGGTGAGTGACGAGGGAAAATAAAAATTAGGAGGGAAAGAAATTAGTGAAAGTGGGAGGAACTTACTGTAACTGTCGATATAAGATAGTTTATTATTGGCTAATGTTTACTAGTCACAAAAATTTAAATTTGGTGAATAAATTACTGGCAATACCTTTATAGCCGCTAAATAAGTGTCGTTAAAAGTGCAATTTGGTGTAGTGGATCTCTTGCATGAAAATAACAAAAAAGTCAATCACGAGTATATTACTTTCTCTAAATTAATTAGTTTCCTAAAATATGGTTATAAAACTTGAACCAAACACAAACACATTTCATTTTTACTTTTACATTCTCAACAATAATTTAGGAAGAATTGAAATAAAGACCTTTGAAAGGATTACGTTAATTCAAATTTTTATCGTCCTCAAACTTAATTACTTATATCAGTACTTGATATGTCCTAAAATGATTTAGATTTAATTTTTCTTTCTCTGATATTTTTCAACAAATAATTTATATTTTTAAAACTGTTATATGAGATGTCATTTATTATTAAAAAAAATATGAAATGTGAGTGAACTGAAAATATAACAATATCAATTTTCATGTGAAGTTGACTTGTATAGGGAGAAAAAACAGCACTTAATAAATTTTTAAAAAAATTTGAGTCATCACGGCTTAAAAAATGAAGTAAGGCATCATTTGAAGGTGTTAATTTGTTGGTTAAAGTGGGCATAACTATTAGAAAGCGATATGGAGCCTCTCGTGTAACTCTCTTTCAACCCTTCCTTTAGTCTCTTTATCTCTCTCTTAATTTTATTTTCTCTTTCATTATTTGTCCATCCTTTTATATTATCTCTATGCTCCCACTTTTAGTTTTTTTTTTTCCATTTTAGAGATGGGATGGCTAGAGAGGATGACAACGGGACGAGACGGACACCTGTCGGATAAAATCCCGCTCGCACCCATCTCATACCTGCACAGGTACCCGTTAAGCAGGTTCTTAACGGTAATACGGATATTCACATATATCCATGAATATTTATTAAAAAAGTAAATGTGTATTTCTATAAAAAAAAAAATTATTTTTTCACACACAAAAAAAAAAAAATAATAAACAGGCACATTCATATCTTCCAATATTAATGCAAGACAAAAGAAGCTATAATATTCATATTTAATCACACTTCAGGAACTTACCCAATGTCATGTGAACACTTCTATGAATTCAACATTGAGTAAATATCCAATTTGATCCCTGAAATTATAGGGTCGTATCAACTTAGTCTCCCATATTATCAATATTCCAAAATGATCTTTGGAATTTAAAAATGTAGCAAATGCATCCCTGACATTATTTTAGTTTCAAATGCATCTCTAACATTACCAACTTAATGTCATTATATTCCATGCAAAAATGAACGGAGGGACAAACCTGATTAACATTTTGCAATTCCAAGGATCATTTAATTTGGGGGACTAAGTTGATACGATCCTACAATTTCAGGGACCAAATTGAGTATTTACTCATTCAACATTTAACAAAAGAAGCTATAACAATATTTAATCACCCACTCTCCTCGCATTCTCAGTTATGGCAACCAAAACAAAAACATCACATATTGGTTACAAACTCTTCTGACCTAGTCTCTAAGGGTCCAGCCCAAATCACAAAAAGTATTTGGGGTATACAAAAATGTTCCTGGTGGCTGGTCATGTTGAACTTCACCTTCACGTTCCAAGTAGTTGGTTTTGTGTCTCTAGTTAGACGGCTCATGACCCATCACGACACAAAGTGGGGATCCCTCGATATTAGGCTCAACGGAGGGGGATCTCCGATCCTACGTATTTCCAAAGGGCAAATCAGAATCCATGTAGTTCTCTTTGAGAGAGAGAGGTGAGAACATATGATGAAGGTGTCCAGTTCTCGCTTGGAGCTGGCCCTCATATGTCATTACTCACGGGAGTGAGTCCCTAATGTTTTAGAGGAGCTATAGGGGAGGAAGAGAGTAGATGTTGGGTTTGAAGTGACCTTAGGATTCCGCTCCCTCACTTCAATACTCCAAGGTCCTTTTTATAGGGAAAGTGAGTGGGCCTATGGGTCCCCTAGGAAATAACTGGAACACAAACATACACATATATAAAAACTAGAAAGACGGAGGGAGTAACAGCAAAAGATATACAATCACACCCCCTCCTCTAAAAAATGGAAAGATAAATGCAGGCTCGTTAGAAGGCAACCAAAGGAATTAAAAATAATGCACGCAAGATAGGCTAGTCTGTAGGGTAAAGGAGCATCCAATCCTATGTAATGTCAATATGGTCTTCCCTTGTAATTCTGGTTCTAAGCTCACTCAGTAGGTCCATTGCTTGAAGGTTTAATTTATTTCATTACGAGGTAAACCTATAGAATAACAAGTGCCTCTAGCATGCCTACCCAAAAAAAAAAAAAAGTGCCTCTAGCAACCACAAATTGGCCTCACCTTTGACATGGAAAGGAAGGCTAATAAGTGGTGACACTGACCAAGGACATACACAGCAATAGGGAAACAAGTAACGTATGAAGTGTTTGAAAAAGTGAGTTGCTTTCCAGGATTATTCCTACTGACTATGAAGATTATGATGAGGGGTCCTTACCCAAGCAAAACACTAGGGTTATTACTTGCATCAAATACTGGCATGAATTAACAAGAATTCTAAAGGTGTTCCATACATACACTAATATAAGGGTATTTAAATAATTTCACTAGTGAATATGGGTACCCGGAGACATGGGTATCTCAATACTCGTCCTCACCCCATTAACTAACAATTAATAAGTGGGTATAGAAAAATCCGTTTATTTTATTTGTGGGTACCCGTTAAGATACTCGCCCTGTATCCACAACGGATTTTATCTGCAAATACATAACATTTGTCAGTCATAGATCCAAGTTGATTAGAGAGTGAGAGTTTTATGTGTTTTTTTTTTTTTATTTTTACATGTCCAAAACATGGAAATAGCACATGCTCAATCTCTTACATGAAAATAAAAGTAGGTCAAATCATGAGTATATTACTTTCTTTAAAATAATTTTTTTCCAAAAATGTCATTTTAAAACTTGAACAAAATATCAACACATTTCATTTTTACTTTTACTTTCTGAAAAACAATTTAGGGAATTATGAAATAAATGCCTTAATTAATTATATCAGCACTTGATATGTCCTTAAAGGATTTAGATTTAATCTTTTACCCATAATATTGTTTTGGGTTCAAGATGAGACTCATAGGAAACCTTACATAGAGGAGTACGAGTGAAAGGGAAAGAGACAAAGCACATTGCGAGGGTTTGAACTCCTCCACTCACATGTATTTCCTAGTTTGCTAACTAATGTTTTCCGGAAAATTAGTTAAAATAAAAAATGTTACCTAAAATAAATAATTAATAGTTTAGGATTTTTAAAAAATCAAATATTATTTTGTACTATGATTTTTTTGGATCACCACATTAATAATTGGACTAAAAAGAGTATGCGATATTTCACTCATTCCTTCCTCTTGGTACAAATCTTAATTTAAAGATAAATGATCAAAACGAATTCTGAAAATAAAATAAAAGATCAAAAAAATATTTTACCCTTTTTTAATATAATGGACTCCACATGAAATTCATACAATGACAATGAGTGTGTTAGAGAGATTGTTAAAAAGAGAGTGTTGATAGCACTCATCTATAGCTCATTGTCATTGAGTAATGTTAGACGTGCAAATCTTTTATACAATTTAGTGTCTGTTTGGATCAGCTACGAAAATTTAATTATTTCAATAATCGATTATAATAGAATCAGTTTTATGTTTGGATGTGTTCGTTGAAAAATGATTATAAGATAATCTAATTTATTTGGATTGTGTAAAAAAATCACTTATCTATATTAAATTACTAAAAAGGGTATGAAGTTATTTCTATAATTTAATAATATTTGTTTGGTAGTTGGTTTTACATGGGTGAAATGGGAAGAATGTTGTTAATTTCAAAATAATCTAACAACTTTTTAAATAAGCTTCAAACTTCTAGCTTATCTAAAAACAATTTTTTTCTAAAAAGAACAATTATTTTGAAATTTAATCAGTTTACCAAAATATACTGGAAAACAGTTGTTTAGGTAAGATTAACCAAACACCCTATATTAGTTAGAATTTCCCGAGCTTTACGGTGATTAGTTACATGATTTTAAATACTGGATACCACTCTTCTGTCTAATAATGCGATAATAGTGTTACTTAACTCATTTTGGACAATAATCCTTGCAAGAAAATTTACTTTCGTAATTCATTCTTGTTCCTATATGGGCTGAGATATCCTCGGTCCGACTCTTAAGCAAACCGTCCTCAAGTAAAGCTAAGCAAGTCGACCGAGCCGCATTCACTGGACCAATCCATTAAGACCCCTGGAAGACACTCTAACCCCAATCCGAAGAATCCTCGGAAAGAATATTCCTATCACAATTGGAAGGATCTCATAACGCTCGGGTATTGAATGCGTTTTGCACTCAACGTGGAGGAAAACTCGCCCAAGCAATAAAGGCACATCAAAAGCCACAGATATCAAGCATCTCCGCCATCAAGAGTCATTAGTAGGGTAATCACGTGGTTGGCCTATAAATAGGACGGCCACAAACCTTTGTAACCATCTTCTTATTCTTATTAGAAACATTGGTTCGAGTAAGAGACTCTAGTCTTGCTCGGATTCTTGATATATATAAGAACAATTGGCACCCACCGTGGGGTCCGATAAAATTTTCCCTAGCTGCCCCTTCTACCATCGTTCTCCCTCAAGCGAACCCCGAACACCAGACTCCACAAGCCTTTTTGCGCCTCTTAGCGCCGACGTCATCCTTCTCAGGATTTGACCATAGCCACTTTCGAGCTGCACCACCGCCTAACCACGAATCGCACACAGCTGCCTCACGCCAGAACCACAGCAAGCTAGGAACGATATGGGTATCGGGAAGATCGAGGGGAAACTATCTTCGCTCAGACTTATGAATATCTTGCCCGATCTGTTTCCATTCGTGACTGAGGAGATGCTCAGGTGATATTGCTCTATTCCTTCCTATCTCAACTTGTGTCATTCTCATTAGCTGATCTTCCATTCCAAAAATGCAACAAATTAAAGGATAAATCTTATTCAATTATAATTTATACCAGATACCAACACGGTTCTTATTCGACCTGTTTATGACATATAAGTAAAAAATTTAGAACGGCGCATGTAGCTTTCGAAGTATACACTCAGATAAATGTTTTCAAGTATCTCAGCGTCCTGGTCGAATTTAATTTTTGGGATGGATGCCTTCGATACTCTTTATTTGCTTTACAAAAGGCATGGACTGCTTTAGAACTAAATGACATTTAATTTGGATTCGAATTGTGACTTGCTTGATTGATTCGAATATAAGCCTTTATTGAGTTGCATGGGTGTACTAGTATTGGTATTGATATCGTATCAAAGCAAGCTTTTTCAATAGAATAAACTAGAAGAGTCTTTCAAAAGAGAAAGAAAAGGATATCAATTGATGTTTTTTGGATATATACCTGATGCAAACAATGCAAAACAAATTATACACATTTGATGTAATCATTCTGTTTCATTTGAAGAAGTTGCTTTTTGGACATTTAATGTAATCATTTGATGCAAAACAATGGATAAATTCGAGTTGCAGTTGCATGTTCATTCTGTTTCAACTAAAGTTGAAAGGTATTTTCACTCTGGCTGTTGTTATTATTATGAAGTCCAAGGAAAACCAACTGAGATTTTCCGTAGGAGAGAACTTGAATCTATATTATTGTTGAACATGATAAGTGTACACCTTAACAGTCAGTTTATGTGTTACTTATTAGTAGTACCACACATATCTGGTTATGTAATGTACCCATTCTACTATATATCATGCATGAAAATTACATGTGATTTAAGAGAGAAAACAAGGGAAACGTATGTCAATAATTGTTACACCTGGAACCATATTTGGTTCAAATGTCCTATGGGAAAGAACGTCCATGAACTGTTGCATAAAGTCAGATGAGGATGCCAAGCGTGTCAAGATGATGAACTGCAAACTGAAGACTAAGAATCATATCTATCAAAGGACACCAAGTGCTTGGCAAAATGGCCATGTGATATTATTATTTATTTATGTGTGGTTTGCTGCAACGTGGACCATTTTGCACATTAAAGTGTTCATTATAGATAAGCTGCATCGATGCTATAAACTTGTCATGCACACCACAATTAGACCAGTAAAAACAATAGTTTCTTTCTTATAATACTTACCAACAAAATTTTTAAGAAGAACCATACGATGAATCATTTTTCCAATATTATGCTTCAGGAGCTTTGGATATGAGCTTTAGAAATTTTTTATTCTCACGTTAAATGAATACTAGTCTTATGGATTACCATTTCTAATACTTCCTGCATTGAGTTTGTGCAAAAACATACAATCAAAGGATAGGCAAGGTATAAATAGTCTGGACTATTTATGCCATTTCTTTTATATTTAAATATATTATGATTATTATTACACATGAATAAGTAATAAATATTGGAATCGCTACTAGCATAAATTATCATAAATAGATAATGAGTATTTGTTATAATTGCTATTTATAAAGGACATTAAATGTTAATCAATGACATTTTTTTTACCAAACAATGAAAGAATGATTTGTTTACCAATCAAGTCATTTTCTCATTATTACTCCTTAATGAAAAAGATAGACATTCGTTATTTATGCAATGATTATATCTAATTTATGTTATTACTATTGTCATTCTTCTTCCATATCGTCATGCTGGCTAGACACTATTAATTGACTCTAGCTATTCATACAAATTGTCATTCGCAAATGAGTGTTATGGCTTATTTATATAATTGCTGAAATATCATAAATAGGTAACAAATATTGTAATTGCTATACATAAATTACCGTAAACAGGTAATAAATATTTGAATTGTTGGTGGCATAAATTACCATATATAGGTAAAAATATTGTAATTACTACACATAAATTACCATAAACAGGTACTAAATATTTGAATTATTGGTGGCATGAATTACCATAAATAGGTAATAAATATTTACTATAATTGTTCTTCATGATCCTTTAAAGGGCATTAAATGTCAATCAATGACGTTCTTTTTTACCAAATCGGGAAAGGATATTTATTTACTATTATATTATTTTTACGTTAATCTGTCATTGCCTACTAATTTGGAGGTGAATGTTAGCCGCTTGAATAATGAGCCCCTTGAAGTCTCTAAAAATGAGTAACCTTCAAACTCGTAGCACATTGAATAACTAAAGGCCGATGATCTATATTTTATCAAAAAACTATCGGAAAAAAATCTTAAAAGAACTCGCCACACAAGCAAAAAGCTTGAAGCTAGACCTTATCCGAGAAGTAATCGAAAAAGAAACTTGTCCTAGAAGCGAAAAGTTTGATGACAGTCAACGCCTGCTGAAGCGAAAAGCTTGAAGCCAGTCCCCTTCTGAGAAGCACTCGGAAAAGAAACCTATTCTATAAGCGAAAAGTTTGAAGGCCGATAGGCCGAAACCTGCTAAAGCGAAAAACTTGAAGCCAGGAGCACACGGAAAAGAAACTTGTCCTATAATAAAAAAATTGAGGACGTGCCGAGACCAGTTGCACAAGCGAAAAGCTTGATGCCAAGCTCCTTCCGAAAAATACTCGGAAAAAGAAACCTGATGCACCAGCAAAAAGCTTGAAGCCAGACCCAAAAGTCGATCTGCAAACCGACACAAAGCCCGTTCTCTATATCGGCACAAAGCTTGATCTCCACATCGGCAGCAAAGCCCAATCTTTCCACCGGCGTAACACCCGATCTCTCCATCGGCAAGATAACGAGCCAATTAAATGTCCCGAAAAAGGAGAAATCCATAAACAGATCAAAGCTTAAAAACGAGCCAAATCAATGTCCTTAAAAAGGGAGAAGCACATAACATCGGGTAAAGCTCGGTAGCAAGCCAAAATCCAAGATTTCCGATAATAATACAAAATTGACGAGTATGTACACCAAAAAATACTCAGATTATATCAAGCTCGAGCAATGCTTGAAGGCTTCATAAGATCCGACTTGAAAGCGAATTCGAAGAGAGAGGTTTAAATACCGTATCCCTTCTTTAATAGGAGTGAAAGGTTGTAAATCTAACGGCTCGTGATAAAAGGGGCACGACGGTCCAGATGAAAAGGGAAGGTGAAAAGTCGAGCCTTTCCATGATTAAAACACCAAGGTGTAGCAGATGGAAAGGACGCGTCAATAAAATGTTCACGCGACCCAAAATGCAGGAGCACGAGTCCCCATGAAGGTTAGCGTCGCCTTAGAAAGTCATCAAGAGATTGTATGATGAGGGATTGATGGATTGACGCGACTGCAGTTTTCAAAAACAGAGTTTTATACACGGGCCTTAAAAGCTTTCTCGTCGCAAGCAACTCAAAGCTTGGGGGACTTCTGTTCCTATATGGGCCGAGACATCCTCGATCCGACTCTTAAGCAAACCGTCCTCAAGTGAAGCTAAGCAAGTCGACCGAGCCGCATTCACTGGACTAACCCATTAAGACCCCTGGAAGACACTCTAACCCCAATCTGAAGAATCCTCGGAAAGAATATTCCTATCACAATTGGAAGGATCTTATAGCGCTCGGGTATTGAATGCGTTTTGCACCCAACATGGAGGAAAACTCGCCCAAGCAATAAATGCACATCAAAAGCCACAGATATCAAGCATCTCCGCCATCAAGAGTCATTAGTAGGGTAATCACGTGGTTGGCTTATAAATAGGATGGCCACAAACCTCTGTAACCATCTTCTTATTCTTACTACAAACATTGGTCCGAGTAAAAGACTTTAGTTGTTCGGATTCTTGATATATGTAAGAACAGTTCTCTAATCAAAATTAAGGCTAGCTCAGACAAAAATTTCAGCTCATGAATGATTCCAAGGATGAAATTTATTGTTGAAAGCTACATGTTCTACAGTAGGAGTGAAAAGAACAAGATTATGGATAGAGAGAAAGAGAGCAGGGGGTTAAGTATGAGAATAGAACGGAACAAGTAAATAAGAAGATCTCGTAATTCAAAACCATGGGGAAAACTGTGTAATTAAGAATGACAAATAAATTTCTAAATGTGAAATGTGAATATACAGTGTAAGAAGTTCAAGAGCTCCTTCCTATACTTGATTAGTGGAGTATGGTAAATTGGTAACCATAATTGGGACATGATCATGATTGCAGCCTGCAGGTGCTATTAGCAGGTATGATTCGGGAATGTTTATTTTTTATGGCAACTTCTTTATTAACTGATCGATTATATCCTTTTCAGTTGAATGCTTTGTAAATCGCAATGGTGTTAGTTTCTGTATATAATAACGTGGTTGCACGTGGATGGATGTGGTGTTTTCGTGGAGATTATAAAGGGTTGGTTATATATAAAGACCAATTTTATGGTGGGAATGTGAGGCATCTGTGTAGTTGTGGGTCCAGCTTACATGGGAAGCCAGTTCCTACGGCTAATTGATCAAACTAGTTCATTTTTAAAAATTATTTATCAATATAATCTTGTTTTGAAACTATTTATCAAACTAACCCACTTTTCGCCAACATGGCATTTTTTATTATTTTTTTCTCTGACACCAAAGACGCTACTTTGACTAGCGTTTTTGGAAAATGCTAGTTTCAGTAGCGTCTTCCCCATCTTCCCCCTGCACCAGACAGTCACTGCCCAGGCCGCCACGTGGCGCGCTCTGGACAAAGACGCTACCGTGCCACGTAGCGACCTGGGCAGGACCTGTCTCCCCATCCCCAGCAGTCTTTGACCCGTCTGACCACCATTCCCTCCACTCATCAAACCCACCCGCCTGATCTCTCTATCTTTCTCTCTTCTTCACACACACAAACACACCCAAATCTTCTTCTTCTTCTTCTTCTTCTTCTTCACACACACAAACATGCCCTTTCTCACACAGATACTCTCTTTCACTAATTTTTATCAACCTCAACCAACTCTCCTACTTTGCTTCCTCTCTTTCTCTACTTTTTCTCAAATTCAACCATATCTATCACTTTGCTGTTGCAGGTATTTATATTATTAATTTTATTAGCGTTATTATTGTGGCAAATTTTATCTTGAAATGCTATTGTATTAATTTAATTATTTATGATAATTAGTTAAATTAATTATATTAATAAATTATATTAATTTTAAATTATTAATTTTATTAATACAATAATAACAATAATAATACACTAAGCAGAGATGTGAAATGTCAGACGAGTGATCAGCAGATGTTTCACTCGTCTGCCTATCACATGTCTGATGTTTTAGACGGGTGAAACATCATACAGGTGATAGGCAGATGAGTGAAACATCTGCTGATCACTCGTCAGATGTTTCACTGTCAGATGTTTCACTCGTCTGACGAGTGATCAGCAGATGTTTCACTCGTCTGCTTATCACTTGTCTCCTGTTTCACTGGTCTGCTTAGACGGGTTAAACATCAGACAAATGATAGGCAGACGAGTGAAACAGCTGATCACTTGTCTGATGTTTCACTCGTCTGCTCACCCGTCTAAGCAGACGAGTGAAACATCAAACGAGTGATCAGCAGATGTTTCACTCGTCTGCTTATCACTTGTCTCCTGTTTCACTGGTCTGCTTAGACGGGTGAAACATCTGCTAATCACTTGTCTGGTGTTTCACTTCTCTGCTTAGTAGATTATTTATTGTTATTATTGTATTAATAAAATTAATAATTTAAAATTAATATAATTTATTAATATAATTAATTTAGCTAATTATCATAAATAATTAAATTAATACAATAGCATTTCAAGATAAAATTTGCCACAATAATAACTCTAATAAAATTAATAATATAAATACCTACAACAGCAAAGTGGTAGAGATGGTTGAGCTTGAGAAAAAGTAGAGAAAAAGAGGAAGCAAAGTAGGAGAGTTGGTTGAGGTTGATAAAAAGTAGTGACAGAGAGTATCAGTGTGAGAAAGGGTGTGTTTGTGTGTGTGAAGAAGAAGAAGAAGAAGAAGATTTGGGTGTTTTTGTGTGTGTGAAGAAGAAAGAAAGATAGAGAGATCAGACGGGTGGGTTTGATGAGTGGAGGGAATGGTGATCAGACGAGTCAAAGACTGCTGGGGGTGGGGGAGACAGGTCCTGCTCAGGCCGCCACGTGGCGCGCTCTGGCGACCTAGGCAGTGGCTGTTTGGTTCATGGGGAAGACGCTATTGCAACTAGCGTTTTTCAAAAACGCTAGTCAAAGTAGAGTTTTTGATGTCAGAGAAAAAAATAATAAAAGATGTCACGTTGACGAAAAGTGGATTAATTTGATAAATAGTTTCAAAACAAAGTTATATTAATAAATAATTTTTAAAAATGAACTAATTTAGTCAATTAACCTAGTTCCTACAGCACCAACCTGTTGATTACTGAAGAGTTCCTTAAACCCGTGAATCGGAAGAAAAAATAAAACTAAAGAGTTGGGAATAGCTCTCTACGTAGTAATTAACAATTAACAATAACAATGACAGCGATTGTTCCATTAGTTGGCGGTCTAGAAGGAAACGTGCCTTGTTAACAACCCTCAGCTAACTCATATTTAAAAATATAATATATTTTTTTTAACTTTACATATGATATATAATAATTTTTTATATGAACCATCGTAATTAGGGTTTTTGACTTCCTAGTGACATCTCGAGGTATCTCCACAAACTTCGGTCCTTTAAACCAGTTATAAGACTAATTATCGATCGGCTGCCTAGAACAGTGAATTATGTAACCTCCCAACTAGAATGTCTGTCATCAGGATTCAAACCTGTGTTCTCCTCTTTATGTGGTCAAGATGCATACCACTCGATCATTTTCCTCCCAATTAGTCATGTTTTTCTAATAAGTTTCTTATTCTAACTTAGTCCCTTTTAACCATAAACTAAACTCTTTTTGATGAGTTTTTAACTTGCAATTGTGATTTATAGTTGAGAAATGTGATTACTGTTATCTATATTTTGACGGATAGGATAATATATTTGAGGTATTAAATTAATATTTCAAATGACAAGATAGAAACAAATCAAAAAATGAATCATCCAATCCAACTTTTTTTAATTTTATTAGATTTGACGAAATTTGATATTGCAATTAATTCAATTTCAAATAGTAACACAAATTATTTTTATAGTCAAATTAGATGACCTTTCTTTTAATCACATCCAAATTGAACCACGAAAACCGTAGTAACTTTGTTATTAAAAACACGCGTGTCATTTAACTTGATTCAATAAGTATCCTTTCATGTTAAAAATAGCACATAAGTTAGCTTATAATTGATAAGTTATTTTATAATTGATAAATTAATTTTTAGCTGACAGTTTATAACTTGTAGTTGACATAGTTAATAGATAAAAAGTTAGCTATTTGAATTTGAAGCGTTTGATAAAATTAGAGATTGAATTAGCTTATAAATGTAAAATGACATAAAAAGACATATTTCAAATGATAAGATAGAAACAAATCAAAAAATGAATCATCCAATCCAATTTTTTTTAATTTTATTAGATTTGACGAAATTTGATATTGCAATTAATTCAATTTCAAATAGTAACACAAATTATTTTTATATTCAAATTAGATGACCTTTCTTTTAATCACAGCCAAATTGAACCACGAAAACCGTAGTAACTTTGTTAATAAAAACACGCGTGTCATTTAACTTGATTCAATAAGTATCCTTTCATGTTAAAAATAGCACATAAGCTAGCTTATAATTGATAAGTTATCTTATAATTGATAAATTAATTTTTAGTTGACAGTTTATAACTTGTAGTTGAATAGTTAATAGATGAAAAGTTAGCTATTTGAATTTGAAGCGTTTGATAAAATTAGAGATTGAATTAGCTTATAAATATAAAATGACATAAAAAGACATATTTATGATATGTATGATAAAGTGAGAATTTTATTAAATTAATAAACGTAAAAATGAGAAAAAAGTTAATAAGTCATAAGTTAAATAAAATAGCTTATGAAGAAAAGATATAAACCAATGAGATAAGCTTATTTATCAAACATCTTTATAGTCAAACAAACAAGTTAATTTATTGGACTTATCAAACAGAACGATATAGAAGAGAAAGAAATATTTACACCACCTTATTTTTATTTTCACCACTGTACGTACTCATAATTTCTCAACTGTCCTATTAGTGTACTTAATTAACTTTTTCATCAAGTGATATAAAGTGATGCAGTTAAAGTAGTGCAATTAAATATGTGATTGGTCCAAATAATAAGGGATTCGGATATCTTAAATAAGCGGTTTAAGGTTCGAAACCTGATTCTTGTGTATGTAAAAAATTTGGTTGGGTGGAAAAAACCCACCTTGTATGCCTAAAAGGTTTCTTGACAGAGATTAGTCACTGCTAATGATGATGGATACTTCGTACCTATGTTATGATTACAAAAAAAACATGTGGCTGATCCTAGTGGTAACAGGTCCGGACCCTTTAACCAAGTGGTTAGAGGTTCGACTTCTGACTCTTATATACGAAAAAAACCTGATTGGAATAAAACAATCCTTAAATGCCGTTTAAGCCTCTTGATATAGATTAATCACTGTTTATGACAATGGATACTTCATATCAATAACATGGCTATCCCAAAACAAATATTGGGTTAGACATGAAAAGGAAATAAATTTTTTATACTATTAACTGTGGTATTCTATGGGAAACTTAACCTTTATGCAAATAAGATTAAAATAGTCATATAATTTATATAAAATAAAAATTAATATATTGTATTTATGAAAATAAAAATATTGTCCCAATGTCAATCATAAATTGGACCTGTTAACAAGTGCCTTATAACATTTTCAGTAAAAAAATTTTAAAAATAAAATATTATTAGAATATATTATATGTGATTGTAGATTTTGTAAATTTAAATTTAATTCCTTATATAAGGAATCTTAAAAAAAAAAAGTTTTATTACATTGAAATATTTTTTTTTATATTTGATAGAATAAACCATCACGCCATTGGATCGAAAGTTACATTAACAAAATCCGTACTATTCTGTAACTGTCAGCTGATCCTAGTACCATCAATAAGTAAAAATAAAACATAAACAGAGAAACGGATAGGAACGGACAAAATGCAATAAATAACGGTGTCGGAGTATTTGGGATTGAATCACAAAACGACGTTATTATATAAGAAAAAAAACGGTACAAGTTCCAAGGTCCCAAAATCAAATTCAGGCTCTACCCGCCAAAGGCTATGTGGCTCAGGAATTTTTTTATCCTGGGTTGGAGTTAGAACCTTGGGCTTTATTACGTGATGATTATAACTTTTGACCAATAGAAAAATTTTTACACCAAAAAATTCTTATCTTCTTAAAATACTTTTAAAAATAAAAACCTTCAACCAATATATACTTGATCGGAATGATAACATGTTGGGATCTCTTAACAAGATGATTAAAGATTTGATTTCTAACTATTGTGTACTGAAAAAACTTAATTGGGAAATATCAGTCTTTTCATGCTGTCTAGCACATTGTTGATCAATTTCCGTATTTACATATCGGATATCATGAGAGACCTATAAAAAAACCTCCTGTCCCTGTGGGCGTTTTGTGTGATGTGGCACCATCCGAATTAGGGATTGTAAAGTGGGTCAACTCGTTCCGTCTCATCATTAACCCACCCAAAATGGAGCGGGACGGACCAACCCGTTTTAGACATATGGGTTGAACCCCCAACCCACCCTACCAAATGGTGGGTTGGCGAGTTGGTCTGCCAAACACATAAAAACATAATTTGGGTTGGCGGGTTGATGGATTGACCCGCTATAAAAATAAAAAAATTAACAAAAAATCATATAATATTTCTTTTTTTGGGTAATCTTCATATCCTTTCTTAAATTATTATTAAAAAATTGAAATAATCTTATCTTATAACATACAATTTATGTTACAAAAGTAAAGACATTATTTTTGTAATATGAAATAATTCCAAGTAACAATTAAATTAAATTAAATAATATTAAATAATTAATAAATTAATTAAAAAAATTTATTTTTTAATATGGCGGGTTGGCCGGTCAACCCGCCCCGCCACCAACCTGTTTTCGGATGGGTTAAGCGGGGCGGGTCAAAGTGGGTTGGTGGGTTGAGAACCCCAACCCACCCTGCCAAATTCTGACGGGTTGACAGGTTAACCCGCGGGTTATAACCCACTTTGCTATCCCTAATCCGAATCCACACACATTCTACCATTTAATTATTTTTTATTATTATTATTATTATTATTATTATTATATAGAAAGTACATGAAATAAAGAGTACTGTTTACTCTTATTATAGTAGAATTGTTGAAAGTATGCAATATATAACTTCATAAATAAATTATGATGACACATCAGAATTTGTCTGAAATAAAAAAAGAGTAAATATTTAATATGATCCCTGAAATTATAGGATCGTGTCAATTTAATCCTCATATTATCAATATTTCAAAATGATTCTTGGAATTACAAAATTTAGCAAACCCCTGATGTTATTCACTTAGTTTTAAATGTATTCTCGATATTACCAACTTAATGTCATTATAACCTATGTAAATATCAACAGAAAAACGAATTTGATTAATTTTTTATAATTATAAAAATTATTTTAAAATATTGATAATATAATAAACTAAATTAATAATATAATTCTATAATTTTAGAAATAAGATTGAGTATCTACTCAGATATAAAACCAGAACGGAAGAAGCACGTCCGTTGCCCCTGCTTCTAGTCTAGTCAAAGTTTCACTCAAAAGCGCTGACAGACACCAGCATTGTGGTTATGTTATGTAAGTAAAAGGAACATGTTATGAGCTTTAATTTCAAGCTTGCCACTCCGCTCCTCACGCTCCCTCCCATGACAGAAAGCCAATCTTTACGGTTCAAATGGAAGAGCTGGACCAACCGAAAAGATTCTTATACCCTCCCTCAACTACTATTGCTTTTTTTTTTACTCTCCCTCAAATTGGTCCTTGACCACATTAACATCATCTAATTAGTGATAACAGTGCTTAATGTATCACATCAGCATCATTAACGATGTCAAATTGGGATTGACGAAGGGATCAAGTTAATTAACGTTCTACAATTTCAGAAACGTTTTTACTATTTATTTAAATTCAGGAATTAAGTTGATACTGTCTTACACTTTTAAAGGTCAAATTGATTATTTACTGATGTTATAAGCATTAAACTTTATTATATTCTTATTCTACCAAGACCTTTTTCTCCTAATCAGGGTCGTCGACAGTGTTCAATCATTGAAACTAACTCATCCTCTATCCTCTTTCTTTTTCTTTGCTAAAATTTCAAGGGCGTTTTGAAAATCCGTGTCCGTGCTTAGTTTGAGTGTTTGGATCATCACTTGCTCTTAGCACGATTCCCTATTTATTTTATTTTATTTTATTGGTTTTAGTAGGAGTACTTTACATGAATCATGCAATATGTTTCTCCATATATTAATTAATAATAGCTTCATCATCACGCGTAGGTCTTTCATGTCTCGAGGTTGAGGCGTTCCATGTAGAACCTTCGGTTACCTGTTTGCTTCACTTTTCGGTTTTCTTGTTTACCACTTTGCTTGCTTGATCCTTTTTTTTTCCTACGAGTCTGTTAGTTTATTTAGACTTTTGTCTAATAGTAAGTAATGTGGCACTAGCCTAGGTAGCAGATATCACTTCCATTACATCCAATATTTGATTTGATTTTATTAGACCTAGTATAAGGTTTTCTTGGTTCTGGTGGTAGACATAACAAATCTACCATACATTGATACTAGCTAGGTGGCTGTGGTTCATGTTCTTATTTCTAACGGAGAGATCGATGCCTAATTCAGAAAATGCAAGTGAGGTTTTAAAATCATCCTCATTGGATAACAACCCAGATTCCGTTGATGGGTCCCCACCCGTTTACACTGATGTGGGTTTGGTGCCAGAACACCAAAAGAAGGAGCTTCAGCATTTTATATCTAACTTAGAAAGTACAAATAATTAAATAAACTCACATCCTTTTTATCTATCTATCTGCTTATATATAGTTTTGAATCTGTGAAATAAATAAATGTTTCTAATTATTTATTTTGCTTGCTTGAGTAGGAGAAATGGAGCAGCTGAGGGTGAAGCAGAAGAGGTTGGATGAGAATCGTAGAGAAGCGTTGAGTAAGATATTGGACATTAAAGGTATCAACCATATTCAATAAAAAAAAAAAAAAAAACTTTAATTTATTTATGTTTTTGTACAATGAAATTTTACATTTTGATATGCAGGCAGCATTCGAGTATTTTGTAGAATTCGACCATTGGTGTTAGCTGAGAAGAGAAGAATTTCTGAACCCGTTTCAGCTGGATCAGAGAGGATTCGTGTTATGTTGGGAGGAACAAGGAAGGATTATGAATTGGATAAGGTTTTCCCTCAAGAAGCAAGTCAAGGCTAGTATTCAATCAATGTCAGTTTCGTTTCCTAACTTTGATTATCAATTATAGTTCCAAGTTTTACTAAAAGGAGGGGTTTGAATTGAACCTCTGCAGAAAGTGTTTTTGTTGAGGTTGAGCCAATTCTCAGATCTGCAATGGATGGACACAATGTGTGTGTTTTTGCTTATGGTCAAACTGGCACAGGCAAGACATTCACAATGGTTAGTCAAAATGGTGTGTTACCATTTGTGTTCATGTGATAAATACTCACTCAAACTAATGGATTGTGGCATGTAATAATTATTTTTAGGATGGCACAAATGAGCATCCAGGAATTATTCCCCATGCACTTGAACAGCTCTTTCTTCACGCCTCTATGGATAATTCATCTTATACATTTTCAATGAGCATGTTGGAAGTTTACATGGGCAATCTCAGGGATTTGTTGGCTCCAAGACCAAATGGTAGAGCATATGATCCTATCACAAAGTGGTATCACCTTTTTTCATTTCCATTAAGATTAAATTCCATATATATGACTATGTTTGGTGTATCGTTGCAAACATAAGTTTAAGTCCAAACATACCTTTGCCCTAAAGGAACTCTATTGATACTTTGCCCCAAATACATGTTTGCAATTTTCTAACCGTAAACCAAACATACACATAGTAATTTGTCTAAAACTCTAGTTCACTCACGACTTACGCCTTTTACTTATACAGCAGTCTCAACATCCAAACAGATCCAAAGGGACTGATTGAAATTGAGGGTCTCACAGAAGTGCAAATTTCAGACTATGCTAAAGCCAGATGGTGGTACAACAAGGGTAGACGGTTCAGATCAACATCATGGACTAATGTCAATGAGGCATCAAGCAGGTCACACTGGTGGGTTATAGGTCTTATTAGATACTCCAAACTATTTCCATGAGTTTCTCAGCTTGATAGTTACTTTATCTGTTTAGTTTCATATATATCTAGCTTGATGAGGATAAACATTTTTCGACGCGAGGATGCTTTGGAAGCCAAAAGCCAATTAAGTAAATTGTGGATGGTTGATCTTGGAGGCAGTGAACGGTTGCTTAAAACTGGAGCCAAAGGACTAACACTTGATGAGGGCAGAGCCATTAATCTTTCTCTTTCAGCTTTAGCTGATGTCATTGCAGCTTTGAAGAGAAAGAGGTGTCATGTGCCTTACAGGCAAGAACTATGCTGGTCTAGATTTGGCATGTTTAATTATGTCCTTCTACCTGCTACATCTGATCTGTGCCTGAAATAGCTAATTACTTCTTCTAGTTTTTTATACCATCCCAATTGTTGTTTCTTTCTAGACAATCAAAGTACCATATAGCTAACGTTTTTAATTCTACTTTGTTTGCAGAAATAGCAAGCTGACTCAAATACTGAAAGATTCTCTTGGTATGATGATGATACTGCTTTCTTCTCTAAATTCCACACACTATCAACAATTGTGCTACTCTTCATGAAATTAAAAATTCACAGAAATTAAAATATTTTCCAAATTTAAATATCTGACTTTGCTGAATAATTAAGACTAGAGTATAAATAACTGTCAGACACGATCAGATTTCTTTGTTAAGGTGTCAACATCTGTATGAACTGAGCATGTGCAAATGTGATCTAGATGATTTGTATACACGTGTCTAATATTTATAATCAAATAAAAATACTTCAGGTGATGGCTCAAAGGTCTTGATGCTGGTGCATATAAGACCTTCTGAAGAAGATGTTTGTGAGACAATTTGTTCTTTGAACTTTGCAAAGAGGGCGAGAGCAATAGAGTCCAATAAAGAAGTACCAGTGGTAAACTTACTAAAATTTGTCGTAAACCAAGTTCCTGAGTAGAAACTGTTTGAAGATTGCTAACTGCATGCATGTACTGTAGGAACTGAAGAAGCAAAGGGAGAAAAAGATTATGGAGCTTGAGGAAGACATTAAGGAAGCTGAAGAACAACGTCAGAATATAAGGGATCAAATACAGAAGGTTGAGTTTAAGTTAAGTGAGAGTAAAAAGCTCTTCACAACAACATATAGTCTTCTGGAAAATGATGACATGGGAACCTCTATTAGTCCCAAAGATGATGTCAAAGAGGTCATTGAAACCCCTAAAGCATCTAAGAAGTCTATTAAAAGAACTTTCTCCAATTCAGTGCCTAGATTCATGAATTCAACCATTGCTAGTCGCCAAAGGCAAAGTGCTGCAGAACCAGATATTAGTGGGAGATCAAAAATTTTAAGATCAGTGGTCAACAAAAGTTCAATCCAGTTTTCATGTTCCCAATCATTAAGTTATTCAGATCTCCGCATGAAAGCTTTACTGCAACATTCAAATGGAAAATATACACATGCTGAAACAAATACTGTTCTCACAGAAAGGCCTAAATGCATTGAATTGGAATCAAAAACCATAAATCATCAAAGCAAGATGGTTACATCATCTGATCCAAACTTGAGAGTTACATTGTGTCGTCATAGAAGAAGGATGTCTGATCTGATATAAGGGCGAAAAGGTAACTTGGTTGCAGATGATCTTTTTAATGTTGTGAAGTGGTTGCATACCTGCATTGCATATTTAACTCCTTTCAGTTTAACTGTTGTCTGTCTATAACAAATTGTAGCAAGTGGTATGTTAATAGGTGTGTTTTCTTTTCTTGAGATGTTAGTGGTTGGGATCTGTTAATTAATTGTTTAACATGATCTTTCCTTGTTTTTGAGCTCGGTGGGGTCCTACTAGTCATTTGCTAATGTGATTGTATAATTTTGAGGCGAGTAACTTCTACTGAAGTTTGTCATGACCTTTATATGAATACAACAGTTATTTTCCCTTGATTATGGATCCATGAAGTGAATGGGAATGAGGAAAAGTGTGTCTGAACTAAGGGCAGTCATTATTTGTTCTACCACTTCTATTCACATATTCTGCGATTGTCCATGTGCAATCATGATCAGCTTGGTTGCTAGTAACTGAGGGCAGGTTTCTCTCTAAGCATTTCTATGTTTGTTTTAAGTTTTGAGTAATACTACATGCACAACAGTTGTTGCAACTACTCATAACATCGTTGATGGCTATATTATAAGGTTTTGCTAATCAATGAATCGTGATTAAGGAATTGAAACGAAGTTAGTTTTTATTGGAACATCACTTTTCACTGTGCTGCAGCTACAAAATAGGAGTTTGATAAAATATAAAATACAGATATACAAACAAGAACCAGTCCCAAAGAAAAGGCAGAAAAAATGGGGCTGGTAAGTAATACGACTCTAGACCTCCTAAATATGGATTTTTTTTGGTGAACTATTAAATATAGATTTAATTGGTGTACACTGTTGATGTAAAGATTTTTATATTATTGATCAATCATAAATTATCACATCATTAAAAATATTTGACTTTGATTAAATTACTTTAAAAGTCACACATAAGATGATTTATGATTGGTTGACAGTGTAATGTTTTTTACAAAGACAATGTATCAAAACTAAATTCATTAAATATGCTACTTTTCAATTAAAAAAAATATTCTTTATATTTCTTAAACTATGCTGTTAGCATTTGCCATAATTTTTTTTTGGGTCTGCTTACGCAAGGAGTATCTCGATCGTTTACCGAGACTAATATCTTTCAAGAGATTTGAAAGCACACAAAATGGGATGTCCCACTCTAACTAGGTTTCTCCATAAGCATGGGTGACTTGAGCCCATAAACATAAGTGGCGGTGCATTGTTTTTGATACAAATGTGGATGGATATATTATTAATATGTAAGGAGCATTATTATTGTAAAGAGTTTTGTTATTTGAACATCAAAATTTTGATACTGTATCTAATATCGTATATGTTTATTTATATCTCTCACTTATTTTTTATCTTCTTGATATATACGTATCTCAAAACTATATCACCAAAACAAAAGGGATACTATATGGTATCCCTATTTTGATGTTCAAAAACTGTCTCTCTATTCTAAAACATTCCCTCATCAAGCGCAGAATTTCCCATGGTTGCTCGCGCTACAACTACAAATTTGTACACACGTTTGATCACCGGTAGTAGACAACACGTAAAAGGAAGGACCTGAGAATGAGATGATCATATAAGATGCAATTTTAATAACATTAAAAGAGCAGTGTTGGATATTTGGTAATATGATTCAAAACTGTTCAGTGAAATGTGATAGAAAGCATTTCATTATTAATTATTACTTGTTTGCGTGCATAAGGGTATTCTCTAACTCATAGCCAAAGATTAATCCATTTTCGAGACATAAAGATCATCAAAATAAGTTTTGTCTCTTTCAACAAAAATAAAACGATGAAATGGAATGTACAATTGTATTTCTCAATGAACAACTTGTACAAGAGTTGTTTATATAATACATATGAAGTGTGTAAAGTAAGCTAACTATATAACTAACTGCCATAACTGAATACATAACAGAAATAACTAACTGATAATTACAAATCAGCCTAAGTATCATCTAATAAAAGAAGAAATGAGAAGTTGCAACAACTGTTGATTTGGCAAGAGTGCTATGTTTCCATTATATAATAATGTGAGATGAAGAAACAACTCCTTTATTTGAACACTAAGAAATGACACCGTAGTTAACACTTATATTTCACATTTACATATGCTACATATATTTCAGTTTGGAATACATATATATATATATATATATCAACCTTGTACTCACATTAATATACTATACAGTGTTTATGCTTTATATTGAAGGTTTAAATTAACAACAAATCTTCGCTGAGGTTATCTTGTATTTCCATTATACCCAGAGTCAAAAACTCGTTCCCCTACAACTGTTGGTTTGAAAAACCTTTGATGCTCCTTCTTTTCTTTCTTTGCATTGATGTATCTCTTCTGATATATCAATCAGGTGCTTTGATTCTACCTTCATATATATATATATATATATATATATATATATATATATATATATAATAGAGTGCTTTGGTTGGAAGATCCTATATATGACGGTCACATATACAAATTGGCAGCTAAAGTCATATTTCGTTTTGCAAAGAAGAGATTGCTTAACTCTTGAAGAAAAACAAGTTAATTACTTAGTGTATACTGTATAGTAATAACCAAGCCTTTCCTCCAGCAACGATAGTAGCGTACGTTACTTATAAAACTCATACCATATATACCATTCTTGCTTAACTGATGTATTCCAGCATATCAAGCGAAGATGGAAGAAGCAATAGAAACAAGAATACGCTGTTGGAATATTCTGTATTTAATTATATTTCAATGTCATAATGTGGGCAGATATCGTCAATTAATTATATTAGCTATTTATCAATTAGGAGCCTTAATTGATATGTGATCAAATTAAGTGATAAGGCTAATTAAATTTATGATTTAATAATAAATTAGTTAATTGATATGGGCTAAATATGAGTGAATGTCATTGATGGCCCATTTCTGAATAATGAGAACCCTAATTAACCATCACCCTATATATAGGCTATGGTCCCCAATACACCGGACAATATCGCATACCGCTTCTTCTCTCCATCTGAAGAACGACTAAGGCATAAGGAGTCCCGGTTGAGGAAGAACCACAAGCCAACGGGTGTTCATTACCCGTCTCTCTTTTCTCTTCCCCCTCTCTGCGTTTCAGGATTACTACCCTCCGTTCGTGAAGGTTAGTGATCAAGTTCATCCTCTGAAGAACGCTTGAGGTTAGGAACATATAATGGATTTAGATATTCCTATATCTTTGATAAATCAGCATGTTGTAGATCCTAAAGGTATCAAGTTTTAAGTTATTCTTGATAATAAAGATGCATGCTATATATGGTTATTATGTTTCCGCAATAAAGTTTGTGATAGCATGCATTGTAGATGATTATTGAGTTTAAATCTAACACGTGGTATCAAAGCGGGTCTTCATATTTGGTTTATTGGGATTTTTTTTTTTTGTCCGGGATTATCCATGATTGGTATGAATCCTAAAGTATAGAATTTGGGGTTTTATGTTTTTTTTCTTCTTCTGCGCAACAGTTCGAAAGTTGCGATTGGTATATTATGTTTTTTTTTATGCTATAAGGACTTAAATAGCAATGATTGCTTTGAAGGTATACATTTGATGGAAAATGTATTTGATCAGGAAACTTTGTATTGGCTTTAACATGAAAGCTATTTTTCTTTCTTTTATATTTGTTTTTTTCTTTCTATTTGGTGGATAATGGCTCATGGTGTACGTGAGGTTTGTTTGTATGTTCAATTTTGGTTGCACCATTCTGGAATATTTGGTTGTACGCGGTCAATTCAATTTGGTTGCACCATTGTTGAAATTTTGGATTATTTGGATTTTATTTGCTTTTGGTTTATTTCCTTTTGAAAAGGATTTTCACATATTTCTCACACACTTATGAGTGGGACCCTATACCCGGGCCTGAATGCAACTTGAGATAGGGAAGAGGTTGAGTAGTGGTAGCCATTTTGGATGTACTTCCTGTTTGGTTATCGCGAAGGCCTAACTTAGAGTGATTCCTTTCGAGGGTATTGCCGCTTCTAATAGTTTATCTATGGTTGTGGGTAATATTTGGAAATGGGTCCAGACTCTAAGGACCAAAGTTAGAACTATAGAACCACCAATTGGGAAAGTTCACATATTAGAAGATTTTTTTTTAAAGGTTCTTTTCACACTAAGCATTCAGGTTTCCATGTTTTTAGTGTGAAAATGGCAAATTCGGGACCCCCATTTTATTAAAATTGTCTGATAATTTTGGTTGAGTTGGTTGAAACAACATGTTGCCGAAGTAACCTTTGTTGCGTAAACTTGATTCAATTGGATTTACAAAAGATGTAGTATGGAATTATTCATGCGAGTTGTTGTCGGCCCGAAGGAAGGCACAACTTGGCCGGATAATTACATACCTGTGATGGTAAATGTGTGGTAATTATAAAGTATTTTCCATGTGAATAATGGGATGTCCGAAGGTGACCATTATTTGACAGGACTTAATCATCAATATTTGATCATTGCGTTGAGAGTACCACTAGCAGTTAATTCTTACAATCCGAAGATTGGGAATTGATGGTGCGCTTGGTATCTTGTTTGGGTCTTCAATTTGCCAATTTAGATTTCGAGTGAGTCAATTAAAGCATGGAGTCGCCAAGGTGACCTCTCTTATGAAAATCACTCAAAAGAAATATTAAAGGTTATGTGGGTATACATCCGTGCGGATATTAATCGGCCCAAAGGAAGATTAATATTTGGTAGGGTTTTATTTACACCTGTGATGGTAAACATATAGTGATTATAAAGATATTTTTCATTTGAATAACAGAATATCCAAAAATAACTGTTGTTTGACAGAAATTATCACTAGTGTTTGATCATTACAGCAAAATGCCACTAGCAATTAATGTTATTGTCCAAAGACTTAATATTAATGGTGCACAAGGTATTTTGGTGAGTATCTTTACGGTACTTAAGTTCTCTTTAAGCTAATTTTGCTTATGTATCTGCTGATTTAATTCAATTTCGATTCTCAAAAGGTTATGACTATTTTTTTTTGGATTGAAAGAATAACATTAAGATTGTTCTTGGATCTTGACCTTGCATAAAGATGGAGAAAACCACATTCTCTCACACAATCCAGTTTCTCTGAAGAAGTGAGATCGCTCCAATTGCATGAGTCTTATGATCATAAATGATGATATTCCAGAGACCTTTAGGGGTATTATTTTGGATGGCATAATTAATGTCTGAGATTTCCTTGCTGAAGTTAAAAAGTGCTTTCTGAAAGCAATAAAGACGAAAACAAGCACTCATTGGAGAGCTAGATTTTCATTAAGTACAAAGGCAAAGGAAATATAAGGAGCACGTTATGGGAATGTCCAACCTTGCTAGGCGCTAAAACATGGGCTGTCTAACGACTTGCCCATGCATTTAGCATTTAGTGTTTCTTCATGCACAATTTAGTCAGTTTAAGTCAGCTTATAGCTGTTATAAAGAGAAATGATATCTGAATGGATTCATTTCATAAGGTGTGCAAGAAAGGAAACAATGAAGTAAGAGACAACAAATAGTGCTCATTTGACAAATATCTCTAAGAATAGGGGCTTGCAAAAGAAAACTGAGGATAAAGCTGCTAAGGGCCTGTCTCAAAAGAAATAATTGTTACAAAATAACTAGGGCAACAATTATTTCTTTTATAAGGACATCGGGTATCTAAAGAAAAAATGTCCCAAATATCATATTTGACATGCCTATAAAGGATTATCTGAACTGATGAAGGTCAAGTGATGCTGAAAGATGCATCTATACTGGAGTTGACCAAGTCAGTAAAGGATAAGGCTATTGACATTTCTTATTGTTGTTACTGGCTAATATTTGAAATTAAAAGATATTTTGATTTAGTCATCATTTAGATGAAATTTGGTTTTGGTTTTGGTTTCTTATTGAACAAATCAGGATAATTTTGTTCATTTATAAATGATGGATTCAATTTGTCTTTTAAATTCAAATATTGTAGGAACCAGTTAAGCTATGGGCTGGACAAACTATAATTTCTTGGTATTGAGACCTCTTGTAGCAAAAACATTGAATGAGGAATCATACGACACTAAGCGTAAAGTTGATAATAAAATTAGGGAGCACTATGATACAAACATTTAGAGCACATCTCTATAAATAGAGTTGAGCAACTTGTATGAGGGAATCCTAGATTCCATTAGCCTTATACATTTTATTGTTTGTATTAAATGCATTAAAGTTAAATAGATCAGAAATTGGCTATTAAGAATATAGTTAAGTCCTAGTAATGACTCTTAAAGGTATGGTGAGGAATATGATTAGTCATTCTATCTTACCAAAGTCATTATGGGAGTAACACTAAAGATTGCAGCTTAAATGCTTGATAGAGTACCAACTAAAGTAACTGACCAATCACTTTCAAGAATGGGAACATCCAACTAAGGCAAGGCCTCATAAGCCTCGTGAAGGAAATTGGAGTCCCAAATAGTAATTGGTTACATTATTAATACTCTGAAAGGTCAAAGGGGTGTGAATATTTTTAATCCCAAATTAAAGAAACCTTGAGACAGGAACTGACTTATTCTTTGAGGATATTGAGTTTGGGAGGAGATAAGATTAGAGACATTATCTTTGAGAAAGAATTGGTTCTAATCCCTGAACCAATTCATACAGTTGCTATTGGTATAGCAAATTTGGATCCTTGTGAGGATATTGTTGTTATTCTTCCTATTCAAGAGAAGAAAATTATTCCTAAAGGTCAAACTCAACACCCTCAAGAACTAGAGCATCAGGAGCCGATGCATTTTGCCATGATCCACTAAAGAAAGAGTGAATACTACTTTGGTTAATTATATAGTATTTCTCCAGGGACATAAGATTAATGGTATAATGGAAGATGATTCTATCAACTCCCATCAAATCATGTAATGTTTATATTCGGAAAAGTGGATTGAAGGTATGAGTGCAAGCTCAAGCTAGACAATAAGGTTTGAAACTTATCCTGTTACTTGAAGGTGTCAAAGGGTAATATGGAGAGTTATAAAGTTTTGTCTAGTGGCAAAAGGCTATACTCAAAAGAAAGGATTGGTTGCAAAGAGACATTCTCTTCAGTATCATTAAATGACTCTTTTAAGGACAATCATGGCTCATGTTGCTTATTATAATTTGGAGCTTCACGAGATGGATGTCAAGACGGTGTTTCTCAATAGCAACATTGACGAAACAAATGTATATAATGCAAACCAGGAAACTTTGGGTCGAAAGACACAGAGAAGATGATTTGAAAATTGACGGAATCTATCTATGGGCTAAAGAAGACGTCTCGTTAGTGATACCACAAGTCTCATCAAGTGATTGTCTCATTTGGTTTTGAGATGAATATCGAGGACAACTGTGGGTATTACAAGTTCAGTGGGAGTAAGTTCATTTTTCTGGTATTATATGTTGATATTATGCTAGCCAAAGAACGATATAGGCTTATAGCGCGAAACCAAGAAATTTCTGACAAAGAATTTTGTGGGGAAAGATCTTGGGGACGCTTCTTTTGTCTTAGGAATTCGATACTTAGAGATCATTCTCGAGGTATCTTTTGGGTTATCACAAAAGAGCTATATCGACATAGTTTTTGATAAGTTCAACATGAAAGATAGTAAACCAGGAGATACCCCGGTCACTAAGGGAGACATTTTAGTCTCAATTAAATGCCCCTATGAAAATCTGGAAATTTAGGAAATGTAGAAGATTCCCTATGCTTCGGCTGTGGGAAGTCTAATGTATGCTCAATTTTGTGCGCATCCGGAAATAGCGTACATAGTAGGATTATTAGGCAGATACTTGAACAATTCAAGGATTATTGGAAAAGCAACCATAAGGAATGTGAGATACTTAAAGAGAACAAAAAGGCATATGCTCACATATCGGAGATCTAACAGTTTAGAGATCATGAGGAATTCTGACTCCGATTTTACAGGATGCCAAGATAGTAGGCATCCGACTACAGGATATGACTGGAGTAATTTTTTGTCACTTGGTTGCATTTAGTAAAAGGTATTGAAATATCACTCAAGTTAGGTTGTGACAAATAAGTCAAGTCATATTGTACTTCAACAACAACATGGGTTCTACAAAGTTGAAGTTCATCGACATTAAGTATCTTGTAGTTAAGAAAAGAGTTCAGGAAAAATAGTTTTCTATGGAGCACATAGGGACAAATTCTATGCTAGCAGATCCACTAATTAAAGGCTTGACACCTAAGGTTTTTCTCGAGCATGTTGCTCATATGGGTGTTGTCACTGAGGATGCCTTAGTTTAGTGGGAGTCTCTATTTGTGTTTTATGTTTGAGATACAAATCTTTTGTTATTTCGGATTTTCTATAGAAATAAAGTTATGTTTATGAGTTCATTATGAACTTGTTTGTATCTTGTTGTGTATAAAATTTATTTACATATTAAGGACTTTGGTTTGCAAAATTGCAAAATTGATCTCACTAAAGACTTAAGTTGGACCAGTTGGAAATAGGCATGATTCAGAGATCACATTGCATGAAATTTCCATGCCACTCATTCATATCGATCTATGTCATCAAGTGCATTGATGTGGTGGTCGTCGGGGTTTAGTCACAATAGACGTTAGTGACGGCAGCCGCGGTGGTCCCATTGTTGATGTATGAGGTGGACCAGATTGTAAAAAGGAAATTTAAAGATAAATAGCATTCGGATGCGCGCCTAAAGAATTCTGATATAATTATTATGATATATTGCCCAAGTGGGAGATTGTTGGAATATTTTCCAATGTCATAATGTGGGCAGATATCGTCAATTAATTATATTAGCTATTTATCAATTAAGAGCTTTAATTGATATGTGATCAAATTAAGTGATAAGGCTAATTAAATTTCTGATTTGATAATAAATTAGTTAATTGATATGGGCTAAATATGAGTGGATGTCATTGATGGCCCATTTCGGAATAATGGGAATACTAATTGGCCATCACCCTATATATAGGCTATGGTCCCCAATACACCGGACAATATCGCATACCGCCTCTTCTCCCCATCTGAAGAGCGACTAAGGCATAAGGAGTCCCGGTTGAGGAAGAACCACAAGCCAACGGGTGTTCATTACCCGTCTCTCTTTTCTCTTCCCCTCTCTGCATTTCAGGATTACTACCCTCCGTTCGTGAAGGTTGGTGATCAAGTTCATCCTCTGAAGAACGCTTGAGGTTAGGAACATACAATGGATTCAGATATTCCTATATCTTTGATAAATCAGCATGTTGTAGATCCTAAAAGTATCAAGTTTTAAGTTATTCTTGATAATAAAGATGCATGCTATATATGGTTATTATGTTTCCGCAATAAAGTTTGTGATAGCATGCATTGTAGATGATTATTGAGTTTAAATCTAACAAGTGGTATCAAAGCGGGTCTTCATGTTTGGTTTATTGGGATTTTTTTTTTGTCCGGGATTATCCATGATTGGTATGAATCCTAAAGTATAGAATTTGGGGTTTTATGTTTTTTTTTTCTTCTGCGCAACAGTTCGAAAGTTGCGATTGGTATATTATGTTTTTTTTATGCTATAAGGACTTAAATAGCAATGATTGCTTTGAAGGTATACATTTGATGGAAAATGTATTTGATCAGGAAACTTTGTATTGGCTTTAACATGAAAGCTATTTTTCTTTCTTTTATATTTGTTTTTTTCTTTCTATTTGGTGGATAATGGCTCATGGTGTACGTGAGGTTTGTTTGTATGTTCAATTTTGGTTGCACCATTCTGGAATATTTGGTTGTACGCGGTCAATTCAATTTGGTTGCACCATTGTTGAAATTTTGGATTATTTGGATTTTATTTGCTTTTGGTTTATTTCCTTTTGAAAAGGATTTTCACATATTTCTCACACACTTATGAGTGGGACCCTATACCCGTGCTTGAGTGCAACTTGAGATCGGTAATGATATACTTTTGCTTCCACGGATCAGACCTTCATTTAGTGATGTGTGCATGCTGCTTGCTCACCTCCAGGTTCAGTTGATGACGGATGTAGGACAATAAGGCCATACTATATAGCCCAGCAAAATCGCAAAGCAGCAGCAAGTCTTTTAATGATCAATAATGTTATTTGAACATCTAAATTCAACATCTAATTAATGACATTCAAATCATGATTAATGACATGATAAACTTGGTTAATTAATACACAAGTAGTAGTCGGATAACTCGTTAACTGATACAAAATCTTGGTTAATATAACTTAGTGGATGATCAATGAATTACTCACCTTGATATACCCATTAACTAGATCTAACACCATGTTAACCACAATTTTGAACATCATTGACCAAGTATCACCCGATGTCAAAGTTCAAATAACATTACTATTTAATGATTTCCCTAGTTTGGTGAAGCTACAAACTTGTTTTACCGTAGAGAACAAAGGTGCCATGAGGTTATTGAAAAGGTTGGATTCCTTAGGGAGGTCACGTTGAGAAAATTTGCATGTCAAAGGAAACGAATAAATACTAAATTTGATCTTTAAAATTATAAAGTATCTATTTAATTAACATTATCAATATTCTTAAATGATCATTGAAATTACAAAATGTAACAAATACATCCTTGACATTATTTACTTAGTTTCAAATACATCTCTAACATTACCAACTTAATGTCATTATAGTCGATGCAAATACTAATAGAAGGACAAATCTGATTAACTTTCTGCAATTTTAGGAATCATTTTGAAATATTGATAATATGGAGAACTAAATTGATACGATCCTACAATTTTAGAAACCAAATTGAGTATTTACTCCAACGGAAACATTAAGAAGGCCAAATTTTAGTCAAGAAAAATACTCATCCTTCAAAGTAATTATTAAAAGTTGCTAATAAAAAGCTCTCGATAAAAATATTTATCATAGAAAAGGTAAAAGATTATTTTGTAAAATAATTTACTTCTTCATTGTAAACCTAACCCACCTTACAAAAAGTAAAGGTAACATTTATTTTATGCCAAATGTGAAGACAACTTCGAGACTTGGAGTACAGTAAATTTACATATATTAACGAGTTTTGGTTCCTCGAACAAGCTATCAACACATTCAAAATGGCTCCGCAGTTGTTTGACTGCAGCAGCAATTGATATATTTCTCAACACAACCGTCCGCCGTTACAAGTTTTGATGTAATTTCTTTACCCATTTATTGTGCTCTCGTTCCATCTGACACCTTTATACTCACAAGAAAACTACGCAGAAAGCCTACTTATTCACACTTGAGAAGAGACTTTTCAGGGGGTGGAATTTACATAAATCTCCTGTGGCAGAGGTGAAGCTACCTGGTCTTGATGAGATGGAGTAACTAAACGCTGCAAGGGCTTTAGAGCCACTGTAAGCTGTGCAAATGAGGGACGCAGATTTGGATCCCTGACACAAAAAAGTGCAAAAGGAGGGCGAAAGCATATAAAGGTCAACAATTGGAAATGAAGTTTAATTCCGCAATTTCTTAAAATCTTCCAAGTCATGAAATGTAGTAGAAAAGAATAAATCAAACTTCAAGCTGAACATGCTTACTGTTGCCAACATTCCCAGATTATTCTTGCAACTAAAGGATCAACTTCCTTGGGAATATCAAGACGACGGTTTTGGAACCCTACTGCACCAACAACTTGCATAGGATTCATTCCACTCCACGGCAACTTTAGAGTGGCAAGCTCCCATAGGATGACTCCAAAACTATAAACATCACACCTGTACATTTGAAATGATAATTAAAAGAGACGCATTCCATAGACAACTGTTGTTGCAACTTGCAACTTGCAAACAAAGTAGAAATTGACATATACTTTAGTTTAACTCTATGTTCAATGCCTAAAGTACAGAAAGTACAGAAAATCCAGCATCGCTCTTCTCAAATTGCATTACCTTGTTTACCAAGCATTATATTTTTAGCACAAAACAACAACGAAGATTTTTCACACTACGTGGGATCAACTACATGAATCAAACAACGTTATTGCGTCTTACCATAAACCATATCTTCAAAAATTCCATTTAGATCTAAATCATTCTTAATGGTTTCACCTATAATTTTTCTTGCTCTTCCTCTACCTATAGGCTATAACTACCAGGCTATCCTCCACCTGATCTAATCTTCTTATTAGGGCTTCTAAAGTTCTTCTCCTCATATGGCAAACTACCTACTGCGAGATTCTACCAGCTTTTCCAAAATAAGTGCTACCAACACTTTTCTCTAATTCATTAATTCCTAATCCTATTCTAATTTTGACTTGTATGTCCACTCATCCTATACAACATCCTCATCTCTACAACACTAAGCTTAAGCTCTTGGAAGATTTTTGTGCCCAAAATTCAGTACCATACAATATCACGTCTTATAGCTGTGTGGTAAAATTTTTCCTTTAAGCTTATTGGCAGCTTTTTATCACAAACAACACCTGAAGCATTCCTCCATTTCATCCACCTAGCTTGAATCCCATGGTTTACGTCTCCCTCTATTTCTCTATCATTTTGTATGACAAATCCAAGATACCGAAATCGTGTGACTTGTGTTATTGTAAAATTATTAGCACAAACATACAGAAAATGATATTCCACATTTATTTCAGATTATTGTAGCCCCAACTGTTATAACCAAGCTGTTAACAATTGGGAGAAAAAAAAGAATTTGAAACATAACACACTGTTAATCACCAAACGCTTAAAAGAAATTGCCAGTACACTATTTCAGGTGTGAAAAGTGCTTTTCATCTGGCAAAATACTCTCAAAAGGCCTAAGAACCTATTTTAATCGTGAGTTATGATAAATCGATAAGTACTGTTTTGACTTTTGATAGGAGCAGGCTGGCAGCTGCAACTAGCTCAAAACCTTTGACATTTTTTGTGGTACAGTAAAGATTTAGGCATCGATTATAGACAAACCGTGATTACACAAATATGATTAAAAAAAAAAATGACAATTAAAATCCAAAAAAGAAATAGCTTTATCTTAAATTAATAAAAACTCACTTCTCATTTGAGGGCTCATTGCGGAGAACTTCAGGAGCCATCCATTCGGGCTAAATATTGACAGAAAAAATGTCAGGGTTGAATATAGAAAGGCAGATAAGACACATCCTGCAGAATAACACATAATTTTCTCATTCTCACCGTTCCAGCAGTTGACTTGGATGACAAAAATGTGTTGTGCTTCAGACGTGACAACCCGAAATCACATACCTGTAAAAAGAGAAGCTTACTTTTGAATAGCTTAGCTGAGAAGAGCAAATAAAAATTAAATCCATATAGCTAATAAATTGATGCATCCATAGTTCAAGAAATATGTTCAGAAAATAAAAAACCACCAACCGTGGGAAACTAGGAATCATATAGACACACTTTTGCCATGTTATTAAAAGTGGTCAAAACCCTAACATCCCAATGCAAACTGACAGGCTGGTTTCGTTTTCAGGTTTAGGTTTGGCTGGTTTGAAATTCCAAATTTCAGTTTAAGTCGGTTTGAGTTTGAAAAATTTAAAAGCTAGTGTATCCCAACTCGACCTGTCTTTTGTATTAAACTTTATCATTTTAACAAGACATAACAATAATGCAAACTAAAGATATAAACTTTATCATTTTAACAAGACATAACAATAATGCAAACTGAAGATGCTTGCCTATCTCTTACATGCAGTCAGTCACACTCAACCACTTTCAATCCTCTTGTCCTAATACTAACATGCTTTCAAATTTCTGGTTGAACTTGTTTCTGGATCTTTTTGCTATACTCTTCTATATTTATTTGTTTTGGGTTTGGCCCTCTTAAATTGTGCAACCATTTAGAATTTAGAATAAATAATATTACATAGCCAGTTTGACAAATATATACTATTATAGGCAAGCAAATCATTTAAAATTCAGTTTACATAAATCTCCCACTGGTTATATTGGAGTTCAGTTTAAAAGGATGATATTGATATTTATTTTTTCTTTTCAAAAAAGCCCCCACAAAAAATGTCCAAGATAACCCAACCAAAAATTCATCATTTAGGTTGGTCAGTTTGTGAGCCTGTCTATTTGGGTTAATTTAGTGTAGCAAAATTATCAGTATGGATTTAAGTTAGGCTACAACACCATCCAATGGAACCCATGTACATGCCTACATGTCATATCCAATACATATATTGTGTACAAGCAGCCATAAATGGCACTTCCCATATTACATCAAATGGGCTTATATAGATATAGCTATTTATTAAGTCTGGCATGTCCAAAATTTAACTTGATATACAAACACAAAACGGACCATCTAGCTGATTGTCACTTTTGCATCTGCATCTCCAATATCACCAAAGTTACAGTCAGTTGTAATAAACAAAATGCATACAGTAACTGTTAGGAACCTTAGAAACAGAGGTCTGAATATAGAAGAAAAGAACAGGGAAAGAAGAGAGAAAGAACTGAATATGCTTCTTTATTGTAAAGAATAGGGAAGAATAGTACAGAAAAGGGTAAAGAATAGGGGAAAAGAATAGTACACAAGTGTACCCAAAAGAGCACTCTCCTTTCACACTGGAAAGGATCCAGTCAAAACTCAACTATTACAAAACACGCCATTATTACACTTTAGAGGTATTATTTATAGGCAATTTCCTAACAAACTGCAAACTGCCTACTAACTGCTTCTAACTGACTCCTAATCAAGTCCTAACAGTAACCCATGTTTAAATTACCATTTGTATGGCAATGGTACCCTTAGAACAGACTTCGAATATAATGAAATGACAAGCAAGTTTTATGTAAAAACAAAATCAGAATGGAACCCAAAAAATATGCACCTTGGACCAAAATCAAATAACCACATTAACACCACATTTTCCAGTATCAAACTACTTGACTTCATTAAACTAACAAATATATATTTCATGTGCAAGAAAAAATTAAGGAGCAGGTGTAAATGAGAGAAATGTCAAACAGGGCACATGACAACTCAGTGTTTTCAATTATATACCTTAACGTTCCAGTTCTTATCAACCAAAAGATTTGGGGACTTCAGATCTCGGTGAACAATCGTAGGAGTGCTGGCGTGTAAGCAATTCATGCCCCTGGCCTGTAAATTGAAGTGTTCTAAAATTGAAACTTCATTGATGTAAATGACAGTTGAAAGGGAAGGAGGGTAATTATTCCATACCACGTCCAGAGCCATTTTTATCCTACGTTTCTCGTCGATCTGACAATTTGGGCGATGAAGAAGTCGGTACAAGCTTCCTCTGTAAAATGTTACATCAGTATTACTGGCATGACACTTAAATATGAAAAGAGTAACATGCAACAAAGCTAATGTTGAAAAAACCAATGTGGCTGATAGGCGGTTATGATCATTTTGTTTAATAATGATAAAAAAGTGAAAAACAAATCTACCTTGGAAGATACTCCGAAATAATTGAGAGATTGGGAGGACGAGTAACAGCACCCATAAAAAGAACAACATTTGGATGACGCAGCCTACGCATTATCCGCACCTTGCAGCAAAAGGATGGAAATTGGATTAACTTTGGTATTTATGAAAATAATGATTGTGGACCCTTGCCCATGTAACCACTGCCTTTCATTTCCCATCATCCACTTTGCGCCATTTTAATTTGTTCTTTTCCCTCACTGGTATTTCTGCCCAAATCTTCCCAGTAGTTTTATATTAAAAGTAACAATGACAACCTGATTTTCCTAATGTTCACAAGTTCTCTTTTTTTTTCTCCCATTTCTTTTAAACAAATAAGAATAATGGCATTAAGCCAAAAAGCAAAATTAGTGCTTACTTCTCTTTTGAATTCAGACAAGGCAGCACCTGAAAAATCCTGATCCAAAAATTTCTTGACAGCAACCTCCTGATATTTCAATAGCAGATCAGCAGTCATAATATAAGAGACTATAACTCCTAACCTTCTGGGTAAAAACTTTTGAAATTAAGCAAACAGAGAGAAATGATTTTGAGAATTTACTAGTCTAGTAAGAAATTATCAGGCTTTTTCAACCTTTTCTTCCTTTCCTTTTCTTCAGACATCCATGGAATTTAAGAAGGGAATGCTATAACTAAAAAACTAAAAATCCGAACATAGTTATACTTCTATATTCATTTTGTTAATTTGTTTACAGAAATTAATTGTATTAAGCATCTCATCATCTCACTCCAATTGAACAAAGGACCATTAGGCTACATAACACGTAACACTTCATGAAGAAGGGTCTCCAAATGATCTGAACAGGCTATTATTTAGTAATTTGATTTCCAACAGAACCATTCGGACTGAAGTACAGAATTGCCAACACTCAGAATAACAGAATATAAAATAAAATGATAAACATTCTCCAGTTCAATCCACAACAATAATCTTCCCAGTCAATTATATAAAGGAATTATAGTACTCACTGTGCCATTCCAGTCAGCATGGTATACCTCGCCATATGAACCTATTTAAAAAAAACACGAATTAAAAAAAATCTATAGATATGCAAAAATTAACACACCAGGAGCCTCCCTAACAACCAGAAAACATCCTTTTGAATCCTTGCGAATGGTATATCATATGTAAAAATAGGAAATTTTGGAGCTCACCACAAACTTGGGACCATGCTTGCATGAAAAGAAAAAAAAGAAAAAATATTGAAAGTAATTCAATCAATTAAAAAATACAGTAGATATTAATGTCAGGTCTAGGTCAATAATCGTTGATTTGCAACTGTGGTAAACTCCACTGACAGAAATAGTAAACCACAGCCACATCAACTTTCCAGTGAAATTCCAACAAGAAAATAAGAGAAATCATGCACATTACCTAGACCGATTCTTTCACCAATAACCAGATCATCCCATGGAATCTCACATTCACCAACATCTACATCATCCAATATTTGATAATTTTGATCAATCCTGTTTGAAATGGAATCAATTGACGAGCTAGAACTCTCTGTCTCTGGATCCTTTAATTTCAAATTGCTTCCCATGAATCTGTCATGTGTGCGCTTCCTCTGGTCTTGATGTCTGATTTCAATCTTTTCATGTTCTTTAGCCACCGCTACAATGACATTTTGAGAACTTTCCAAATCCTCCCTGTTACAATCAGCATTGAGACCCTCAATCCGGTTCAGCTCACGTGCACCAGATGGTGACTCTGAACCAGTAATTTGTGCCAAAGTTTGAGCATTTATATCATCATTTACATTTGAATTATATGATGATTTGGAACTATTGAGATCAATCTTTTCAGAGACGGAAGAACTATTGGAAACCAATGAAGAAGGACTATATTCATTAGGATTGCGATTAGTTTTCCTGGGGACTTCATTGAAAGCACAACGATTCTTCCACATCAATGGTACTGGGGGTCGACCAGAAACAGGATTGTTTCTTGCATTCTGAAGCTCAGGAGCTTTATTTTCCACAGGGTTGTTATGCACAAAGGTCTTCCCAGTTCCTTTTATATGGAACGGGTTAAGATCTGCAAAAAGACTCTGAGAGTCATTGGGGTTGTTCTGAGCATATGGTACAACATTGACATTCAATCGTGTCCCATCACCGACTGCATTCATTCCAAGAGTCCCTTTGTACAGAGAAATACCAGACGAGGGTGGCAAATCTTCGAGTTGGTTAGGAGCCCCTCTATTAGGCATTTTAGAAGGACCAACGCCAGTGTCTCTGCTCAAGTCTAAGTTAGAAGGCATGCACTCAGAGTTCTCAAAGTATGATTTTCCATTCCAGGGTTGTGGAAGATCTTTAATTACGGGATTCTGACTACTACCTTCACCAAGAGATGGGATAGGTTTTGAGTAAGAAAATCCAGTTTCATTAGTGTTAGATAAACTTGGCAGAATCTTGGGATTGTAAGATTTATAGGCAGTATCTTTCGTACTTGAAATATCAGCTGGGATAAGTGTTCCAGGAGCAGCCATGAGATCAACTAAAAACTCCCTGAAAGCAGTGTTGGAAATAGCAGCATTTAAGACTTATGTTCATGTATCTATAGATTCATGTACAATGATTTAATTCATTCATGGACTCAGGAAGTTTAGGAAGACGCACTAGCATTTATTTCCCTTGTAATCATAAACATGTAAATTGATTATGAAGTGCATATAAATACCAAGTCTGCTGAGTGCTAATCACTTAAAGCATATTCAGAAACTCTTATCACATATGAGAATAAGAGATATTAGTACCACAGGACTAGAACAGGCACCCCAACTTTCTGGGCACACTAATGGAAACTTCAAATGATTGCATCAACCAGTGCCAACACATAGAAAAAGATAAATGACAGCGACAAATAGACATGAATTAACAAGTTAACAACAAATACAAGAAAAATACAAGGATGATAAAAGCCTTAACCTTTCATCCTCCAACTTTATAATGTTGACAGCATCATCCTCAACACCAGTGTAATGACTACCTTTTACCAGTCTACAAGGCATCTTAATGTTGTCAGCCAATACCTACATCGATTAAAAAAAATGTATTACACAGCCAGCAAATTGATAAGCATAATTTTCAAAATCTTGACAAAATTCGTACTGAACCTTAAATATGAACATCTAAAATACACTACATATACTCAATTCAACTAGATGACTTATTCCCAATATGCAAAACTAGACTTTTCAATTATATGACAACCATAAATCCAATGGCTGGAAACCTGCAATAGTGTTGGAAGAAGTATTGATGAGAAAGAAGCCAAAAATTTGACCAGTCAAACTAAATTTTTTGAGCAGGCTTCTCATTTCCAGTTAAGCATAGTTAAATCCTGAAAATTTAATTCAGAATTCAAGCCTAGGGTAGATTAGCAGGGAAAATTTACTCTGAATTATTCTAAAAAGAAAACCATTTGATGCATTTTTATTCATTCATTAATACTTTCTTTAGAAAATAAGTGACTTAAAAGTTATTAAACGTATCATGCTTACTAAATTTCCTTTATTTTCAATGTAATTTGGTCTGCCACCTTTGTGTGCAGATTTTGACTAGACTAGCCTAACATCAAATTATGGCCTAAAAGACTTTAATCACCAACAAAAGCCATATTACTAACCTTGAAAAGCAAAGCACGATGTCTAGAGAGCCCAATATTTAAGGACCCAAGAGGCAATACACTTGTGTGAAGAGATGTTCTTAACTCTGTACTTCTTTCTGTCCATCTTGCCAATATAATATTAGCATCCTTTACAGGACCACCCATATGGCTCGTAACAAGTTCGGCAAGTCTTTGCACCAGAATGCCAACCTCAGTGACCGGGCAGTCTAATGCAATACAATGGGCAATTTGCACTAGCTCTTCCAGAGCAGGATCAATTGTTCGATTTACTATGACCACTTCAAAGCTAGAACTTCCATGGTTTGCTTCAAGATCTGTTAGAGAAGGCATCTTTCCTTGCATTGCTGAATCCGTATTGAGCCCATATACATCATAAAAACCATCTATTACTCTCTCCCCATAGTCAAGCACATTGTATTCCTGGTCAAAGAAATAGAAGATGCAAGACAATCAAAACAGGAAATGTTCAAGAATTGAGCATTAAAATGGAAAGGTGAAAAAAGCATCAATGAAGATAAACCAAGGGGCAAACATTCCATGTTTATCAAATAACATTTATAACATAATTATTTCTTTCTCGGTGTTCAATCAATGAGTACATGTTGACTTGGTGCAAACAACCATGTGCAAGACTGTGACAGAGTTAGCCAATATCATGTGATAAGAGTATTTAAAAAGAAAGTACTAAATGAATAATTACTTGGTGTAAAGACAACCAATCCTTTTCCCACTAGGAGGGGTCGGCTACATAGATCAAATGACGCCATAATGTTCTATCGTAAAGCATGTCTAGACAAACCATTGACCTCTAAATCTTTCTTAATGGTTTCGCCTATAGTTTTTCTCGGCCTCCCTCTACTTCTAGCAATTGGGCTCCCCTTATTAAGGATTCTCCATGTCTTTTCCACACATGCACAAACCACCTAAGGCAAGTTTCTACCATCTTTTCTACAAATAGATGCTACCCCGACTCTATCTCTAATGCAATCATTCCTAATCATATCTTGTCTAGTATGTCCACTCATCCAACGCAACATTCTCATCTCTGCTATATTAATGTAGACCTTTTAACGTCCAACACTCAGTCTCATACAACATTGCAGGTCTTATAGTTGTGCGATAGAATTTTCCCTTTAGTTTGAGACGTACCTTTTTATCACATATAACATTCAAGACCCTCCTTCATTTCATCCATCCCACTTGAATCCTATGATTTACATCTCCCTCTATTTCTCCGTTGTTTTGTATGATGGACCCAAGATATTGATAAAAATCTCCATTAAAAAAATAATATGCAGTAGAAAACTATAAATCCAATTTGTAACAATAATATCCACCCAGAATGTCAAAATGACAGACACAACCAACTGCTGAATCTGTGGCAGACAATTCAGCTTATTATCCATCCAGTGGAAATTAAACAGTGTTAACAAATGTTTACCAAAGAACCAGCTTAGTTAAAAAAACTCAATCACGTAAATCCTTTTCTTTTTTCCATTATTTCTTCTTCTTTTTTTTGTAATGTCAAGCACACAAATAAACAGAGTAACAGACGATAAAATCAATCACATAAGCCTTAAGATCCTACTTCCTAATGGACATAATAACAGTTTCAGCTCAAGGGCAATAAATCAAAATTCGGATTCTTTCAGAGTTCCGTCTGCTTTCTTACTGATAAAATCAGATTTTCACAGTTCACCCAAATTTCTAAACCTAGAGGTAGACATATATAAACCCTCGAGTCTAATAAGCTCCAATACAGAATTAAATTCAAATCATGAAAAAAGTTAATTAAGGTTTAAAAACTAATCTACATCAAAAAGCACTCAGCATAAACCCTTAATTCACTCATAAAATTGACCGAGCTTACCCAGTACTGCCTCGACAGCGCCTCCGCCACGTCATCCTTGTTCCTCGTCGGATCGATTCGATGTCCTCCCAAGCTCAGCAACGTCGCCGCGTGGATCTGATCCTTTTCGGGACCGTCACCGAAGTCCGAATTGGAAGCGCTGATAGCTAGGGCTAGCTGCACCTGAAACTCTTCCTCCGACGAGAAGAAGTCTTGCCGATTCACCGCCGCGGTTGTTGCGGCGGCGGAGGGAGGAACAGCTGCCACTGGAGACGGCGACGACGAAGGACTAGACGGAGATGCGCCTCCATTCTGAACGGTGCGGTGATCGGCGGCGCAAGAAGGAGGGGGGACAGGTGGCGCGGTTTCACTGGATCGATGAGGATCGTGGTTGTTGCTCCCAATGTGAAGCTTCTTGAAAATGTTCTTCATCCTCTCTTTTTTCCCTCTCTCACTCATCCACACAACTCAGAACGAAATCCGAGGCACTTGCTAATTCTGATTCTGTTCTGTTTCTGTGATTATTATCAGTTCATGATTCTCTGTTTTCTTTTCTCTCCAATTTCTTTCTTTCTTCTATTTCTCTCTGGTTTGGTTTTGTTGAGGGTCAGGTCAAGGGAGTCGAGAGGAAAGTGAAGGAGGGAAAACTTAAGGGAGTAGAAAAAGTGTTGGCTGGTAAACAAATGGGCACGGAATGTTACTAAATATCGAAAATGACACGCAACGATCATCACAGCGCCAAGGGTACGCGCCAATTGGATGTTGACATGGAACCCACGTGTCTGTTGAATAGTCTACGTGGAAGTGTCCTAATCCATAGTACAGGTGTTCTATTAACTTTCTTTGTTGATTAATTAATGAATTAATAATTCAATTTTTTTTTTCCATATTTTTATATATGTCTTTTAAGACTTGTATACAAAATAATTAGAAACATTAGTTTTTTAAATGTATTATTACTTAGAGCGTTAAAAGCAGAAAGTGTTTAAATATGTTCATTCGGCGTTGTGCAACTGGATATCATCATCTCGAGATCATATATCATGGCCTTATGAGCAAGATAATCCATTATTGTATTATATGAGTCAAATAAAACTAGATTAAAATTATTAAATTATAATAAAATAAAATAATAAGTTTAATTGTTATACACTGATAATATAAAATATTTTTATACAGATAACTAATCACCAATCATGATACGGATGACTTTTAAGGTAATTAGGATAAAAGTTAATTTTTTTTATTAATATGATAACTTATAATTGGATGCCTGTGTAAAAATATTTTACACTATTAATATATAATAATTAAACTCTAAAACAATTACATAAATATCACAAACGATAGTTTCATTAAAGGAGAGATCTTTATCACTCCCAAATCAAAAATATACTTCGCATCACCTTCCAATCAGATGTTCCTAAAACCAAGCTCCTAAGCAAAAATTAAGCCTTTAGCGACTAAGAATTCACCCCAATGTGCATCCATTGACCCTTAAATTTCTTTACTGCTGCACTCATGAAAGCTTTGTTCCAATCTCGAATAACGACTCCAATTCTATAAAATAGATCAACTTCAAATTTTGCTACATCCACATTTATACTTCGTATATATTAACAGTCAGTTTAATTCCTTTTGAATACACATTATTTTTATACATTAATTGCACCTATGTCTCGTGCCTAAATAGAACATTGCAAGTTGTAATCATATTGCATTAGAGACCGGTTGCGGGGGACAACAAGATTTTTCTTGCTACACATTTATTCCTTCCATGCACTTGCCCACAGGCACAACATAATTAGCATGTGTTTGGTTCCACAAACGGAAAATTTGGCTTACCAAGGTAATTTTTTTCATAGTTACAATATACGTTTGGTTTAGATTCTGGAGAAGTCAGAATTAATTCTGAGAGCAAAAATAAGATCATTAGAAGTGAAAGTCACTCTTCTTGTGTTTGGGTGGGAAAATCGTGGTGGATAGAATTGATTCTGGGGTGGATAGAATTGATTCCGATGGAAACAAGAATTCTTAGCTTTTGGGTTGAATAAAATCAATTCTGGGTATGGAACCCACAAAATACTTTGGATCCGTTTGTTTTAGATTGTGATAGAATTGATTCTGAATAATTGATTTTAAAAAAATTGAGTTTAAAAAAATTGATTTGTTTTTGTTAATGATATTTTAAAATTGGTTCATAAGAAATGATTTCGTTTGGATGATAAAAGTAAAATTACTTTTGATGTGTAAATATAAAGAATTTTGTGGGTCCCACACTCAGCATTGATTTTATTCAACCCAAAAGCTAAGAATTCTTACTTTTATTAGAATTAATTCTATCCATCCCAGAATTAATTATATCCAACACGATTTTGCCACCCAAATATAAGAAGAGTAACTTTCACTTCTAATGACCTTATTTTTGCTCCCAGAATTGATTTTGGCCTTGTCAGAATCTAAACCAAACGAACACTTTATATTTACACATCAAAGCGATCCTATTTTTATCATCCAAAAGAAATCAATTCTTATAAATCCACTTTTAAAATATAATTACCAAACACAAATCAATTTTTTTAAACTCAATTTTTTTAAAATCAATTATTCATAATCAATTTTATCACAATCTAAAACAAATGGATCATAGATCGGAGCTTTCTTCCAAAGTTGCAGTTGACGGAGGTTTGCGTCAGATATAATTTAAAACAAACGAGCCAGTAGTTCTAACTCCTTCTACGATTGCAACGCAAATTCTTCTTAGAGAAAAATAAGTCATTCACCCAAGCTAGAAACATAAGCACTTGTATTTAACTTCAATTTGCTTCTTTGGATGGTTTCTAGGACATAAATGCATTCACCAAAAATTTGACACGTTGTTTTATATGGAGAATCACATCACATAGGTAGCAACTACTATCTCCGGTTGGAACTCCTTTTTGACACCCACCTGTCATTAATTGGAAGAAAGTGAATTATCTGATACTTCAAAATTATCTTTATTTTGTCTAGATAATTCAATTAAATGATGATCAGAATTATTTGACTTGACTCATTAACATATAATTTATTTAAATGAAGTGACACATTTTCTAATTAGATAACATAACTTTTATCCTAAAATTATTGAAATCCTAAAAGAAAATACATCGGAAGAAAGACTCAAGCATGACGTGACGCCACTGAAAAATTTCACTCTTGGAGGAATTTTCGGTTTTCATATTTTTTTTCCCGAAGGGGCTAATTGTGAAAGAATTTTCCATGAGTAGTTTGGAGAAATTTCTTGATTATTGAGCAAAGAAGTTTTCCTCTTCCACAATCCACAACTTCTTGTATCCACTTGTCTTATTAGCCCAATATAAAGAGTCAGGAAGATTGCCAAAAAGGGCCTAGTAAACCCCATTTCTTTCCCTCGTTACTTTAGTAAGCTTGGCGCGCGTCAATGAAAGATGGACTAATCTACTGTACTGATGCAATGTATTAGAACTACTAGTATATCATATTCGATGTAATGCTCATAAGTGCTATCACATGATACAAATTTATACCTCGGGTGAGTGGACACAAGGCGACCCCTTATCATCATCATCATATTTGCTTGTCATTTGTGATAATGGTTTTTCACTCTTAGAAGAGTTGTGCGACATGTGTCCCACGTATCCTTTCCTAATGAGAGTTTGATCATCTAAAGAGCTATGATAGAGAGGATTGTAGATCCACTCTGAATATTATAAAACTTTATGAAGAAAGAAATGATCAATTCTATTTAATCCAAATACTCCTATCACATCCAAATATCAAACAAGCAATATTAATAACATTGTATTTTCAAATAAGTATTTGGGGTTTCGGTCAATGGTTAGAAGGCCCAAAAATTACACTTTCCAATCTTTGAAGGAGAAGGTATGGAAGAGGATACAAGGGTGGAAAGAAAAATCTATTTACTATATACTAAAATGAACTCCTTCCATGACACATTTCACTTCCAGGCGAATCCAATTTCCCGTCCAGAATCATCTGCTTTCTCCTCTTTCATTTTTTATTTGTTTTAATTGTTACTTCTGTTTATCCTTTTTTTTTATTATAGATTACGTGCCCTACTTTGGCTCTGCAAACCATGCACCTCTGCACACCTATGATGCAAGGAATACAACTATTACTTCTCATCTCTACTTTCTTTCATTTCCGTCAACTAATACTTATCATCTCTTCTTTCTTTTATTTCCATTCTGATAAAAAATCTCACTTTTCTTCTGCTCTCATTGCTGTGAGCAGGTAAAAAACTCATTGCCTACTCTCACTAACTTTACTCATTCCTTCTTTCTTTCTCATTCATCTTTGAGCCTAGGGTTTCCTCATTTATCTTCTCCCTCCACAGGAAGCAACGACGGTGAATTGGTTTGGTGTTGTTCATCTTCTCCCTCAACAAGAAGCATCAAAGCGGTGAGAGTTTCCATTTTTTCATCTTCATGGAACTTTGTTCGTTACATCTCCCTTCTCCAACAACATATTGTTCATCTTAACATGGTTTTATGTTCATCTATTTCTGAATTTAATTCTTCTCTATTTTTCCATCTTGGGTCTTCTTTTTAGAAGGGGTTATTATACAATGTAGAAGGAAAGAGAAAGTGAGTTTTTTTTTTAGTATGAATCATGTAAGTTAGGAACTTGGAATAGACAATGAAAAATGATGGCAGAGAACCCACTAAAGGCATGACTGAAATGGTAGGAACTTGGTGTTGTTTTTTTTTTTTTTTTAAGGGGTTATTATACAATGTAGAAGGGAAAGGAAATTGGGTCTTTTTTTTTAGTATGTCCAGTTATTTCCCATATCTCCTTGCCGAATTTGTAGATCCTCTGCTTTCATTCATATGGATTCCATATATTTCCAATTCTAATCTCGATAAGGCATGAATGTATGAATGCCTAATTTGACATTATACCAGCGGTGTTGCTGCCGGAGGATAAGGCCTGAATGCCTTTAATTTCATTAACATTGTTGTATGGTATTGTATTATAACAATTTCTTTTTGCTGCCCTGTTAGTTTGATGAATGTGAACTTATAATAATTTTGCTACCCAGTTGCATGTGAACTTATAAATACTGTATTAGCCTATTTCTGATGATGTTTTTTTAATACTTAGAACTATAACTATGTCCCATAAATTCAACACAATCGCTGATATAAATGACACAAAAGAAACATGGAAGTTAGCAGTCAAAATTACAGGTCTTTTGTATGTCCATTACCCGCCAAGGCCGGAGTTTATTGAAAAGATTTTGATGGATGCAAAGGTACCGTTTTTTATCATGCTGGCCCCTGACAATTACATTACCGGTTAATTACCTCTATTTTTTTTTAATAAATTACCTTTGTTTTTTTAAAATAAACTAGGTGGATAAGATAGAAGCGTCGGTCAAAATTTTTTATTTGGCCCAATTTAAGCTGTAGGTAAAAGAAGAAAATAACTATGTTTTGCAAAATTTCAATCTTCATATCAATGATAGACACTATAGCGAACAAGAGTGTAGGGGATTTGTTAATAGGTAATGTTTATATAATGCATGCAATCCATGTTTTTTTTTTTTTTTTTCAGTTTATATGTGCCAACTTACAAATTTTCTACCTTGATATAGATGTGATTGGAGTGTTCTATGAACTGCTGCATTCTGATGCAAAGAAGGTTGTGATTTCCATGAAAGACCATAGGTAATTAGATGCAAATGGTTATGTAAGTTATTTGGTTATCAAATTTTTGATCTTGCACCCATTGTAACATCTCAAATTTTTGGTTCCCAATGATATTGTAGTGGCAATATACTCAGATGTACTCTTTGGGAAGAACTTGCGTCCAAGTTTATGAGTATTCACCAAATTCACAAGGCTGATGCTAATGCTGGTCCAATGGTTATTATCTTGACACTTGCAAAGATCAAGGAGCGAGAAAGTTATAATAAGTTGCCATATCTTGCTAATACTTGGTTGTTTCGTATTTTAAATTCTTATACTATTACTAGATTATAATATGTTAAATTTCACTACCTTATTAAAGAATTATCCTATAAGGATAGCAAACAACAAGTATGGTTCAAAGCTGTTGATCAATGAAAATATTGTTGAGATTCAAGAGTTCAAAAGCAGATATGTGTTCCTTATCAAATGTTAAGAGAGTTATATAGATTGAGTATAAAGTCCATAATGGAGTCAAATCTTCAGATTCTTGCATCTAAAGGCAATTTTACATTGGTTAGAAGAAAAATATATTGTTGGGCTAAGTGATGCTCATCATATATTTGCATTTTGTTAGAATAAAAATTGACTGTTTGCCTAAGTGATGGTTGAATTTCCCCTTTAATTTATCTCCCATTTTTAATGATGTTAGCCTAAGAAAAACTTATTGCAATTTGCATCCAAATCAAGTTCATGAATCATACAGTCAAAGGCTAAGCCGAATGTCTCCATGCTCTCAAGTTTCTTCCCGAGACAAGTTTTTATATAAAGCTGACGTTATGAGTATTTCCAAGGTCAATGGCCTCACATATGTATGCATTAAATAGTAGACCCTACATGTTTATTGAGTTCTATTTGTAGCATGCAATTTTAAGCATGAAATAATTTTCTAATGTTATTGCCCTTGATTATTCTACTTTTGAGTTAGGAATGCATTTGTGTTACTATTGGCACAATTGTAAATGTGTTTCCTGCAAATGGTTGGAGCTATGAAGGGTGTGCAAAATGCAATAGAAAGGTTGTACCATCTAATGCATCATTTACATGTACCCGTGGGAAATTCAATGAACAATATGTTCCAAGGTGCTTTTCTTTAGCCTTTTATGAGTAATCTCATTGCACACTTTCATGTTATAGGTTGTTATTAATGCATTAATGCTTTTATCATCTGAACAAGTATAGCCTTTTATGAGTAATCTCATTGCACCCCCTCCCTCATTGTGCTAAACGAATCTGAGAAAAAAAAGATAGGAGAAGAGAGTGTGTTAGGGTTTGGAATAGAAGGAAATGGGTTAGCCTTCTCCTTTGTCATTCTTCTTCTTCCTCTTGGAAAAAAATCACAATCCGCATGCTAATCTTCTCCAATCTAGGGTAAAATAGAAAGAAGCTAGAAGAGGAGCTTGAGGAATCTTTCCATCTCTCCATTTAAAATTAGGTTTGGAATAACCTTAAGGTAAGGGTCTTAACCCTTGTCTTGTAATTTATTGGTGAGGGTGTTAAATATCATGAATCTTCCTTGTTGTTGTTTGTGAATTTATAGAGTTTGAATGTTGTTATGTTGAACCCTTATGTTGAACTGTTGTTGCTTGATGTTATATCTAGGTTATTTTGGATTGTTTTTGTGTTCTATGTCGAATATGGAAGAAATGGGAGAAAACTATACCATAAAATGCAATAATTTTGTCATACAAGAATTACGATTCACGGTTGTGGCAGGAAAAAAACAAAGCAATTTCAATTCTAAGACTATTTAGCTCATCTACTTTTATTTTCCACAGTTATTCTATAAAAAAAAAAAAAAAAAAATCAGATTTTACTCTAAAGTTAATGGGTTTTCAACCACACAAAAAGATTAAAAAAATCCATCTCATAACCATTCTTCTTAAAGGAATAATACTATCTACGCATAATATAGAAGCATCATCTTAGGTTTATATAATTTTTGTTATCTAATTATTATTGATCATGCTAATTTTTTTTTTTTTTTTGAACACATAATAATTTCACTACACTCCCCTATATGTAAAAGGTGTGAACTATAACCACACACTTTTTTTTCTAAAACTAGTTACTTACCGCTTACCCATGCCTTTGCACGAGTTTCATTCGTTTTTACATATATTATATAAGAGTAATGTTATTTTTACGTCTAGATTCTGGACACCTGGATGACACCTGCTACACTTGATTAATGCAGTTCAAATACGTGATTAATTAAGTTCAGTACATGGTTAACGACGAATTATGATTTCTTGAAGTATTAATCAAGTTCCAAACATCATTAACTATGATTGTGAATATTATGAACCAAGTTTAAAGGTGTACAAAAAAATAACATGCACCCATATAGGATGCATGGTTGGTTAATTACATGGTTAACACATTTCAAATACGTGATTAATTACGTTCAGTGGATGGTTAATGGATGTAACAATGGATCATAACTCGTTAACCATCCACTAAACGTAATTAACCACATATTTGAACTGCATTAACCACGATTTTCAGGTTCAAATACGTGGTTAATTACGTTCACTGAACGCAGTTCAACACCAGAAAATCTTGGTTAATACAGTTCAAATACGCAGTTAATTACGTTCAGTGGATGGTTAATCAGTTGTAACCCCTTGTTATATCCATTAACCATCCACTGAACGTAATTAACCATGTATTTGAACTGCGTTAACCATGTAAAGCAGGTGTCACTCAGGTGTCTAAAATCTAGGTGTACAAATAACATTACTCATTTTATAATCAGTTATGTTTATAATTAAGTAATTTATAATCTTACCATCTAATAGAAAGAAGGTCCACAATTTTTGTATATCAAAGCAAAAATGCAAGTAACTATAGGGGACCTCATGTTTCTCTGGTGAGCAATGCTAATAACACACCACATTTCGTTCAACAGATTCTCTATTATTGGATAAATTTCATGTTGGACCCACTAATATAATTTAGCGGGTCCCACATAAAATTCACCCAATAATGAAGAGCATGTTGAAAAAAGTATGTTGTTAGCATTACTCTTTTCCGATTGCATTGATTTATATTCAACAAACACCATTTTATAAGTTTATCCAATCTCGTTAATTCTTTTTTCCCTTATTAACTTCTCCTTTCTTTTTTTCCTTGTTTTACTTAACTTTTCTTTGTCGTTGTCTTTAATTTTTAATTATTAAGAGTCAAATTACTTTGTTGTGCCCTTCAATGGTTACATAATTTTTAAATGATATGGAGAGTGCTATTCAGTACGAACACTAATTGACGAAAACTGTATGAATATTGTAGCAATATTAAATAGGAGCAGTTACATACTTTTAGGTGGGATGGGGAAACATCATTCATACCCATTTCGTCTCGTACCCTCCAGGTCCAACATTATTGAAATGATATTATTTGTTGCATGTCATTTATATTTTCTCATATATAATTAATACTTTCATATTCTTCAATATTTTAATGTTGATGTTTGATGTGAAATTATTTCAATTGTAGGATTGAAGCCCCTATTTTATGTGTTATTTTAAATTATTATTCTTGTAAAATAATGTGTTATTTTTGCTTATTAAAAAAAATCTAGCTTTAAAGAAACTAAAAATGTGTAAAGAATTTAAGATAACAATTTCTTTATTTTAATTTATTTATGTCATACAATGGGTTATGAACCCATTGGTTTCAGAAAGTGATAATTACCCACTCTTTTTGAAAAAATATGAAAACTTTTTTAAATATATAGGATAATAATTCTAAAATGTTTATATAGCAGACATTTATCACGAATACAAGTAAGTATAGCTGTATTACTGAATTTTTTTGGGTGAGATAGCTGTATTACTGAATAATATGATCGTCTGACGAACACAGCCTGATAATAAGCCTATAAAGCATATAGAGCATCTTAAAGATATGCATTTACAAACCTTTGGAGCTAATATGAGATTTCTCTTCTACTACTTACAGTCATATACGTAGAACAGGATATCCTGCCTTGTAGCTAGCTGTATACACTAATAGGCCCCATCATTAATTATCATGATTCATATATATATATGTAACACTTCACTTTAGACACAACGGAGATGGAGACAGTTCTACTACTATTAGTTCCTCTTCCTCGTCATCATCAGAAATCCAGCCATGGCAAGGTTTACGCCTTTGGTGACAAACCCTTTCCACAGTTTGTGGGGGATTTGTCTTAAGAGGAGGAGAGCATGCAAGAGGGGTTCCATGAATTTCACTCACAGTAAAATTTCCTGCTGGCTGACAATCTGCATGACAGTAGTGTACACAAGATAATCGCTTACCAATATGTTTAATCACGCATTCAACTTTTGCTTCAATTACTAATTAAAATGACTGAACGAGGGTGAGAACTTAATGAATTACCAGTTTCACAAGTTGCTGGTACAGTGTTCAGAGCCTTGATGGGAAGTTGATTACCAGTTTCACTGGCTGCTGATCCAGTGTCAATGGCTTGATTAGTTGATGATGAATCATCAAAAGTTTCTGTGTGAGAGCAAGGTAGAAGGGCTCTGTTTGAGCAACCGACAGGTGATGCCTCATTGTGACCATCTCCGGGGTTATCCTCTATCAAACCATCCTTCACATAGAACAATACATGATCACAGAAGTAGACATAGTTAATAATAAATTTTAAGAATATATAGCTAGGCCATTAAGCCAAGGAGCGAGTCGCGGATAGTCAAGGGACTCATACCACGCTTTCCAGAAGTTTGAGAAATTTTATTGGGATATTCAAAAAAAAATTACAAATAGTTTCTCAAACATTATTGAAATATTATATAAAACTCAAAATTTTAACCCATGACCGCCATTATTTGAAGCTATTAAACTATAAATTTATAATTTAAAGTAACATTGGGATTACAAAGAAGGAGTCACAGAAGAATTCAATAATATACAATAGCACATTAAAAACAGCGGGCTTTGCCAACATGTTGTGTTTCCAGAACTAAAACTGTTACCATTCGGGGAAGGTGCAAATCACATAATAAAAGGCAATATTAAAAGAACTATAAAAAAATCAGTACATAAATACAGTCTCAATAACTCCCAAAAAGGAGTAATATGCTTTTGCCTTTCAAAGACAAGTAGCTCATGGCGGCCCATAACATCATCTTGAAACAAAATATTGAATTTGGGAAGACATGATTCATACATAACCAGAGCTGAAAGAATGGAGGACACAAAAACGGGAGACGCAATTGAAAGTGTCACAACAGACAAAGGATTGTTGTGATCCTTGTTACAGCTACAATACCTGTGGTTTAATATCTAACAACAACCAGACAATTATTAACTTCTGAATTGTAAGCTATCATAGTTAATAGTTAATTTCTTGCAGAAGAATAAATAAATCTATTCACACATTTATAGCTCCAAGTTACAACTTTACCTGCCAAGTGTAAATATTATACATTATACATTTGTATAGTGACAAAGTAATGAAAACTCACACTTTGAGTAAGGTATAGTTTTTGTTCCCTGAGGCTTGAGAAATATAACCAAGACACTAGTAATGTCTAGACCGGATAAAAATCTGTTGTCCCAAAAAATAATGTCTCGATGTCCCCCATCAATCAAATGATGGGAATGAATATAAATATTAATGAATTGTGATTTTATTTTCTTAAGTTTCAAATTGCTATTGGTGGGGGATAAAGAAGGTGACAGGAAATCAAGAGCTTTAGTTATACCAAAAGAAAAAAAGCAAGAGTGTTAATAGCCTTATGCTTGAGTCGCCCGGGCTAGCCTACTAGATATTAAGTGGCTAATAGTTATGTTAGTTCCATAGCAAGGGATGGTCTAGATGGATGGAGATCTTTTGTCCCAATTTCCCGTCATTTTCTCTGTCCCCCACCAATAACAATTTAACACTTAAGAAAATAAAATTATAATTCATTAATATTTATGTTCATTCCCAACATTTGATTGGTGGGGATACTGAGACACCATTTTTTGGAACAACATATTTCTATTCAAAGGATGGAGATCTTCTGTCTCAATTTCCTATCAACTTCTCTATTAGCCACCAATTTACAATTTGACACTTAAGAAAACAAAATCATAATTCATTAATATTTATGCTCATTTTCAATATTTGATTGGTGGGGACAAGAAGATACCATTTTTTGGGCAGGGAGATTTCTATCCGTTAGATAGATATATTAAAGGCTGCAACTACAAACGAAATTGTAGGCATGCTGAATAATAAAATGTATATTTTAATTAATTTCTAAGACTAAGAGACAGAGTTTGTTTAAATTTTCCTGAGAGGATGACTGAGTCAGAGAATCATAAATGAAATGAAATGAAACAAGAGAGGAAAGAAAGAAGCATTGATTGGATTGGAATGGATAATAACTACTTACGTGGGGTGAAGCAGAAGTAGAAGCTTGTTTTTCAAGAAGGGTATCAATGAGAAGAGAGTAAGCAGAGTCTTCGATAAAGACCCACCCATCGGAGCCACCGTAAACCTGAGAATACAAGATGAAGGAATCGAATCATTATTATTATTTGGGATTTCGATGCATCGATCAAATTAGAAATAGAAATTAGAATGTTAGATTGAATGAATAACTTATTATTAATAATTACTACTTTTAGAAGGTGATGGACGGTTTGTCGGACGAGCTTGTTGGAGAAACCGTAAGGGGACATGGTGTCCAATGCTGCGTCCATTCGCGTCTCTCTCTGCGATTCATTCACAAACAAATTGATAATAATTAAGTGAAGTGAAGACAAAGAGAATCCAAATTAATGAATGAATGAATGATGGATTGTGAAACGACCTTTCTGGAACGTCGTCGTGTTGGCGCCATTGGATGGTAACAAATTACGTTAGTTAGGGCAGAGAGAGTTGGATTTGAATTCCTTACTTCCTTTGGAGACTATGTAACGCACCCACGCAGTGTGCGCCCTTTCCTTTACATTCACCCAAACAAACCAGGAACCACTCCTCCTTCTCTACATTTCCAATCTCTTATTTTATAATTTTCTAAATTAATTAAAACTAAATCAATTCTTAAAAATAATTTCACATTATTATCCAAACAAAAATATCCACGTGAATCAGTGGAATCCATCTCATCAATGAGAGAATATATTAAAAAAAAACATTAAAAAATGTATTGTTAATATTTCTAAATATATAATCTCTTTTTGAGAATCCCAAAAAAATACGAGAACATTATAGAATTTATTTATTACTCCATTTGATGGAATTTACGTGAAATTTATCAAAATAGAGATTGGCCTGTGTAATTCTACACTTTTGCTCTCCATTGTTTTAGAGGCAAGGGCTGAAAGATTAAAAAAAAAATGATTAAAACGTTATATTTATATTTATATATATATATATATATAAACTTTTAATTTGTTAAATATAATTTTAACACCACTTTTTAATAAAGATTTCTTTTTTTATTCTTGAAATATTCTCTTATAGCATATCTAACAATACAATTACTTCAGGTTGTTTAACTTCATTTTTATGTGTCATATCACACATCATATATATTATTATTTTTTATTTTATACTATTTTAAGTAAGTCTCTATTGCAACAGTCTAAACCCTAAAAAATTCATCAAATGAATCCTACAAGTTATCTCACTTTTCTCTAACTTATTTTTATTTATTTTTTATGATTTTTTATTGGCTTTTCATAAAAAAAAATTAGGTACTTATAGACCCAATTGTCCTTAGATGTGAATATCATATCATCTTACTTCAATTGTGCAATCCAATAAGAATCGATTTTTATTTTCAACAACTTCTTGAAGATTTTAGATAATAGATAAAAAAAAACCATTTTAAATATATAGCTGTTTTTTTTTACTGAAAATATACAGCTGTTAATTCACATGCGCTTGTTGCATTAAATAACATCATTATTTTTTGTTTCTTTTTTTAACTTTATATGCATTATTTAAAGTAACTTTCATCTAACAATCAAATGTTACTGTGTCTTTCTTTGGGCATACAGCCATCCTTCGTATATAAAAAAAATGTTACTGCGTCTCAAAAAAATTTGCCAATTAATAGTCACATGGGTTAACTCAACATTCAACGATTATTGGAAGAATTTTTCAAGGTTACAAAAATGAAAGTAATCGTATGCATGTTAATGTACAATGAACTTGCGATTTGTCTGACTATAATCCTGACATCATAAAAATTATATCTGTGCTGTGCATACTATAAAGCTATATCTATTTAGATTATGCATTACATGAGTATTCACGGATGAGTTTGAAACGGATTTAGTATGAGACTTATGCTTGATTGTAAAAAAAATTATGACTTAAACATAAGAGTTTGATTGGTATACATACTTTTTAAATAATTAAGATAATAGATAAATATTTTTAATGATGTGTTAAATTCTGATTGGTTAACTATAAAAAAAAATTATATTGATAATATATACCAATTAAATCCTAAAAATAATTCTATAAATAAAAAATTTTAAAAATGTAAAACATAAAATTAAATTGGGATGACCTGAAATTTAATTGGTATCCGACACAAAATTAAGCCAATTGTAATTTTTAAAATTATACTCATCCCAGTTAGCTTTATTCATCCTAATTAACTTTAGATCAACGTGGGTTAGCAGGATGAGCTGGATTTAGAACATCACTAATGCATTACAACTTTCCTGAGATAGTCAAATCATAAGTTACAATTAATTTTTATTCCTAAAACAATATCTGTTTTTCTTTTTCAAATTATTATGTCCAATCTCACATTCCGTTGTTTGGGTAATATGAAAGAAGTAGGGAAGTGAGAAGGAGGGAGGAGGGAGGTAGAAGAGGAGAAAATAGATAAAGAATGAGTAATATTTCAGATTATTTGATTTGAGAGAAAAAAAAAAGAAATAGAAAAAAAAAATTAAACTTTAATACACTAACATTTTTATCCTTATAACAACAACAACAACAACAATAATAATAATAATAATAATAATAATAATAATTTTATATCATTATTGAAATAAAAGGATGAAATTGGTATTTCAAATTTTGTTTTCCACTTCCGTCAATTTTTTCTCTTCACTTTTGGAGAGATTTTATTTTATGTGGATGTCACTAGCTTTTTTCTTTCTTCCCTATTTTCTCTCCATAACACATACTTGCCTTTTTATCCTCCCTTCCATCTCCCCAAAATCATCTGATCCAAACCATGCGTTAGGGAAACTTGTGTCCCATTGCAGTAAACCTCCCAAGCCCCCAAAAGGAAATGTAGCTCTCCAAACAAATGTCATATTAGAATCATTAGGGTTTGTTTGGTTTACATTTTCATTTTTTGTTTTTATTTGTTGTTTCTATTTTCTGAAAATTGTTTTTATTTTCAAATTAAAAAAAAAAATGAAAACATGTTTGTTTTGACCTCCTATTTTTTATTTTCATTTCCTATTTTAAAAAATTTGAGAAGGAAACACTGAAAATAACTTTTTTTTATTTTCAGATTTGGACCCAATTCAGAATAGGTTTTCGGTGAAACACATTTTCATTAAAGTCAACCAAACAGATGTTGAAGGGTACATTTTTTATTTTCACTGAAAATGAAAATAGGAAACGACAGGAAATGATTAAACCAAACATGTCCTATTTTACACTCAAAATATATTTATCAATGTATAGTATTAATAAATTCACTTACATAAAATAAAAGTTAATATAATATCAAATCATATAGTAAAAAAAAGTTAGTGATTCGTTCCCACATCAAAATCAAAATATCATAAAAGAAAAGAAGGGAAATGGAAGGATATGGAGGTGGATATATATGCAACTGGTGCATTGAGTGTGAGAGACCCGGGTTCACCGAGGAAACTTGATTTATTTTTTTTTTTTTTATCAAACTCGTGTTATTTTAAAAATTATTTACAAAAATGAGATTGTTTTGTAACATTTTATCAAAATAAGATTGTTTTTGTCAGCGTGCATTTTTTTTTATTTGCTGACGTGGAAGGTTCCAAGGCGCCACTTGGACTGGTGGCTTCCATAAAAATGTCACGTGTCACACTCATTGGTTTTACAGATTTTTTTTTTAAAAAAACCTGCAGCCTTCCCTGCGCGTGCCACGTTGGCGTCAATCACTGGCGCCTTACAAGTCAGCAAATAAAAAAAAAATCAACTATGGCAAAAACAATCATATTTTGATAAAATGTTACAAAACAACTTGATTTTAGTAAATAGTTTCTAAAATAGCATCAGTTTGGTCAAAAAGCCCGAGACTTGAATAATAAGGGTAAGGTATGTTAGAATTTCTGATTTAAAAAAAATAATATACTTTTATCATATTCTTCACTTAGAATTTAATTGGTATGTATTTTAGTTGTATAAAATTTTTACCCTCAATCAATTATAAATTATTATGTCATTAAAAATATAGAACTTTTATCCTACCTATCTTAGAACATCTCCAATGACAATTAGTTGAAGTTGCTTAACTCCTATTTTTATGGATGTCAACATATCACATCAATCACTTTTTATTTTATATTATTTTATGGGTGTCAACATATCACATCAATCACTTTTTACTTCAACATATCACATTAATCGATGTCAACATATCACATCAATCACTTTTTACTTTTTACTTTATATTACTTTAAACGATTCTCACTCCAATTATGCATCTCTAAAGATTTTACCAAATATGTATCACACAAGATTTCTCTAGCTTATTCCTCTCACATTTTCATATATGGTTTTTATTCGGTTATTCTATAAGAACCGGTGGACAACACTTCATTATGTTTCAATGATGCAAAATAGGTTCATATTTTTTAGAACTACTTAATAACTCTCATTGAAATTACTCTTATAAACTCATCGAAATTACTCTTATAAAAGTCACATATAACACGATTTGTAATTAGTTGTACATTTATCAAAATTAAATTCTTTTATATAGGCGGGTTCGTCCGTAGTCCATACATTCACAGACCAAAATTCCTTAAACCTTGCATAGGCCACATTTAAACAACTCAAAAGACTTGCGGACCCGAGTTATGCCGATCGATGTATCCTTAGATCTTGGCCAGTAGATCTTGTCCTAACAGAGCATTTGTCTTCGCCTTCTCAAACAAACGTCAATCGGGGCCGGCGATAAGGGTGTGCAAGCCGTGCAACAGCACAGGGCCTCAAATTTGATCCAAAATTTGGGGTCCCCAAAATTTATTTCGACCAAAAAAAACATATAATATAAAAACTTGGTTGATGAATTTGCTTCAAAAAGTATTAGAAGGATGACTTTTTTTAAGTAGCTAGAAGGTTGATATTAGCTTGAAGTTGTATCGATAAGTTTTTAATAATCTTCTTTGTATTTATTGTCCCGAAGTGGGTGTTTAAGATTAGAAAAATTATCCTTTTTAAAAATAATATTTTGAAATAATATTTAATTATTAAAATTATTTTTTTAATTAGGAATCAAATTTTTAAAATTAGAACCGGACTCCAAAATGTTTAAGACGACGTAAATATAAAATACAACGGTTGAGTTGAGTCACAAAACTAGCCCTACTTTATAGCCAAGTGTTGTTCACAAGCTCACCGTGTTTGTCTCTCCATTTGTCACGTGTCAACGCATATACACCGACGTGTCCGCTCACTGCATGCCCCATGCACGTATAATAATCCTTCTTCTCCCACGGGCTAGCTCCCACTTCACACCATAAACAAATTAATAACAAACAAATACAAAACACACAGTTTCACTCTTCTTTGTTTTCACTTTTGTTTCTTGTTTGAGAAGAAATCGATCATGAGCCAGGAGCAGCCTCGGAGGCCGCAGCAGGAGAAGGAAGCCATAAAGTATGGAGATGTGTTTGAAGTGCAGGGTGATCTGGCAAGCAATGCGGTAGCGCCTAAGGACGCTGTTATGATGCAGAAAGCGGAGAATGCAATGCTTGGAAAGACCAAAAAGGGTGGCGCCGCCGCGGCCATGCAATCTGCGGCCATGAAAAATGAGAAAGGTGGCGTTGTGGGACATAACGATATGAGTAAAGTTGCTCGTGATGGTGGGGTTGCTATAACTGAGAATGATCTTTCGGGGAACCGTGTGATCTCGGAGTCCATTGCCGGACAGGTTCCCTATAATATACTATATGCTAAGAAACTCTCTCCTTCTATATTTAATTTTTTTAAAGGAGCATTTTAAATTAATCTTTACTATTAGATGAAAATTATTAATTTTGATACACTACAAAAAAAAAAAAAAATATATCGTGAATGACTTTTATTATAAAAGTTAGAGAGCATTTCAATTAAATCTGTTAGAGACCATTGAGCTTTATCATTAATTTATTTGTTTTTTGTCATGAGCATATATATTCTTTCTGTTCTTATTTGATTAATTGGTTTCGTAGGTTGTTCACAAACTAGAAGAAAAGGAAAAGAAAATTTGTAAATTAGCTGAGGTATTAAATCTTTCTAGACAATTTATGATATATTGGTATTTTTTTTTTATTTTTTTTTTACGTGGTATGTTTTAATGTTTGTATTATATATTTTTATTTCAAAAGCATATTAAGAAATTTTCCTTAAACGAATATCCGTTCAATGAAGTAATGACATAAAAATATTAAAACACATAAATCATTGTCTCAATGGTCATTGCTATACTATATATATCGAGCAGCATATTCTACGAATGCCACTAGTAGAGTTGTGTTTAATTTATATTCTGTGACACTAAATCTTCTGATTAAAAAAAAAGCTTGGCAATACGAAGAGAATTTATTTTGACTAGATCATGTCCGAAAAAAACGCTTTTTTATTGGCTATGTATAGGGTAAAAAGTTGGTCCGTATGAAATTTTGTGAAAATCTCAGTTAGACAAACATGTCATTGTCGTCACTAATTGTTAGGCTGCATCTATGAATGGCATCATAAACCAAACAAATATCTTAAAATTAATAATTTACAATACCTAATAATATTGGTATTTATCTTTTCTCTTAATTATGAACAGGTCGTGCAGCAATCTAGCCAAAAGGTTCCAATGAATACTATGACGCCACCTTCTCTTGTTCAAGACATGGGCATTGGAGCTGGTGGTGGCGTAGGAATCACCATAGGTGAAGCACTGGAAGCCACAGCTTTGACGGCCGGAAAGAAGCCAGTGGAGTGGAGTGATGCGGCAGCTATTCAAGCAGCCGAAGTCAGAGCCACCGGGCGCACCAACATTGTCCCCGGAGGTGTTGCTGCGGCAGCACAGTCAGCCGCCACCCTCAATGCTCGAACAACAAAAGACGAGGACAAGACCAAACTCGCAGATATTCTCGCGGTACGTAATTAAGTCATCCCTAGCTAGAATTTCAATGATTTGATCATATAGGCTTTGTTGCCCCCCTGTGCATTGCATACACAATATTAAGTCTTATGCACAATCTAACCTCAACTACTGCGTTTGTCATTATTGTAAATGTGTTTAATGTTATATATATTGAATCTTAAAGGATTATTATTGAGTAAATACTCAATTTGGTCCCTGAAATTATAAGATCGTATCAATTTAGTCACTCATATTATCAATATTCCTAAATAATCCCTGTAATTGCAGAAAGTTAATCAAATTCGTCCCTCCGTTGATATTTGCATGGACTATAATGACATTAAGTTGGTAATATCAGGGATGCATTTGAAACTACCTGAATAATGTCAAGGATGCATTTGCTATATTTTGCAATTTCAAGGATCATTTTGAAATATTGATAATGTGGAGGATTAAGTTGATACGATCCTATAATTTCAGGGATTAAATTGAGTATTTACTCGATTATTATATGTGATTATTGTTTCTGATTTTAATAATAATATTTGTTATGGTTGATACGGTATGATGCAAATATTTTCTTCTCACACATGAATTTCTCAAATTGAAGTTACTTGGTATTTTGCAGGATGCGACTTCGAAGCTACCATCAGACAGACCAGCCACAAGGCGAGATGCTGAAGGGGTGGTGGGTGCAGAGATGAGAAATGATCCCTACCTGACTACTCACCCTGGTGGCGTGTCCGCATCGGTGGCTGCTGCCGCTAGGCTTAACCAAACCCATAACTAGCTAAGTGCTACACGAGCTAGATATGTATATTGTTGCTTTTGCTTTTCCTATAGTGCTTGAAATGTAATGAAAAAACCCAAGCGGAAAACAAAAGGGCACACGAAGGGTTACATGTTTAATTATGTCGTGGACAGCAAGTGTTAAGGTGCTCGCTGTTTCTTCACGGGCGCATTTTGTACCAATTAACTCCACTTTGCGTTTGCAACACCTTTGTGCGGCTTCTGTGCTGTTTGCGTCCTGATTTATATTTCTATTATGATTTTCTTTATCACCGAGTTTAATTGTTATGTGTAAAAACTTTACACTGACAACCAATCAGAAATTATGATGTATGTGACTTTGAAGGTAATTAGGATAAGAGTCAAACACTTTAACTTATATGATAAATTCTGATTGATTATCTGTGTAAAAATTCTTTACATTGACAGTGTATACCAATTAAATCCATTTATTTATCCTATTGAATTTCACATCATAATGTATTAACCACAATGCTTACAGTGTTCTCTTTTCTATTAAATTAAGTTGTTTTATAAAAACGATCAAAAATACCTATGATTATGAATGACTGAAGTAGCGGTCACATAGCATATCTTTTGAAGAGAGAGATTCAGAGATTTAGTATTTGCAGCTTAATAAGAATAGAACCTACAACAAACTATAGGGAATTGATACATACACTACCTATTTATTCATCCACCACCACATTTTTATTTTTTTTTTATTCCTAAGATACCCCTATCTACACCACTTCATTCTGCGCCAAAGAAATTATTCCGACAATTAGTTACCGGAATACAAAGAAATTATGTTCCGACAATTAGTTACCGAAATGTATAAAATTTAATGTTCTGGAAGTTTTCAAATTTTTTGATCTACCAGCATTTAGTTTCCGGAATACAAAAAAAAAATTGCGTTCCAAATTTTTATTGTAGTTTTTTGATCTACCAACAATTAGTTGTCGGAAAACATGTTTGTATTACGGCAACTAATAGTCGGAACATAAATTTTTTGTATTCCGATAACTAATTGCCCGAACACATTCAGAAAAGGGATTTTTTGTCTTTTCACCTATAAAAAACAATAAGTGTGGTGATGGATGTGTAAGTGAAGTGGTGTATGTGACAATTCCCCAAACTACAATGCATAATCCCATTCCTTCTTGCAGGAAGCTAAGCCCAAAAAGCAAATGCGTAAGTAGGGGGCTGGCTAAAGTAAAAACAAAGAGTAAATATCTAATTTTGTCCCTGAAATTGTAAGGTCGTATCAACTTAGTCCCCCACATTATCAATATTCCAAAATGATCCTTGGAATTGCAAAATGTAGCAAAATCATCCCTGACATTATTCACTTAGTTTCAAATGCATCCTTGAAATTACCAACTTAATGTCATTATAGTCCATGTAAATATCAACGAAAGGACGAATCGGATTAATTTTCAACAATTCCAGGAATCATTTTGGAATATTGATAATGTGGGGAACTAAATTAATACGACCCTATAATTTCAAGAACCAAATCGAGTATATACTCTAAAAACAAAAGATGCATATTCCACCCGGCCACACCAAAGAGAATGGAATAAAGATCTAATGAATTTTAAGAAATCTCAGACGTTCATGAAGTAAAGATAATGGTAGAATACCATTACATTACCGAGAAAGATCAGCCATTTGCATAAAAAAAAATAAAAAATATCATATAAAGGGATTCATAGCTCGCCTCAAAAGAATTACCGATGGTGCTCGAGTGGAAGAGGATGATAGTCCCAAATTACTGAAGGGATTCAATGCTATCAAATCCTCTCTCACTCACATTAGAAGCACCATTTGTAATTCTTTGGGGGTGAGCTTTGAATCCCTTTATATGAATTTTTTTTGCAAATGGCGATTTGAATTTTGGAGCTATACAGAAAACGATAGCAGAGAAGAAGAAAGAGTATGGGTATTTTTGATCATTTATGATATAAAATAACTTATATTAATATAAAAAGAGAATACTGTAAGTTTTTATGATAGTCACTCGGCATCTACACTAGATACATAGAGATTGACATTGATAGTTATTTTATCAGACAAGATTTTTTCAAGCAGGATTATTACTAGCTTTATTAACTCCAACAACTGCATAGTATATAAACTGCTCAGTTGAATACTTCATCTATTTTCAAAACTTCTTAAACGACTTCAATTTGACTTCACTTGTATTGTAACAAGCTGGCCATATAAGAAATAATGCTCCAACTTTATTAGTTGATTAGTATGATGTATACTAATTGTAATCACTGTATAAATAACAATGTATGTGTAAAAACTAAAAAGACATACAATCTCCCAAATACTTCTTTGTTCTTTAGGCTCTACTAAGACATTTTTATAATTACATAATTATTCTCCATAAGATAACCATTATGTTTTGCGATGAGATAACCATCATAATTTAAAAGTGGTTATTTTGATATTAAGTGTAGTTATTCAAACAATAAATTTGAAAATAAAAATGGCGCCAAAGAAACTTTCATTAAAGATTTAAGAGGCACCCTACAGTAATGTACTCAATAACACTTCAATATTACTAATGCAATTGGGGGCTGGGGTGGGATCCAGAAACCAGAAGACACGTTCTAATTCAAAATTCCATTTTAAAAGAATGTAATGCCTATTTGTATGTCAGTCTAAATCAATCTGATATTATACACATCTTTGACCATTTAAAGTAGCAAGAAAAGTTTTTATCCAAAAAAAAAAGAAAAAACGTACCTAGAATGGCCTGGGTTGAAGTTAAAAAACATAAAGACTGGGCTCAACATCAGACTCATAATTCACACTATGTGATTGAGTACAACAAAATTGGCAAGGGGAATATAATCCTCTCACTAGGACCATTCTAATAGGTTTCTTTTTCCTCCCGTTTTGCTGTTCCTGTCTTCAGAATATCCGGTTGTACATACCACACCTAATTCTCTCGGCTGCTCAATTTTTCATTGTTCTTCAAGTTCGGCCCCAAATAAGTTGTGTTTGAGCCGGAACAGCAGTTGGTTTAAAAATGGACTATATGGAAAACTTTGACCTGTCTTAAAAACTGAGGTAGGCCAAGTATGGGCATGTGGTTGGTGAAGCTGAGAAAGTATGGTTGACAACCACTATTCATAACACAGCAACAGCAAGACAAGACTTGGGAAACCTCCTCCAGATGGTTCTTTGTAGTCTACAGAAAAATATACAATACTAGACGAGGAAATAAAAGAGGGGGTGGGGGAGTTTAAAAAAAGCTTACTGAGATATTCTGTAAGCTTAAATTTTTTTGAAGTAAACGACTATAAGAGTGGGCTTATCTGGAAGTATTATTTTCACCCGCTAAGTTGAGCTTTTCCAGAGACAATTCCTTGGTGACTAATCGAAGCAGTACTTGCACGAGCTCCCGTATTCTTAATTCTCTGTCCATCAATAGGAGAACAAAACTCAGAAACAGAAAAGGAAGAAGAAAGAAATAAAAGATGAAAAAGAAAGAAAATTCTTGGTTCTCTCACTATTTTTAGAGGTGAAGTTATGTCTTTGATTGGACTAGAACTTAATAGGATAAAAAAGGATATGTTGGACACGTAGGCACATTATGCTTGCGGAGCATTGGAAAAAGCTGTGAGACATTGGAAAGTTGTGAAGTGGCCTAGCATCTTTGGAAAAAGCTGTGATGTTTGCGGGAGTTTTGAAATTGCTCAACTACCTTAGAAGATTTCTTAGTACTCATCAAGTTTTTGAGAAAGACATGGATTAAAGAAAAAAGGAACTGTGCACCTTTTCACTTTTGAAAAGCCTCTTGCAGTGGTTTTGTTAGTTGTCTCCTGTGGGACAGACTTGTGTTCCTGGGCTCCTTATAGGTTGAAGTTAACGTCATTCTTCAGTTTTTTTCTTCACCTGTTTGTCTAAGGTATTGGTTTTGCACTTTTTTAGCGGATATATTCTTTCTTGTTTTCTTGCTTTATATTAGTTTTATGCCTGTCCTTTTCTATTCCTGGAGGATATCTTACCCACTATTAGTATCTCTCTTTCTGTTTGTGCTGTTTCTGGAGTCTCATTTTCCAATCTCCACGAAACACACTGATATGCAAAAGATTCCATTGGTGTGCTGTGTGCATGTCAAATATAAAGCATGGTACGCCCAAAATTATATTTACCTCGATATAACAAGCTCACAAAAGGAAGGTAATAGCACAAACAGAAGGGGACGGTTGTCATGCTTCTCCTTGTCCTCTGCTAGGCCACTTCTCAAACATGGGTGTAATGGGAGAATGGATGCCGCATCTGGATGAATTACAAGACGTGCCAGTTCTTGAAGGACATAAATAATTTCTTCAAGTCTTGCTTTTGGTAATGGATGGTCACCTTAAAAAAAAGCGAACAGCTAAGGTGGCAAGTAGTGGGAGATGAAATCAAGATTACCGATGTTGATTATCTTTCATCAAAGAAGAAGCTCACCTAAGCCATTTTCATCTGTCAGAAACCTGCTCAAGATGTATTCACATCTGGCGATAAGCACTGTAATTGAGATTTTGCTGACTTCAGATCTCGTCATATTCCAATTGACTTCATTAGAATAACTAAGAACATTATGTAAAATTGGTCAACATAACCATTTATATATATTTATATATATATATATATATTAAAAAGTAAAGAGAGAGAAGGAAACAATGACTTGAGATAAAAGCTGGTTAAAATCAACGTAGAGTACATAAAGCACAGGGGAAAGTCTGCAATGAAAGGCATAGTCCTATATTAGCTAAGGTAACTGATCAGATCTCATAAATGGAAATTTTGAGAACAGAATGATGCCTGTATTCAGGTCTCTATCAGTCTTATTCCAAATTACAATCATATGGCAAGAGTTACTCATCAGGCATCTAAATCATACCAAAAGAACATGCATAAAAAGAATAAAAAATTGGACTAAAAACATTTTACTTCTGATGAAACTACATAAGCAATGAACTGATTAGAAAAAAATTCCAGAGAAAGCAAACCAATCAATATAAGAAATGGACATTAAAGCACAAAAGCATCCATGACATCTACATCATCTTATAGATGAGAATTTAATTGACTGCTTCCCCACAGTTAATTGCCCAAGTAAAGGATACTTAATGCTCATATATCAGAAATTCAAAAATAATTAATAAGCCTTCAAAATGGCACCTGCTAAAAGAGAATAACTTCTGTAAACAAGTCAAGGAAAATCTACTGCAGTGTAGAGGCATAAGTTCTACAGTCTCAACTGGTAATGAGCAAGTACGTGACGCACATCGGTCCAATGTGGAGACCAGTCGCTGCAGGATCTGAGAAAATGAACAGTATCAGAAAGGAAGAGTAAAATGTCACACTGAAAGCTCAAGCTAACGGAAGCCTTATTGGACTACATAATCTGACGTGCAAGAAAACCTCAAAATAGTCCATTCAGGTGATTTTGCAGTTAAACAAGCAAACAACTTTGGTGGCAAGAAATATATTATCGACAGCCCAGCCAATTTAATTGTTACGGGTAAATCATGCACAAGAAGGGGTCGGGAGTCGTTCAATACTAGAGCTAACTCCAATAAACAAAATTTAAGAATTCTAACTATTAGATGATTAAAAATTTTACATTGTAGTTTCCCCAGAACTCTTATATACCATAATCAGGGCCAGTACCACACACAACATAACCAATGTAGAGGGGCAGTCATATTTTGTAAGAAATAAAACAAAACTTAGTTGTAAACATTTTTTGTGTGAGTGGTGGTGGGGGATGCACATATGGAGTAGAATTCGAGCTATAATTACAATGCACTATGGTAGGAACCATCAGTATCAAACTATCAATATTATTTCAATACATCTTTTGCAGTTTTGGGGTCGCTGATTCAGCAGTTTACTCTTAAATTTCTTTAAACCACATTCCAAAGAGAAATGTCGGCAATGCAATTCTTGGCCTTAACTTTTGTAGTAATAACATATAATATTATCATTTGATGAGATAACCTTGACTCTGATATTGATTAAATCAGTTAAAACTTTTAGATTACTATTATTCAACTTTTGTTAAATTATATATGCATGAATGCAAGTATAACTATAAATACCTAAGATATAATTAAAATTAAAATATTTCCATATTTAGTTTTAGGGCTATTGACAGTCTATATCTTTATAACTTCTAGCTCCATATATGGTTAAATACCAACGTATTTATATGGGGTATTTAAATGCCAGAGAATCTTACATGCTGGAATGAGAATATCGCATACACATAGTCATGGTAGATCAAGAATTTTGTTTTCTTCAAGCAGCCTGATCAAGCTATAGCCTAAACTAGCAACCCTCTAATGCCTACGTCAGCCAAGCCCTTATTTCTTTTATAACCCTACCAATACATTGGATGTGCATTTTCATAACAACTTCTTGGAGTACCAACTATTATTAACATTATTATAATTGGTGAAAAACTTACATCCATAGGGGCATCAATTGGCAACTTAAGGACTGTGTCACCCAGAATATTTAAGATCGACATCTCAAGAAACTCATCAGCCTCTAACACCACTGTTGAGAGAGAATTTGAAGGAAGAGCTCGTCCACAATATCCAACAAGGAATATTTCATAAACATCTGCAATTTCTTTCCATATACGTGTCCTGACAGGTTTACTAATGCTCAAATCTGGACCTCCATTGGTTAATTTGCTGACGTAGTCAACAAGAATGCGGTTGAATGCTTCAACGGCCAACCTCCAAAGTGCACTATCTGGATTGTCTCTTCTTGTTGTCATACACCTGAAAAGTAACCTAATAGTATTATTGCACAGTAATCACAAATCTATAGACAAAAAGGAAGATATTACACACCAATAATGATATTTGCATACCATATTTTTACACCATTCTTACTCCCTTCCTTTTTAGATAATAAAAACGAAAAAAACAGAGTCCAACATCCACTCTATCTTGAAAAGTGTGAAAATGGTGTAAATTTTATTGTTTACAAATATCATTGCCCATTACACACCACAACAAGGTGATATCTACAATCCATCAGAGTCCCAAATTATATGACATTAATAAAGAGCTGATCAAGTGGTAAAAAGTTCACAGCCGTCAATTTAAAGTGTAAAGGTTTAGCTTTAGGAGGAGCTGCTTCTGAGGTTAGTGAGTTGGAATCATAGCTATAAGCTATTTCTCTTTTCTCTCTCTCACTGTCAAGTTTTTTCCTATCTCTGAGGCCATTTCAATTATAATTACATTTTAACATACAATAACTGCATACACAACTGATATTTGTGTTCTATCCCGAAAAGACTTCATTACTCAAATTTTGCAACTTTACAATGTAATATATTTTCTTACAAATGAGTTGGTAATTAAGTCTCCAAAACTTTTCTGTTGCGCGACTTTCATTTGTGAATAGATTTAAAGATTGAATGTGCCAAAGTTTTACAATGGGTCCGATGCACAACAAGCCACAAGTGGCAGAGGAAAAGCATTGGGCCAAATTGGCTGCCCTGCTTTGGGATGGCATTATGAGGCTCACTAGTTATCCAAAGTCCAAGCATCTTAAGTATTAAAAAGCCCAGCAAAGAAACTAAATCGTAAGTGTCTCAAACATATAGGTTCTGAAAGAAATGAAAAAATCCGAGAAACTGAGAAAGTGACCCTTCAGTGGAAAAAAATTGAGTTGAAGCACTATGCAAAGTAGAAATGTGATAAAGGCAAGGAAAGAGATAAAACAAAGAGAATTCCTCGAAAATCGAAAGGACGAGCCACTCCCTAGTAAAGGATAAAAAAAAGGGGAATACATGCGAAATGAACTTCTAGGGACTCACATGAGTAGCATTCACCCTAAGCTTGACATGTCAGTCATTTTTCTTAGCCCTGGTTTCTTATTAAAACATTATCAAAAACCCAAAACCTTGTAGCAATAGTAACCTATACAAATCTTTGCCTGGATCCATTCTCACCTCATGGAAACACAATCTCAGCCTTAACCTGACTATAGTATACAAATCTTTCAAACTGCAAATTTTCTGAAGCACTCTCCAAACCTTATGCAAGTTATCATATCCTAACTCTTAACATTGGAATAGCAGTAAACAAAGGAAAATAATTAAGAGCAATTGCTACCTTCCGAGGCTTTGAATAATTTCAGGGTATATAATATATTTTTCAACTGCAGGTGCCTGCAAGAAAAGATCTACCAGCACAGGAACTAGCTTTTCTGCAAACATATAACTAGGAAGGCCTGCATTTATAGCTGCAGTTGATCCAGAACCTGGAGATGCTGCTACTTTATGAGGCGATACAGGAGTAATGCCATTAGGTGCTTCATGGTTCACCTGAGAATCTGGAAACATGATATTTTTTACAATTCCACCCAAAGGAAAAACTAAAAACTAGATCAGGTACAACCAGATACTTCTATACCTGGGATAAGGTTGGAACCTCTTGCTTGATCTATTTTATCATCCTCATTCTGTAAATGAGAATCCTGTCTAGGAAGATACTGCAGAAACTCCCGAATAAGAACAAGCCACATAGAAGAAATGTGCTCTGTTGGACGTAACAGTGGCAAGATTTCCAGTACAGTCCGTAGCACAGGTGGGACATTCCCCTAGAAAAAATGGAACATCACATTCATGAGTGTTTCTACTTAAATATGACAATTGCACTACAACTAAAATTACTAAATAGGTTCTTTGAATAATACTGCAGGATTCTTTCTTCTAAAGCAAAACAAGATTAGAGTAAGCGATGGCTTTGTACAATAAGACTACACAGAAGTCACTTGAGACATAAGTTAACGTGATGGTACTTCAATATAAGAGTGCATATTCAGAAAACTTATGGAATTCATCCTAATAAGCAAAATGTTGTTGCAAGGTCTAGTGCAGAAGCAGAATATAGGGCTATGGCTGCAGCCACTTGTGAAATCATTTGGATCAAACAACTCCTTCAAAAGTTGAAGTTTGGAGACACCCAACAGATAAAATTACGTTGTGATAATCGAGTGGCTCTTCATATCGCTTCCAATTCAGTGTTTCATAAAAGAACTAAACATATCGAAATTGATTGTCATTTTGATCGCCAGAAGGTTCTTTCTAAGGAAATTACTACTGAATCTGTTAGTTCCAATGAACATCTAGCAGGCATCTTCACAAAGTCTCTAAGGGGCCTAGAATTCAATATATTGGTTACAAGCTTGAAGCATTTGACTTATATGCTCCAGCTTGAGTTGGAATTAATAGCAAATGTTGGAATTAGTAGCAATTAAATTTCAAATGCATGTACTTAGTAATTCATGTACCTAGGATGTATCATACATGCACTTAGGAAGTAGCACTATCATTAATCTCCTTCTAAATATAAATTGTATTTATTCCTAAAATGTATATAAATAGCAGTTCAGCTGAGTGGGATAACTTAGTCCAAATTATACTCTAGTCTCTCAAGTGGGGTAACTTTGTTTCATGGCAGAGCAGAAAAAAAAGAATGTGGTTGCAAGCAGTAGTGCTGAAGCAGAATATACAGCTATGGCTCAAGGAGTTTGTGAGATGTTATGGCTGAAAAGGGTTCTTGAAGAGAAGTCCCTATCAACCTACCAATGAAATTATATTGTAACAACAAGGCTGCAATAAGCATTGCCCAGAATACAGTGCAACACGATCAAACTAAACGTGTAGAAATAGACAGACACTTCATTAAGGAGAAGATAGATGGGCACTTCATTAAGGAGAAGATAGATGGTGGAGCTATTTGTATGCCATTTGTTCCAACTACGCAACAGGTGCTAGATATTCTCACTAAAGGACTATTTCGACCTAACTTTGAATTTCTTGTAAGCAAGTTGGGTATGAAAGATATCTATGCACCAACTTGAGGGGGTATCGAAATTGATTAGGATTTATTAGGAATTATTTGTTATAGGGATTTTAGGGATTTTTTGTTGGTGAGAATAAGATCTGAATCAAGTTCAAATTCTATTAGATAGGCAGTTTATTATATTCTCCTAATTTGTAGCAGATTGATTATCTCTTCTCAACCAATTCTGTCTATAAATCCTCCAATGTATGACTCAATAATGAACAAGAGAATATACAGCTTCTCTCTAAACCTGCAACAATCAAATAATTTTGCATACTTTCTTTCACATCATAAGAAGCATGACACTGGAACTTTCCAGTCAACCTTCACAATTTAATGACAACATTTGATTGTACAGTTACTTTATTTTTTTTCCAAGGTCACAATACATGAAGTTCACAATTTCATAATACCATGTATTCTGCAAAGCAACATACATGTGGTAATTGTAATGTGTTGTGGATTAATATATTGTTTTCATTTGAGTTATGTATAGGATAATTGCTTGCTTCATATTTCCTGATATTGGTGGAAAAAGTAATGACCATAATAATAACAGTTCCAACATACAAGAGAATAAGAAAAAATAACCTAGAAATAAACTAATTAAAAATGGACTTACAAATTCCATTTCAAAGTTATCATTGGTTAAAATGGCTTGCTTCACAGCCAAGTCTATGATTGCTATAAATTGTGTGTACATGACATCATTGAACAATCCTTTAGCTTGCACATAAAGCTCTCCTGATAGATCATCAAAATATTAGAGTAAAACCAGTCCCAAATGAATATCATTATCTAAAGCTAAGGTGGTTATGGTGCAGATAGAAACCTAAAGGCACAACTACTAATCCATGCATAATGTATACATATAAATAAAATCTTAATAAAATGAAAATATATTACCAAGACCATGCAAAATCTCCTGCTTCACCTTGTCAGTGGCATTGCCACCGTAACTGGATGGCTTTTTCAGAACAAGCTCGTAAACATCAATCACTGAAATAAGGTAAGACATCGGCATATTTCCCTAATTCATGAACATCTGTCAGTACTTAAATGAGTATATTCAGCTGGTGCAGTTTTCTTATATTTGTTAATTGATTGAAAACCAACATGACTAGTGTCAAAGATGATGGGCACTTAAGGGAGGCATAATTCAGCTGTTTATTCTTCATCTACAAACAGAAGATCAGCCTTAATTCAGACCACTTTTCCTACCTTTGCCGAATGAGAGTTAACGGTTGTCTGCAAACAATTTATTGCTGCAAGTGCTACCTCTTTACTACCATTTAAAATGCTATTCTCAACAAATTGAAGCAATGATTCCCAGCCTACATAAAACCACATTAAATCAGGACAACTTGTAAATCACTCCAAATGGAACTACCAGACACATCAAATTTTAATAACAAACCCACCAGACCAGAAGTTACTTAAGCTTTTGAAAAAAGGAAAAAACAACCGCAATATACGTGCTATTCCACCAAGAACTAGCACCAGAGTTTCATCCCATTGCTTCTGAGCAGTGTTACGGCTGCAAAGTCAATCACAAGTTTAGAAAACAAGTATATCTCAAGTAATTTTGGAAAGTGTTATGAGATTAAGGAAGCAGTTACCTAGAGTGCACCTACAGTAAAAGGTATGAATGCCATCATGTAGTCATAGTATCAGCGTAAACACAGGTGTTGGGGTCAGTGTTATGTACAATGTTGTAGAGTTTTTCAATCTTACTTTTTTCTCTATCTTTTCAGTCTCCCTATTACTCCACAAGTTATTAGAGCCATGTCACCATCCCCTTGCTGTTTCTAAGTTAGTTTCGTGGGTCAAAAATCAGATTTTATCTTGTCTTTCTTGTGCTTTAACACATGAACCATTGTCCAATAATCTCACTGCAAGTTGTGGTCTGTTGATCTTGTTAACTTGTCATCCATTGATCTCTTTACAAGTTCGTTGTTGAGTTTGTTGCTAGTTGTTCTTCAAGCTCATTATAAGTTGTCCTTACTGGAGTTATATGTGTTACAAGTAGTTGATTGAACTATTTAAGCTGCAAGTTATGATTCTTTGTTTTTTGGGTGAGTTTTAAGTTTTTGATTTCTTAAGTTTGGGGTATAAAAACAAGTGGAAAGCCTTTGTAAGCTTCAGCTTAAGAAAGTAGTTAGTTGTAGTGTACCCAAACTGGAAATCATAACTTAGTCTATTGCTATCAGTAAAAATACAAGGACTTCAGGGATCAGTATCATTTAAAATGTTCCAGAGTTTTTACAGTGAATATGTTTTTTCCCTTACTTTTCCATCCACCTTTCATTCTTCCTATTTTCTCAACCAAGTGTATCAATGAAGCCAAAAGTAAACAAAATAAGGAAAACAAGATCAATTTTAATTTCAAATACCTATGATGTATGAGCATGTGAACTGCTTTTCCTCCTTGAGTTCCAAGTTCTTTCCCTTGCCATTCATCTTTTGATGAAGTAGCAGCCTACATGTCAAATAACCAAAATTTCTAAGTACATCGGGTTATGCTGAAAATAAGCTCTCAAATATCAACTAACAAGAGTTTCAGCTTACCATGTGAGAAGCACGATCCAAAGTAGGAAATACATAACTCCAAAGACAATTTTCCCACATGCACTTGGAAAGCTTTTGCCCATGAGTTCCTAAAGTTTGGAAAAGTGTCCTAACAGCAGAATTCCTCACCTGCAAAACAAAACTTTCATTACCAGAAGTTTTCACATCCAGCAGCCACAATGTAACTAACTTGGCATAATCTCATTTCAGTTTGGAAAAATGTAAGTAAGCTTTAATAAATACTACAATAGGTTAAATTATAAATGTTGATGCACAAGTTTTTTCCAACATTTTAATTGATGAATAGAAACTAACTCCAACAACAAATTATGCAAGAGAAAGCAACAAACCATTGTAGTGAATTAGTGATGCATAAGAGACCCTAGGAATGATGCCTAGGTTTCTTCTCTTCTGTTATGTTTTCTTTAATTTTCTACATGACCCTCTTATTTTCTGTGGGAGACAGCAGTTAAAACTCAATTCATCAAACATTAATTGTTCCGTTCCTGAAGTTTCCCCAAAACTCATCAAAGCCAGAAGAACCCTTTTTGCACAGGTCCAGTTCAAAGCCCCCAATTTGACTCTTAAATTCCCTTGACTCTGTATTGTCTGCAAATCTTCCTTACTTTCACATACATCCAATGAACCTTCAATTACTATTTCCCATCCCTCCTATTTCCAATCAAAGAGCTCTGACACTTTGACAGACTTCAAGTACTCAGTCTTCATCTTTTCTGTTCACCTTTCTATATAATGCATGAGAGAGGGAGGCTATAAACGCTGATGATTCATGGAAGAGGCAACAAGTGCAACATATACGTTATAACCACCCCATCTAACAGTGACTTCATTCTCAGCAGACAGCAGTTCAGATAAATACCAAGAAACAATAAAATGAGAGGTTTCAATATAGAAGTTTCAATTTCTAAGTCCATAAAAAAAATACATAAGTCGAAAGATTATGCAGCTCCATGAGTTCTCCTTACTTTGGTTCATAAACCCCTATATTCCCCAGAAATGATTCTGTAAAGATGCTTGTTCCCTTTCATATCCAAAAGAGAAGATTCCTCATTAGCCAGGTCCCGGCTCCCTGATGAGAAGATGCCAATTATACAAGAAAATACCACATTGGTATCTTCAAAAAATCATTGTCACATCTGAAAATTGCTTATGGCAATCTTTCAACTAATGTTCTGATTGGTAATACTCATATTGACTTACAGCAAGGAAGCCATTGGTTTTTACAAATCACAAGTACACTGTCGAAGTGTGTCATGAACTCAAATGTGTTATATCTAGTAAGATTCAAAAAGGAACGGCCAGAGAGAGAGATTCAAATACACATTACTGGTTACATTTAGTGTTATCAAAAAGCCGCCATGGCGGCGCCATGGCGGATTGCGGTGGCGGATTTGTGGCCAACCGCTATGGCCAATTTATGAAGGATGGCGGCGCCATGGCCACAATGGCGTTTGGAGGCGGCTTAAAATGGCGGATTTTTGGACTTCCGCTATGGTCCGCCATCCGCAATTGATAAACACTTACATTCAGTGAGATATGGCAACCAGGTAATCCATCTTTACACATAAAGGATGTTTCATGAACTCCCTTCCGAGAGAAGGCCAAAAAAGGAGAAAAAGTAGAAAACTGAAAAGTAAAAATAAGTTTAGATATTTATTCATCGTACCTCTGGTCTCTCATCAGCCCCGAGGTTTTGAAGTAATGAGAAAACAGAGAATAGAAGCTTCTCACAACCAACATCATCTATATAAGAAGCCTGGTCCCTCTCATTATTAGAAACACTACGAGTTTGATCCTCCATCTTTTCGCTGTCTATCTGCTTCACTATGGAGCCACCACCTGAAAGGTAGAACCATTGTAAAGAACTAGTATAATTTCATAATAACGACAGGCTATGAATAGATGGTTTGACAAATAAATCTGAACCTGTTTCCTTCTCTTCAGAAGGTCCATTGAGAAGGCCCTTTGCAATGAAATCAGTCATAGTCCACAAGAGGCCAACTGCTGTCAAGCTTATATTCAACTCCGTCTTCTGAGCACTGTACGCTCCAGTTACATCAATACACCTGTAGTATATGTGATATAATGCAAATAAGACAACAGAAGGAGCCCATCCAGAAGCTAATGTGTGTATGTGTGCATGCATGCAAGTATGTGTGTGTAACATGAATGCAAAATTCATAAAGAAACTCAAACATGTAATTTTTCACAGGATTGCAGCCCCATAAAAAATCAGATAATAAAAGAAAACATATATGTTTTACATGCATGTATGCAAGGCAGAGCTTAGAATCTCACACTTGGAGGCAGTCTGTAGGTAAGGTGGACAGTCCATCATTCATTATCACTCGCAGGTTCTAGAAAGAAACAAAAAAAACTGGAACATTAGCATATATTATAATGTAATAGAGAAAAGGGTAACATTAAAAAATAAAAACTAGTAGTTTTTTAGGAGCACATGTAGCATTTAGACTCAAATATGAAACTAAAACAAGTCATGTATGCATAAGGTTTCAGAAAAAACATCAAGGTATGAGATTTAAGAAAATGGTTGCATGAAATTAAATAAACAAGGGATTAAAGAAAAAAATTCATAAGTGATTGTAATTTTAAAAAATTCCCCTGCATTAACTTGTAGATTTTAAAGTTTTGAGAATGAAAATTGACACATCAAACGCTTAAAAGCATGCACTGGTCAAATGACGGATTGGATACAAGCCTTGAAAATGCCAAATATAACATCAAAAAGTGCGATGATGAAGTGTGTGTGCCCGCATAAATACTTTTTTTGACATGTAATAGTTTGAAAACTCCAAGAAGGGATGAAACGAAAGTGCATAAGAGTTTGATGCAAAAGAGAAACTGAAAGAAAAGCTAAGTCCGAACCATGCATATCTGCTAACATCTGTAAATAAACAGACTGAGCAGGAGAAATCTAACAGACACAAATCAAGGTTAAACAACTGCAAAGATGATTTTCCCATCTTTTAGAAGTAAAATTCATAATTCATTCATTTTTGGTAAAATTTTAACTGAACTAAATATACCTGAGTTATATGTATCGTCATAGATTTAATCAATAAAAACTAAAAGCAGAGTAATTCACCATTTTCGAAACCACCAAGCTCCCTCAGACACGGGAAATTTGTAAAATGAATAGAAAATTGAAGGGGCGATTTTGTAGGGCTTTCAAGAGAAGTTTGTGAAAAATCGGGAAAATCCAAGCACGTTTGTGTAGGTTTAGAAAAACAGAGAGGTGTGAGGAAAAAAGTAGAACGAAGGTCAAATTAGTTTACTCTAAAACTGTTAGACTATTTCCACAAAAAAATAGAGTAAATAGCAAGAGATTTATTAACAAATTTTTTGTAGATAAAATTTTTCGAGGAAAACTGCGAGAGTAATTGGGAGCAGGGAGTGTAGATAGACAACCAGCATGGATAAAAATAAGTTTACACTTGAAAAAGCCACCATTTAATGAAGGGTGCTTTTTATAATTGAAAACATAAGTAGGTAGAGAGAAGGGCCAATAGGCAACTCAATATATCAATTGGCCCATCATAGCAATAGATGCTGCTAACTCCCCCCCCCCCCCCTTTTAGTCTCTCCCTCTACCCTATTGTGCTCCCTTGCCCAAAGAGATGAGAGCCAAACAAAGAGGAGATACTTGGAAAAGCTCAGTGAGTAAACAGAACATACCGATGAATCAGAAATATTACCAAATAAATTAGTCACAACTGTACTGACCTGGAAACCGAGAGTAACTAGATCCTTCTCTGAAACATCTGCTACATACCTTACAGTAAGATAAAACTACATACATTAATCAAAGGATTACCAAAAGATAGGCGCATAAAGGGAATGATAAGAAGGCTAACCTCAACATTTCAAGTATATTAGACCAGCTGTAATGAAGTTTTTCTCCATATCCCTGGAAGAATTCGTAAAAATAGTATCATGTAAAGAAAGGAAATAAAAATGACAACAAAACTTGACAATCAGCAACAGCATTACCTCTAAGACATGCAAAAGAATTTTCAAAGATCCAAGACGAACATCTATGCTTTGAGTAGAAAAATAAAGAACCTTTAGCGGAGATATGACAGAACATTCAAGAGACCTCAACTTATCAAGATTGGCTTCCATCTGCATATCATGGGCACACATTAAATCCTGCTTTTAATAAAATATGATGTTGCTAGTTATAAAAATGTTAGAAGGTCTCACTTCCTGAGATGTTTCAAGAGACTTGGATTGTTTGTAGTCTAGGAATTGATCAGAACCTAAGACTGCAGATATAGATTGATCAAGCGCATCAAGTGCCATGTTTCTCAAATGTGGATTAGAATTATCAGCAAGCTGCAAAATTAAATCAAAATATCAAGAGGGTTGAAAACCAAACTAGCATTGCCACATCAAGGAAACAGAGGAGGGGAGATAAGAGAGGGGAAACCTCCAGAAAATGACTAACAACTTGATCCCAAAATGGTTCCACTCCTGTAGTGAAAACAGATAATAATAATAATAATAATAATAATAATATAACGATCTTAATACCTTCACTCAAATAAACATTCAAGCATGCACAAATTCTTAAAACCTAAATAAGCAAACAGAATCTAAATATCAGAAGTATCTCTCCTTGAAGAATGGACGACATGACTCACAACAGAATGAACAGTTAAATAGCATCCACCATAAAAGTACATTTACTATCATGTTTACGATTATTGAAGCCACATACTGTGAACATTATTCACAAGGATGGATATCATTCTCTCCACTGAAAAGCTGATGCTTCCAATTTTTTGACTACTTGTTGGTCCCAAACCACTTGAAGTACTAGACATGCATTGATGTGAAAGTTGACATAATGCAGAGAGGAGGGACTTTACAGCAGATATGTGCATCAGAGCAGAGCTTTCAAAGAGCTTTCAAACAAAAAAACATACCAGGTTAGAGCAAATGGCCTATATATTCTGAAAGGAAAAATGCAGAAAGAAAACAACATGAATTCTTAGTTAGCAATAAAAATCAAACTTGCATTCTCAACATTGAAAGTGAAAAAAAAAATCTAACGAAAAAAAGAAGTTATAACAAGGAAAACATATTTTGGCAGGGCTTTTTAAGATGGCAAGCCTGCAAGCACAGGAAGAACATTAATAAGACAATTCTAGTGACATCCACACTCAACCTAAGTAGGGTTTAGTAGTTGAAAGTCATTTTTCATGTCTGCCACAAAAGAAAATTAAAGTTGGTTCACTCACCTGTGAGTTTAAAGAAGAGAGTATATTGAAGTCACTGTAATGGGCAGATGACTCCCTTGTGAACTTTGGGACAGGAGTAGAGACTTCCTGCAGATTTAATGGTCCTGTACTCAGTAAGCCTCTATTGAAGACAAATCAGAAAGAAAATTCTAACAAAACTTGCAACAAATGAAACTTAGTTTTACAAACATTTTTTTATTTGAACAAGAAAGTCATTGGAAATAAGAAGAGAAGAGTACAACAGGAGAGGATGAGAAATCCTTGTTAGCAGAGGCAGAGAAGGGAAACAGAAAAATCAGACAAACAAGTCAAAAACAATAAAGCTTTCCGAACCCTTTGCGTATTTGCTAGGGACAATCCCTTAAAGAGACCTTTTACTGAGCACTAATGAGATGCCAAAAGGAGAATCATGTCCAAAAACAGATATATTGCCTGAAAAGACTTAACCTTGGAGGGAGCTACATGAAGGAGACATTTCGCTCTATTTGAAGAGTGTGAAAGAAAGTGAAAGCAGGGCTTCCATGAACCTCTGCCAGTGGTATAAAGAGTCCACACTCATCTATCTAAGTTAGACGACAAATGAAAAGATTCTAGCATCAGCAAAAAAGATTTCAGCCTGTAGCTTCTATATCATGCAAATTCATATCATGCAAATTCCTGTACAAAAGTGCTCACAGAATCTTATTCGAGAGAAATTACCCATGAAAAAGGTAAACAAGGATCTAAATAGAACTTGTGTAGTGCAACTATAAATACAACCAAACAAGACAATATATTGTCCACATCATTTATTCATTTGCATGGTCAAAGAAACACATATTGTCCACATCAAGGAAGAGTTTCACAGCGTAAATGTTGCTAATTCATGACTTCTGCAAATTCTTGTATGGCAGTGTAGCCCATTTTCACTGAATAATAGAACTATAAATAAAATGACCTGAGTAGTGGCATGTGGGGAATGAATTGCTCGATCTAAAGCTGCTAGAGTTTCCAACACCTGCAGTTATTCATCATGATCCACTCACTAAGAAAAAGACTCAATCAACTAACAGATAACAAGAGAAAAGTATGACAACGCACCAAAACCCAGGATGGGCCCAAAACATTATGCAATCGATGAGCAATGTTGAAGAGAGTTCTCAAGGCCTAGTTCAGAAGATCAGTCAGGGTGAAATATATGAGCAACTGTAATCAAATATACAGATCCACTGAGCAAAAGTGAAGAGAAGGAAACTGAAAGAAATACAGTCAAATAAACGGAAAAGCAGAAATTGCCATAAAAAAAACCAGAAAGACCACCTGTACATTCTTGGGAGTAAGCACAATGCTATCCCTTTGGTCAACTGATAATTCGGATCGTTTCGATACAGGAGACGGCAAAGCACTGCCAAAATCTCAAATTTTAGCCAAATTCTCAACACTGTCAGGTTGAATTCTTGAAGGACACACTAATAAATGGTCAGCAGAAAGTAATAACTCAACACTTTAAAAACAAAACCATACCTCCTTTTTTCTGTTTCAACAGGAAAATTGATGGTAAATTTGCAAAGGGATGCAAGAAATGAGTTTAAAGGTTCCACAGCTCGGAGAATCCCACAAGCCTGTATAATCATTTCATCCATCACCACTTGTCACAAAGTATTTAAAAATTTTGTATCATTTTTAAAAGTTCAAAGTTGATTTCAATTTCAAATGTCACAAGTAAGAAAAAAGAAGAACCAGAACTGAGTTGAAGGCCAGGACTGGGTTACCTGAGTGAATGCCTGATATCCTTTTAATATTTCCAATACAATGGCCTCTCCTTGTGACCTTCAAATTAATAACAAATCAGATGTTAAGGAATTTTTTGAAATCATAACAAACAACATAGGTTTAGGATTAATTGAAACTAGCATAATATTAAACCAATCTTGGATCACTAAACAATATTTTATATAATGAATTTCTCACAATCCATCAGATTATTAAAAGCCCCTGCCAAGCTGTTCAAAGTCAAAATTTCAGATAAATCAGAAACAAGTTTGCATCCATCTGTATATCTTAATACTAACATATGTATTAATTTTAAATCTAAAAAAAATACCAAACATACTTATTCATGTCCAGTTTTTCTAAAATCCGGCACGCAAGATCAACATGATAATTACTTATTAATCAAAAGGTCGGGATAGAAGAAAGTTACAATTAATAGTAGCTTATTGAATGGGATAGGTATATATAGCTTTCCACCAGTGTCAATTGTTATTTATATAAAATAAAATGCATGTATAAAAACAAACCTCGATAGAATAAGAGATAATGCATCGAGTATTGTCAACCACAGCGAGTCAACCATTGAAATGCAGAGAACTGCAGTTTTACCGGTCCATTTTACTGGTGGATTGCTATCACCCCTAGGTGACTCAAGCTGGTTGGACATGGAGAAAGCAGGTCAATAAAGCAACATAACCAAAAGAAAGTAGAAAATGGAAATGAGAAAACAACAAAGAATATATAAAATTACCTCTCCAACATCTATGGCTTCATCTGTTAAAGTTGCAACAGTGAAGACAGCCCCTAACAGGCCTTCGACTGCCAAAGTTATGGCATGTGCTTCGCTGGCAACTAATACTGCAGCATTGGATGCATCATTATCTAAACTCCATTCAATACCTACAGAAGGAAGAACATCTCATCTGTTACGAACATAAAGAATTATTCAGATACCATGATGTCTTACACCATTACTACACTTAAATAACTGCCAGGATTAAGTAATTAATAAACTCTAAGACTTGAACACGATTGGTAAACTTTATGATGGTTTTAGTCAAAGAACAGAATAGTATAGTATGACAAACAATAAACTTCAGCAAGACCAAATTCTAAGTTACACTAAAGAACATATGCCAGTTGGTAAAATATAACCTGATTTACATCAACACCCATTTCTCTCCAGCTGTCTACTTATAAATTTAAGCCAAAATTGACAGATGAAAAGCACCATAATTTTTAAGATTGTTAAAGACTTAAAAACCATTTTTAGACTGTGGAGAATGGCCATAGGTCATAGTTGTAGAAAACAAAAGAGCTCAAAGAAACTCGTTAACATCAAAGAACCATGTCACATAAAGCTTAAGCTGTTAAGCAAGTGCAAAAGAATGATTCTTGTATCTCTGCCACCCTCTGACATGGAAGCTAAATGGGAATGAAACATGAAGGAAGCATAAGCTCGCCACTATCTCATGCTGAAAGTTAAGCACAATAAAGTTACATTGGATTTGCTGAAATGGAGGTTGGAGGGATGGGAATGGGCCAAAAGTGTGTTTGGTAACTACCATGGAAAGGGATTGGGCATTCCTTCATTTAAAGAGGTTGAAATTGAAGGGATGAGAAGAAAAGGTGAAAAGAGATAATATATTTCAAAAACGTAACTCTTATTTGTGATGTTCTGATACAAAACAAATCGGTAAAAAAAAAAAAATTATTCCTCTGTCTTAATAAAATTCTTATAAAAAAAATGTAATACAAAACCCAACCTCACTCCTATTTATAAAAATAATATAGGCCAAGTACAAGTGTAGTACAAGCTCAGCCCAATGACACTCCAAACACAATAATAATCCTAATATTCAACAAAGACAACGGCCATTCCCTCCAAATTGGAAGGAAACCTATTACATTCCACTGAGGATTAATTCATTACCATTATATTCTGAAGATTTCCTTTTGAAATGACAAAATCCCCACCCAACTAACCATTGTCACCATCTTCACCCACCACCCCTTCAGCAACACTACCTCTACTACTGCCACTGCAACCGCAGCCACCAAAGTCGCATCCACTGATCCACTCCCACCACGATTGATGTGCAACCTTCTCTATCACCACCATTGCAACCCACACCCATTGCCAAGGGCAATACTGTCATGAGCAAATTGTTCTCATTCTATTCCCACCTAATTAGTTGTATTAAATAAATGTAAAGATAGAATAGAATAGCCATTTCCATCCTGGACAAGGGGAATAACTGTTCAAATTAACCTAAAGGTGGCCAGAAATGAGCTCCAAATCATTTGGCCGAATAGATATTGATAGTTTAATTAATTTTTCAAGAAAAAGAGGAATTCTTGAGTATGGAGAGAGAATACAGAAATAGAAGAAAAGGCATCCTCTTTGAAGAAGTCAAGCAACAAAGGCTACAAAGAGCAGAAAACATAAAAGGCCAGCTCATAGGAGCAACCAGCTATGACTATGATAGTTTTAACTTTTAAGTACAAGTCAAAGAATCACTTGATCTTGAATTATACCTCGTCCATATACCAAGTCCAATGACAACATGAAAGGATGTATTAAAGATACGAAAAACTACTATTCCAAAATAAAATAAAATAAAAGGCATCCTCTTTGAAGAAGCCTAGCAACAAAAGCAACAAAGAGCAGAGAACATAAAACGTCAGCTCATAAGAGCAATCGGCTATGATAGTTCTACGTACAAGTCAAAGAACCACTTGATCTTGAATTAAACCTTGTCCATATACCAAGTCCAATGGCAACACGAAGGGATGTGTTAAAGATACGAAAACTACTATTCCAAAATAAAATAAAACCTAAGGAACAGTCAAAGAAGAATTGGCATAATATCTAATAAGCAATTTCTGAAAAGAGGAAATGATATTAACAAAGTATCATGCAAAATAAACAGAGCTGTGGGCAAATAAAAGGAGTCAAAAACTCAAAATAACTATTTGACCTGGTACAAACGAGATATAGCCAAAAAAAATTGTTCAACCTAAATATGAAAATCAATACCTTTGGCTTTGCTATTAAACATCCCTGCAACAGCTGCCAGGCTCTCCTCACTTGATTCTTGAACCTACAGAATGCATTTAAAGTTTCTTCTAACCGTAAAAATTATTTTCAAATCTATACAAAAAACGAAGACCCCCCCAGTCTTCAAATAGTAAATGCATGTTATTTAAGAGATGGATGAAAAAATGTATCAGCCACAATGAGTGAAAGTAAATTTCATTTTACCAGCAGGCTTTAAGTACCAATACATGTATGGGAAAAAATGGAAAGGAGATCCAATTATAGTCAGGTGAAGAAAGTAGGCAATATTAAAGCAAAACAACCAGGGTTATAAGATTCAATTTTTCTTTGTACCTTGACCGAAAAAACATGAGTGTGAAAAATGGATGGAAGCCTATGCTGTCAAAACCATACCTGTATATTTGAAACCACTCTAGCAAGAGCTTTGACCATTCCCTCCACAACATTTGTATTCTTAGGGTGCCTACGACGCCAATGGGTAGCAGCAATGAATTGAATGCATAATAATGAACTTGCATCATGTTCTTTTAATCCATATCTTTACACTAGAATTGTCAAATCCTGCAAATATGATTATGGCTTTGCCAATGCCCAATATGTAATTGATGAGAAAAGAACACAAAAGGTTTGACAATGGTACTAAACTTCAACACGTTTGCACTGCATCAAGTGGCTACCACTAACCAGAGAATGTCAGGACAACCTCATCTAAGAAAACACAATTAAAAATTTTCTTATGCCCATAGTACTGAACATAATATAATGATACGTGGCAGTTTTATATAACTAAAGATTCCTATATCCATCTTTCACTAAAGAATTATTGATAACATTGTTGGATTGTTTCCTGAAGACAACAGTTAAAAACTAGGCTAAAAAAGGAAGTTGTTGGTTACACTTACGAGAAGTGCTTAGATAACCAAGTAATATGATTTTAGCCGCGGATGGTCAACAATCAGAACTTATGTTCACACTTCACAGGAAACTAAAAAAGGGAATCTTATACCACCATCTAGAATGCTATGGAAGCATGGTTTTATATTTTCAAGCATACTACAGACAACCAAAAAATTAATTAGTTTTCCAGTCCAGGGTTAACAACTGCCTTATTAAAGAGCAAATTCTACATCTTACCCAATGCCAACCAGAGAAAACTCTTCAAAATGCCCATATATACCCCAATTATTGTTCTGTAACAAAAAATTGAACCCTATTTCATGTCTCTTCATGCATTTAATATGACATGGTCCAATTCTTGCAGTCATTCAGAACTAACGAACTAATATTAGTCCAACAAACAATCATATTTCAGCCCATTTACCCCTTTTTTTAAGACAGGAATTTTGTTAAGGACTAGAGAGAAAAGAGGGAAAGTTAAAATATCCAGATTCCAGAAAATAAGATATCATAAAACAAGAAATATGAAAACGTAAAGAATCTCGCAAGGCTGCTCAATCTCTCTGCATTCAGAAATGGCAACTCCTTTCAAACATCCACAGGCAGAACAACAAAGAGAAGCCACAAATATTATCCCATTCCCGAACAAGTACAGGAGCAAAGAGGCACTGCAATGTCCTTGTTTTTTTTTTAAGAATAGCTGGATAATTTTAATCCATAATTAAAAAAAAAGTTAAAAGGATAAAATTTATAAGTGAAGGATATTTGGATCTTTTAGCAACCACACACGTTTAACTAGGCTTTTAAGCCTTTCCACTGTCAGATTCAAAATGCCAACTGGTGAACCATTGACTCCTAGCACTGAATCCTAGCATTATGCAAAATATCAATAAATGAAAAAAATATATATTGAACTTACATATCAAAATTTTGGAAGAGTATCCGCAATGTCCGTGCCTCGACGCAAAATCCCTACACACCAACATTTTCGGTTGCTAAGTTGAGGACATACAGAGTAAATCAACAACTCATATGAAAGAAATTTAAAAAGAGTAATACTGCAAATCTACATTACCCTCAAAATCTCAAGAACAAGAATGCGGTGCCATAATGGCAAGTCAAGAAAAGTAACCTTCAGTAACATACTGAGAAAAACCTGTACATAAAAAGAAAAATTTAGCATCTCTAAATTTTGTTTAGATGCTATATAAAATATAATATATTGCCAAGTGTTAAAGTCCCACATCAGCTGAATATATGAGTAAAGAACCATTTATAATAACTTAGGCTATTCTCCCCTTAAGAGCTAGCTTTTGGGGTGGAATTAAGCCAATTATTCTAATATGGTATCAGAGCCCAATGTTGGGCCACCCGTAGACGTCCATTTCTACAAAGTTCACACTCTAGATGTCTAGTCCTGAGCGTGAGGAGGGTGTTAGGTGATAAAGTCTCATTGGTAAAGTATATGAGTAAAGAACCATTTATAATAACTTGGGCAATCCCCCCCTATGAGCTAGCTTTTACGGTGGAGTTAAGTTCCGTTACTCTATAATATATATTAAGTTATTAACTGGATGAGCAACAAACATCAACACAAATTACTTGTTTTGAAGCATTAAACTCGAGAGTGAGAATGTAATTTGAGCCTATACACAAGAGGATCTAGATGGGGAGCAATGTGGAAGAATATGTCAACATGATTTTAATTGCTTCCAAGATCTTACTAGTTAAATGAAAACTCATGGCACATAAGTATGATACTAGAATGCTCTGGCCTAGAGCTCTCCAGTTCCATTGCTGAAACCCTTGTGAAAATGCAGATTAGAATTTTTATAGATCACATGCAATAAACTATATTAAAAAATTAGTAGGCTAGATAAAATGAAAGGCCTTGTGGAAGTGTTATGTTTGCAGGGCTATTGAGTGTGTATTCAGGACGAGCAAGAAATAAAAAATCTCAACAAGAGATCTCCACCAAATCTTTTCTACAATAGGGTTGCTTTCTTGGCCTTAGGGGATTTCAACCTATAATGTTTATCAAGGGGTGTCTTTAATGGGGTTACAGAGAGACTACAAAGGTCTCTTGAGCTAAGAACCTGAGCTTCACATGGTATGAACAAGAAATGAGGCCGTAATGGAGGCGTTGGAGAAGGGGAAAGAGAAGTGGAAGGAAGAATTGGAGAAGGGGTTCACAAGTTGGAGGCGAAATTGGAAGAGGAACATGATATCGAAGAACCCCACAGAGAGCTTCAAAAAGCCCGATTAAAGAAACTCGAGAAGTTGCAGGAAAACATGACCCGCGCCACTACAAGAGGTCTAAGCGGTGGTCCAGCCTCAGGTACGTCGGAAAATGGAGAGGAAGCGAATGGGGTCGTCAACGGTAGACCCAGTGGTCATGATGAAGATCGGTGGAGAAAGCTGGAGATACCTCTCTTGTCAGGATATTAGGCCTTTGGGTGGGTAAACAAGGTGGAACGATACTTTCATATCAAAGGCGTCTCGGAGGAGTAAAGGCTACAAGTTGTGTTAGTACTTAGTAGCAATGGAGGTAAGAGCTCTGAGTTGGTTTCAATGGTGGGAGGTAAGTATGGTTAACCCAAGGATTTATGAGTGCTGTAATTAGAAGATTTCGGCCATCAATGACACAGAACCCATATGAGATGTTAATGAGTTTGAAACAAACATCAACAGTGGAAGCGTGTAGGGAGAAATCGGAATCGTATGTTGATCCCATGAGGTGCATTGATCAAGAATACCTTAAAGGTATTTTCTTGAATGGGTGAAGGGAGGAAGTTAGGTCATAACTCAAGTTGCATCCTGTGGAGACACTCTTGAAGATGATGGATTAGGCACAGTTGATCGATGAGAAAAACTAGGCCTTGAGCCGAGGGGAATTCATCATGAGAAGCAGACTGAGAGTTCCTTACAGCACCTACCCATCATCCAAGACTGCTACTTACAAAGTCGAAACCAAGAGTAGTACACAGTGTGTTCCAGAAAGGGGGAGTTTAGAGGTGGAATCTATAAGTAATCGGCCAACTGATAGAGTCCCACAATTGCTAAATACTAGTGTATGGAATGGTATTTAAGTCCTTGGGCTCTCCCACCTTAATAGCTAGCTTTTGGGGTGTGGTTCTCCCTTGGGCTTGAGTACCCTATCATTGGTATCATTGCAATTCGCTGACCGCCACGGAAATTATGGGGTGTCCAAGTCCCACATCAAGTAGTATGAGATGCTTGGTGGAGTACTTAAGTGGCTTGATTCTCCCCCCTTGATAGAAAGCTTTTAAGGGAGGGTTCCCCAAGTGCTTAGGTGTTCATCATTTGGTATCAGAGCTGGTTGTCGGTGTCTCAGAAAGGACTACCTACAAAGGGGTTGACCGGAAAACGCCGAGTGCGTAGAGTTCAACCGTCATGATGTCGGCTCTCAGGGGCGGTGCTATGATAGGGGCTTGGGTATTATGGGGTGCCTAAGTCCTACACCGAGTAGTATGGGATGCTCGGTGGAGTACTTAAGTGGCTTGGTTCTCTTCCCTCGATAGCTAACTTTTAAGGGAGGGTTCCCCAAGTGCTTGGGTGCTTATCACCAACCAAGCCACACAACACTCAACTGGTAGGTTTGACAACAGAGCCTACTAACACTTGGCCGAATAGTACCTTTAGAAGTAGAGGAAGCGGCATCAGAAGGATCACCAATGAAGAAGAGCGGGAGAAGTACCAGAAAGGTTTATGCTTCAACTGCGACAAAAAATACAGCCCTAATCATGTTTGTAAGAACAAACAGTTTCATGTGATGTTAGTGGAACAAGTTGTCCAAGGGGAGGAAGAAACTAAGCCAGTACGGAACCGGCAGGAGCTGCATTGGGACCCGGAAGGGAAATCATTTTCCGCTAACCCAAGTTATTCACCTTCATGACAAGGTGAATGTTTAGGGGAGAGTATTGTTAGATACCGGAGTAATAAAAATAACAGAATAAGGCATAAAAGTAAGTAACTGCTATGATTAGGTAGTTGTTAGTTAGTTGACAGGGGTAGGTTATAAATAAGTCATAAGGAGAGAAGGGGCATGGATTGTATTGGAAAGGTTTAGGAAATTCGTTTGGGGGAGAGCCCAGGCTTCTCGAAAACCTAGAAGTTCATTCATTTAGTCATTCTTGTACATTTTGCCCTTGCCCATTCTGCTATCACCCTGATACAAGATTGGGATTTAGGGTTCTTGTCAATAAAATCTTGTTTTTCTTTAGTTTCTGGTGCAGTTTCTATCATTCTCCTCGAAGCCAAAGTAATAATGTGATCCTAAATTTTGTTTACCACCTTAAAATTAGCTTCAAATTGGATTCTCTCGTTAGATAAAGCGCTTACCACAAGATTAAAAGCTATAGTTGTTAGCAGGACACAACTTTATTTCCTTAAGGATTCTTTTGGCTTGAGGGTTTGCACCCACTGTAGTTGTTGTAGGCTGGGATTTAAGCCCAAATTGAATCATAATGGACAGACATCATAATGGACAGACCGACCAAATAAGGCCAACAATCCCCCCCTCTTGTCAGTCGGGGAATTCGAACATGTGACCTTGCTCTGATACCAATTGTTAGGCCATAAAGGGAGCCCAAAAGCCAGGGAGATTTGCATCTATTGGTCTAAGCAAAGAACCACATAAATGGACATGACAGTTTCTCTATTCGGTCTAAAGCCAACATAATAAAAGCTTTTGTATCTTTATTATCAAAGAAAAAAATAGATCTCAATCTGAAACAACTTTTTGCATGCTTAAGGTACAATCTTATATCATACAATTACCAAACCTCTCCTCACCACCACCAAACCCAAGAATAGAAACCAGCAGCAACTATTTCAATAGCTTGATTGGCATGAGACAAGTGGCTAGATGGAAAAGGAAATAGAAAATTTACCTCACATTCAGTGATAAGGGAAGAACTGTAAAGCCTTATAATATGAGCAACTGAGCGCAAGACCAAACGGCGAAAGCTAGGCTCACCAGCTTCTCCTTCAAGCTGATTAATGTATTAAAGAATTATGACAAAGTCAACTCTTATCCTTTTTATACTCAATAAGCAGGAACAAAGAATCACAGTGGAGAAACAGAGCCGTCACTCATCATACTACATGTTTCAGGGAACTAATTACCTCAGCATTGGTACGAAGTGAAGTCATCAGAAGTGAACATATCTGCCGTCGTAAAGCCTGACAAGTTTTTGAACAAATATATTAACATAAAAGAACAAAATATATGTTCGTATGATTAAAGTAAAAACCGGAAAGAATTTTCTGAATTCTATTGAACATATACCTGTTCATAAGGTAACAAGGTTCTGAAAAGAGCCACATAATTGGACAAAATGAACCTGTAAAACATGGTGAGAGGATTATAATAAAGATTGAAGAATGAATATCAATACAAACTCATACAATGTTTCAGTAGAACAATTAAATAGAATTCACTATCATGGTGAATACAATCCAAAAGCATTGGGATGACCTAGTTTTTAGAATACACATGTCAATGGCTTGATTTGTGATGTATGTGGAAACAAGTGAATGTATAATAACTTGTTAAAAAAATTATTACACTTTTCAAAAGTCAAAGGCTATTGAATTTAAGCAACCTCATTCCATCATAGACTATTATATAATAAGAAAAGACAGTACAAGAGCAAATTTTCTCAGAGCACAAATAACTGCATGAGGCATGTGACAAACCATTTTGAAGCAAAATATTTGGGAAGCAATCATGATGCAGAAGCTCAGAAGTCAGAATTGAACAATAAGAAATACTTAATAGATAAAGCAATAATTTAATTTGCACCTCTAAAGCATTCCCAATTACCTAATTTAGATATTATTTTCAATTTATAAAACAAATTATAGCTACACGTGCACTTGGATAACTTAACATATCATATCTAAAAAGTAGAGCATGTACTTCAGAATCAGATCAGCATTATCTGTATTCAGCCAAATTCAAATAGCCAGAAACAAAATAATACAAAATGACACCAACATGGTCACGGCCTGTGTTAAGTAGGTCATAAAGTATCCTCTCTCTTTTCTTGACAAAAATATATTATTACAAAGGAAACATCAAAGGAGACGAGATTATTTCCTCCTAATAGAAAAACAACGAAAACAAATTATGAAACTTAGTGGCTCATGATGCAATAAAGATGCCCCACAAATTCTAGCTCTCCACAGAGATAGCCATCATCATATACAAGTGACATCAGTAGTGCTGAACTTCATAATAAGCAACTATCTCAGCCTATATGCTTAACACAGATTCCAGAGAGGCTATATTGAACCTCTAGCCCCAAGTGCCAAAGAAAAGGAACATTTAACCATACCCTTCTATTTATTATCAATTTATTCATTCATCCAAAATTTCCGAACTTTATGCACTATAAACGAACAGATTCTCCGCACATCACAAAATATAAATGCAATCAGTAAATGAATAAAATTTATTAAATGATCCAATAAATTATTTACAAACCACAAAAGAATTCATGTGCAGCTAATTGCTTTCATGTTACAAGATATTCTGTTTTCAACTTCACTTTTCATACAAAGAATAAGAAAGACGAAATAAAATTAAAAAAAGATGTATCAAATTAGTATAAAGTTATCTACTTCTAAAACTTCTTTTGATATAAAACAAACTCTAACAATTGATCATGGCTCAAACGTAAATGAAATTTATGTTTAAGAGAACAAAGGAATAGATACTGATTCCAGGTATCTATCAAATATCTGGTTGCAAGGAATCTGCAAAATGACATAAACCACATGTTACAAAAATAATTTTCTTACTCGAGAATATCAAGTGCAAATGCCCTCTGATGAATATTAGCACGTAACCAAATCGCCTGTAGGATAGATGGGAAGTTAATGTCATCCAGTAAAAAATGAGATTTAATGAAATATCAGCATCATCATTAATTGCGTGAAATAAATAAAAATGAGCATCTAAATGGGTTTCTAAATACATAAAATAAATCCCAAAAGAGGAACTAATGTTAGAGGGAGAAAAAAGTAGTTCCAAATAAAGCACATACAGATCCACCTGCAGCAAGAGATGTCAGGTCTTCAAGCAAGCGCAGCCCAAGTTTTCCAGTTTCAGTTAAAGTCTCCCTCATCAACGGAGGCCCTCCAGAAACAGATTCATGATCTAATGAGCTGTGCATGATTATGAACATCGTATAAGTTCAAATCTTGAGACAACACCATTAAACAAGTCTCTATTAACAACCCATCTAATAAAAGGTAAAAATTAAGTTTCACACCCATGTTAATCTAGGAAAAAGAATGTGGAATTGTATTCAAAAGGGGGAAAACATACTCGGACAAATTGATGCTACGGTTAACATCGCCAGTAACTGAACTTGTCCGAGAGAGCTGACCTCCAAAACAAAATTTTCCAGAAGAAAGAGACTCGGCCAAAACTACTCGGTCAAAAATCAAGGCCACTGCTTGCCTGAAGGTAGCTCCAGCAGTACTGCAAAATAATTGCATAAGAACATATATAGACAACAACAACAACAACGACCAAGTCTTTTCCCACTAGGTGGGGTTGGCTGCATGGATCAAATGATGCCATAATATTTTATCATTAATCATGTTTATAGACAAACCATTGACCTCTAAATCATTCTTGATGGTTTCGCCTATAGTTTTTTTCGGTCTCCTTCTCCCTCTAGCGATTGGGCTACATTTCATCTGATCTACTCTCCTTACTAGGGATTCTACAGGTCTTCTCCACACATGCTCAAACCCCCTAAGGCGAATTTCTACCATCTTTTCTACAATAGTTGCTACTCCAACTCTTTCTCTAATGCAATCATTCTTAATCCTATCTTGTCTAGTATAACCACTCATCCAATGCAACATTCTCATATGATGAAATTATAAATCTCTAGAAACAAAAACCAACTGATGAAGGATATGATATTTATATGGACAAAAGGTCATCATGGAGAAAAGCTTGTGGAATCTCAACATGATAAAAAAAATAGTTATGCTTACTTCCGAACACTATCAGAAGATCGAGTGTTTTCAAGTAGCCTGAGACAGATACCAAGGGCTTGAGACATAGTATCCTGAAATTGGTAAAATGCCAGAGATAAAATATTTAATTGCATAGTTTATTAACTTGCTTTCAGTGATAACAAGTCAGACACATATCCAAAGGTGATTCCAGACTGTTTATTTTTCAGATAAAAACATTGATTTGACTGAAAGTGAGATACCTTAAGTGATGTGCCAAATTCTTGGGCATTGATAGTGTATAAATTTTATACTAACATATTTCTAACAGTAGCTCAAATTAAAATGTTTCGCATATTATTTTAAATTATTAGATAATGATTACCATATATTGACTTATTCAATAATTCTAATAAGACTCATAACAGCTTTAACTCATTCGTCCAACATGTTCTTAATAGAGTCAAATATAGGATAAGGTTCAATTTCTCCAACAAGGAATTCCTCCAGTCTGAATGTGTTAACCCCGTCACACAGTCAATGTCACAATACACAATCCTTATTTAGATCTATTAAATTTTCCATTCAATTAGATCTCTATTACATTTAACAACTTACAGTTGGCTTACCAGTCAACTTCCAGCTATAACATAGTTTATACATGGTAAACACATATAGTTCATGTAGTTTAATCTTACCTCGTTTTCAGGGTGTAAACGTGACTGAAATATTATTGATATTGTTTGAAGGGTCTTGAGCTGAACACCCTCATCCACCATTTCAGCATGCTACAACGGCAAGGGAACATGATAAAGATAGATTGGCAGGTTATCAATGCATGAGTTAGCTTTTCGGCTATAATGAAACTTAAACATCATGTTTCAGCTCTTGCATAAGTCCACAATATAATTAAACTCAAGCATCGAAGTACTAAGATTTGGAAAAGTTTCCATAATCAAACATAGCTAGGCCATAAAATCAACATTACCACACAGTCAATATGGCCAAAGAGTAAAGCCAAAAGTAAGATCAGACTGAAAATTTTAAAACCATCATATGATCTAACTACTTACTGAAACTTACGTCTTTCAGTGTCATTAAAATCTCTCTCAGAGCGGATGGAGAAACAGCATCATGAGATATTAATTTCTGCAAACACGAAAGTCCAATAATGCTAAGCTTGATTGTTCGGACCTCACACGCCATCAAAAATATTCGTAATATGTCCTCATTATCCGCAATTTCACTAGGACTTGACAATGTGCGAAGCTGCAAGTCCATAATAAGAAATGTAAAGATTTCAAAATTATCATATTTCATCTAGAAGAAAAAAAGGGACAAAACAGCATAGACAAGTGTCACTTTGAAAACTGCTTCTTAGTATTACACCTCTGCATCTAACAGAATAGATACAGAACGTTGCCAAAGAATTCTCCATCCCTCACGCCTCCCTAATCATTTATTCAAGCATCATTCAAAATTTCAAAAAAGAAAATCAAATGTTACTCATTTTCTGAGCAACCAAAATCAAGCATAGAGGTCAACTCAAATTAAAGCCTACAATTCACTTCAATAATCACGCGCCATTTGTATAATTGTGATGATCTGCCAACTAGGAAGTGGAAATCCAAGTCCACACAGTCACATCATCCTTCCTTTAAAATCAGTTCCTAAAATAACTGGAACACTGCGGCACAACCTTCCAAATTTGAAAACCATGTCGAAATGCAGCATAATCTCGGAGGTTACAATTTACAAATTGCTAAAACCAGATGCAATTCAAAAGCACCTATACGAGACGAAACATAACGGATATAGCATTGAAGTGAAGAGTAATTAACCTTGAGGATTGCGTGCTCTGCGCCGTCTTTAACAGCAGGATAACGACGGCGAGCTTCTGCGGAGAGAGCGCGAAGGTCGGATTCCAAGACCGCCATGAAAGCCATCTCGGAAGCACTCTCTCTTCGAAGAGAGAACTCAGAACGGTGATCGCTTATTAATAATTAATAAATATTATTATTATGAGCTTTCATCAGACAGAGGGTGAAGGGAGTGCAGTGCTTGTAGATCTTGAGCCGGAGAAAGAGACGTAGATCCAGTGCAGGTCACACGTGTGATGTTTGTGAGAAGGAGATTTGGGCTTTGCAGTAGGATCAATGAACCCATAAGGATGGCTCTGAAGTATGGGCTTTCTGTCTCCCTCACCCGGAACCCCTTTCCTACAGGCCCTGTTTGGCTCTGATTTTTTTTTTCCGTTCTAAACGCGTATTTTGTGAAACATGTAGAAATGCACTTTTCTTCCCATTGGTTTTTTATTTTGGCAAAATTTGTCGACCTAGTTTTTTTTTGAGCGATTTTAATCTTCATATATTTTTAAAATTGCAATTTCCGTCCCTCCGTCAAATTCCCGTCATAAAACTAACAGAACGTGGCTTGTCCAGTTGGTACCAAAAAGTTGGCTAAAATGCACTTTTCATCCCTCTAGTTTTTCACTTTGGTCATCCTAGTTTTTTGAGCGATTTTAGTCCTCATATTTTTCTAACATTTCAATGTTCGTCCCTCTAATTTTAACTTTAGTGAAATTCGTCCCCCTAATTTTTTTAGCGATTTTAGTCCTCATATTTTTCTAACATTACAACATTTGTCCTTCCGTTCAGAAAACAAACAGAACGTGCCTACGTGACAAATATTTTGTCACGTGGCTTATCCATTATTAAAATAATAAAATTCATTAAGTAATATTTAAAATAATATCATAATAATTTATTTTAATATTTATTATAGATTTTTTAAATTGGTCATATGCAGATTCATATTTCATCATCCTCTGAACTCCTTTGACCAGATGTCAAGTGTTAAGGCAAATGCAGCAAAAAAACCACCATTCATACATTCATGGATAGCCAGTTGACGGTTGCTTACGTCGATGAATCTTTGTTGGTAAAGATGGAGTTGACGCTCCAAAGAGGCCGCATTTCGGGGAGTAGGGATCCTCTCCATTTTTAATGAGAAATGGAGATGTCCCTTACTAAAGTTTTGGAATGATAAATATATGGAAGGACTACATACATGTGTATAATACATATTTATTTGGAAAAAACTTTGAAAATGGACAGAAACGGATAGATAAAAAATGGAGAGGATCTTTTTCCTATTTCGCGTACCAAACAAGCCTAATTAATTAGGTAATACTTGAAAAATTGTAATAATAATTTATTTTAATATTTATTATAAATTTTTAAAAATATTATGGATATATATATAATGGATATTTATTATTCATGAATTGGGCTTGTTCAATACGCGAAATGCGTCATCTTTGGAGCGTCATCTCTGTCTTCGTCAATAGAGATTCATCGGTGGAAACAACCTTTAGTTAGTTATCCATGGATATATAATTGATGATTTTTTACTGCATTTGCCTCAACATGTAACATCTGATGAAGGAGTTTAAAGGAAGAAAATGACATGGTGAATCTATATATAACCTTTTAAAAAAAATTATAATAAAAAATAAAATAGATTATTATTATTATTATATTATTTTAGATAGCCACGTGACAATATGTTTGCCATGTAGGCATATCCCACTAAAAAGACTAAGGGAATGAATTTCACCAAGATGAAAACTAGAAGGAGGAACATTGCAATGTTAGAAAAATGTGAGGACTAAAATCGCTAAGAAACTAAGGGGACAAATTTCGCCAAAGTGAAAAAGTTGAGGGACGAAAAATATAATTTAGCTAATTTTTTTGTGCTACCACGTGGCAAAACCTTTGTCACGTAGGCACGTTCTGTTAGTTTGCGTAAAGGTATTAGACGGAGGGACGAAAATTACAATGTTAGAAAATGAGGAACTAAAATCGCTCAAAAAAAAACTATGGGGACGAATTTCGTTAAAATAAAAAACTAGAGGGATGAAAAGTGTATTTTAGCCGATATTCTAAAATTAAAATGCTGAAAATGTGTTTGGGACTTTGGGTAATATATTTTCAAATTATGTTTTAAAATCGAAGAAAAAAAAACAATTGGGAGAAAGGACCAAAAATTGCAACTTTAATGTCAGAGATTTTCAAATAAATATTTCAAAACATTTGTGTGATTGTCCTAGCCAATAGCAGTAGTATCGAACACGGGTGTAAGTGGGTCAAGACAAGTCAACCACATGAGATGTAAGTTTGGCTTGTCGAAAAAAAAAAAATATTCAAACTTGACTCATTTATTAAGTCTCTGTTTAGTTTATATTATTTCCAACGCAAACGTGAAAATAACACTTCCCGAGATAATTATTTTGAAAGGTATGTGAAAGAACCTTTCTCCCAACGTGATTTTCAAACATGATTTTGTTTTTGCAAAATTTAAAACAAACCGACCCTAAGCAGTCAGAATTTAAAGTTTGGGCTTGGGCTTGGGCTTGTTAAAAAATGTAAACCTTGACTAAATTTTCCTATATCAAATTTATCTTTGAATTATTTTTAAGTTTATTAACTTAATATTTAGCAAACATCTTTATGTTTGAAGATGAAATAAAAATATAAATGAAATATAGTTTTATATTCATAAATCATAATTCATTACAATTAATGTAAATATGTAATAAATAAATTTACATTTCACTATGTAATGCACATATACCAACTATTCACAAGCTCTTAATAAGTTTACAAAGTTTAAGTTTGTCTCATTTAAATAATTGAGTCTAACATCAAATTTGAGCTTATTTGTTTTAGCTAGACATACGAGCTTGATCGGATATTTAATGACACGAATATGAATAATTCACCAATAACTTGACTCATTCACACCCCTAGTATTAAGTCACTAACACGAACAACTCTTCCCTTAACTCAAACTAGGGCGTATTAAAAAGAATCAAACTAGGGTCCATAATCAATGAAGAATTTCCGGATCCCCAACCTTTCCAAGTTGTTTGCTAGGTTGAATAGGAGAAATGAAACTTCAAAGGAGTCTTGCTTGGACATTAAAAATAGAATTGCATTTGTAGAAATTACCATTTGTTATAAATAAAAGAAAAAATAAGATTAGAGACCATAACAAAAAAATGAACACAAAAAAGCCTAATTCTTCAGGAATTAACCATGCCACCAATTCTTTTTATTCATCTACATGGGAAAGGATGTCTTTATGTAGAACTTCAAACCTAAGTAGGGAGAGAAGTTACATTTTCTCTATAATTGAATGGGTTACCAGATACACCACTAATAGGAATAATAGAGGTTAAAACCATAAATCATATTAATGACTCATTATCACCCTTAATACTTAATGAATATTCAGTCATCCATCATATGTAAAATACGGGTGTTTATAATACTTTCCCTTAGCCATTTATACACTATGAATATGTCTCGTTAAAACCCTTCTAAGAAAAAACCAGTGAGATAAAAACTGAGCAAAGGAAAAGATAACAGTATTCATAGGTAACCAATTACTTCCAATCAAAATATATCAATTATGAAATGTCATTTAACTAATGATACTACTATTATGCTCATGCTTCTTGAAAACTGAAGTGGACAAAACCTTCGTGAATAAACCTGTTGATTGTCGATTGAGCGAATTTTGTAAATATCAGCATCACCTTTCTTCTAAAGTTCACAAGTATAAAAGAACTCTGGTGTATGTGACTGAGCTTTATAAGGGTTAAAATGAAGTCCAAAAACATCATATCCTACAAATTCTGAATCCACTTCCTCTAGATAAAATAAACTCACCAAGAATAGCGATAAACATGATTCACTTCATTCTGATGTCTTCGAGTTTGTGCAAAACAAAATCTTACTGGTAAATTGATTGTAAAAGCTATATGCGACACTTCAACAATAGTCAAAGGCTTAAACAGTAGGTCAAGACAAAACTTTGTCTACCAATAATATTAAAATTAAAATGATTAAAATTCATAACTATTAAACATAATTATAAGTTTATTTAAATAAACGTATACGAAAATAAAATGCTTGTTAAATAATTGAAATAAATTTATCCATAATTACATAAAATAACAACATGTATATAAACCAAAGATTATATAGCAATAAGAAATGTTTAATATGATGAACAAAAGAATATAAATTATCAGTATCATCAGTATATGTAAATCCAAATAGATGTTTATGATATCTTTAATCATTACAGAATTTTCCATGTAGACATCATTCTTGAGTCAATTATAAGACATAATAACGGCTATTTGTATCAATAGAGTTTATATTTTATAGGGTTCAAACTGTAGGTTCATTAAAACCTCTTTTGGGTTCCAACTGCATGTTCAAGATCCTCGAATCATGCAATTTAAATCCTTTAAATACTTTGTTTTAAAAAAAAAACGAAGTACATTTGTCAATGTTTTAAATTATATATTGTATACTTCAGACATCTTAAATCATTTGAGAATATGTTTCATGCATCTTGAATCTTTTAGAGGCATACTTTAGGTATCTTAAATCCTTTATGAATATGCATTTTAAATCCTCCTACAATATGTTTCAAGCATCTTAAACGATATTTTTTTTCATGCATTTTGAATCATTTAGGGTATCTTAAATCCTTAAAGGACTTGTGTGTGTGTGTGTCATTATACAATGATCTATATAACTAAGTTGTCGTAACGTCCAATAGACGTATGTCAAGTCCTTCAAAGACTATCCAACGTATCAAAAATCTAAAAGTAATTGTATCCATGACAGACATTGGCAACTTCAAGAGTTTAGATTATTGGTCCAAATATTTTATGTTTGACTAATAAATCTAAGTCAGCTCGTTATTTCTTTCCATTTTGGTCAATCTATTTGATGTTGACATTCTTCTACAATTAGAGTTTCCTGTTCATTATCATTTATCATTTCAAAAGCAATTGCACGTGCAAATACATTATCAAGAACAAATTCATATCTTCCCCTCGAATTTGTAGATTTAGTGAGATCTTTTAGTTTAATACTACTGTAACCACTTATAGTGTTGCTCTTCTTAAAATTTGGGTTTTTTATATATAATTTTTTACATCTTCTAAAGTCTCAATGATCTTTTTTGGAGCGCCAATTTGCAGTTTCTCCATTTCCTTTTTCTTTTGAGTCACAACATCTTTTATTCCAATAGGTCTAATATGCTTCTAGTTGTACTTTAGATTCATGGGTTTTCATACTCATAGGTTGTCCTAGAAGGACAATTAATCATACAATAATATGTTTAGTACGTGTGATTTTGTGACCTTTTGGGTATCCGTAGAAATATTTTACAAATGATTTGTGTTATTATGCAAATAAATTATTCTTTCAACTTCAAGTTCCCATTACTTTGTGCATATATCAATAATGAATAATGTTGGTATTTGCAACATATTTCTTTTAGGGGTGGCAGAACAGGTTGGACCCGCCTGGTCAACCAGTTTATTGGTCCAAATATTTTATGTTTGACTAATAAATCTAAGTCAGCTCGTTATTTCTTTCCATTTTGGTCAATCTATTTGATGTTGACATTCTTCTACAATTAGAGTTTCCTGTTCATTATCATTTATCATTTCAAAAGCAATTGCACGTGCAAATACATTATCAAGAACAAATTCATATCTTCCCCTCGAATTTGTAGATTTAGTGAGATCTTTTAGTTTAATACTACTGTAACCACTTATAGTGTTGCTCTTCTTAAAATTTGGGTTTTTTATATATAATTTTTTACATCTTCTAAAGTCTCAATGATCTTTTTTGGAGCGCCAATTTGCAGTTTCTCCATTTCCTTTTTCTTTTGAGTCACAACATCTTTTATTCCAATAGGTCTAATATGCTTCTAGTTGTACTTTAGATTCATGGGTTTTCATACTCATAGGTTGTCCTAGAAGGACAATTAATCATACAATAATATGTTTAGTACGTGTGATTTTGTGACCTTTTGGGTATCCGTAGAAATATTTTACAAATGATTTGTGTTATTATGCAAATAAATTATTCTTTCAACTTCAAGTTCCCATTACTTTGTGCATATATCAATAATGAATAATGTTGGTATTTGCAACATATTTCTTTTAGGGGTGGCAGAACAGGTTGGACCCGCCTGGTCAACCAGTTTAACCCATCTTTTTGGCGGGTTAGGTTAGGTCTTCAACACATCAACTCGTTTTGACCCGGCCCACTTAACCCGTTAAGAAAGCAAGTCGCAGCTGGTCAACCCGCCAACACACAAATTTTTATAATTCTTTATATATTTTCTATTACTTTTTTAGTGGGCTAATCTGCCAACCCACTTTCTATTTTTGTTTTTGGCAAACCCGCCGCAAAATGAGGTGGGTTAGGAGTTTCAATTCATTTTGCCAACATAGGTCAACCCGACTTATTTTGGTAGGTCGGAACGGGTTGACCAGTTTTGCCATCCTTAATTTCTCTGGTGTCTATGTGTATTTATAATGATACGTTGTATCATAGTTGAGTTTGGATGACCAAGACAATTATGCCAAAGTGCAAAAGTTTTAGGATAAGCACTTCTGGTGCAAATTATTCAACATAATCATCCTTACTTGTGTAAAGTTAATCCTAACTAGAAACTTAAAAATTTCTATAATATCAATTTTTGGTTTGAAAATTATAAAGATAATATAAAGATATTTTGTATTTCCCTTATTTATAGTTTCAATACGATATCCATTGTGACATATTTTTGAAACTTAGTAGATTTCTTTGGGATACATTGGAATATAACACGACAAATTAATATAACTTTATTCAATTTAAGAACATAATATACACTAAAAGAAAACCCGCTAATATCGGCGACTTTTTACCGCCGGTCGTAACGGCGTCGGTAATTCTGGAATTTCCAACGGCCTACGCCGTCTGTAAAAAGCGAAACCAGTTTACCGATGACAACTTTATCGAGGACAAGATCGTCAGTACATCCATCGCTAATTTTGGCGCGATTACAGGCCAAATATTCCCGCTAGATTTCCGACGGTTTAAGCCATCGGTAATGGTACTTCAACTTTCCCGATTCTTCAAGTAAGTGTCTTTTCGCTTTCCTAAGTTAACGGTTATATTTCAAGGTTTCCGACGGCCTAGCCGTCGGTAAGGGTATTTTAACGTTACCGACGGCCAAGTCGGAAATGTTCACTAACCCGAGGCCCGCGCCTTCTCCCTCTCATTTCTCTCATTCTCCCCCGACCAAGCTCCCCCTCCCCCTCCCTCCCCTCCGCGTCTGGTCTCCTTTCTGCCGTCCCAACCACCGCCACCATCTCCCTCTCCACTCCTCTCCTCACCTCTATATCAGCCACCACCATCCACACCGCCAGCAACCACCTCACCGCACCACCATCAACCACCTCGCCGCACCCCCAGCACCACCTCTTCGTGGCCTACCACCACCAACCGCACCACTGTAAGTCCAACCCTCATAACTCTCAGTCTCTCAATCCCTCCGAACTCTCAGTCTATTCACCGCCGCCACCGCAAGACCGCCACCACCACCACTTCGGCCACGTTCAACCACTGCGAGTCTGCCTTCTCTATTCAACCACCGAGGGCCCTCCCTCTCTGCTACCTCCCTATCAGACTTCTCCCTCTCCATTCAACCACATAAGGTGAGTCAGTCATTTCAGAATCCCCCATTGGATTGTATTATTTTTCTTTGCATTACTGTATTATTGTTGAACATGTATTATGTTGCTGAAATTGCAGTTGCTGAACATGTATTATGTTGTTGAAATTGTAGTTGTCAAACTGTGTATTGCTAGTGAAATTGTATTTTCTTCTGTGTAGGGTTTAGGTTGAATTGAGGTTTAGGTTGTTTTTTTATTTGTTCTAATTCCCTAATTTTATTTTAAATTATATTCATGATGTTTTAATTAATTTGCATGTTAATTTGTACTGATAGTCTAATAATATTTTTTTCGCTCGTGATTTTTTTAGTATAAATTACATGTTGTATTATAGGCCTCATAAGACTTAAAAAATAAAAGGTATCACCCTATAATACTTTTTTTTAGCTTAAGTTAGAAACATCGATCCAAGGGCCTAGCCAAGTAAAATCAAATAAATAAATAAATTAAAATAAATAAATAAATATAATAAATAATTAATAACAAAAAAATATTTAATAAATATAAAATATAATTAAATAATATTTAATTAATCAATTAAAATTTAAATTAAAAAATTTTATATACATCGTCGGTCTAGCCGTCGATAATGACCATCAACACATTACCGACGGTCTAGCCGTCGGTAACGTTAGCGACGATCTAGTCGTCAGTAATAATTACCGACAAGCCACTTTCCGACGGATAATAAGCTGTCGAAAATGTGCTGGTACCGACGATTTTTGGTGATTAGGCCGTCGGTAATGAGTTATTTTCTTGTAGTATATAGACTCTTTTAGAGCCTCCAATTACATTGCAAACGTCTGCTTGCAAGTTGATAATAAGTACAATGTAACCATCTGGCTTATGGCCATAAATTCTCTAAATAGTGATATCATCCACAAATATCATCTTAAACAAGTCATAGAAAATCAGAATCTTATTTCTAATGGCAACTTAACAAGAACCCTTGACACTTGTCGCTCACAATAACTTCTTTTATATATACATATACATATATAATACAATTCACTCATAGTGATTTTATTTATACAAAATGTAAACTTTCTAAGGTAGATAAAAGGTCACAACTTACAACTTTTAAGTTGTTTTGTTGCTGTCAATCATATTGTCATCCAACTCTTTGGCAAACATTTTCATAATTTGTTTAGGCAAGCAAACTAGAATCAATATACCTTCTCCTTTTGCATTTTGATATGGCACATGAAAATTTGCTGTTGGAAAGGCCCTCGCCCCAGCTTTAGCTATTCCACCATAGAGTGCCTTGCCCCACCCAAAATCAACTTCTCTAAATCCAGCTTTTGTTGTATCCAACACAAGACAAGACCTTACAATTGTGAATAAGGGTCGTCCTTTAATCACCATTAGATCTATCGAAGAGTGCATATACTCCTCAGTCACCTCACTAGTTGCTTTTTGTATTAACTCTACGGCATGTTCCAGTGGTTCTCTGCAAAGCTTTCCTGCAGTGGTGACTGCTGCTGGGAAAGCAAAACAACTTCCATAATAACCAGCAGGAAAAGGAGGGTTAGACTTATCACGTGCGTTGACGATGCACATCATTCGAACATCTTCCTCTGGCTCAAATTGCAATGCTTTTGTGCGACAACGCCAAATGTATGCTGTAAGGATCTCAAATGTGGTGGACTGACTAAGATGATGAGGAAGCAAGCGCCGAATTGTACGTATCTCAGCGAGTCCAAAGAAGAAAGAGTGTTGTTCTAAATCTTCCTCAGACATGTTGTTGGTGTCGATCAATTGTTCGTATTCACGATGGTTGTATGTAACATGTGGTGGATCTCTTGCAGATAAGAGCTCCCTGGACCACACAGGTAAAATGGAAGGTTCATATGCACCTCCAACAATTTCAGCCAAGGCATACATGAATTGAACTATGCCAACTTCATCTGTCATGATGTGGTTAAAGTGGAGAGCGAAGAAGAAACCACCACACTTGAGACGTGTAACTTGCCATTTAAGATACAAAGTCATTGAAATCTTAGAATATTTATCTTATAGCATCATTAATCAGTGTATAAATATTATATCGGAAATGCTACATAATACGAGACGAAATTCGTACCATGGAGTTTGTTAAGTATGTGTTGGAAATCACTTTCTCTCTCTTCCTAATTTAATAGCTAATATTGATTGTGATCGGTCAATAACAATTTTGTTGAGATTCATTGGATGAAAATAAAATCAATGGTTGAGATTGAATTTAAATAAAAAATGACTTATAGTGATGCATGTAAACAGATCTCTCATCTTATCTAATAACTGGTTAGTATTTCATTTCATAATTAAATCTTAGATGTCATATGCCCATATCAAACTCGGTAAACTTTGTTTAGCCTTCAAAAAGTGTGTCTAATTTCTACTTCCCATAATGAAGAAATGAAAGAGATAACAAGATTATATGTATTTGACCTGTATAAGAAGAATGGGAGAATTAACAACTACTCCTTCTGAACCTGGAGGAACCTCGTAAAGGAGTTCTTCGAAGCATGGGAATGGAGATTTAAGATTATCACCAAATTGGTCAAGTGTCACATCTGCATCTGCTTCAATGAACATCTCGCCCTCCTCGACCAGCTTGACCGTCTATGTCAGATAGTAGCTAAATTTCATGGGGAGTTGGCGTAGCCGGAGACACCAACTCTGGTTCTCTTCTTCGCACTGTAAACACTATAGGCGGAGGTGGTATTTCTATGGTGTCCGAAAAGG